>OY728156.1:1538214221-1539464221 GCA_963277665.1 Viscum album | reverse complement strand
TATGTGTGTATTCCACAAAGCGTCACGTTTTAAGTTATGATTATTGGGTTTACATTTCACTTCTATGATTTATCCTATGTTATGATCTCTTTTCCAGGATAAGATTTTCAAAATGTTATGTTCTTATGAATATGATATGTTTGATATTTCTTTTGTTTACCCTTACTGAGTATTTGAGCTCACCCTTTTGTATGTTTTCTTTTTCCCAGGTCAGGAAGAAGGATATTAATTAGGATATGCCAAAAAGGGACTCTAGATGTGATGAAATAAATGGTAGACAACGTAGATGATTTATGAACCAGTTGTTTATGTTTCCCAGTTTCTAAAGCCAATATACCTATACTATCCTTTCATAGTTTTGTTATATGTTGTAATAATTATGATTCAATTTTGAATTAATAACCATGTATGTAAAGTATGGGTCTTTATAGTTGGTATCCGAGGAAAGGTATAGTCAACCTTTGGAAACTAGGATGTGAAAGCCTTAGTAAGAAACCTAAGGATATGTCTAAGCATAGAACACAATCTTAGTGTTTTAGAAATGGCCATGAACAACCTATGATAAGACCATAAGTGTGAAATTTTATTCTTGATTTTTGTGGTTTTCCTATTATAATTAGTGTTGATCACACTATTCTTCTTGGTTTTAGTCAATGGATGGAACCCGAAGGAACCGTGTTAATGCGGAATACGACGGGAAATGCAATGATTGTCCCCTTGAAAAACCAAATGTTATGAGAGCTGGAATGCAGAATCCTATAGCCATGCTCACACAATTTTCTCAAGCTATGAATCATACAGGACTTCCAAACGAGTAAAGGAAGGAGCAACATTCTGTTGAATGCTTCATGAGGCAGCGTCCACCTTCATTCAGTGGGTCTTCTGATCCATTAGTGGCTGAACAATGGATCAGTACCACTAAAAAGATATTTTCAGTTCTTCAATGTTCTGAACATGATAAAGTCATCTTAGCAGTGTATCATTTGGAAGGTGATGCTGATCAATGGTGGAATCTTATTAAGAATACGAGGCAAAGGGATGAAATTGAGTCCATGGAATGGGAAGAGTTCAAGAAATTATTTTTCAATAAGTATTTCTCTCGTATTCTTTGAACAAATATGGATAAGGAGTTTCTTGAACTGAAGAAAAAGGATGATGAATCCGTCAGTACCTACGAAGAAAATTTTACAAGACATGCAAGATACGCTTCGGGAATTATTATCCAACCTGAGAGTAAGATCGATCGATTCTTTAGGGGCTTAAAACCAAGTCTTCAAAGGGCATTAGCCACAAGGGACTTCAATTGCTACGAAGAAATTGTTCGATGTTCTCTCAAGGTTGAGATGGAGATTGTTGTAACTCATCAGTCACATGGGTTTGATAAGAAGAGGAAAATGGAATTAAAAAGAAAAAT
This sequence comes from Viscum album, assembly GCA_963277665.1. Taxonomy (NCBI): domain Eukaryota; kingdom Viridiplantae; phylum Streptophyta; class Magnoliopsida; order Santalales; family Viscaceae; genus Viscum; species Viscum album. Next base: position 1,539,462,807 of record OY728156.1, on the reverse strand, counting down.
ATAAAGACCACACTGAAAAGAATATGAGTTTTCCCTTATGCTCAAAGTGTGGAAAGAAATATGGAGGAAATTTTCCTAAGGGGACAAGAAAAAGTTATAAGTGTGGAAAAGAAGGTCATCGGGCAATTGAATATCGAAATAATGGGAAGAAGATGTCTAATGATGAAAACAAAGAAAGGGATACACATAATGAACCTACTACACTTCAAAGATTCAAGTGCAAGGAGATGGGGCATTATGCCAATCAATGCCCAAATCCAAGGGTTGATGATGATGATCGACATCAAAAAACTCTTAATGACAAAGACAAAGGAAAGTCACATGCAATTACTATCGGCGATTTGGAGTATGACAACGAAGTGGTGAGAGGTACACTTAATAACCACTCTAAAGTAGAAAATGTTTTATTTGATTCTGGATCCACCCACTCTTTTATTTCTGAAGAATTTTCTAAGGGTATCTCCATATTACCTCAACAATTAGATGTTGAGTTAGCTGTGACAACCCCTAATGGAACAACAGTTGCATCAAAAGTTTACAATTCTTCTCCAATTGAAGTTTCTGGGAAAGTTCTTCCTGCAAATCTTGTGATCCTTCCTATAGTAAAATTTGATGTGATTCATGGCATGGATTGACTTTGTTTATACGGAACTCATATCAATTTCCAAAGAAGGGAAGTCACATTACATATTCCAGATCAATCTATGATCGTCTATCGATGCAAGGATGAACATAACCTTCCAGTGGAAATTTCTTCCATCTATAGGGTCTTGATTCCAATAAATGAAGGTTATTTATCTCAAATGGTTGGAGAGAAAATCAGGATTAATAATATTCCCTTTGTATGGGAATTTGATGATGTCTTTCCGGAGGAATTTCCAGGTCTTCCACCAAATCTTGAAGTTTAGTTTTCAATAGAACTCGTACCGGGTGCTTTGCCTATTTCAAAGACACCTTATAGAATATCCCTAATTGAGTTGCAGGAATTAAAGAAGTAACTCGAAGATAGTCACTATAAAGGATTCATACGCCCTAGTGCGTCACCTTGGGGAGCACCTGTTCTGTTTGTTAAGAAGAAAGATAGATCAATTAGACTCTGCATTGATTATCAAGAACTTAACAAGATCACTATCAATAACAAATATCCTCGCCCACGCATTGATGACTTATTTGACCAACTACGCAGAGCTCAATACATTTCCAAGATTGATCTTCATTTAGGGTATCATCAATTAAGGGTCCAAAGGGAGGATATACCAAAGACGGATTTCCGTACAAGGTATGGACACTATGAATTTATAGTGATTTCATTTTGTCTTACTAATGCCCCTACTATCTTCATGGATCTGATGAATAGAGTTTTTAGAGACTGTCTTGATCAGTTTGTGGTAGTCTTTATAGATGATATTCTTGTCTATTAAAAGAGAAAGGAAGAACATGAAGATAACTTTAGAATTTTATTAAAGACCCTAAGAAAGGAGAAGCTTTATGCCAAATTTACCAAGTGTGAATTTTGGCTTCAAGAAGTTGCATTTTTGGGTCACATAATCTCAAAATAGGGGATATCTATGGATCCAGCAAAAACAGAGGTTATCGAAAGATGGTCGAGAACAACTACAGTTACCGAGATCTGATTTTTCTTGGATTGGATGGATATTACCGACGTTTTGTGAAAGATTTTTCAAGGTTATCTAACCCACTCACCAAGTTGACTCGGAAAGGAGTTAAGTTTGTTTGGACGGAGGAATGTGAAGAGAATTTCAAAGAGATAAACAGAAGGATAGCCAGTGCACCTGTGCTCACACTACCTTGTAGTGGAGAAAGGTTTGTGAACTATAGTGATGCATCCAAGAAGGGACTGGGGTGTGTTCTCATGCAAAATGATATGGTTATAGCTTATGCCTCACAACAGTTGAAAATTCATGAGCAAAATTACCCAACTCATGATTTGGAGTTAGCTGTGGTAATATTTGCATTAAATATTTGGAGGCATTACCTTTATGGTGAAAGGTGTGATATTTATACTGATCATAAAAGTTTAAAGTATATTTTCACACAAAAGGAGCTGAATATGCGTCAAAGAAGATGGTTGGAGCTGATTAAGGATTACAACTGCTCAATTCATTACCACCCTGGGAAAGCAAACAAGGTGGTAGACACACTAAGTCGACAAGACCATGATAGCTTATCCATGATGAGGATCACAAAAGATCCAGTATTTATGGATTTATAAAGGATGGATCTTGGAATTATAATGGAAGGGGGAAAATCGTATCTTTCCCAAATGAATCTTCAACCATCTATACATGTGAAGATTAAAGAGGCACAGAAAAAAGATGTCGAGTTACAAAAGAAGGTGAGAAATGTTCCTGAATTCATCCATGATTGTGATGGGATAATAAGGTTCAGGAACCATGTCTGTTTTCCTCCCATACTAGAATTAAATAAGGAGCTACAGGACGAAGCTCATAGTTATTCATTTTCTATTCATCCTGGAATTACAAAGATGTACATGGACCTGAAAGAGTTCATCTGGTGGGATGTCATGAAAAGAGATGTTGCTAAATATGTCTCTCAATGCTTGGTTTGTCAGCAAGTTAAAGCTGAGAGACAAAAGTCTAAGGGGATGTTACAACCATTACCCATACCAGAATGGAAATGGGAAAACATCACTATGGACTTTGTCAATGGACTTCCTAAAACATCCAAAGGCAATAATGCTATTTGGGTTATAGTTGATCACCTCACGAAGTCGGCACACTTCATTGCTATTAGAGAATATTTATCTCTTGATCAGATTGTCAGGATATATGTAAAGGAAGTGGTAAGATTGCATGGAGTACTACTTTCCATTATATCTGATCGGGATCCGAGGTTTACCTCGAAATTATGGTGAAGTCTTCAGCATGCTCTAGATACAGAGTTGAGTTTTAGCACTGCTTACCATCCTCAGATAGACGATTATTCTGAGAGGACAATTCAAACTTTAGAAGGAATGTTGAGAGCTTTCTCTATGGATTTCAAAGGTGGTTGGGGTCAACACCTATCTTTGGTGGAATTTTCTTATAATAATTACTTTCACTCCAGTATTCAGATGCCTCCTTATGAAACCCTCAATGGAAAGAAATGTAGAACTCCAACTTGCTGGGATGAAGTTGGGGAAAGAAAGCTATTAGGACCTGATCTTGTTGATGAGATGGCAAAAAAGGTCTGATCTATCCAACAACACATAAGAGAAGCTCAAAGTCGACAAAAAATCTATGCTGATAACCAAAAAAAAGACCTAGAGTTTAAAGTGGGTGATAAAGTGTTCTTACGAATATCTTCCTGGAAGAGGGACATGATATTTGGAAAGAAGGGAAAGTTGAGCCCTAGATATATCGGTCCTTTTGAAATTCTGTATCGTGTTGGGAAGGTAGCTTACCGACTAGCGCTTCCACAGAATCTATCTCACGTTCACGATGTGTTCCATGTATATCTCCTGAGAAATTACATACCCGATCCTTCACATGTACTCAGCTCAGAATTTGTACCGCTGGAGAAAGATATTTCTTATGAAGAACAACTGATAGAGATTTTGGATCGTAGCGAAAAAGTCCTACGGAACAAGACCACTCTCTTGGTGAAAGTTTTATGGAGGAACCACCAATTAGAAGTATCTACATGGGAACTTGAGGATATGATGAGGGAGAGGTATCCTCATCTGTTTGTAATGAAGTGACGAATTTCGAGGGCGAAATTCATTTTAAGGGGGGGGGGTAGAATGTAACACCCTGAGATTTTATGAGAAATATTTTATTTATGTCTTATGTTATACGCAACACCAAAGGAATCTTTGACAACACACAATACTGACTTGGCTTGCATTACACGCAATCGTGACCTTCCTCGATTGCGTGTGTAGTACGCAATACCGGGTCTCACTAAACAACGATATATTATTATGGACTAGGCATTATGAATAGTATTAACTAAATTTTAAATTTTATAACATTATTATTCATCTTACATGTTTTCTAGAACATTGTAAGAGAACAATATAATTTTTTCGGGTAAAATAAGTATTTTTCAAAAAATACAGTTTTGCCGCCTTTTGATGGAACACCCACATTAAATCTAGTTTTTGAAATGTTTATAAGTTCAATTTTAAAAAATAAAATTCTTCGTTGGAATCAAGATATAAAAATTAACTTTGGATAAATTTTTGATATTTTTCTGATAACTTTCATATTTTAATGAATAGTAAAAATACGCTAATTTATAATTAAAAACAACTTTTTTCATTGAGATAATTTATATGGTAAAATTATAATATTGAATGGTTTTAAAGTATAAATAGAATATATTTTTACCATTTAATATAATTTATTTCATTATAATTAATCTCACAGTGAATTCATAGGTAAAAACATTTCAATCTTTGGGAATGTTTTAACTTCTAAAACCCGTTTTCTTAACAATGGGATTAATTTTAAATTAATTACTGCAACTTATGTGTTTTTAATTTTGAAAAATGGATTCAATATTTGGAATAAGTGGGTCCAAATTATGTTAATAGGCTACTTTTTATTTTTGGTCATTATGAATAGTAACTACGGTAAATTTTATTTACCATAGTTAAAGGTAAATCAGGTAATTAAGGGTAAATATAAGATTATAAAATTACCCTAACACCTTCCAAAATTATATTGGATGATTAAAAAGCGACCCATATATCCTAAGGGTTGTATTAGATTCATTTAATGGACTTTTGTTCATGAAAATAATTTAATTATTATTAAAACCAAAGAAAGTGACAACATGTCACTTTCTTAAATCTTATAAGTATAATAATCATAATTTAGTGATAAACTTAATGAAACTTCGAACATGAATAATCTCCAAAAATCTAATACAATTATCTATATTATATGAATTTATTTATAATTTTTAGAGATTAAATAATTATCATTAATTATGACACAATAGTAATGTTGAAATTATTTTATTAATTAAAATATAAAATAAATGGTTTTAAAAATATTAAAATAAATATTATATGAACTATTTAATGGGCTCCACTAATTTAATAGATACATATGACAATTTATGAATCTATTAAAGCTTTTATTTCGAACATATCTTCTGTATATAATTTATTTAAATTCAAATAAATGAATAGTGTCAAAATTGACACTATTGTTATTTTATAAAAATAACATATTATAAAATTGTTTAAAATTCACAAAAATATTTAAAAATTATAAAATTAAATTCATATGGTCTAAAATGTCATAAATTGTAAAATTATAGAAAAACTCTCAACACATATGTAATTATTTATAACAATTTAAAATTTATAATATTATTACCACAAATAAAATTAAATTGATAAATAAGGATAAATCAAGTTGATAATGTTTAAAATAAATTCCTAACATGTCTAAATTTTATTGGTTGATGATATTACAACCCTATCTCATCTAAGCTTCGGATATGAGTCATTTCAAAAAAAATTAAGTGGGTTTGGGATTTAATATAAACTAATATTTCTTATATTATCAATGGTGCCCCTCTCCTCCCTTATAAAAGAGCACATCCTCCCTCTTCTTCTCACACCAATTTGAGCCTTCAGGCTTGGCCAAACCCTGACCATTTCACTTCCCCACTTCCTTAGAAACATCCTAGAGGTCTTGGTCTTCTTCAAAGACCAATTTTAGTGCCCTAAGAGGAGGTCTCAAAGAGGCGCTTCAAAGAAATGGTAATGTCGGTTACCGATTCTTTCAACTTTATTTCTTCTTCTACTTCATCCTATTTAGTTGTTTCATTATGAAGTAATAAAAGAAGTATCAATAACATACTTATATGTTATTATAAGTGTGAAACAATCCTATTTCACCATCTATCCATCCCACGGAAAACGAAATCACCGCGCGTGCGTACGTACGGAATACCGTCTCCACGCCGTGGTGTAATCTATTTTCCACCACCACCTTACTTGGATGGGAATAATGGTGTAAATAATGAATATATATGATTATTGTAAAGTGATATTGATTCTTAAATAGTATACATACACTCCAATACAATTCCATAATCATGGGAACAATATCATCATGCGTGCATATGTACGGAATACCGTCTCCACGCCGTGGTGTAAACTATTTTCCACCACCACCTTAATTGGATGGGTATAATGGTGTAAATAATTACTATATATGATTATTGTAAAGTGATATTGATTCTGAAATAGTATACATACACTCCAATACAATTCCACAATCATGGGAACGATATCATCGCTCGTGCATACGTATGGAATACTGTCTCCATGATGTGATGCGACTCGTTCTACATGATCTTCATTACATAATGATTATATAAATGAATTTAATGAATAAATATGATATATATTACACTAATAACATTCTTTAAATGAGGTTTCTATAACCTAAAAAGAGGAATAAGAATTTATTCGACAAAACACACATACGAACATAAAGCAATAAACACCCGAATAACAAGTAGCAATGAAATATTACTAATAAGAAGATAAGAATATGACCGTATATGATATCATAAAAATAATTATGATTCTATAATAAGTCAATGACATTATTTAATCATTATAAAGGAGGTTCGGACACTTACGAAGCAAATCATACCTAAGGTAAGGGAAAATCTCACAATCTCATTTTTATCCGAGATTGTTTATACTTCAGAATTTACTGGGGAATATTTATCATCCAAATCCATGTTTCCTCAATATGTAATATTATTTACATCCACCTACAATTTATTAAATCCAATTTTACCCTTCTGTGAGTTTTTAGTAAAAGATATGAAAGGAATCTTTTGTCGTTTTTCGTACGAGGTACTTTTTGACTTTTCCGGCCAAAGTACGGGAAGAATGTTTTTTTTAACTTATACGGAATAAATAGATTTTGAAAACATTATTGCCATGAAGTTTCCTATAAAAGTTTACAAGTTTATTTTTAATCAACTTCTTTTAGTTTAAATTCATATGTCATGTTAAGAAAGGAAAAATGTTTTTGAAGTAGAAAGGAAATTTTCCTAAAAAATGGAGTTCAAGTGTTTTATCAAAATTATTTTCCATATAAGATAATATAGGGTTATATTTCTATCCCTATTTTTACATTCATTTTATTATGTTATGATGGAATTAGTTTTATGATGTCCTTTTATCTTATATATATTATGTTATGATGGCATGATGTTTAAGATTCCCATTTTTATTACATGGGTTATGATATGATGTATGGTTTATGATTTTGGGGCACAGATAAGAATGGTATAATTATGAGATGGGTGGGACCTATATCTCCCTCCAATGCATTTGGTAAAGATTTATATCTCATGAGATAGACATGGATAGAACGGAAGGTTAAACCAGTTCAGTGAAACAGGTCTGAAACGAGGAGTGAACTCGTTTCAGAAATGGACTTTGTCTGCTAAGATAGTCTTGGAAATGAGTCTTGACTAATAAGAAATGATTATCTATGATTATGTGTGTATTCCACAAAGATTCATGTTTTATGTTAAGATTATTGGGATTACATTTCACTACTATGATTTATCCCATGTTATGATCTATTTTCCATGATATGATTTTCAAAATGTTATGTTCTTATGAATATGATATGTTTGATATTTCTTTTGTTTACCCTTACTGAGCATTTGAGCTCAACCTTTTTTATGTTTTCTTTTTCCCAGGTCAGGAAGAAGGATATTAAGTAGGATATGCCAAAAAGGGACTCTAGATATGATGAAATAAATGGGAGACAACGTAGATGATTTATGAACCTGTTGTTTATGTTTCCCAGTTTCTAAAGACACTATACATATACGGTCCATTCATGGTTTTTTTAAATGTTTTAATAATTATGCTTAAATTTTTAGGTAATAACCATGTATATAAAGTATGGGTCATTATAAACACATTCCTTTAAAGACAATAAGCTTGAACACATTATGGTAGGAATATGAGCAGAGTAAATAATTCCATAAATAAAACATAATCATGGGTATTTTAATAGTCAAATAACAACATAAAATTTCAATTACTATATTCATAATGAGGGATGTGCATATTCCAGAAATTCTGATAAATTTTTTCAAGGCCTCATCCAATATTTCTAAATATGATTTAGGCCTCAGCCAAATCTATATATCACATTGGGAAAGGCCTCGGCCAATTACATGTCTATTTGTCTCATGAGACCTACCGATGCATCTAGGGAATATAGAGGGACCCAACTGTTACAAAATAAGTCCAATTAATTTATCATATGAGTGGGGGTGAACATATATACATTCATATTGAAACCATCATATAAAATGTAACTAACATTTCCCAATCATCAACATAAAACACTAACCATTCCAAGCAATATGGTGAATGGATTTAGAATAGATCACCCACAATCAAATTAGTCCTAAACCATTCAATAAAATATAGTATATGAAATAATAAATTATTAAACCCAATAATACATAGGAATCAACAAGTGTGTTGAATTAGATGAAAATACTCTTATAAAATCATTAATCAATTCTTGAGATAAATACTTTTTTATTTGAAAAGAATAGTTCTTTTAGAAAAACATTTTTCATAAAAACAAAGGTGAGGTAAAATAGTATTTCATGATAAAATGAGTATTTTTATAAGGATAATGGTTTCCAAAAATATATTATATAGTGCCCTTGAAAATAGATATGAATTTGAGAAATTCTCTTGAATCGAGCTTGTATTTTAGAAACAGTTTTGAAAGTTACTTTTAAAACATGTAACTATACATAAAATAGGGAAGGATTATGGTTGGTGTACATATATAGAATATTCACACATAATTTATGAGTATTTAATAATAATACATAAGAATTTAATTGCGGTAATTAGACAGTTAAAGTAACCTGAATGAAAATGGATTTTTGGGTGGAAAACCCTTACCTTAAGTCCGGATGTGTTTCGCTCTTGAACATATGGTAATATAATATAAAATTAGACATGTTAATAACTTATTTCAGAACCTAATAGACATTTATTTAGTTTATTATAATTATTTTTAGTTCATTTATGTTCTTATTGATAAGTTATTATATTGAATTCTACCGTTCAAAAGTGTTTGTTTTCTTGATTTTCATAATCGGTTCACTTTTTTTAGGTAATAGAATTCATGTGAAATGGTTGTAAATCTCCATAATTGACATTAAATATAATTTATGAACATCTAGAATTTTTAATGCTCATTTATATAATTTTGTTACATGGAAATAGAATGAATAAATAGATGATAACCACTTTGATTATTTGGCGGTATTTGGATTATTATGAAATAGTTTTGTCATATAAATTAATAATATGTACATATAATGGTTATTGAATATTAATTAGGTTATAATAAATATATAATATTATGTTTCAACAATCTAAATGGTTTTATGACCAGTACGGAAGGAGAAAATTAAGAACAAAACTTCGTCGTCCATGAAGGTTATAAATTCTAACCTCATTGATGTTGATTTCGTTTATAAAAATAAAATTGAGGGAGTAAGAATATCGATTATGTTTCTTCCTTTAACATGATATAATTCTAGTATATTGATGATTATAGAGTTATCATGGTCATTTGGATAGAGGAGGTGAGGATAGAAAGAATAAAAGATATAAACTTGAAATTAAAAGAAAAGTTGAGAGATCCCTTATGAAAATTCGGCAGCCTAACTATGTCACTTAAAAATTTCATCAAATGAAATGATGGGAGAAAAAGGGTATCTAATCATATGTAAATAAAAATTACAGTAGAGGAACACATAATATTAAGCCCAAGATATGAGAATGGAAATTTAAAGAGATAACATAAAAGAATTGTCGACTAAAAGAGGAGGGTAAAGGATTCCCTTACCTTATAGAATAAATCCTAGAAACATGAAGGTTGCGACCTTGGGGGATTAGGGAAACCTTATAAGAACACCTAAGGAGGTAAAAACACTAGATTTTCGAGGATGGGGGATTTTTAATGAAAGAAAAAATGGATGAGTTGGTATTTATAGTAAAATAGAGAGAATTATTCATTAATTTAAAAAGACACCTCATTAGCGGTTTTTGTAAACCCATGGGCTTTCCCATGGTATTTTCCCATGTTATTTTACAATTGAGCACCTAATATCTTATTTTACAATGCACAAGTTGACCAACCCTTTTGTTATAATTATTATGTCATTATGATGTCATCAAATTACTGAAAACTAAAAATTGTATTTTTACTATTCATGGAAAATTCATGTATTTTAGAAAAATACCAAAAAATAACCCCTACCATTTTATTGATGTGTAGAATTTAAAAATTAACTACATTTTAAAAAAAAATCCTTAATATTATTAGTTTAGTTTTTAAATAAAATCATAGTTAATTCCAAAAATAAAAATTTTAAATTATAATTAGTTTTATATGACAATCCAAATTTAATTAAGATCTCTTTATCTTATTACCTTAAGAAAATAAAATAACATCATTATTTACTATTCATAAGGTTCATATTAATATTCAAAAGGGTATGTTACTATTAACCAAAAATCAAGTTTGTTCTATCTGATTCCAAATGACTTACTGGTCACAACTCTAGATGGCCGTTTTTCGAAATTCAAAACATAGTATAGGAAAAATTGTGTTTAATGGATAGATTATAAAATGAATTTATTTTTAAAACCTTGGGGTGTTACACATAGGGGCCTACCCATCATCTTAGATGCCTCCTCTTTAGATACATTAATCATCAAAACCGATTCGACCACTTCATCTTTAGAACTTAACATTAGTTCCCAGGTCTGATTACCTAAAACCTCTACATCTATTTTCATTGCATTTAGCCTTTTTGATGAACAAGTCTCAACAGGTGGCGGGAGAGACGAGTAATCTTTATTGCATTTCCTCCTCCTATTACTCCTTCTGCTCCTCGGGCATGCATCCAAAAGACTAAGATCAGTTCCATTGGAATCTATAACTTGTTCCCCATCTGCATCAACCAGAATACTAAGATCAAAGCCCAAAAAACATATGAAAGGCCAGAAAAACTATTGCTCAATTATATTGGATTACATAACCATGATATTTTCTCCAAGTGGACTAGCCCTGGATTGTATCCCCAATTCCTGCCTCCCCATACCTGAATCTTCCTTACCCAATCTCAACACCTCCACATAATAATCAGCCGCAACATCCACCTCGCCACCTGCCCTCTATTTCATATCCTATGAGACCCCATCTATAGAACTAGGCTCACTAGCAGCCTCATACTGGACCAGACCAGCCCCTGCTGTTACCTCCTCAAGAGGGGTCAGCTCATTTCGGAAGGAAGGATCGCAAATATCCTTCTTTAACCTATTAAAAAAATGAGAAACTATCAAATTAACCATCGATTCTAAAACCTTCTTCTCCAAATATACACTAGGACTGGTCTCTAACGGAAAATTTGGGAGAAACGGGATAGAGTTAGGCCGCTTCTCATCTATAGGTACCGACTACTGAAGCACATCCCACCAACTTTTCAAGATGATGGTATTGACCCCCTGCCCTATACCATTCATATCCCTTGAAAATTGCATCGACGATACAGCCTTATCATGGATCTCTGGGACGTTACAACTGGATATACCCTTAACAAAAACATGAACTCCCCGATTACAATTATCCGAAGAATGGCTCAACAGATTGCAGGTAGAAAAGAAATTCACTCGAGACTCATAGACCACCCATTGATTGCACCTATACTCCCCACCAACTGTTACCTATAAATACATGAATAGAATCATTGAAACATCAATTTCTACAAATAAGCACAGGTTTACGGGGTGACAAAAAGATGCTGTACAATTATTAGAATAGAGAAATCTAGCAACAAGATTTCTAATCATCCTAATGACCGAAGGAATCTGAAATGGAAAAGGTAAATTCAGATACACACCTAGATAGCAGTTTTAGGAGTGTTGAGATTCATATGGAAGTAGTAGGACCAATGAAAAATGAAGAACCTAAATCCATTGAATTTTCATGGAGGCCTCGACCAGCCAAGGATTATATCCTCCTTTGATGCAAAAAGAATCATAATGTGGTGGGTATTAAGCAAACCCATTGTCGCCCTCTCCTTTAACTTCCATGAGCCGAAGACAAACCTGTTAAATGAATCAACTGAAGGGAACCTCTGTTTAAACTGAGCCCCCAAGGTGTGTTTAGAAAGATCTTAATATTATATGAACTAAGAAGTTGACAACTGAAGGTTAAGGAAGCCATCAACCAGATCCGGGACTTTAGTGCACAAATAAACTTCAGGAAAAGGAGGTAAAATCTCGGGTTGGAGAAGGGATGTAATTACTCGGCTCTCTTGAGTGATGCCAGAGATCCCTCCCCCACTTGGAGGGTAGGGACCGGGTTGAACTCCACTGTCATCACTATGAGGGAGAGAGCATCAAATTAGGGTTCCCTCTCCACCCCCTAAGATAATAGGAAAATATAAAAAACAATAGTGTTTAAAACAATTATATATATATATATATATAAATCAGGATGTATTTTATAATGTTATGATAAATAAAAAATATAAAACAAAAAAACTCAACAATTTAAAATTTTACTTACAAATTAACTAGAAAACTACAATTAAAAAATTATATCGATATTTTACCATAATATTTAGATATTTTTTAATCTAACAAAAAATGAATATAAACTATAAATTATTCACTTTAAAAAAGATTTTGAAAATAAAAACCTATTTGATTATCATACAATATGGTAAAATTTACCAAAGTTAAATCCACATCAATAAGAAATTCAAATTTTAGAGGATATAGATTTTTTTCTTGTGTCTTAGGCATAGAGTTTATTGGGATATCTATTTGGGTATGGTTGAGTTTTCCAATAAAAAAGTTTACCTATCATCCATCCAGAAGGACTCTTTTGAATAATTGTATGGAAGACCTAAAAAGTAACCTCTTTATTGTTCTATGATTTGTGATGATTACTTGATAGGACCGAGCTTGGTTTAAGAAAAATGGAAATGTTTCAAATGATTCACCATTATTTTTTGATGGCTCAAATTTGGTACAAACCTTATACATATTGAACTCATTATCTTTTGAAATTTACATTCAGTTACTAGAAATTTTTAAAAGTATCACCCTTGTTTGGTCACTGATGAATTAAAAAATAGATTCTTATTCCTACAGATGTCGGTCCTATTGAGATCATTAAACAACATAGAAATATAGAATATCACTTGGATTTTCCACCCCATTTTTCTTCAAAACAAAATGTTTTTCTTATGTCTGAAATCAAGAAGAATCATACAAAACCATATCATGTTCTGAATTGGGAAGACCAAAAAATATAACCAAATATATTATTGATTCAGAAACTATTTAAAATATTTTATTCATAGTAAAGGTTTTATGTTGGAAGTCAATATCATTGTTCTGAGTTCAGTGGTTTCATGGTTTAGATACTCATGAGATGTGGGAACACAATTATATTATTAAGTTCTAATAAAATCAACTAATTGTGTATCATCCTTCTTCAACATATCCTTATATGGGTAGAAAAAAACAGATTGATGATAATTGTAACATCCTAATTTTTTTTCAGGTTGCACCATTTATTTGATTAATTTTATTCATTATTTTATCGATATCATCTTGTCCTCGGTTTTTTTTGTTTTTTAATAGGGATCAATGTTCTCACTCGAGGATTCATTGATTGAGGACCAAAAACCAAAGAAAATAAAATTATAGCTGGTATATTGGATCACTGGAGAGTGCCACAAATTAGATAGTGGTATTAGAAATGGATATAGATTTCTGATATAGCCACTGGCCCCTTGGTTATTCTCCACGAGCCCTTTATTTTTCTTGGTAGTGGCTACACCCCTATGTTATAGCCACCAAACAACCATTAGTTCTCCACCAATTTGATAGTGATTCTAAAAAAGGACATAACACTAATACTAATATCATTTTTTATCTATAATTCCCATTTTATTTCATAATCATTATACATTGACCTAAAATTGACTCTATCAAACATAGGGTCTCTTTTTGTACTATTTTGGCCCTCTAAAAATGAATCATTGGATGATAGATTTTTCGATCAAAGCTGTGACCCTCTCTTGGTTACTCAAACACAGATTTGATATTTGATCATCTTTTTCTTTGTTTCCTTGTTTCAAAAGGTTTATAACTACCATATGATTTTTTTTCAGATATGGGTTCTTGATTATTTTTCATATATATTCATCTTTTAATTGGGTTGTCTTCAAATCATCATTTCTATTGGTGTGATTTTTTTGGATTACTGTGGTAAGTGATTCCTTTTTACCCATTATTCTAGTAATGGGTGATTTAGAGATTATTAATTGAGAATTATGGTTATAGGGCGCTTCCTCTTGCTTCATCATGCCTTATCTCTAGCCAAAGTATAGATTCCTTATAGTAGTGTAATTTCAAGCATTTCGAGGTAGGTGGATTAATGAAATGGATTTATATTATAAATCATGCTTACTATCTCTAGGACATTGGTTTTTTTAATGGATAGAAATAATGATTTATGGTTTCTTAATAAAAATGGACTTGTAATGGTTTTAAGTTAATGGTTTTTGAATTATGGTTGTATTGTTAATTTTCATCAAAAGGATTTCAAAGTATTTTTTATATAGATAAAATTGATTAGTGATTATCTATATATAAAGTTCACATTGAATGATTTTATTTGGAAAAATGGTATTCCCATTTTTGATAAATAAAGAGGTAGGGATCCATAATTAGGGATTAAATCTTACTCCCTAGGCTAATTGTTCTAGGGTTATTCTCACATAAGGTATCTTAATGTGTGGTATGAACCGTTCTCATGAGTGAACTTGTACCTTAGAGTCTTTTTGATCTAGGATAATGTGTACACATGGTGGCCTATTGATCATGAAGATTAAATAATGATCCTCAGATACCCAAATATAGTGTTACCCCATGGTAATGTTTTCCTTATTGCTTATCTTTGAAATGTTTTTGAAATGATTGAAAAACTAAATTACTGGTAATTTTTTTCAAATTGTGAATGGGATGATTTTCCTTATTTATATTAAACTGTGTAATATATTATATCACGAATTTAATTTATTTACATGATCATAAATTTGTTGCATTATAAATTTTACTTGGGAAACACCTCCTGGGATTTTACTGGGATTTGTTTCCCACTATTCTTATACCTTTGGGTGTATGTAGATATTTTTTGTCTGACATGTGTAGGGGAAAGGTGTTATAGGGTGGCATCAACTTTGTTTGTTTGCAGGTCATGGGTGTTTGTCGGTGACTACGTGTTACATGGAATTGGGTTTCTAGTGTTCTTACGAACATAGTTTTGTTTAGGCTTTTTTTAACATGTAGTTATCTTTATTTTGTATCTTTACCATGGTTCAGTTGTTTTGGAATACATACATTCTCTTTATTCATGTTGTCATGTTTTACAGTACTTGGGTAAAAAATCATTTCCATAAGAAGTTCTTGATTTGTAGATGCTTATCACCAATTTATGGTGATTGAGAATACCCTTCTAACTATGTTAAGACTGCCTCTGGTTTTGAATAGTTTGGACATCCATGTTTTCCCAATCTGAGTAATTGTTTGTCTAAAATGAAAAAACTCCTTTTCATATTCTAAAACACCAAAAAATGAATGTAATAGAAAAAACCTAATAAAAACCCTTATATTGATTGGAAATCTTATAAAAAATGACTTGTAATTACTTTTAGCCTGTATAAGTAGACAATATTTCAATCTAACATGTGGTGTGCTTGAACTGACTAAATAAATAGTTATTAAATAATTGGTAGTCTTTATAAACATTCTCCATGGGTAAAGACTAGAAAAATAGTCATACAATGATTTTTAAAATATAAGGACTTACATTACACCAATACGAGTTGTCATTTTCTTAGAATGTCCAAATAATACTATCATGTATTAAAACACTAAAATATGCGTGTAATAATGGAAAATGGTAAAATCATACTATAATTGATATGAAATTATAGGGAAAACATCTTAAAATTATTTTTTATTTTTAATAGTACACCAAACGGTAATCTAATGTGTGTAGGGATTGGACTGACTGAATAAGCTATTCTAACAGAATTGAATGTTTTTTAAAGCATATTAGAGGGGGTCAAAACCAAAAAAATTACCTCTAATTGATAATAAATCATATAAAATAAATCAAAAATGTTTTTTGAAATATATTTACTAAAATTAGTACAATTCAATATTTTTATCCCAAAATGAATGAAAAAACCTTTTTAGTTTTTTAAAACACTAAAACATATATGTAACAATTAGAACTATAGAAAAATACATATATTGACAAGAAACCATAAGAAAAATATATTGTAAATTTATTTGACGTGTATGATTATAAAAAACACAAATTATTTATGTGGTGTACTCGTACTAACTACATACGGCATTCTTAAATAACAGGGATCCTTTAAAAACATGTTCCATGTTGTAAAAATTTAGAAAACGTCATCCAATTACTGTGGAGTCATAAAACACCAAAAATAGAGTTGTTTTTTTAATGAAGGGATATACACTAGACAAATTTCATTTGTTTCATCCTTGAATAAACCAAAACAAATTTTTAGTGCTTTAAAGCACTAATAAAATAATGTAATGGTTAAAGCTATATATAACAACCTCATTTAGACATGAAATCAAAGGAAAATTATCTTGAAATTATTTTTAACAGGTATGTATAGAAGGAAATAAATTCTACATTTGGTGTTCCTAGAATAACTAAATTAGAAGTTCTTAAATAATTGATTATCTTTTGAATATGTTCACCATAGGTTCAAAATCAAGAAAATGATCTTCAATTTTCATGAAATCATAGGAAAAAATCATATAGTTTCTTGTGAAATCTAGTGACTAACATCATTGAAATTTATTTTTCTGTTTTCCAAAGATGAACAATTTTTTTAGTGTATCAATACACTAAATCATCAATATAATAGTCAATATCATAGAAAACAACCTTTTATTGAAAAGAAGTCATAATAAAGATATCTTTAAATTATTTTCTTCATGCATGCATAGAATACATGGTAACATGACATGCGTTGTGCTAGGATTAATTGAATAAGTAGTACTTAAAAAATTAAAAACCTATAAAAACATGCATTAGGGGGTCAAAACAATGAAAAATTCTACTAATTACCGTGAAATCATAGATAAATAACCGTATATTGATTTTTGAAATATAAGGATTGACATCACGACGATATGAGTTATTGTTTACTTCAAATGACTGAAAACTACTTTTTACTATTTTAAAACACAAAAATGTATATTTAATGGTCTAAACCATTGAAAATGACATTATATTGTTGTGAAACCTTAGGTAAACTTTGTTGAAATTATTCAATATGTCTACGACTAGAAAAAATATTAATATGATTTATAGAGTTCTCGAAAAGACTAAATAAGTTGTTTTTAAAGAATTTTCATTTTTTTAAAACATTATTCAGATGTTGAAAACTAAGAAAAAAACCTTCCATTTCTATGAAATCAGGGAAAAAAAATTTAGATTGTTTTTTAAAATATATTTATTGACACTACACCAATATGAGTTGAAATTTTCCTTAAATAACTGAAAAGGTATTTTTAGAGTTTTAAAACACTAAAATGTTTATGTAATGTTCAAAACCATAGAAAAAACATAAAATTTACATGAAACCATAGTATAATATTATATCAATTATTTTTGAAATGTAAGGTAAGGCGACACATGAATCTAATGCGTTGTGTGCTCAAACTGATAGAATAATCGATCCTTAAAGAATTGAGAATCATAAAAAATGTGGGTTAGGGAGGTCGAAAAAAATAAAATAACCAATGATTTTTAACAAATCACAAAAAAACAAAATTTTAATTATTTTATAAATATTGGTACTAAATCCATGATAATATGGTTTTTATGCTGGACGACCAAAAATTTGTATTAGTGTTTTAAAAAAGTAAATTGTGAATATAACGGTCAAAACTAAATAAAAATCCTTATATTGATGTGAAATAATAGGAAAATTGTGTTGGAATTATTTTTTATGTGTTAAAGGAGATGAAATGTCAATTTTACTTATGGTGTGAATGGAATGAAAAAAATAACTTATTTTAAAATAAAAACAAATAATTAGAAAAAAACAAAATGTAGAAAATAAAATGACAAAAAACTATTCATTATACTAAATTCTAATTTAAATAATCTAGTGGGTTCTAATTATTATATTTTTTCCTTTTTACCGTAAAAACCATTTTAATTTTTTTAATTTATATGAGATGAGGGGTGTAGAGTTTGGAAAATGATTGGATGAGGTTATTCTTGAGCTTATAATATTATATATCATGTATATATATAATGAATTTATGAATTATGACTATTTATTATTTTTTAGATATCTTTTATGGAGGGTCTTTTCTATATTTATTTTGAAATAAATAATTAAACATAGTGACTACCTTTTAGATATTTCCGAATGACTACTAAAGGCATTTAGTGACTGCTTTTATCAGTCACTAGAGGATATTTATGCAGCAATGCCTATTTAGTTCAACTTAGAATTGGACCCTAAATTATCTCTCCAAAAGAAAACTTTCATAATTATGCTTCATATTTTTTTTCGTTTACTATTTTGTTCATTTTCATATTGAATTTTATTAAAAATTAAATATTTTTTGTGTGTAGAATAAAAATAAAAAATGAATTTAAAATTAAATTAAACAAAAAAGTGAGAAAAAAATTTTTTGGGCTGGGAAAATTGAATAAATTGGAGGACTTTATGACGCCTTCATTGAAATAGAAATATTTATTCCATTTTATTCAAGAACTATAATATATTTAAATTTCAGGATTATATTCTCTCATTTAATGTGTGGTTTATTTTCATGCTTTAGAAACTCACTAAACATGTCAACCTATCACTTTCTCTATGATGTATATGAGTAAAGAGACATCTCTCTCAAGTGTGTACCAAAACTAAATATTATAGATGCATCCCATGTTTTAAATTATTCTACTAAATCTCAAGGATAGCCCATATTCCATGTGAAGTTCGTGGGGGAAGTTAAAAATGGTTTGATAGAGAATAAGCATATTGTAAAGAATAAGAGAAAAAAGCAAACAACCTCATCATAAGCTGAAATAATAATTCACCATGATTCGAATAAAAATAATAACAGAAAATAATTATGGGGCTCAAGAATCAATTACCTCCCATGGATTAAATATGGGTTGGTTCTCATATTAAATGGATTTAGAGAGGAGTGAGAAGGGAAGAAATTCATTATGGAGAGGAAAAGATAAATGAAGGAGAGATGAAGAACTAACTTCTATTAAAAATTAATCAAAGTAAAATAAAATTTAGAGAAAAAAATTCAAAATGGAAACCCACATTATAAGCTATTTTTGTCAATAGATGAAATAGATAGGATTAATCACCACTAAGAATATCTAAACCCTATTACTAAGCCTTCCTCCTCCTTAAATATAGACATATATGATATCTTACACCCCCTAGATTCCCCCCATAAATAAGAATATGGATCCACATAATAAGTCATATCCTTCTTTTCCCCACTACCTTGGATATTCTGGGGATATACCAAGGGGTGTTATAGGTACAACACACTTTTATTTGATATATTAGCATGTATGGGTGTATTATCATGACGATACAAAAAATCATTTCACCAAAAAATCAATATGTTGTTATTAATTGATATCACCAAAAAATATTTTACAATTATAAAAATGTTTTTTAATGAATTATCTAATAACAACAAACACATTACAAATATATATATATATATATGAATTATTACAAACACATGATTTGTCAAAAAAATATATGATTAAACTAATAATTTCAATATTTATAATGTGTTAAAATTTACTAATATATATATATATATATATATATTGTCAATAAATAATCCATATTACTGGAGACTCAAATCATATTGAATCTGTAATCATTGGAATAAAAAAATTTAAGTCACTTATTTAAATATTTTTAATTTTTATATAAAATAATTTTTTTATACAAAGTATACATAAATATAAACATTTATCCATTAATTGTAATATATATATATATAAATTTTTATAAATCATGATATTTTTAAAAAATTATTTTTTCAATGTAAATATAAATCATAGTTATTTAAATATTAGTCACCACTAATAATATTACACTTCTAATTTCAAAATAAATTGTTTAAAATAATCTCACACTCCTAATTACTAAATCAATTACCACTCCATCTATTGTCCCTGAAATCCCTAAATTCTACACCTATTAATCTGTATTAGTTCTTCTATTATATCATCTCTCACTCATTGGTTTCATAAAATCACCCCATATTCATATTTCAGTCATCCTTTTTCTCTTTCTATACATCACTATCTTTCCCCCTCCCCTATAATGACCTCATTTTCTTTCCCAAATTCTATGATCCAGTACCTTCCCCTATACTCCTAGTCCATTTTTGTCATCTTGTCCCATAGTCACAGCTTCAATTCTCTGTTGTCATATTCCCAATTCTATCATGTAATTAAAGGAAGGTACTGTAGTGAAATATGTGAGATTCCATAAAAGTGCAACATCAAATGGAATCATATCCTTGAAAAGGTTAAATACACCTTCATTTATATATAATTTTTAATATTTTTGAACAGTGTTTATTTATGGACTATTTCATACACAATTAAATGGTGTTTGTTCATTAAATTTTAAAATTCACTATTTGTGTTAGTTTTATAGGATTTAATTTGAATTATATAATATAATTATGTAGATATATCACTAGAGTGAAGAGATGAATTTGGTCGATTATGTCCATTAGGATTGGTCTTTTTGGTCCGGCTCTTCATATTCCCATAGAGGTTTTATTATTGTATATTTAATGAACATTGAGGAATATAATTAAAACATATTTATTTACAAAGGCTTTGATGTGGTTTTCATTGAAATTACTTTAATTAATCTAGGCACTTTAGGATAAAAATTTTCTAAAATAAGGATTAATCATATAAAAAATCTATTTTTTAGAAGTCTTACTCTTAGGATATCATAACAACTAGGTCTAATTAAATGATACATGATAATCTAGAAGTCCAATGTGGTAAGATCACTCATATATATATGGTTAATATTTTCTATAATTACACATAAAAATAAATGAGAAATGATTGAGTTTTTAGGAAGCACTAGTGTTTGATGGGGTGTTATTATATCCCACTATTCCCCATCTATTTTGGCTATTTCAATGAGTTTTTTATGTAAAATTAGACTAATAATGTTAAATATTTAAATCCAAAACCAATATGGTTGAATTTGATTTTCATTGAATTTTATAGGAATTTTTTTTAGTTTTGGGTGATCAATTGATTGAAATCCATGGTGTTAGTCTTTTCCGTCTATGAAAAAATTGATGCTTACAAAAAAGAGTTTCAATGAAAATTTATCTTTATATTTTTTTTCTTATATGTTAAAAATATGTTAATATTTTGAAGTCACTATATGTTCAGATGAATCGACCGTTTGCAAAAAAATGGAAAAACCTCAACACTCCTTATTCAAATTCAATCATCTGGATGAATTGTACTCCAACACATTCTTAGGAACATCTAAAGCGTTGGTGCTAATTTGAGTATGTAGTTTATTATTGATGATGTTTCTACTCTCTTCCAGTTCAGATTTTTATATGTTGGTTTCCTTGGAAAATTGTGATGGAACCACTGATGCTAAAGAGGCTGAGGCCGCTGACGCCTTAATTGAAGTAGGATTATCCATTAGAATTGGGCCATGGACTGAGTGGATTACCTTGAAGATTAAGATTAATCCTATATATACATCAAAATCCTCGGCCATCTATTCCTATATTAAAATCTAAAGTCTGCACTCAAGTGGATCAATATTCGAGCTAAGCCATTGTTAATGAATTTATATCCAAATCCGCAGTTGAATCTGAATGATGCTCTAACCATTATCACCAATCACCAATTTTTGATGGTTGATGGATGTTGTTTAAATATAAAATCACTTAGGAAATTAAATTCAAGATTGAGATAAGTAAGATCACTCTATAAGACATTCTACTCATTCCTTCGGTGACAATAAAACATGATAGTTTGAATTTGGTAGTAGGATGAAGTCTGATCTATTGATGGATTCATATGGGTCAAATTATATACATGGAACTAATCACCATTGTGAATTAATTTACTATATGGTTCCCATAAAATACATGAGAAATTGGCTATATCCATTAAATTAGATATTTGGTGATTTGATTACTTAATACCAATTGACTACATAGTGATTCAAATATGTCAACCATTTAACTATGTTAATAAATCTACACATATATCAAATGGATACATTGTACCATTGTTCTACATAGGAAAATAGGCTATATCGTCTAATTAGATACATGAATAAAAATAGTTATTTCAATTTTTTGGTGGAGGGTTGGTACTTTGGCTAAAGGGAATTCTTAAAATTCAAATTCACATGTAGAGGGAATTTAAGAAGTTCAAATAGGAATAGAGTTCCATGAATAAAGCAAGGGTAAAGGGTAGGTTCATGACTGTGAGGGAGTACATTTTATCTTGGGAGAATGTAGGGAATCTAATGATGTTATATATATATTGATGGAGATTGATCCTAGTGAAAGGGGTGACCCAAAAACAAGAGGTGAAAAAGATACAGAGGAGGGCCTGCCCATGAACAAGAGAAGAAGCTTCACAACCCGTACGGGGGCTTCCTATATACACTTTTTTTACTTACTTTTCATTTTTCCTAAATAAAATTTTGATATATTTACTACCTTGACTTAATGGTTTTATAAAAACTAATTGGGTAATGAGATTAATCTAGAATGTGTATTTAGTTCACCCAAGTGTCAAGTGTGGTTAGTATCTACCATTTTCTCACTAAACAAGTAATACATTTCCTTTAATTTCAAAAAATCAGTGATAAATATTTTTTCTTTATTGGTCTCTACTAACTTGTTATTTGAAATTCAATTCGAGAAGAGGACAATATATACAAGGGACATTCATCTCATACCCTCTTCGAGTGGGTCAATGGTGACTGCAGTTGAGGAGCCGTAGAATCTATACTCTTATATGTTATTTATTTTAGAGAATCACCCGACCACTTTTATCCATACCCAACAACGGTTGTACTTAAATAATTAAATAAAAAATATCTATATTCTAAAACTTTAATTAACATACCATCAAATAAAGTTCCCATACTACTCCCATTTAATTCATCATACTTTCCTCTGATCCTCACTGTTTGTACTAGCAATTTTTCTATTGTTTTCCCCCAACCATCAATAAATTAACTTCATCACAACCATTTCACCCACCACATTACGCCTCTATTTTTTTCTCTCAGCTGCACTTGGAATCACTCAATATACCTTCTATGAAATTCCTTCCCTATGGATCTAACCGTACTCACTACTACACTAATATTATGTAGGGTATATAAATATTAAATTTTTCTTGAACCAAATGATTAACAAGTAACTAGATAATTTTTTGAACTACTTCTAGGGATGGGAACAAAAAATAAAGTAATAATCATAACAAAAAACATTTCATGGAAAATATGTTAATGCAAACTAGGTCATCATCTGAAAACCTAGAGGACATAATAATTAAAATAAAAAAAACCTGAATGATGTAAAATTAAATAAGAAACATTAAGAATAATCATAGATAAGATCCATAGAAAAAAAATTAAAAACTTCAATAAAGGTAAAAATTTCAACCATCTACAACCTAGAAATTTGGTGATGGATAGAGTGAGGCTTATAGAGTTCCAGGTACCTATGGTGTCAAACAAACCATCTTTAATTAAGAAAATCCATAGGTCTATAATCAATGATATTTAAAAATCCTACCTATATATACTACCATAAAACCTTGGATTAACTAATAAAAACTCACTGAACTTAATTATGGACTTCTATGGAACAGTGGAAAAACTACTAATTAGAATATTGCGTGAGGAAGAATTAAAGCTCAGAGTCATTCCATTTTTCTTTAACGTAAATTAAAATATTTTTTTTCAGTAAATGGATAAATAAAGTTTTTACTATTGGGACTAAATATATAATTTTTTATTTATTATTTTTTTGTATGGATAATGATTTCTTATTTTAGGAACTAAATTATTATATTTTCACAAACTGAAAGTGAATTATTCGATGAATCTTGGGAAAGATTTAGTGGGATACTTAGGTATTCACCCAACCACTAGTGTACACAATAATTTATCATGGAAAAATTATATAATATTATCACACCTTGCCATCAGAAATTAGCTAGCTAGTGTTCTAGAAGATATATCAATGATAAAACTACTAATGAGCTCAACCAAATTTTCAAATTACTTTTCACAAAATTCCAAAAATAATTTTTCATAAAGAGAACCAAAATTTGGCTATAAACCACCCCACTCATAAGATGAAGCAAAATATACTGGATTTTATAATAAAAACACTAAACACACTCGTAGGGAGAAATGTAACCCATGTGGGATGTTTGGCAATAAAAATACTTGTGATGAAAACATTGATATTCTTACCATGTTTCTATGAATTATAATTATTTTTGTTATGGAACTAGAGTGAAACAAATAGATTATAATTTATAAAATAATTAAAATCAAGCTTACCATAACCAGTCCATCCATTCATGGAACGAGAAGTATGTTATTAGGTCTACTAGTGCCTTTACTTTTCAACAAAATAGGCAACAATTCCAACCTCATTAAAGGGATGAGCCTTCTATTTCACCAGATGAAGTAAAATAAAGGTTCCAAAATATTATGGGTATATTTGATAAGAATAAATGAAAAAAAATATTTTGATAAGGAACAAAAATAAATAAGTTTTGAATCTCTATAGTTACAAGTGGGTTGGTTAGTTAGAAATGTAGGAGTTAGAGATAAAGGAAAACGAACTAGTACAATTGAGCCAAATCTAGAGGATAATTTCATGGTATTAATAATAGTGTTCTCTGAACTAAAAAACAAGTCAATAAATACTTCAAATCCATATAAAATTATAATATTAATGAAATTGAAAACCAAACCTTTTATGTAGATAAATATGGAAATCAGAATAACCCCACTAAAAATCTTCCAAGGGATATTTTACATATTTAAAACCCTTAAGATAAAGAATTAAAAATCAAATAGAGTAAAGGATTAGAAAATATTAAAGAAAAAAAATAAGGGGATACCTACACTTATGATACACTTTCCCCAGTCATTACATTTACTCAAATAATTAAGACAAAAAATCAAGATTTTTAATTGTTCAAATTTTTTAATGTTGTAAAGAAATATATGTTTTTTATTCCCTTTCCTAAGAGAATTATTCTAATCCATTCTTATTTTAAATAACTCAAGAGAATTTTTCGAATAATAAAACCTTTGAATAATTTCCTATTTATAAAAATATAGAGTATTGTAGTTGTATTGCATAATATGAAACCCCTAAACCCAAAGACATTGGGAGATTTGTAATTATATGAATCTTTAGTGATAGTGTTTACTAAATCAATTTTATTTTCATTCTTGTATAAATCACTTATTTGATTCATTTTTTCTTGTTCTATTATATGAGATTAGGAGTTCTCCAACCCACAACTGTTGTGTTACAACTGGAAGATTAATCCATTACTCACCTAGTGGGAAGCTTAGATGACCAGATTGTATGAGTAAGAAATCAATTTCTACTTACTAACTTTCTCATCTTGGATATATAATGTGATCAGTAAGTAGTTATCATTCTAGGTTGACCCATTATTACTAGATAAGAGGATTTCATTTATGTATCAAATGGAAATATAATTTTCAATATTGTTGAATGGAGATGGGAATTCTATTTTTTTAGAAAAATTAAAGAACCTACCTAAAACCATGCCCGTCCAAATAATGAACTATTAGAAGTTTTAGATTCTACTAATGAAGAAGAAGATGATTTTTTAAGGATGCTAGAAGAAAGAAATGGAACACCTAATTTACCTAGGAGACCTACATTTGTATTGGTTCAATCTAGGATAAATAACCTCTAGATTGATTTGAAGGGGTATTCCTAGGCTCACATAGATGAATTTACTCTAGAACATTTGTTTACCCCACTTAAGGAATCTAAATCTTAAGATTATTTGTATGAAAACAATAAAAATGTAAAATAATCATTATAAAATGCACTCTTTAAGAGGAAAAAATAATGGATTTAGACTTCCCAGACGCACGTATCTCCCCTTTAAATATGAACCAACAAATGTGGATCTAAGAACCCTACCAACTCATTTGAAATATTCATTTTTAGGATAATGATCAACATTACCTATCATTAATTCATCTAAATTAGAGTAATTTCAATAGTATAACATTATTGGTCTCTTACATAATTTTAAGTCAATTGCCTTCTAGTCTATTTGTGATATTAAGTGTATAATTAAATAATTTCTTATACATTAAATTCAAATGGAATATGATTGTAAACCAAAGGTGGAATATAGGAGAAGCATTAAAAAAAATATAAAAGAATAATTAAGAGAATAATTAATTATATTTCTTGATGGTGGAATAATATTTCCCATTTTTGGAAGACCAAAGGTTAGACCTATTTAGATTGTCCCCAAAAATAGTGGAGTGACTATGATAAACACTAAAAAAATTTGAAATTCAGACCAAAATAGTGAATAAATGGAGGGTATATATAAACTATAGGAAACTTATCTGTTACACAAGAAAATATCTTATTCCAATTCCATTTATAGATCAAATGTTAAAATGGTTGGACTATAATCATTTTTTTTAAAAATCTTGATGGTATTTTTGTTTACAATCAGATTTCTATTTCTATAGAAAATAAAAAAAATCTGACGTTCACCTACCTATTTGAAAAAAATTTCATACAGATGAATGCCCTTTGGTTTGTGTGGTGAGCCTTAAACCATTATATAGTGTTTATTGAATTTTTTTTGATATGTTCGAGAAATATATGGTAGTATTCATGGTTGAATTTTATATATTAGGTTTTTATTTAGATATTTTCTTGGAAAATATGTAAACTACTTTGAAATGGTGTGAATAAAAAAACCTTGTCCTTAATTTGGAGAAATTATAATTCATGGTAATTGATGTAATTTAGTTGGGTCAAAAGGTTTAAATGAATGTATTATAGGTTTATACAGATAATATTGAGTTAATCTATAAAACCACATCCCCCAATATATTTCAAGGAAATTAAGATATTTTAAGGACGTGATGTATTTTACAAAAGGCCCATCAATGATTTTTTTTAAAATAATCCACTTTATTCACTTTTTTTCAAGGACGTACCATTTTTGTTTGACTAAATTTGTTTGTACTCCTTTAATTTTATTAAAGAAAATATCATTTATTCACCCATTATTACTTACCCATAATGATAAATTCCTTTTGAGATTATACGTCATGTTAATGACATTGTAGTATGAGCTATTTTAGGTCTAAGGAAGGATAAAAATTTGTATTTGGTGTATTATACTAGTATAATACTTTATGAGGCTCAAAGGAGTTACACCCTAGAAGTGAAAGAACTCTTGGATGTGTTTTTTCCATAGGAACCAGGAGGAAATATTTGATAGGATGAAAAGTCATTATCTTTATAACTCATCCTTATCTTAAATATACATTTTCTAAGAAAGAAACAAATCAAGAACTAATTACATAGGTCCTATTATTACCATAATTTTACCTTTTAATAAAGGATAATAATGGGGTTGATAATTTATTTTTCCATCACTTTCCAATGTTTTAATTACTCAATATGAAGATAAAAGGGAGATTAAATCTTCTTTCCTAAATTCTTTTTACTATTTTTTCAGGAAAATTCCAATAGTCTTCTGACTTTGTTAAATTTAGAATCAATAGGATTATACATTAGGATTTTTTTACAACTGTAGGGATATTTTTATCTCTATAACTAATTATTGTTTCTTGGATGATCCTTTATTTTTTAGGGGATGTTAGGATGGAATTTTGAGGAGGTGTGTAGTATATGAGGAAATGTGCCCCATCATTGAGAGATGTCATTCAAGACCTTGGGGAGGATACCATGGGAGAGAAAAAAATAATTAGATTGATATATTGGATGGATTCTATTAGATAACAATATTCAAGGATTAAAATAGTTTGTTCAATTGTTGTGACAAGTTCCTAATTCCGAATAATGTTGGTAGAAGGCAGGAATATCCACAAAAAGTAATATTATAGGTTGAAGTATTTGATGTGTTGGGCCTAGGTTTCATAGGTCCTTTTACATCCTATAATGTAAATGAATATATTGTTATAGATATAGACTACGTGTCAGGGTGGGTTGAGTATGTAAATCTTCTTGACAATCTTTCTTCTAGTGTGGTTAAGTTAATCAAGAAAAAACATCTTTATTAGGTTTAGAGTAAATTGATAAATAATTATATATAATGATACCCATTTAAAAGCTTTTATGTTCAATAATTTAGTGACAAAATATGAATTGTTTCACAAAACTTGTAAAAACTACCTCCCACAATCGAGTGAGAAGTTTTAATTATCTAACATAGTGCTCAAATAGATTTTAGAAAATATAGTTTTGGTTCATGAATGAATTGGTTTGTTAAATTTAATGCAACACTATGGTCTTACATAAATTTTTATAAGACACCCATAGGGATTTCATCTTATAGGATTCTTTTTTGAGAGTATTTTCATTTTTTTGCGGAGCTACCACACAAGTCATTTTGGGAAATAGTGGCTTTTATTCGATTTTAGGATTAAGTTATTACCTAGAAAACTTAGCTCCTGTTGGTCAATCACATTCAAAAACTTGAAATTTTTGATAAATAGGGTTGTTGAGTTAGTTTATAAATATAATATTCCATTCTTTGTCAATGAAAAAATATTTAAGAATTACTTTTACGAGAAACTGATGGTCCTAGCTATAATATACCCCCTTTGAAGATAAACCATTTTTGGATGACTAATAGAAGACTATAAACTTAGTGCTTCATGGGAGTAAATCAGTGGTTCATTGTATTATTTAATTTTATATTTACCATTTTCTCTTTTTTATTTATCTCATGTATTTTTATTATCACGTATTATTTTTTTTTCTAATATGAGTTGATTGTACTAATTATAATACACTATAGGTGGGATCCATTTTTCTATAAAGGAAAAAATAATGGAAAACATATACAACATGTGAGTTTTTAGTTTTAATTATATTCATATAATTCTATTTATAATTGTGAAATATTGGTAGAGGAATAACCATTTATTTTATTTTATAATAATTTGAATCACCATGCATGTTTAACCGACTTATTTTGAGAATATTGAAAGCCCTTGTTGAACTAACATTCAAACCTATTAATCACTCTTCAAAAGTATAGTTTCAATTTCATTTTTCATCATGATTCTATTTAAAAATAATTATAAATTATGTTTTCTATTTATAAATTCTGTAAATCATGAAATTTCAAAAAAAACATAGTAGAATGTGTTTTTTTTATGATTTTGTCTAGAAGTGTGGGAATTTTTCTATTTTGAACTTTAATACACCCCACCTCAAGTTTTGAACTACTGTATTGAAAATATTTTTTTAATCAAAATATTCTCTCATTTAGGATTCAACATTGAAGATAATGATGTATTTTATGTGTGGGGGAGAGTGGGATTTCTCTGTACCTTATCTATGATTCAATTCTACCAATATTAAATCACCCCTATATTTTTTTTTCAAATAACCCACTTTTGTTAAGTAAACTAGTTTTTGGGTTATAATTTTTTTGTATATTACTTTAGGATAATAATAATTCATTGTAAACTTTCTAAAGAAAAATGACTCCACTTTTTAAAGGGTTTTAATTGATTTTGATGTTGTGGGAATTGAGTGATTGAGGATTGATGGTTCCTATTTTCTTTATGAGGATAATAATTGAAAACTGGGAAAAGAATATGTTAGACTCCTTTTGAATTATAAATATTACTTATGGAATCATGAGGTATAACTTGATACTAACTACTTAACATGGGTATCATGGAACACCTTAGGGAGCCATCTCATTTAAAAGTAATTTGAATCCTTTGTGTATGTGTTAAAATTGGATATTGGGATCCCACGGTGAGTTTCTATGACAAGGTTACTTGGTGTATATCAATAAATAAATCCTTAATCAGTAAATGATTCTTATGAAAATAAACCTATACCTGAGTGGTATAGGTTATTGAATATCATCCAAGCAACCCCTGATCAAATATAGGTAGAGGAAAATTTTTAGGGTTACTGTAGTAGTACTGTAGCATATAGTGTTGAAGGCACTATAGTAGCTAATGTTCAATACTATAGTAGATAGAACTATTAATCTAATTTGGACTTTAGGACACCAATTGTTTCCTCGATTCCTGTATACCTTCAAGAAACCTAGGACTTCAGGTCTGTAAGGATTTAGAGCCACATTAAGGCCTTTAGACAACCTCAAGCCCTATTGTCCACCTGATGTGCAGAACCATATAGACAGACTCTACAAGGAATATGCTCCAAATAAGGATTCAAAGAAAGGAAATTCACCAGAGTTGAGATAAATGGATTTGGAAGAATGAAAGTTTATATAAATTACTATCGGTACTAGGCATGTGCCCAGATGTGGATTCAAATTAGGCACATTCACTAGAGTAAAGATAAATGGATTTGGAAGAATGATAGGGTTCGATAATTAATAATGGGACCAGGCTTGTGCATCCTTGCATAAGATAGATAGTTGATAACCATACAAAGGTAGATATCAGACATAATGATGTAGACACTAGGGAGGGTAAATTTCTTATTTTCACTATATTGGATAAAATTACTATAAGACTTTTAGATTAGGTAATGTGATGAATCCTAAAGGCTATGTAAGGGTTCCCCCAATACCCTTAAAAGGAATATTTTTAATAATTAATAAAAATAAAAGGCCTTTGGTCCATTCAAGTAGTAAGGTCTTTGAATAGTTCCATGTACAAATTTATAGATGGGGAAAATTAAATTGAACTGTCTATGTCAAAAATGAGATCATGGGAGGGAGGGGAATATTGAACCCAAATGAGAAAGGAGAAAATTTATTTATAAGGAAATATATTAAGTTGTATCAATAAAGTGGGAAGTGATTATTTAGTTTGATAATCCTATGAGAGAGTGAATGATATTTTCCTCTTGTTATATATATAATTACACTTCTATCTCTCTTGTATATACTACGTAAATAGACTATTAAGCTTGTATCGAAATAGGAAATTATGAAAATCTTACATAGGAGGCATAAATGTATTAAAAATGGATTATTTGATGATTTTATTTAATTCTATTATATTTTTATGAACATAGTTAATATTTTCATCTATATTTATTTGGAATTTATATAAAAAAAATTATAGAATGAGTTTTATTTCCCAAGAGTGAAAAGGATTAAGTGCGGTTGAGTTTTATGTGGCATTATTTTATCTTACTTTTCCACATCTATTTTTGTGAGTTCAACATGTTTTAATATAAAATTGGACATATATTGGGAAATTATTTAATCAAGAACTAATATAGTTGAATTTGGGGTTTAATTAATTTTGCAAGAAAATTTTCTACTTTTGGGTGCTGAATGGATTAAAATCCTTGGTGTTAGTATTTTTCTTTGATGAAATGTTAGATGTTTCCAATTAAGAGTTTCAATGATAACTTATATATGTATTTTTATCTTATGTGGTGAAAATATAGAATTTTTTTTGAGTCACCATCTGTTCAATCGAATAGAACATTTGCACAAAATATAATAAGAAACAAATCATGTACAAGAAACAGAAAAATAGAAAAACATATACACTCCTTGGTTCAATGTTGATCATCTTGATCAAGTGCATTGAAATAATAGCTTATGAACATCTAAAGCTTGACTATAAAATGATTCTATAGTTGAAGGTTTCTAATGATTCAACCCTCCATAGTTTTATATTTAGATATTTCAGTTACCTCAGCTAACCGTCATAGACCCTCTAATAAATAAGAGGAAAAATCCATTATAGTTTCTGTTAAAAAGAGATTCCACAATTAAAGAATCCATGAACTAAGAAAAAAATAGTAAGATGATATAGAGGCCACTCCAAGAGTCTGATTCTATGGATTTAAACACCTGTTTATAAATACAAAGTCTCCACTGAAGCATATCAAAATTCAAGTTGAGATACTTCTAAATAATCCACAACCATGTCCTTTATTAAATATCGATATTTTTCTTACCAAGATCTCTAATCACCATTTTTTAAAGGTTAATGGATGTTGTTTAAATAATGGATCATGTAGGGATTGATATTCAAGCATAATCTAATAAATCTAACTTGTGAATACATCCTGATTAGTCCATTAGTGACTCTAAAACTCGATGATTTTAATTTATCAGTATTAGGAAGATGAAGCTACTTCCACCATCACTCATGTCAAATAAGATGCATGGAAATAATATCCAATGTTAATGAATTATCTATATGGTTCCATTAATATATAATAGAAATCAATTATGTTAAATAAATTGTCTATATAGTGATTTATACACATAAGTCTATCCGACTACCTTGTGATTCAGATTATTTGACCCTTCGATTGTTGTAATAAATCAAAAAGGTAGAACAAATAGTTTCATGGTACCATTCAGTTGTTTAGGTCAATTTTCTATTGGATGGTTAAGATACTCAACTAGTGAGTAACTTTAAGCTAATTGGTTATGTCAGTTTTTTAGGAGGAGGTTCGGTATGCTGGAAAGAGTGAATTCTAACCATTCAAACTCACATGTGGCAAACATCCAAGATGTTAAACAAATATAATAATTTAATGACTAAATCATTGGTAAAAAGTAGGTTCATGACTGAAATATAGCATGGATTTTTAGGGGAATATGTTGGGAAGGAGGGGATTTTATCTATATATTGAAGAACATGGATCCTAGTGATAGGGGGTGAGCAAAAAACAAGGGGATAAAAAAGAGAAAAAGGAGGACCTACATAAAAAATGGATAAGAAGCTTTATATCACTTTCTAGGGGCATCCTGTTTACACTTGTTTTACTTAATTTTCTTTGTAGGTCAATAGTTTTTTTATATATTTATTAAATTTTCTTAATATTTTGATAAACCCAATTTGGGGAATGATATTTAGTTGGTAATTATATTTACCTCACTCAAGTGTTCAGTGTGGCAGGGATATATGTAACACCCTGAGATTTTATGAGAAATATTTTTTTTATGTCTTATGTTATAGGCAACACCAAAGGAATATTTTACAACACACAATACTGACTTGGCTTGCATTACACGCAATCGCGACCTTCCTCGATAGCGTGTGTAGTACGCAATACCGGGTTTCACTAAACAATGATATATTATTATGGACTATCCATTATGAATAGTATTAACTACATTTTTAATTTTATAACATTATTATTCATCTTACACATTTTCTAGAACATGTTAAGTGAACAAAATAAATTTTTCGGGTAAAATAAGTATTTTTAAAAAAATGCAGTTTTGCCGCATTTTGATGGCGCACCCACATTAAATCTAGTTTTTGAAATGTTTATAAGTTCAATTTGACAAAATAAAATTCTTCTTTGGAATCAGGATATAAACATTTACTTTGGATAAATTTTTGATATTTTTCTGATAACTTTCATATTTTGATGAATAGTAAAAATATGCTAATTTTTAATTAAAAACATCTGTTTTCATTGAGATAATTTATATGGTTAAATTATAATATTGAATGGTTTTAAAGTATAAATATAATATATTTTTACCATTTAATATAATTTATATCATTATCATTAATTTCACATTGAATTCATAGGTAAAAACATTTCAATCTTAGGCAATGTTTTAACTTCTAAAACCCGTTTTCTTAACAACGGGATTAATTTTAAATTAATTACTACAACTTATCTGTTTTGAATTTTGAAAAATGGATTACACATTTGGATTAAGTGGGTCCAAATTATGTTAATAGGCTAATTTTTATTTTTGGGCATTATGAATAGTAACTACGGTAAATATTATTTACCATAGTTAGAGGTTAATATGGTAATTAAGGGTAAATATAAGCTTATAAAATTACCCTAACACCTGCCTATTGGATGACTAAAAGTCGACCCATATCACCTAAGGGTCGGATTAGATTCATTTAATGGACTTTTTTCCATGAAGATAATCTAATTATTATTAAAACCAAAGAAAGTGACAACATGTCACTTTCTTAAATATTATAAGTATAATAATTTTAATTTACTGATAAACTTAATGAAACATAGAACATGAATATTATCCAGAAATTTAATACAATTATCTACATTATATGAATTTATTTATAATTTTTAGGGATTAAATAATTATCATTAATTATGACACAATAGGGATGCTGAAATTATTTTATTGATTGAAATATCAAACAAATGATCTTAAAAATATTAAAATAAATAATATATGATCTATTTAATGTGCTAAAACAATTTTATAGATACGTATGACATTTTATGAATCTATTAAATCTTTTATTTCGAACATATCTTCTGTATATATTTTATTTAAATTCAAATAAATGAATAGTGTCAAAATTGACACTATTGTTATTTTATAAAAATAACATATTATAAAATTGTTTAAAAATCACAAAAATATTTAGAAATTATAAATTAAAATTTATATGATCTAAAATTGCATAAAGTGTCAAATTATGGAAAATTAACAACACATATATAATTATTTATAATAATTTATAATTTAGAATATTATTACCACAAATAAAATTAAATTGATAAATAAGGATAAATCAAGATTATAATGTTTAAAATAAATTCCAAAAAAGTATAAATTTTATTGGTTGATGGGATTAAAACCCTATCTCATCTAATATTCTGATATGAGTCATTTTGGAAGTTTTTAATTGGGGTTGGGATTTAATATAATCTAATATTTCTTATATTTTCAAAGGTTCCCCTCTCCTCCCTTATAAAAGGGCATCTCCTCCCTCTCCTACTCAAACTAATTTGAGAGTTCAAGCTCAGCCAACCCCTACCAATTTCACTTCCCCGATTCCTTATAAACCTACTAGAGGTACTGGTCTTATCAAAAGACCAACTCTAGTTCCCTAAGAGAAAGTTTAAAGGAGGCACTTCGAGAAAGGGGTAATACTTTCTACCGTTTTCTTCAAGTTCCATTTTTCTTCTACTCCCTCTTCTTTAGTTGTTTCATTATGAAGTAATAACATAAGTATCCCTAATATACTTATATGTTATTATAAATATGAAAAAAATCCTACTTCACCTCTTATCCATCCTACGGTAAACAAAATCACCGCGCGTGCGTAGGTATGGAATATCGTCTCCACACTGTGGTGTAATATATTTTTTCCACCACCACCTTACTTGGATGGGTATAATGGTGAAGATAATTTACTATATATTATTATTTTAAAGTTTTATTTATTCTGAAATATTATACATACACTTCAATACAATTCCACGATCATGGGAATGATATCATCGCTCGTGCGTACGTACGGTCTACCGTCTCCACGATGTGATGCGACTCATTCTATATGATATTAATTCAATAATGATTATATAAATGAATTGAATGAATGAATATGATATATATTACAATAATACCATTCTATAAATGATATATCTATATCCTATAAAGAGTAATATGAATTTATTCGACAAAACATGCATAAGAACATAAAGCAATAAACACCCGAATAACAAGTAGCAATGAAATATTACTACTAAGAAGATACAAATATGACCATATATGATATCCTAAAAATGAATATGATTCTGTAATAAGTCAATTGAAATTATTTAAACCATATTACAGGATATTTGGATTCATACGAAGCATATCGGACCCAAGGTAAGGGAAAATCTCACAATCTCATTTTTATCCGAGATTGTTTATACTTCAGAATTTACTGGGGAATATTTATCATCCACATCCATGTTTCCTCAATATGTAATATTATTTCCATCCACCTACAATTGTTTAAATCCAATTTTACCCTTCGGTGAGTATTTAGTAAAAGATATGAAAGGAATCTTTTTACGTTTTTCGTACGAGGTACTTTTTGACTTTTCCGGCCAAAGTATGGGAAGAATGTTTTTTTAACTTATATGGCATGAATGGATTTTTAGAACATTATTTACATGAAGTTTACTTTACATGTTTTAAAGTTTATTTTTAATCAACTTATTTTAGTTTAAGATTATATGACATGTTAAGAATGGAAAAATGTTTTTTAAGTAGAAAGGATATTTTACTCAAAAACGGAGTTCAAGTGTTTTATCAAAATTATTTTCCATCTAAGATAATATAGGGTTCTGTTTCTATCCCTATTTTTACATTGATTTGATTATGGTATGATGGAATTACTTTTATGATGTTTTTTTATCTTATATAGATTATGTTATGATGACATGATGTTTAAGATTCCCATTTTTATTACATGGGTTATGCTTTGATGTATGGTTTATGATTTTGTGGCACACATAAGAATGGTATCATTATGAGATGGGTGGAACCTATATCTCCCTCCAATTCATTGGGTAAAGATTTAAATCTTATGAGATATGCATGGCTGGAATGACAGGTTAAACCGGTTCAGTGAAATAGGACTGAAACGAGGAGTGAACTCGGTTCAGAAATGGACTTTGTCCGTTAAGATAGTCTTGGAAATGAGTATTGACTACTAAGAAATGACTCTCTATTATTATGTGTGTATTACACAAAGCTTCATGTTTTAAGTTATGATTATTGGGATTACATTTCACTTATATGATTTATCCCATGTTATGATATCTTTTCTAGGATAATATTTTCAAAATGTTATGTTCTTATGAATATGATATGTTTGATATTTCTTTTGTTTACCCTTACTGAGCATTTGAGATCACCCTTTTGTTTGTTTTCTTTTTCCTAGGTCAGGAAGAAGGATATTAAGTAGGATATACCAAAAAGGTACTCTAGATATGATGAAATAAATGGGAGACAATGTAGATGAT
This sequence comes from Viscum album, assembly GCA_963277665.1. Lineage (NCBI taxonomy): Eukaryota > Viridiplantae > Streptophyta > Magnoliopsida > Santalales > Viscaceae > Viscum > Viscum album. Next base: position 1,539,425,579 of record OY728156.1, on the reverse strand, counting down.
TTATGAACCAGTTGTTTATGTTTCCCAGTTTCTAAAGGCACTATACCTATATGGTCCTTTCATGGTTTTGTTATATGTTGTAATAATTATGCTTCAATTTTGAAGTAATAACCATGTATGTAAATTATGGGTCGTTATAATATACCCTTTTCCCAATGATCAAGAAATACATGTCATTTAGTTGAAAAAAAACGTAGTGAGAACTATTTTGAATTTATTGGCATCTATTAAATTCTTATATGGATTTCTTTATGAGAATTGTATAGTCTATAAAAGGGTAGGTAATATGGTTACCTCTTTGGGTGGGTTAGTGGTGAACTCGGTCCTATCCAATCCTCGAGGAAAGATAAATTAGTTTCATAAATTATCTTTGTTGGTGTGGTTGGATGATAAAGTTGATAGATATAGTTTTTATGTAATGGTAGATAAAACTGGAGAAGTGGTATTGGAATTCAAAGAAGTTGTTTACACAGAGGCTATAATGGTTAAAAAAAAAGGGAAGTTCATTTTAGTCTATCATGAATTATTAGGTTCATGTATATGGTAGTCTTAATAATGATTTTATTTATGTCATGAAAGAGGGATAAATAACTTTAATGAAATAAGTCACTATAATGTTTAAAATAAAAATAGTTCAACTTAAGGACGTTATAAAGGTGAATAATCCCTATATATAAGAGAAGTTGTTGAAGTATTTATTGATGACTCTTAATAGGGTATGTTTCTTTTAAAATTTATCATAATACGTATAGGATCATGATCACCTATTCAGTTCAAAAATACCCTTCTCTAGTAGAGAGTAAAGAGGTCATTGAAATCTTAAAAAGGAATAAAATGATGCAACAATGGTTTTCTGATATTTTAGTTAGGCCTTTTTATCCCTTAAATTTCTCACTTATAAAAGAAATTAATATCTCTTTATTTTGAATCTACATGAATATTTCATTGAGGTTTATAAAATTCCAGTTCCTTTATTTGATTAGGATTGGGAGAAATTGATAGAGAATATATTTCCTTTGGGTCTTAATGAGGATACTGAGAAGTAGTTTAACTATAATTTATACATACATATGTATGTATGTATGTATATTTACTTTTGGTTTTAATTATTTGGAATTCAATCAACCTATAAGTGGTAATTTAATAATTTTTTTATTAAAGTATAATTTTATATAATTATTAATGTCTTTTAATGTGTTGTAACCTTCCTGGCCTATTTTATGCATTTTACTCTTGGGGTTTTTATTTAATTATAATGGATTTTATAATTTTTGATTTATTAATCTCATTTATAACTTATTTCATTCTTATTTTTACATTTACTCTAATAAATTATTTCTTTTCACCTGATCTGTAAATGTGACTTAGTTGTGACTTTTAGTAATGAAGAATATAATTATTTACTTCAAAAAATATTTTACTTCCTCTTCTCAAATTATTTTTTCTATTAAATTTTTATGATAATTATTATAAATTATATGGTCCATGAAACAATAAGTGAAAATGATATTGAAACAAGAGATTAAATTAATATCTCATTTAATAAATAAATTAAATTCTGAATTTGGATTTCGGGCCTTAGTTTTCGAATAATTTAGGAATGAGTAGATCATTTTAAGCCTATTGGTTCCCTTGCTTTCGTTTTCTATTTGATGTTTTATGGGAACAGTTATTGGGTATTTTTTTCTTTATGTTTTGTTAATGTAACTTGTTTATATTGGGATTATAAAATAAAATAATGAGAAAAAAATATTTATAAAAATGAAAATTGAATAGTGTGTTTTGGATTTTACACCCTCATCAAGGTTTTGAAACCATACACCAATTGAAAAACATAAAATGAAATAATGAATAAATTAAAAGAAATAAATTTCATTATTTATATTTGAAAAAAAGAATAAAAAATGATGGCTTAAAAAATATTACTAGTTAATATATAAATTTAAAAAATATCTAAGATAATCTATAAAATAAAGACTTTAACTAAAAACAAGTTTTAAATATTTGATACTAAATTAAAAGCATTTGTAATTTACTATACTAAAAATTCTTAAATAAAGACACAATAAATGACAAGAAAAGATGTGTAAAATCTTACTGAATAATTGCCACATCAACTTTTACCACACTTAATTAATTTCACTCCTGGGATATTAAATACGATTTATTTATTTACAAATAATATAAAAATGAAATGACCATCCTACTTAAGTTTTAACTCACCGTAGAATAAAAAAAACTCTATATTTCAAAAAATATTCATGCCTCTTAGGTGAATACCACATCTATCAAATTTAAATTCTAATTTGAGTTTCAATTATAAGAGTAAAATAGATTATATATTAGAGGAACTAAATATTTAATGTGTGATAATTTTGATTATAATTGTCCCCTAATTTCCAAAAAAGGTTTATTTTCACTTCATTGATTCAACTCAGATGATTATCATATAATTGATTTTTTCTATTATTCGTCTAGCTTTAGAATACCCCTCACTATTATTAATACAGTTTTGACTATTCAACTCATTTTCTTGAAAATTTTCCAAACCATGTATTTTCAAATAATTTTGAAATGGAACTTATAATAAATTTATTTAAGGAATAGACACACACCCAGAGCCAAAAGCATTTGAGATTAACTTTAGTATCCCAATTTCCCATTTTACCCTAGTTACAAAGGACTTATATTAGTATCTTCTCTTTTGTCTCTAAGAGGTGTTTGTTAAAAAATGTTATTCACCTTGGTCGATGTTTAAATTTAAAATTTTCACAAGTTATAATATAAATTCCACAGAAACCAATCCTATCTCACCATCTTTCTCAGTTCTAAAATAGAACATCCATAAAAATTGAATGTCATATACCTCAGTAATCACACTATTCTATCAATTTTAGAATTATTGAAACCTCTAATTTAAGAGTGAAATTACCACCTAGAAACGATGTGATGATTATTTTTTAAAAAATTATTCTATTTAAAAAGAAATATTATATCTATATAAATAATAAAATGATTATTAGAAGTGAGGCTTTACATTTTTTTTTGTTTTTGTTGGGTTTCAATTATATTCAATTTCGCACAATTAATTAAACCCGCACACATAGAGCACAACAATGTCCCCATTTTTCAATATACGGTAGGATAATAAATTAAAATTTTAGAGTAATATAGATTTATAAAAGTTTCATAGAACATATTCTGTTTTTAGGGTTGATATTAAAGTTCAAAAAAAATTCCATAGAATACCCACAAATAAAATTCAAGCATAATAGATCCCTACTGGAATCTTTTTTATCTGGTTAATCAAAAATAAATAAATTTAAATTTTTTCATGGTGTGGGTGAGCTCAAGAATTATCTTAAAAGAATTGAAAAAAAAATATGTTTAATAAAAAACATGGGAAGTATGAATAATGATTGTGACTAACATATATTGAACACTTATTTTAGAATGTATATCAAAACTATATCAATTAATATATGAAAGAAATTTTAATAAAACATGAAATAGAATTAAAATGAGAATAAATAAGTGAAAAAATTACATACCAAATATATTGTATGTTTTATTTTTTTATTAACAAATGTGTATCCTTCTTTTAATTCGATGAAAAATTCCACTAGTTTCAAGTAAAAGTTCTAATTGAATGAACATATTATTATTAGTTTCTGTAATTAAAATAAAACTATTAGTTTAATAAAGTTTTATCCTATTTTCCCTAACTTTAAACTTCTTATAGAATTGAAGATACAAATGAATATTCTACTAATAAATAGTTCTCACAACCAACTATTCTCACTGGTCATGGTAACTTAACCTACCACACGATAACTGTTCATGGTAACTTCACGTCCCATACACCATATTAAACACATGATAACTTGTTAATGAAAATTTTTAGCAAGAATAAACCAAACATGAGAAATAATATATTAATTAAAACTCCTAAAATAATGGTCTACTTAATCAGGGCGACAAACAACAATATACTCACTATTTTCAAAAGTTTATTGTAATACAATTAAACTAAAATATTCATGCCTAAAGGAATAAAATGTTTCTTCCATTATGTATATTTTAGATTCCAATCATGATTTAAAGGAGGTTAATTTTACATAATATGGTTTATTATAAGTAAGAAAATAATTTATCACATATTGTGAGTGACTCTCTAGTAAATAGACATGTTTGTGTTGGCAGTCATCCATTTTTTATACATGTTTCAAACTAGAACTCTACACATCAAAAGATAATTTAATGAATTCAATTTCAGATATAAAAACATTATAAATTGTGTCATACAACTTAATAAAAAGTTGTGGATCTTTCTTTAGATTGGATTCTAGGGATAAAATCTCCTCCTCAATAGAATCTTGTGTAAAAATATCAATAGGTTGGGAAGTCAAAAACTTTTTTACTTCAATGTCTTTAAGGATTTGATTCAAAAGAACTCTATTTTTATATTTTTAAAGGCTTCATGGTAGGTTATTTAAATTATTGACATCGAATCATCTAGGGTTTAGTGGAGGCTCAAATAATGGATCTGGGTGAATCTAGATCTTTAACTACCTAGAATTTTATCATCAATGGGTAGAGGTGGATTGAGATTACATAAATGGAAATAGATTGAGATAAGTTTGGTGTGTGGTGTTCATCCTTGGTGATCTTGGATGGATCTCATTCGATGATTCCAGATAGATGAATGATATTATTCTTTAATGGTGTTGCTGTGATAGTCTAGATCAAGCGAGTTAGTCTTCTATAATAGAAGACTCAGATTCCACAATTAGTTATTTAAATCATGAACCTGATGTATGGTTATCACAGTATTCCCATTCAGATTTAGTTATGGTTTAGAGAAGATTGAATTTAAATGATATTAGGTGAACCAACTTTAAGCGGTGATGTTTAGTGGTGGGATCGTTATCTCAGTCTTCTTTAATAATCGAACGATGTGTTCTTATGACTTACACTAGGAGCTCAACAATTTTCATAGTTTTATATAGCATAGTGACACCGTAGAAATTTTTGAAAGGATAACGGAAAATGTGTGGAAATAAATACTAATTAGTATTTGGGTCATGATGTGTGTAATTTTTTGGTGTGGTTAGTTCCAGTAGTATCATCATAGGTAAATGTGAATAGGCCATTGTCAATATGACAAAATAGGTAGTTTTCTCTCATGGTTATTTATTTTCTCTCATCCATCATAGGTTATATGCATCCCTACATGGTAGGACCTTATGGAAATTGTCCTGACCATGGGTTCTCCCTATGATAGGATTTAAGAGTCAGTATACTTGTTGTGGCCCTTCATGAAGTCACTTGAAAAAATCAGTATAATGACTATTACACTTCATTCATGTCGTCTTCTGCATGAAAAAAAAATTAAAAAATAAAGAAAAATTGAAAATAAAATAATTAATACAACATAAAAAGGGAAAAAATAAATTTAAATAAAATAAAAGAAAAATTATTTACTTAAAAGAAAAGTAAAAGAATGAGTATATCTATTTAATACCTATATTAAAAACATTTTAAATCTATTGTAATGAAATATAATTTTTATGATTAAAAATTTTAAATAATAATATATTTAATAAATCTAATAAATAATAATATTAAGATATTGGAATAAATAAAATGAGATAATGAAATTGATTATTTAAAATAAATATTTTTGAAAACATAAAATGAAAGGAAGGTTGAGTTAAATGAATGAAAAATCAAAATTTAAATCAAACAAAAATAATAAAAATGATTGCATAAATTAGTATTACTAGTTGATCTATAATTTAAAAAAAACTATGCTAATATATAATATAAATAATTTATCATAAATAAAAATTATTTAAATATTTTATAACAAATAAAAAACAATAGTAATTTATTGAACTAAAAATATATTTCCAAAAAAAGAAAAAATTAATTACAATAAAAAAGGGGAAATTTTAATGAATAAATTCCACATTGTAAAGAATTTAAATTCAAAATACACTTCGATGCTCAATAGCTTCTAGTAAAAAAATCACCATAATTTCTTAATTTTAAATAATATAATCTAATTTCAACACTCATTTATCAATAATGAATATTTCACTAATTTTATTATCTCTTTACCTCATCATTAATTATGATTCCGGTAAGAAATCCTCAATTTAAATTCTATTATTTTAAGCTTAATTTCATCAAATTAAATAACATCCCCTTTATTTATTTGTAAGTGTTTACCCCATTTTCACATGTATTTATAATAAAACTACTATTTATCAGAGAGGAATATCAAAGAAAAAAACATAAACATCAAGATTTTTGTGCACAAAAAACCATTAAAATTCATAATTTTATAATATTAATTTATATAGTAGTAAAATACACTTTATCACATAAAATTATTATCAAATAATAAGTTTCATCCCTTATGTTTTTTTTAATTTACCCATCCATTGATGTTTTAATAAATCTCCATACAAGTTCATTATTACACTAATGATTTCATCATTTATCATAGTAATTTTCATATTCTCAAACTTTCCACAACAATTTAAAATTAGAAAAAACAAATATTATTCCATGAAAAATTATTCTACATTTTTATAGCTAATTTTATATGCACATTAACACACCTATCTATAAAATCAAAAGGGAAATTTACTATTTATTTAGAATAACATGATTAAACACCAATAAAAGTAATATTTCAACTAAAAACACTTTATGAACAATTGACATGAATAATTATGGTCCAACTCTCCCTATAACACAATAAATAAAAAAATCACTAAACTGAAAGTACGAAGATAGAATTTAAATTTGATATCAGCTAAAATTTTATCTATTTTCACAAAAAGATAATTCCTGTGAAGATATGAATTAGAAAAAACCAAAAATTCTAATAGACACTGATTTAAATTTAAATTAACTGATAATCTAAAAACCCAAGTAATGATAATAAGAAATTAATTTTATGTCTTTTTAGTAGTAGTCATTTTATTTTATAGAGTCGCATACACAGTAGTAATTTTATGTAATTTTTTAAATTGAAAAAAAAATTTCATGCTTACTAAATTTTTGTAGGTGAATTGTAAATTTTTATTTCAAATTTAAATTTACATCTTTTAGTAATTGAATTTGATTCAGAGGGCCTTTTTTACATTAGTATATCAGAATTACAATTGGGTATTTTTTTGGTCTTTTTTCTAGAATAGATGATTTTTGTGTGAATATTGAAAAATATCAGTTTTATAAATAATATAATCTTTAGGACCTAATTATAATATAAGGATGATATAAACATATATTAAACGTTTTTTGAAACCAAAAAACTATTTTTAGGAATAAAATACTTCATTTAAATTTTTTTTCTATATTTTGGATCCCATGATTGCATTTTTAGAACCTAGTCTATATTATAATATAGTAAAAAATAATTTATTTTTTTTTGTATTTAATTGATTTTTTGGAAGGTTCCATTCAATTTTAGGATTTATCTAAATACCTAACAAACATTTTTTAACAATAAATAAAAAATTTGTAGAGAATTGAAAAATTCAATAATTTCATATATTTCACCTTAAATATAAAAAAATTTAATCAAAATAATTTATTATTTATTGGGTAATAGTAAAATATTTAAAATATAGGATTAATTTTTACTTTAGTGTGTAAATTTATCAAATTTTTTTTTTTAATTTGTTATCTGAACGTTAATTTTTTTAGGATAAGTCCTATATTAATTTTTTGATGTTTCCATGAATATATCAAGAAGATATTGTCTATTATGAATATATTTTAGTGAATCTGATTATTTAGGAATTATGGAGTTGTTGAAGATGATTGACCATGCGTTAAAACTTCTATTTTACTAATTTTCTTCCATATAGTCAGTTGGTCAACCACCTAAATAAAATCGATTGAATGGACTTTACAAATTTAATTTTGATGGAATTTTTTCAAAGTACTCAACTGATCATAAAATGGAATTACAAAAAATTTCATATTGATCTATAGATGGTGAGTTTATATAGATTATCAGGTGAAGATAAACTATAATATGGGATTTAATTGAAGAAAAAATTTGATAGATCAGGACTTGTTTAGATTAACCACACAACCATCTGAATAAACCACATGCTGAAACTCTCATACGACTGATCCATTCACTTTAAACTCACTTTCAATCCATTTTTTTTATTTGCGTAAGGGTAAACATCATAATCTACATGCTTCACAATTTTAAATCCATATGATCTGATTCTATGAAAAGGCACTCCCAAATTTCCCAATGCTACATAAGGGTAGGTGTCATGTTCTCGGACCTCCTTAAACGTCATTTGAATATTTTAAGGGCTCATTAAAAATGAATTAAAATAAATAATGGTGATATCCATATTATTCATCATATATAAGGTCACTCCATTATTTTTCCAGGATACACAAAGATAAAAAAGTTAATACACATATGAGATCTAAAGTTAACTAAGAAAATTTTAGTAGAATCATATAGAAATAAAGGAAAATCTACAAGCTTCCACATAAGAATTCTTATAACCAATGTGATAATTATATAAGGATAAAATCATTGATAATTTCTTTAGTCACAGTAAAATAAAATAATCCAAAGATCATATATGGATTTCCCATCGTGAACAAGAAAAAAAATGAAATAAAAAAGTAAACATTGGGAAAAATGAAAGAGGATAAATTATAATAAATAACATAGGAGTTTTTAATATGATAATGATTAAGGATGTAATTTTTTCCTATAAATAACAATAGAACACCATAATTTTATGGATTAAAAAACTCAATGAAATCAAGTTATATTTTATAGGCAGTTTTGTTTTGGTTTTTCTTATAATTCTCTAATCCGCACATTATAATTTAAGTAAAGTGTTCTCAATTATTTTACTCTCTCTAATTTCTCATTATTCTCACTGTGATATCTGATTACCATAATCATGAGTACCTTTCCTGAGGAGTCTCTAGGGTGGATAAATCAGTGTTGAACTGAAGTCTCTATGCATTCATTTTAAATATCTATTATTTTCTTAGAGTTTGGATGAGAGGAATATTTAAATGGATATTAATTTCCGCCAAGGATTTAACATTTTTTGATGCACTTTCTAACATCATTATAGGAGGTGAGAGTGTAATATACATGATGGGTGAATTGTATACTAACAACCCTGAAAAATGAGTTTTTTTCCTAATCAATCAACTGTGTTTATTAAGTAAATATTAAATTAAGAGAAATACAATGAAGGTTTACATAGAGTGATTGTATTTAGATAGTGTACATTCTCTCTAACATGAATTAATTTTGTTTTAGTTGAATGTTTAGTTATAGTTTTTTTCTTTATAAATAAAGAACAAAGATTTATTATTTTCATTACTATATTAAAAATATATATATTAATCTAATTAGAAATAATGATTGTTTGAATGAAAACATATCACCAAGTGAGATTAATTTGGTTAGCCTATATGATTTGTTAGGAAAATAAATTTTATCATTTTTAGCATTCTATGATAGTTGTGTCAAAATTTTGTGTCATTGTTCTTGATCAAGGTGGTATTTCCCTATATTTTTTATTCGCAGTTTGAAAATAAAATTTTATTATTTTCATAAAAATATAGTGAAAAAATTTCCATGATAAATTCAAATTTCTATTATTATGATTAGAATAAACAATATAGTTTTTACTAAGGATTTTTTGATAAAGAATCTATGTGTCATGTAATTTAAGCATACATACAATAAATTTGGAAACAAATAAAATGGATAGTTGAATATATTTGAGTCTCTCAATGGAAGTATCTATAGAATTTTGAACCTAATTCAGATCAAGTTGTGGAATATATTTACCCACTAATAATACTTTGTTATGTAATCTAAGGGTGATTAAAATGTAGTAAACCTGACATAAACACGTTAAAATATACCTTAAGACGTAATATTTACAAACTGGTTTTGATACCAAATCAAGTGAAATTTGTTCCTTCTATGATTAAAAAATCAAAAAATTGGTTTAGTCACTTACTTACCCATGTTATTTTTAGGTTTCAAGATATATTGGTTTTATAAAATCTATACTAAATAAAACCTATATCTTTCTCATCTAGTATGATTTTCCTTATAGTATCCAAATTTTCTTATTCCATACTAAGTCTTCAACATCTCCCAAAAAATTTCCCACTCATAATAATATTTTATAAGTGTCATTCATATTATTCTTCTTCATAACTAAGGGAATAGAGAATATAGAAATAGAAATATAAAATGTCTAGTAAGGTAAATAACATAGTGAGATCTATTATTAACGAATAATTTATAACCAATATGGAAGAGATAATCAAGTATCAAATATTCTATATAACAAATATCATGAAGGGTAAATGTATCCATGAATGATATAAAAATATAAAAAATTACATGGATAAAATTAATAGGTTTCATAAATATATAATGAATAATGTAAGATATCATAATCTTACTTTTAAGGCCATGCTCCAAGAGATCATTCATAAAAAGGTACGACATATGAAAAATTTGGATGAATATTTCCCTCATGAAATTGAATTATGCATTGAGGTGTTATCTTATGTTAGGACTCATCATCCATGAAATGGCCCGGACCCCTCCAGTCTATTACTTTGTAAAAATTTTATGTGGTTAAACATGATGCATTTATAATAATAATTTCTGATAACAATAATTGATAAGGGTGGCGTGAAAATATTTGGTGTTAATTAGATTAAATGATTTTAATTTAATCCTTCTGAAACAAAAGAAATAAAATTGAATGTATTTTATTCAATAAGGGTAGGTGCATGGTTTTATTTTGATTTATTTAAATTTTAATAAATAATAAACTATGTGTGTAATGAGCATATAATGGGAGGTTCATGGAATAAATTATAAAGGAATAAATTATAATAAATAAGCCGCATATAATACATTATAAAGGAATTAAATGCATTGGTCACAACCCCTTATAGGTGAATACAAATTTTATTTATAAATATTAAAATAATTATAATAATATTCATTTAATAGATTATAAAATAATAATAAAATGATAATGAAGAATGGAAGGGGTTCCCAACCCGTGCGTGAATATCGTGTGATGGGAGAGAGGGAGTAATTATATGATAATAATGAGCATCATTAATAATTATTATTATTAATGATAATTATGGAGACCCATTGATGAAATTGAAATATGATTTATTACTATTATATTAAATAAAATGGTAATGGTGGATTTTACTGTGTGATTAATTAAATGGAATGGTCTTAATTTAATATGAGAATAACCATGATAAACTAATTTAATGGGATTAAATTAGAACATTAATGATGGGTGTTATTAATATAAATTTTATTAATAATAGAATTGAAGTGATAATGGATTAAAGGAAAGGGGAGGCACCACTTTTGGTGGATTGGGAGAAGAAATCATGAATGGAAGAGTTATATTGGAGAGTGAAAGAGTTAAAGGAAACAAATTAAATTTTAAACTAACAAAAAAAGAGAGAATCTCATGAATTGGTGAGGCGCACCAAATTGGAGAGGATTTTGTACGTGAATCATAAAGGATATGAGAGAGTGAAATTTTCAATGAAATTAAATAATAATGATAATATAATATTATTATTATTATTTATGGTTGTCAAAAACATAATTTGTCCATAACTTCTTCAGATGATATCGGATTGACGAACCGTCAGCAGCAGCATAACCCTAAAATTATGACAGTCATTTTAAGACCAATTATGAATACCTTTTTATGACTCATGTCTTAGGTCAATAAAACACCTATTATTAATTGAAGTTATTATTATCATTAAACTCAGGGAAACCGTGTGACGTGTCGTGCGTTGAGTATTCAAACAACGTAACAGTTGTACGGTCACATCGTGTATTCATTAATACACGATGCATACCATTTTACCTTTTAGTTTCCTATATAAGAGAGGGTCATGTGTTATTTACGGAACCCTCTTCTTCTCTGCACGGCAACGCTCCCTGATGTCCCAAAAGCCTTCCTCCTATCTTATTCATCTGGACTCCGATCATCGATCTGTCAGTGGCTGCATGATCATGTCGACCAAGAGAACATTTTTCACCTCATTCCGTTCCCTCTTCTTCGAATTCCTCTTTGTAGTTTTCTACTGAGGAGATTGCTGATATTTTTTGGGAATAATTCTCTTTGATGAATGTCATCTTAATAGTACGTTCTACCCCATTATTATTCCTTCCACGATCTCCTCTTCCTCTTCCTCCTTGTCCTGTTATGGAAAGTGACCTGAAACCTTAATGGAGTCTCTCTTGGTTGTTAGTGTGGTTGTTCCATAGCATCCACGGGAGGACGTAGTCGTTGGGAGGAGTGATCGAAATCCTCATGGTGGTTGTTCTCACAAAAGGACTTAAAACATGTTCAAGTGGGGATCATACCTTCTTCTCTCTCTCTCTCTTGTGCATCATGCAGGGTGGGTATCCTCTTGTTTTTGTGAGATACGGTTGAACCAGTAAATAAAGATAATAAATGGTTAAAGAACGGGTTTGGGGAAATTTTGTTGATATTGTTGTTTTATTTCCATCAATGCTTTTCCATTGATTATGTTTTGAATTGAATAGGCTTATTCCTACTGACAATCATGGTCATTGGGGGACTTTTCATGTGCAATTAAATATTGCCTTGTTTTTCTGGATTGTTTTTTTGATAGAATTTCATAGAATGTGGAAATTTGTTAATGATTTAATTTTGGATGATTAAATGAATACTTGGAACCCTTGTATGATCACCTCGATTAAACTAAATGAAAGAACGAATTTTTTGGGTGATGGTTGGGGTTTAATTATGTGAAGTGGTGTTTTGTGGGTTGTTGTAGAATGGGTGAGCATTGGGGTTGTGGTTGGCTTGGTTGTGGGTTGGTGTGTATGATATGGTAGTGATGGGCAGTGGAGCTGCGGTAAATGGTATCAAAGGGATGACGATGTGGTACGAGTATTGTTTCTGATGTGTTTTTGGTTATGGTGGTTGGCAGCAGGGCTGCAGGGATGGGTTGTACATATGAATAAAAGTGGAAGAGTTAACTAATGAATTGTGGGGTATGGTAGTTGATTAAATATTGAAAATAAATTGAATTGATTGGATGATAAAATAAAATGGTATTGTGTTGCTTGTATTTTCCCTAACTTTATTTGTGTTTGGTAGGGATATGTTTTACCAAGGATTGATTTGGTTTGGTTGTTGTTATTTTCTCGGTAGTTAATTAACTGATAAACTAAAACTGTTGAAACATGAAAAGCTTAATGGGTTTTGGGGTTGATTATTGTGTGCATACTTTCGAGGTAGAAGTGTCGAGGCATGTGGTCAGATCTTTTGTGTAGAATCCTTAGGATGGACTGAGGGGTTGATATAATTATATAAATCTGTACGTTTTATGTTTCTTTACAGACCCCACCCATGTTGAGAACTACTTTCTGAACACCTGTAGGATGGGGGGTGAGATTCTCAAACCTCTAAAGAATGGATGGTTAATGTTCTTCCCTGTACTCCCTCTTCCAGGTTCTATAGCCCATGATCCTTCGGGTAGGTTATGACAAATGTTTACCAGGAGTCTTCAGGATGAGAATGTGAAATGTTCCCAGGTGTCTTCGGGATGAGATGTGATGTGGTTCTCAGGTGTCTTCAGGATGATATGTGGTTATTTCCAAGGATTGAATGCCGGTGGGATTCTATGAGCTTCGTATGGCCAGGTTGCGGCACTAGCTCGAGCTTCGTATGGTCAGGTTGCGGCACAAGATTAGGAAGAGGGGGAAACATCTGAGCATTACGCGTGAGGGCTTGAGAAGTATTCAGTGTGAAGGTGGTACGGGGTATCCATACATTGATAATATTACTATAATACTCTATTGACTTGAGATATTTGGTGAGTGTGGCTTATAAGGTTGGGTGGACAGATTCCATGATAGGCTTTGGTTTCTTCTGTTTTCTCATGGGGAATTTGGATGTCTCCCCACCTGTGCATGAGAGATTTCAGTTTTCATTCTGAGTATACTTGTATGCTTACCCTACATTTACTTTTAGGTTTTCAAGAGGTCTTCAGGGACCGTTCGGGACCTTGATAGTTGGGCATTGGAGTTTTTCTATTGTAGTTTTTGCTTTCTTTTTTTGGTATCATACTTTGGAACTTCTCTTGTACTTGTACTTTTGTTTCAATATTTTATAAAACATTCATATGGGATTAGTTTTGGGTTTATTTTCATTTAATTGTTCTTTTTTATTTTTGTGTTTGACTCATCCTATTTTCCGATCTTAAATAATAAAAAGGGTAATGCCCCCCCATATTTGTGAAAACTCATACCCTTGGTGCTAGTCGCCACTCCGGGCCCTACTGGGGGTGGGACTTGGTGGTCATTATCTCCCTTTCACCATTTCCAGCTCAGGAGGGTCATCTTTGGTGGGAGGGGGTCATGAAAGAATGGTATCAGAGGCTGATGGTTGAGCGATAGGATGGAGTTTGGAGTTAGTCACAATGAGGATTACATGGGATGGTAGGGCAACATTGTTGGTTGATCTTGGTGCGTGACATAGGCCAGGGAAGATCGGATAGGACATGGGATTTTAGGGCCCCCTATGATCCGATGAAAGGACTCTATGATTACCGAACGACCAAGTAAGACTACATTGATTGAAGGGTAGAGACCCTAGGAAAGGTGCATGCATCATCATGATTTTTGTTTTACTTGATTTGGGTATTATTGGAAAAAAACCGAAATAAAATGATAAAATGAAACCTTGAGAAAATTTCCTTACTAATTGGGGTTAGGAATTATTTGTTTACCATACAGTTATGGAACTTAGACATCATTCCCAGGTGACTCGGGCAGCCGAGGCCCAGCAGATTTAGACGGTCGATCAGCTGAGGATTGATCAAGAGGAGGAAGACGACTTATGGCAGCGCACGTTACGTGATTTCCAGTAAAAGAGCTTGACGAAGTATGAAGGAAGCACTTCGGATAAAAAATCAGAGAGTTGGTTGGAGGAACTTGACATCACCTTTGGGAAGATTAGGGCTCCATCAGAGCACTGGGTTCCTCTAGCAGTAAGCCAGCTGTGAGGAGCGGTTCGTTAGTGGTGGATGCTTTACCTTGGGGAGGGGAAAATGACAGAAGATCTATGGGCCAACTTCGAGAAGGAGTTCTGTGAGTAATTTCTTTCCTCGAAAAGGAAGGAAAATAAAACATAGGATTTGTTTTCTCTCCAACAAGGAAGCATGTTAGTGCAGGAACTAGGGGTCATGTTCAAGGATCTCTTCCATTTTTCCCCAAATCTTTTTCCGGATAAGGGTTCCCGAGCCAGACAATTAGAGGAGGTAGTTCACCCCTCTATTCGGTGCGTGGTGACCCCTTTCACCTTACCAACGTACCTAGGAGTACTAAATAAGGTGGATATAATCGAGAGGATGCGCTCACAGGTAGGTCCACCGTGAGAGAGGAGTCACCCAAGTTTGTCCAAGAAGTAGGCGGTCAACAGTAGATTCCCAACAATAAGACCTTCCAATTTTCGACCGGTAGGGAGCAGACTTCAGGATGTACCATACCAATATCACTATTTACACCCATTTTCTATGGTCCAGGGACAGAGGTTCTTTTCATGTGGGAATCGTGGGCATCTTGGCAGATATTTCCCTTTTCAGACTCAGTATGGAGGGACTGGCCAGGTTCAGCCCCAGCCCCAGCAGTAGTTCCCAGCCCAACCCTTCCAGCAACAACAGGCTCCAGTCCCTCCAAGGGGAGTTGGATCAGGTGGTGGAAAACTATAGGGAGTTCCTCAAGGACCCCAAACAAGATGTGTTTGATGTGGTGGATGTCAACAGAAAGGCAAAGGAGTGGGATGCAGATAGTTTCACGCAACAGAAGCGGCAACCGTAGCAAGGCCAAAGATCGAGAGATATGTTTTTGGTTTTAATTAAATTATCTCATTTATGTTTTGTTTAAATTCAAGAGCATCACACTCCTTTGTTGAAAATCATTATGGAATATACTTTGGGCCTAGACCTTGTTTTTTATGAGTCTACAATTCTAAGTTGTTTCCCTCTTTCCTTTAAATGTGTGTGAAGAGTCCTAAAATGTGGGGAGAGGAGGACCTGATCCCTAATCAAGATTCATTAATGTGGATTTGATTAAACCCGTGCGGGTGAGTTAGTGCCTCCCAAAGCGGATAGTATCTTGACATGGGAGAATGAATTCCCCAATCCATGTTTTGCGGCATTGTGTTGCTGGTTTTGATCATTGTTGGGGTAGTGTGTGTATGGGAAATACTAAATTATGTGGGTGGGAGGACCTAATCCCTACTCGAGACGCATTAATGTGGATGCGATTAAACTGGTACAGGTGAGTTAGTTCTGCCTAAAGTGGATAATATCT
The DNA here is from genome assembly GCA_963277665.1 of Viscum album. NCBI lineage: Eukaryota > Viridiplantae > Streptophyta > Magnoliopsida > Santalales > Viscaceae > Viscum > Viscum album. The sequence goes on along the minus strand of OY728156.1, from coordinate 1,539,409,135 downwards.
CGACATGGGGGAAGGAATTTCCTGACTCATATAATTAATATAGTGGTTGGATCCCCGTTATGATGAGAGCCCTGAGAGGTATCTTGCGTGGTGGTAGTTCGGAAGTTTCCCCTTTTTATGGGTTGGTTTTTAATTCTCGAGGACAAGAATGTTTTGAGAGGTATCTCATGTAATTGAGCAGAACTCTTTGGTCCATTACTTTGTAAAAATTTGATGTGTTCAAACACGACGCGTGTTAAAATAATAATTTTTGATAATAATAATTGATAATGGTGGTGTGAAAATATTTGGTGTTAATTAGATTAAATGATTTTAATTTAGTCCTTGTGAAATAAAAGAAATAAAATTGAATGTATTTAATTCAATGAGGGGAGGTTCATGGTTTCATTTTGATTTATTTAAATTTTAATAAATAATAAACTATATGTGTAATTTCCATATAATGGGAGGCGCATGGAATAAATTACAAAGGAATAAATTATAATAAATGAGTCGCCTATAATAAATTATAAAGGAATGAAATGCATGGGGCGCAACCCCTTATGGGTGAATACAACTTGTATTTTGGAATATTAAAATAATTATAATAATATTCATTTTATATATTATAAAAATAATAATAAACTGATAATGAAGAATGGAAGGGGTTCCCAACCCGTGTGTGAATATCATGTGATGGTAGAGAGGGAGTAATTATAAGATAATATTGGGCATGAATAATAATAATAATTATTAATGATAATGATGGAGACCCGTTGATGAAATTGAAAGATGATTTATTACTATTATATTAAATAATAATGGTAATGGTGGCTTTTAGTGTGTGATTAATTAAATGGAATTGTCTTAATTTAATATGATAATAACCATGATAAACTAATTTAATGGGATTAAATTAGAACATTAATGATGGGTGTTATTAATATTAATTTAATTAATAATAACATTGAAGTGATGATGGAGTAAAGGCAAGTGGAGGTTCCACTTTGGGTGGAGTGGGAGAAGAAATCGTGAATGGAAGAGTTAGATTGGAGAGAGAAAGAGTTAAAGAAAACATATTAAATTTTAAACTAATAAAAAAAGAGAGAATCTCATTAATTGGTGATGCTCACCAAATTGGAGAGGATTTTGTATGTGAATCTTAAATGAGATTGGAGAGAGAAATTTTCAATGAAATGAAATAATAGTGATAATATTATATTATTATCATTATTTATGGTTGTCAAAACCATAATTTGTCTGTAACTTATTCAAATGATATCCGATTGACAAACCGTCAGTGGCTACATAACCCCGAAATTATGATGATTATTTTCAGACCAATGATGAATTCTTTTTTATGAATCATGTCTCGGGTCAATAAAACACCTATTATTAATTGAAGTTATTATTATCATTAAAATCATGGAAACTGCGTGACGTGTCAAGTGTTGACCAGTCAAACAACGTAACCATTGTACAGTAACGTCGTGTATTTATTAACAATGTTGCATACCATTTTACCTTTTCATTGCCTATATAAGAGAGGGTCATGTGTTATTTATGGAACCCTCTTCTTCTCTGCACAGCGACGCTCCTAGATGACCTAGAAGCATTCCTCTTCTCTTCTTCATCCGGACTCATATCGTCGATCTGTCGGTGGCTGCGGGATCGTGTCGATGAGGTGAATGTTGTGCACCATGTTCCAATCCCTCTTCTTTTACTTCCTCTTTGCAGTTTTCTACTGAGGAGACTGCTGATATTTGACAGGAATGACGCTCTTCAACTAACGTCATATTAATGGTATGTTCTACCCCGTTTTTATTCCTTCCTCGATCTCCTATTTTTGTTACTCCTTGCCATGCTATGAAAAGTAACCTTAAAACTTAATGGATTATCTCTTGGTTGTTAGTGTGGTTGTGCCATAGCATCCACGGGAGGACATAATCTTCGGGAGGAGTGATCGAAATCCTAGTTAAAGAATGTGGAAATTTGTTAATCCTATAAATTTGGCTGATTAAATGAATACCCGGAACCCTTGTATAATCACCACGGTTAAACTAATTGAACGAATGAATTTTGTGGGTGCTGGATGGGGTTTAATTATGTAAAGGGGTGTTTCCTGGGTTGTTGTAGAATGGTTGAGAAGCGGGTCTATGGTTGGCTTGGTTGTGGGTTGGCGTGTATGATATGGTTGTGATGGGCAGCAGAGCTGTGGTAAATGGTATCGAAGGGATGATGATGTGGTACAAGTATTGTTTCTGATGTGTTTGTGGTTATGGTGGTTGGCAGCAGGGCTGCAACGATGGTTTGTCCATATGAATAAAATTGGAAGAGTTAACTAATGAATAGTGGGGTATGATAGTTGATTAAATATGGAAAATCAAGGTAATTGATTGACTGATAAAATAAAATGGTATTTTGTTGCTTGTGTTTTCCCTAACTTTATTTGTGGTTGGAAGGTATATGTTTTACGAATGATTGATCCGGTTTGGTTGTTGTTAGTTTCTCAGTTGTTAAGTAACTGATAAAATAACACGGTTGAAACATGGAAAGATTAATGGGGTTTGGGGATATATATTGTGTCCATACTTTCGAGGTAGCAGTGTCGAGGCATGTGCTCAGATATTTTGTGTAGAAGCCTTAAGATGGGATGAATGGTTGATATAATTATACAAATCTGTACATTTTATGTTTCTTTACGCACCCCACCCATGTTGAGCACTACGTGAAGAACACCTGTGGGACGGGGGGGGGTGAGATTCTCAAACATCTAAAGGATGGTTGGTTACTGTTCTTCCCTGTGCTCCCTCTTCCATGTTCTATAGCCCAAGATCCTTCTGGCAGGTTACAGCAGATGTTTCTCAAGAGTCTTCGGGATGAGGATGTGATATGTTCCCAGGTGCCTTTGGGATGATATGTGACGTGGTTCCTATGTGTCTTCGGTATGTGATGTGGTTATGGTTGAGGATTGAGTGTCGGCGGGATACTATGAGCTTCGTATGGCCAGGTTGTAGCAGTAGCCTGGCGTCGTATGGCCAGGTAGTGGCACTAGCTCAGGAAGAGGGGGAAGCATCAGAGCGTTTGGCATGAGGTCTTGAGAAATATTCTGTGGGAAGGTGGTGCAGGGTACCCATACTTTGATAATATTACTATACTACTCTATTGACATGCGATATTTGCTGAGTGTGTCTTGTATGTTTTGGTGGATAGATTCCTTGTTAGGCTTTGGTTCCTTCTGTTTTCTCACAGGGCATTAGGATGTCTCCCCACCTATGCACGAGAGCTTTAAGTTTTCTTACTGAGTATACTTGTATGCTCACCCTACATTTACTTTTAGGTTTTCAAAAGGACTTCAGGGACTGTGCAAGACCTTGCTAGTTGGGCGTTGGAGTTTTTCTAGTTGCAGTTTTTGCTTTCATTTTTTTGGTATCGTACTTTGGAGTTTCTCTTGTAATTGTAATTTTGTTTCAGTATTGTATAAAAAATGCATACGGGTTTGGTTTTGGGTTTATTTTCATTTACTTGTTAGTTTTTCTTTTGGTGTTTGACTCATCCAATTTCTCGATTTTAAATAATAAAAAGGGTAATGCCCCCATATTTGTGAAAACTCATACCCTTGGTTCTAGTTGCTACTCTAGGGCCTATTGGGGGCGGGACTTGGGGTTCATTATCTCCCTTTCACCATTTCCAGCTCAGGAAGGGCATCTTTGGTGGGAGGGGGTTGTGACAAGACACATACTAATTCCAATACATTCATCAAATGAATGAAATAAATTACTACTCAATACATAATTAACATTCCTTAATAATAAATACTATTATTTTAAAACTGGAAAATGAAATATCAATATTTTTCTTTAGTCAAAAAATAGAACAATATAATCATAAGGCATAAAAATAATTATGTGGATGGTTCCATTATATAATATCCCAAATAAAACATAACAATCATTATAGTATGTTTACAAAGAAAAAAATCTATTTTACATAGAAAATTTATAGACAATTTGAGGATAGAAGAAATAACCATTTCTTTTTTAAGCATATTAAATATAATAATTTCAAAAATATTGATAAAAATACTTTTTTTGATGACAACCATGGGATATTTTAAAGGGGTATTTAAATAAAATAATTGTTATGACAGTGAGAAAACCTATTAATTCAGAAAAAATTACAATAATGATTCATTTTACACTTTTGTTAAAAATCCAAAAGTACCTCATTCATAAAACAAAAATAAGATTCCATTTCAACCATTAGGATTATATTCAAATATAGTTGAAAATTACTTTAAAAAATCATTGTAGAATATTATAAATATTCATGACTTCATTTAATAGAACATAAACTTTTATGAGAAATATAACCGATCAAATGGTCAAATAAAGATAGTTTTCAAAAAAAAAATCAATCCTTTTAAGAGTAAAAAAATATGAACTCTATAGATAAAAAATGTATTACAAAATAAATGTATTTTTAAAAGGTAAGGATCTTATAATTTCAATAAAATGGATATATCTACATTAATAATCCTAAACAAAAATGAGATTATGGAATAAACTCTTACATATTTGGTAACAAGAAAATAAAAGTCCATTGAAATCTATAAAATGATATAGTTATGTAAATAATAGGAAATAAATCAAATATTATGTAAAAATATCCATGGTAAAATAATTAAATGATGTAAAATAAAAAATGGTGTGCAATATGAAAAAATTATCGAGGAATCAAAATTGAGATATAGAACTCTTATATAAAGTGAAACATTTGTGTTAATAACCAATAAATGAATTTATTATGTGAAAAAATATAAATACAAACAATAAAAGTCAAAAAAACATAAGATAATAATTGTTTATAACACACATAATCTTGGTATAATGTAGTTTATGAAGAAGTGATATAACTCAATGAAATGATATTTAGTTATTGATCTCTTACCTTTTTTCCTAAAATGAATCAAACATCCATTTAATTTCTTAATGTTAAAATTATATTAATTATATAATTTTTTTTATAATGTGTTTGAGGTTTATTCCCATACTATTATCCCATATTATCATGATTTTTATTTAGTCTTTCAATATCTGTCATTTTGAGATTATTTATTTCATGATATAAAAACATGAATGGAATATTTTTAATGTCAAATGGTATTTGTAAAAAGGATTAATAAACTATATAGGTTTAAATTAATAGTTTCAACATCATTCTAAATTTTAACAAGTAAAATTGGTTATCATATTTTTACCTTCCCAAAACTATTCCCTATAATTCATTTTTGGTGGTTAGAAATAACCAATATTTACATTTTTCTTCATTTTTATAATGAATACTTCAACATTATAGGAACATAATAATAAAAAAAAATAAAATTAATGTTATATTCCATCATAAAATAAATTTTTAATAATACCAATGAGAGACATAAATTCATAAAAACATCATTGATCTCCTAGTTTTCCTAAAACCACAACAGTGAGTGATGTTTTTCAAAAGTTTTAAAAAATGGGTTACATAGTAAATATTTGATTGATTTAGAAGGATCTCATCTTTAGAATAGAGAAATTGGGTTCTCTAGGGTTTTGACCCTTGGAGTTTTGGCGTATTCATCTTTGGTAGTGTCTATGGTTTTCATAGTAGATTAGAATCTTTCATGGTGGTTTAGCCCTACGGTGGCCCTCAACAGTGATGTTTTGTTAATGGATGAGGTTTTAAATGGCTATAGGTGTGATTTATTATGGTTAAAGGTGTGTTATGGTGATAATGTAGCTCAGAAGGGCCCCAGGGTAGAGATCTGGATAATGATAATGGATGTGGTTGTGTTTTCGTTGCGATATGCACGCGATATGGCTACGATGGGTGTGGAGAGGCGGAGTTCTCGCTATGGCATGTTCTATGGTCAGACAGGTGGTTGAAACAAAGTTTTTTATTATGGTGAAGTCAAAGTTCTATGGAGGTGATGGAAAGTCATGGTGGCCCTTAGAGGCGATGGTGAGTCATCCAGACGACATGGAAGTGGCATTGTTTGTAGTTTAGGGTTTCTACTGTGGTGATTTTGGAGTAGTTCCTACCATGCTAGTTTTTTTAATGGAATTAATAGTAATGGGATTTGTATCAATGATATTTTTTCACTCAAATATAAGATTTAATTCCTCAGGCTATCAGGCTTGTAATGGGTTCTCCTTTAACCCAGTTAAAAATAGATTTCTATTTTTATTTTTATTTCATAATAAAGTGGATGGTCCCAAACCTATTTTAATAGTAAATATTTGAGTTTCATAAGATAAAATAGATAATAAATAAGACACTTATTTGGGATAATTTTTTATTGATTAATATCATTATTTAAAAAGTAAGAGGATATTTGAAATGAAATACCCCCCCCCCCCCCCAAATCCCATATTTTGACTTAATCACGCCATAAATAGGATATTTAATTAAGAGATATCAAGTGATCACCTAAAATAAAATGGAAATATAGATTAACATACCATATAAATAGAATCATGGAAGAAAAAAAGTTATGTTTTAATATGTTTTGAGCATAATGAATAATAATTAATAATGGAGAAAGAGTCTTGGAAACCCTTACCTCGATATTCAAAACACTGCCTTTAGATTGAGTTTTAGGAATTTGGATATATGAAATTTGATTAATATATTGGATTATTTTTGTGTAATTTGATTTTTGGGTAGGTATTTTTTCAATTTTGGAGAGAAAAAAGAACACATATCTTTCTTTGAAGGGTTTCGATTACGTCCCTTTTTACACCCAAAAATCCACAGTGTTTTCTTAAATACATTGCCTTTAATGGAAAATAAAATCATTATAAATAGTAAAATAGATCATAAGACAAAAATGGTTGATATTTGTTAACATTTACTATTAAATTCAACAAATATACTATTTTTGGGATTTCCAAATTAATTAATGATTTTTTAACATAAAATGTCCTTGAAGTCATTTTTAGGACTGTTTAATTTGACATTAAAGGAATCAATACTAAAATTTAATTTAAATTTAAATATTTAATGAATTATTTAACATTTAATTTAACCAATAAAAATCAGGAAATACACTAACTTATCAAAAACAGTTCACATAAAATATTTCTAAAACTATTTATATTGATTTGCCACCCATTCACACCGGTATTGTATCGGTGATATGTAAGAGTTTTATGTAAATGTAACATCATAAATTTTTTAAAAATTACTATCATTAATATATTTTATTTATATTAAATTTTAAAATCTTAATTCATCAATATAGTATTTGTACCTATATCCATGTCCTGATAATATAATAAGTGAGAAAAAGTGACATTTCTAGAAATATAATTAATATATTAGGGAAGTTAAATTCAGATAACATGGATCCAAATCATACCATTAGTTAAGATAATATGATGGAAGGTCTATGATAACCTCATTTACACATTTCAAGTGGATATTTTTCTGATATTTTTTAGATTTAACTCATGATTTTAAACTTTTACCCTTTTTAACATTTACTATGATGCTAAATTTTTACCATCGTTAGTATTCATTATGAATAAAAATAAAGGTAAAATTATTTTATAATTTGAATATCTTAATTCCAAATATGTAATTCAATTTATAATAATTTATAGAATATAAAAAAATTATTTTAAAGAAATTTCATGAAATATAATGAAAATCTATTTTTAGAAAAACAATTTTTCTGGAAAAAGAATGATTTTATACCAAAATCCGGAATAATGACAATTACCATTGAATGAATTAGATTATTTATAATAAAAGTTTAATATTTTACTTCAAAACTAATATGAAAAAATTATTCTTTGTAAAAACATTAAATTTAATTATAGTCTTTATAAAAATCAATATTTTTAAACTATTCATCAAAAAAATATTTTTTAAAAAAATACAAAAGTGAAAACTATTGTATGTTTAATATATAGATAAGAAAATTAATTTCCATTTTATCAAGTATAATTTTTTAAATTCATGCATTTATCTTTTAAATGAAAAAACAAATTATAATGAAAACCTACTTTTTAAAAAAAATGGCCCATCTATCCTTTTAATGGTTTTTATCTTTAAATGGTTTAATTATTATTATTCACAATTCATTAATTATCTCATAATAACTAATAAATAAATTTTAATAAGTAAAACCTTCCCAAATCCATTTATATTGCGGTTACTCTTATTTATACCTGCCAAACAAATGGTTAGGTTATAATAGTTATATTTATATAATAATATTTATATAGTATATTGTGGTTCATTTAATCTTTGGGTTTTATGTGGTACATTCTATTGAACATTGTAGTTAATTAAATGAGAATTACATATTTAAATATTAGGTAATTTAATTCTCCCCTATTACAAAAATTGTGTTCCCACAATTAGATTTTGTTCTCACAGAAATAAATGTATCTTAACAATGTTATTACCTTATAAGTAGATTTTATCATGATAAGGAATCTCTAACTTATAAATAAGCATATTAATATCTATTAATTATTTTTAAATCATGTTTATACCATTATAACACTCGTACTAATGAATAGTTTTTTCAAAATAATACCTTAAGTGCTGAGTTATTTTTTCAACATAAGGCTCCATAGGTTTATTATCATCTTAGTTGAGTTAAAGAATTATTTTACCATTAATATTGATAATGAGAAAACTTTCTTACTTGATTTATTTTCATTATATAAGAATAAGTTTTACCTTTTATTGTATTTCAAGTAGTTTTACAACTCTTCCTCATCTCACATTCTAATAATAAATATCATGATAACATTTTGATGCGTGAATCACTAAAATTAAACTTCAATTAATAATAATATCTATAATATTAAATGGTATTCCTCCTATATCTATAAATTTACTAAAAAATGGTTAGAATAAGTTAAGATAATACTAAATACGAATAAAACTTCATGTGAGGAATTAATACATTATTCTCTAAAAACACCCAAACTTCCACTTAAATCATTTCACAATTAACTAAATTCCAAAACATTTCAAAATATACCATATAAAATTGGAAACCCAAAAATAAGAAAATTTTGATTAAACATTCTTCTAAAATCAATGTAACATTTATCTATAAACAAAATTAATAACTCATAAAGTCCAATACAAAAAAATTTCATTCCCTAGAAATATATTCTCAGTAATATATTATGTTTTCTGAGGAAAACATGAATCACCATGACATATGAACACTATAACACCATATATTCTTCCAAAAGTTATATTTATAATTATTCTTCACATAATTTTGACCACATTAATATAAAATCTTATATTATCACATATTTTCCATTTATCTTGATTTATATAAAGTTCTAAAAATTATTTTAAACCTAAAAAATAACTCAAACCACCCAATCACTAAATCAACCCATTTTTAATAAAATTATTATATATGAAATAAAATAAATATTCCTAAAAATATAACATCCTTTTATTTATAATTACCTCATCATTATAGATCACAATAACACAAAATTTTATCTTTAATATACCACTTTTCTCCATTTTATAATAATATTTTTACAAATAAAATTAATATTAAATAATGTGTTAAACTAAAGGGTTATATATAACTGAATCGTGTTTTTTTATAAAATCCTAAAACAAGTCTCCAAAAACATCATTAGTAATTATAAACAATCATCACATAAATCCTCAAAAGGTATTGTATTATTTTATACTTATAATCAACCTTAGAATTATTAACCCATGATAGAACCTAAAACCTTTAAATTATACTCATTTTAAAACATTATAACCCCTAAATTTATATAAAAAATGCTATGATTCTAACAATAGTATCACAGATGCATACACCCTGATCTAGGGCTAAAAATAGAATCATTACGTATTGGTTTTTCTACCAACTCAAGTGACTCTATTTAGAAATTCTATAATTAAAAAATCAATGAAATGGATGAGTCACTTACATACCCATGACTTTTTTTGGTTTGGATAATTAGATAATTATGAAAATCAATACATAACAAAACCCATATCTTTCTCATCTAGTAAAAATTTGTTCCAATTTACCCATGTATTAAGATACTATAATAATTCTTCAACATTCCCCAAAAAATTCTCCACTCATAATGCTCTTTTATTATTATCATTTATAATATTTATAATAGTCAATTCTCCAAAATCCTAGATCTGGTAGTTATAGTACATTATTGATAAAGAATACAAGAGTTACTGAAGGATCTAAAAACATATTAGTCATTGAAAACTAGATGCTTGAATATTTTCACATTACATTATCAACATAAAATAAAAAATAAAAACACCAAAATAAAATTATTATATATTATAGAAAAGCCTTGTAAATTACACATATTTCTCATCGAGTATTACTAGGGAAAGGTAAAAAAATAATGATGAGATTAGATACATAGTAATTTGTATCATACAATTGAATCTATCATAACATAATCATTGCATAAATAGTATGGAATGAAATGAAATTAATGATCGAAATTATTCCATAATCAATTAAAAATAAGGGCATAATACATCCATTAAAATAAATAAAACATAGATAATAATTATAGAACTCATACTGATGAAATAAAAAATTCAAAACACCATAAACAAATGTTTGATACCTTATTCCAAGATACCATACATAAATCAATAAATAATATACCAATACCATAGCTAATTTTAATCAGGAGATATATTGATTCCTTGAGTTTCAATGTATAATTATCCCTACCCATCACTAATTATATCCAAAGAATTCATTACAAGAGTTGTATATACATTTCATAACATTTCCTAAGGAACTTATTACTTTACAATGGAAAAATAGAATAATTATTATATGTATGATGGAAGTATGGAAAAAATATCATTTTAAAATAAATAAATATAAAGTAATGGAGTGGGTAATTTCAAATTTTAGGGATATCTATAGAAGAAAGTGATTTAATTCAGTAGGATGTAATGGTAGAAGACAATTTAAATGGTAGGAAAATACTTTATTTAGGTTCATAAATATTGTATAAATTATCCTAACCACATCCCCTGAGATTGTATAGCCAGGTCTATAGTCCTAGACCTACTCATCTTACACAAAATGTGGATCGAGATGATACTCAACCAGCCTCTTTTAGGAGGATTACCAATGGTTATTTTTTTCCCACACCCCCATTCAATTTCAAATGTCCATATAAGGATTTAATTTTTTAGAAAATGAAACACAATTTTTTCCGAAATTTTGGATTTTTGTGCATTATGGAAGCTTAGGTAAAATTTCAATAAAAACACATTTTTTATATAAAGATTTTACTTAAAATTTAAATTCAATTAATAAAATTACATTAATGAAAAATATATCAAATAGGAATAATATATACTATATAATTTTAACTAATTTCACCATACAGAACATTTCTCCATAAAAGGAATTTGAGATGAAAGGTCAATTACATTAATTCCTAATTTTCACAATTGAGATTGAATATTATATATGAAAAAATAAATATCATAAATATCTATTTTTTACAATTATTCATATCTACACACTTTTATAAAAAAATTATTATTACCCACTACATGTATATTAGTTAGTTATTATCTATTTTTGATTACGGGTGTCAGCAATTTTGATCATATTGAACTAGTTTTATAATAGTGGTGTTGGTCATTATTATTATCAAAAAGTTCATAACTATAAGATAATTTATAGTGTTTTAATAAATAACTTATTTTGATTTATAAATAGATTATCTCATCTTGTAATTGTTTTAGTTATGTTGTGTGAAAGTGGAATTAATGTCTTCCTATTTTGGTAATTTCATCGATCGAAGATGAGATTTTAAAAAGAGGTTAAATAATTAATATAAAATATCCAAAACTATTAAAAATAATTATTTACTTATTAATTTTTAAAAATATTAGTATTTAAGTTCCCATAGTCATCCATGATATAGTTTTAAAACATTGCTCATGATGGGATAGACCGACCTAGACATAATCACACCATAATTTAGTGGATAAGAAAGGTCAATAAATTGTTTATTTTGAAATAATATCATTATAACTGATTAATAATGGTATTATTTATATTGAGTAATGTTTTGAATCAGATTTTAAGCGGTATGGAAAAATATTAAAAATTTAGATAAAAATAATTAATGTTACTTCTTATAGGTGGTAGTCCACACAAGGCATGTGTAACATTTTCATTTCCTAATCAATGAGAGGAAATAAAGGTTGATTATAATTTTCCTCATAATAATGATAATTATATTATATATTTCACATTTATTCCTTTATTCTGTCCTTTTAACTAGTGAAGATAGGCGGTGGATAAAAACGAGGGTCGTCACTTTGTGGAGGTGGTAGTCCGCACAACGCACGACTGATGTTCTTCTATTTTTTCTATGTGGATGGAAAGGAAGAAATAAAAGTTATTCCATAAAAATAATAACAATTTTATATAATAATGGTACTTAATTCATTATACATCTATCATTCGTGTAATTTTTCAAAAGAGTGACTATGAAGAAAAGGTATGGTGTAAGTACTACATATGTCTTGACCTTGAGCTTCCACTTAATGAACGGCTTAGAATTGAAGGAATTATTCAAACATGTAGTGATCATGATCTATATTAAATTAAATTTACTTTTAGTAGGGGACTATTTTAAGGGTTTTAAGGATATTTCAAAGGGAAAGAAGATCATTCAAATGGTGGAAATGATCCCCTTTAATAAGAAAAAAATGGTACTTTTTTGAAAACCCTTTACTCTTCAATAATATATTTTTACTATTCAATTTTAAAGGGATCCATAAGTTAAAAATAATTTATTTTGGGGAGTTATTACTTAAATTAACCCTTAAAAAAGTATTCCCCCTTGAAATTACATGTATTTATTTTGATTAGCAACAGAACTCAATTTTATTCTTGGAGATACTCTGAATTGATTTTGAATTATTTGTAAATTCTCATTTGTCTCCTCCACAAGTTCTAATCTTACTAACTTATTTTCTCCAAATCCTTCCTAAAAAGTAAGAGTATTTCATATCTTCACATGTAATTCCTCATACAATGTGATCTAAATTCTCAAATGGGAACATTTATTGTATGAAACTTCCACTAGATTTATATACTGATCACATCCTCCATTGAAGTTAAGAGTATATGATCTAAATATGTATTGTAGTTTCTAAATAGTTATTTTAGACGACAAAAATGTTTTAAGATGATAGGCAGTACATAAATGTGCCTCAATGTTGAGATAAATTTGAAGACTCTTAAATAATTTTAATCTGAATTGTGGGTTACAATCAGATTAAATTAATACAATTGCTCTAAAAAATCACAATACATACTTGAAATAAAGATGAAAAAACACTCAAGGAATAAGCCTTCCCTTACTACTGTGAAATGTCTAAAATTGGTAAGGTGATCAACTACTAACAATATATAATCGTTCACCCTTGGGTTATATGGATGCTCAGTGAAAATTCCTATTGGAATATTTTCCAACATCCATATAGGTTTTTGAAGAGTTTCATGGCTCCCTTATGATTTTGTATTTTAGACTATAATTATAGAGAGAATAATAATTTAAACACATAATATTTGACTTACCACTTCATAAAATCCAACCAGAAATGTTCTATTAAACCCCTATACATTTTAATGCTACTATGATATAAAGATAATTCTTATCTATGTTCATTATCTAGTATCTCCCTCTTTAGCTACAATGTGAATAGAAAATATATCCTCTTTTCAAATGTCAAAAGTATTCCTGTATAAATGATGTATATAAATTTACCATCCTCCACTACTTTAATCTTCTATTTTATATTCATATCATTCTAATGGGTTTTATATATCATTACTAGTAAAGATTTTTTTTTAATTTCTTAGATAAGAAAATAAGTCCTCTGATTCCATAAAAACACCATATCCATTTTTTCTATATCCTCAAATATAGGATCCTTATTAATCCTCATTTTTTCTAGAAATCCATGGTTCTTTATACTTAATAAATCAACCACATTGTTTTTATTATCAGGTAAATAGTGTATCTAGAATTCAATGTTCTTGAGTAGTTTAAACCATTTTATTTCTCTCATATTGAGCTCTTTATAAGAGAAAATATACATCAATATTTTTTAATTTCATATATATGTCACGTATTTCTCCATCTAGATAGTGCCTCCGTATTTTGAAGGAAAATTTTGAAACTACCAACTCAATGTCGTGATTTGATTAATTCATTTCATCAAACATCAATTACCTCAATGAATAGTAAGCCACTTTATCATTATAAATAAGAAAAAAGTGCATTATTTTCTTCAATTCGTCAATATATATTACAAATCTATCACTTTTTTATGGTAAATTCAATACTGATTCATTAATAAACGTGGAAAACCAGCCAGAAATACAATAAAAACTGATAAACGAGGTGATGAGTCACTAACCTAAAGAGAGTTCATGATCTCTATGGGCCAGTGACAATCACCAAGGCATCACAAAATTACTATAGGAATAATTTCTCACAAAAAAGATGAAAATAAAAAAATTACACTACATAAACATAAAAAAATACATATATTATTATAATCATATCTTGTACAAGGTCATGATACAAAACTATATATCAAAAAAGGATACCAAAAAAATGTTTCCTGGTGGTCCAAAACCACCTACTATGTCTCATGTCACCCATCCTTAGTTCAAAAAACCTAAAGGCACAAAATAAGTCGACAATCACATGATCACATGAAAAATGAAAAATGGGGTTGTAAACACCAATTGATATAATCAGGTTGATAGATATATAGTATTGTGGGATTCTACCAGATATTCTATATAGTTACTTTATAGAATATTTAGAATGTTCTAAAATAAGATTACAATAAAGAGAGTATAAATCATATTTTAAAAATCTAGTTTTAATCATTTAAAAATCATTAATCAAAACAAACCTTTAAAAAATTCCATTTCACTATTTAAAAACTGAATATTTTCTCTAAAATATTTTAAAACCATTTCACATGATAAATTCATACAAATTATGAAAAGTAACTACATACACAAGATATCAGAATTTGTAAAAGAGTCAATTCAATAGATTCAAGGTGATAAATCTCAATAAGTATATAAATCAAGATTTTTAATCAATCAAAAAATAAATATATGGGTCCAAGTAATGACAAAAAATTCTATCATGTATTGTTTATCAAGTATATGGATGTAATATATACGACCTTGGTTTGATAGTGAGGCCACCATAGACTAGATAATAGAAAATTATTATGAATAATCATCGATCTTACATATACACCCATATGTCTCAAGAAAACTAGTTCCATGTACACCTATTTTTGTTCCACAAATTTGTAGCCAAAGAGTTTCATGTTAACTATAGATCCACTTAATGGGGAATGAGTCTGCTAATGAAGAAAATATTTTGTTCATATGATCTAACTATTTATGTTCCCATGAAAATTCAAAAGAAGGGAGTGAGTTTATCAAGTTACAAGGATCACATGGGGATCCTTATCAGTATCAATCATGGGATCCTACCCTCAAATCACATCTCACTCTCATCACTGAACTCCATTAAATTACAAAATCCCATTTTAAACACCCATAAAATGTAATGTATAAGAATCAATCATGTTATATCTAAGAAATACCATAATATAGGATTATAAAGAAGTTCTAACTAGTCCATCAAGCATCAACAATTCAATTTAAAAACATGTATAGTATTAAACATTCAAATGGTTAATCATACCCACTTATTTTAAAAAATCATCCTCATAATTCTAAATAGGGCTTTAAAAACTTCATTTCTTTGAAAGAAACCCTAAATCATTCAAAGAAAGTTTTACAGTTTAAAAAGGCATGAATACATTTCAAAACAAGGTTTTACACCCTCATTCCATTTGAATAAATCCCTTATTTCAAATCACCCAAGAGAACTAATTTTAAAAATTATGGGAAAATCATTCAAAGAGGGATCTTGTAAATTCAACACACTCAAAAATTTTAAAATATTTAGAATACATAAAATAGATCAACTCATTTCATTCAAGTGAAGGAATATCAATTTTGGTATAAAACCTGAACCAAATACCTCTATTTAACAAAGTAATCCTTTAAATGTTTTTCAAAATAAATTAAAACAAACATGGATTTAAACAATTTAAAAAATGCTGAGAAGGATCAAGACCATTGACATTAAATTATTTCCATCTTCAATTCAATGTGAAAAGGGTCAAGTATTCTTTAGAAAAAAAATTTATGGAACAATTTTATACAACATGTGTAATAAATAAAGACACATGTCTATGAAATCTCAAGAAACAATGAATTAAAAATGAAGTAATTTCATTAAAATACATACTTAGAAATCTTGAATCCATCTAAAATTAATCTAAGATGTGTCTACTTCAATAGAGATCACCAAATCTAGGATTAAGGATCTCAAGATAAGATAGAAAAAATCAATATCCACAATTCCACATCAATAATATATGAAAAAATGAGACACAGAGAAATCATAACCTTGAGGAATACTGAATCAAAAGAAATATAGAGATCAAAGGCTAATAGGATAAGAACATACTGGAAGAGGATCATCACATTGATCAGTGATTAAATCTACCAAGAGATGAGTTTGGGAGATCCAAAACACTTTTAGATAGATCCCAAATCCAAATTAATGGATTGTTTTCATATGGGAGGTTTTTAGGTTTAATTTGGGGGTTTTGAGAGTTTAATTACAAATTTCATGGTGTTAAAAAGCATATACATGTTTTCCTAGGTTAGGTCACATGGTTAATACTAACTGTGTGTCTAAACACTCTCCCCAAATAGAGCCACTGGAAGAGTTACATGGTTATGTTTTATGGTTAGTTTAACCATATTCCAACCATAAAACCCCTACTATTTAGGAATCAAAATTTATCTATATGGTAAATCTAATTGTGTTCCTACAATTCACCCTACAATTAGATTAACTGTGATTCAAAATCGTGAAATCTAAATATTAGGGGTCACATAGTTGGTGAAGGGTTAAACTCACCATACAAACATTCCATATAGATCTTCCTGTGGCTCTATTTTTGGTGCATAATTAGGCACATAGTTAGTACCAACCATGTAAACAAACCTATGAAATCATGCATACATTTTTTAGTGTATATAAATTTTGTAATTAAAATCCACAAGACCTATAATTAAGACCATAATCATCTAATTCAAACATAATTTGATCCATATTCTTTTCATATCCCTCTATAGGTGGTTTTGTTATCAAAAAATCATTTATTTTGGGCTCTAAGTTGTGATCCTATTCTAGTAATTTATTCTCCTCCTAGTCTTTAATCTCTATTGTTCATTTGATTCCTTATCCTTATAGGTAATTATGGCCTTATGTTTCATTTTTCTGTGCTTTATTGATGTGGAATTATGGATGTTGTGTCTTTTCTCTCTTTTCTCAATATCTCTCTTCCTAGATCTATTGATTTCCATCAATGGCGACACATCTTAAATTTTTTTTAGTGGTTTGATTCCATATTTCTAAGTAGGTGTTTCTTGCATTTCCTTCATCCTTTAAATCATTATTGCTTGGTAATTCAGAGATACATGTTCTTTCTTTCTAACACATGTTCTATGTATGTTTTCATTTAAATTCATTTTTATATCTTATTTTAATCTTTTATCATTAAATTGAACATGGAATGAATTGAATGGATATGATATTGATCTCCCTCGCCATTTTTTGAATTGATTAAAGCCAAGTTTGTTGGGGTTTATTTTCAAATAACTTTTAAAGGATTATTTGGTGAATGTAAGGGCTTTGGATCTAGTTTTTGTTCCTAAAATGTGATTCCTTGATTTGAGTCAAATGAGTTAAACTATTTGCGGTTTTTTAAATAGTCTCAAATTCTTGGATTTTAGAAAATACCAAGACACCACTCTAAATAACTTTTCCATTGTTTTTAAAATATTCACTCTTGGGTGATTTTATATTAGTCATTTATTCACATAGAATGAGGGTGTAAACCCACGTTTTGAAATATAGTCAATAATTTTTAAATTGTAAAACATCCTTTGAATGATTTCTTATTGGTTCAATAAAAATGATTATTTTAAATCCATGTTTTTAATTATTATAATAATTTGTGAAAGTAATTGGGTATAATTAACCATTTGAATATTGAATTTGATGAAAGGTTTTGAATTGAATTATTGATTACGCACATCCCAGTTGGACTTTTATTATGATCCTCTCTTGTGGTAGTACCTAAATGTAACTTGTTTGATTATTGTAATTCTCATTGTTGGGGGTCAAAAATGGTATTATTAACTTTGAGTGATTCTAAGTGTGAGAGTGAGATATGATTTGATGGAATGAATCTATAATTGAAATTAATAAATATTCTTGTGTGATCGTCGTAACTTCCTTATCCCACTAAATTTTTTTAAAACTTTTCATGGGAACCTATATAGTCTTATGGGATAACCTAGATATGTGATTCACTAGTAGACTCAAACACCATTTGGTGGATCCATATAGAACATGAAATGTTTATGCTACAGACGTGCATTCAGGAATGTAGGAGTGTGGGGAACTGGTTTTCTTGAGACCCGTGAAACTGGATATAAGTTCGACTTTTAATCAGGATTTTTTTATTTTTATAGTCTATTGTGGACTCACTATAATTCCTAGGTTGTAACCATTAAATCTTTAAACATGATACTCAATACATGATAGTGTTTTTTTTTTCATTACATAGAAGTTCGTTTTCCTTGCTTAATTGATTACTTCCCTTCATTGGTGTACTTATTGAGATATTGCACTTTGATTTTTTGTATTGACTATTATACAAATTATGATATCTGGTTCATGTTATTAATTTTACTAACTAATCTATCTTCAGCTTGGGAAATGGTTTTAGAAAATTTTCATGAAAATATACAGTTTTTAAATGATGAAATGGAATGTCTTATAGGTTTGGTTTGATAAATGAGTTTGAAATGTTTAAAAGCATATTTGTAATCTAAGATTCATACACTTTTTTTTGGAAATTTTTTTTTCAAATATACTTTGATTATATGTAATGTAAAATTTTATGAATAAATTTGGGTTGTAATGGGTTTGAAATAGAGATGGTCATCATAATTAGAAAATGGTATTAAGGTATTTGAAACCAAATAATAATTTCCAAGAGCACGTAAATTTTTTTAAAAAAATTTGATTAATGTATAACAAGATTTATTATTTTTAATGAAAATATTAATTTCGTATAAATAGTGAGATATTATGTGTTTTTAAATTAATTATTCTTTGATTTAGTGGTTTTTGGATTCTTTGAAATATCTTGTCATTCTTGTATTATGTTTTGGGTTTGGTTTTATGCCTAATATGCATATCCTATGTTTTATGGTGACCAGAAATATTCCCCATGAAGTTTTCTATGAAAGACATAATGTTCATTAATCAATCTAGTTTTTAGAGTGATCTATCATGTTTTCCATAATGGGAATTTCCTTCCAAAATGTCTACCCAGACTTCATATTGATGGGTGGGTATAGAGAACTTATAGCCTTTGAATACCATACATGAATTATTGAACAATCATACACCTTCTGATAAAGGTCAATAATTTTCTCTTAAGGTCGTAATGTTCCTTGAATTAGTGGATGGGATCTTTGATACTTTCAAGACTTATGATGCTTCAAAGGTCAAGTCTATCAACTTCTTATTTGAAGGACTTGGGTAAGAGTGGTTGGAAGTTGTGATTCCCACTCAACTACATGAAATAATGTCTTTTGAATTTTTTAAATTAGTATTAATTTGGTGAAATAATCTGAATAATATGAAAAAGGGTAAGGTTACCAAGTTCATGGGTTTCGGTCAATATGAGTTATTAGTTGTGGATTATGTCATGAAATTATCATATTTGATATGTTTACTAACTAATAATTTTGTTAATGAATTCTATAATACTATTTATTTTAGGAAAAGTCTTCAACCATAACATTTAACTTCCATACCAGTGGTCTTGTTGATATCTTATTCAGAGATGATCAATAACTTTTTTTTATTAGAAGAAGAATTATAGAAATGACATGAAGGAAATAATACCTCATTCATGTTTTAGAAAGGAAAATATCCTTAAGAGAATAAGGGGCCTCCCATGAGTCTCCTCTAGGGAGAACCAAGTCATTTTAGGAGGTCGTGTTGGAAAGACCTGAAGGTTTTTCGAAGGTGTGCCTATTGGGGTCACCATAAGAGGTTACATAAGTTGGGTGATTGGAATATAAATTATCATTTAGGAATAAAAGGCTCTTAATGATTTATCTTGATTTTGTACAAATTTTTCTTTTCCAATGTTAGAGTTGAAACTACTTGTGTTTTTTCTTATTATGGATTATAGGTTTTTGGAAATGATTTTATTTTTAGATCTTAGTGGCTTATTTCGGAATATTTTTGGATCATATATTTTGATGTTGATTGTTGTCATGCTGATGGGTTTTTTTTATTATGACCTATGTGGTTATTCCTTATGGTTTTTAACTCGTGAATGTTAGACCTTTTTTGGGATTACTGTAGTTCATTGATGTTTTTTGTGCTCCTGGAGAAGGAGTGGAATCTTGTGTTGAGAATCCTAGAGATGTTTGGGTGTTTTTTTTCATAAAATTATCTTATTTTTCTCCTTGACAGTTAGAGATCAATTTTTATGTGCTAGATGATCTCCCTTGTTAGAGTGTAGTGCACAATTGTGAATTGAAATGGATGTTGGAGCTTTTTCTGGTTGGACATGGAGAGACCCTGTGAATGTAACCAGGAAAGTAGGATGATGTGGATTATTTATGAACTAACCACCTGAGGCTCTATAATTTGATTTGATGATCTCATCGAGGGGTGAGTATTAATGTTGAAATACATGTTTAACATTGATTTCATCCCTAGGGTATAAATCCTAGTCAGTTTTTTCATTTCTTGTGAACATTTGATCATAGATGGATTATAAAAGTGTTGTTTCTTAAAAAAATTATGAGTTATTTGGATGTGTTGTTCCCTTACTTTTTTAGGAGTTTTCCTTCATAATTTTTCCTTATAGAGTGGTATAATTAAATTATTTGAATCAATGGGACGTTCTTTTCTCTTGTTACACTATATTAATGAATCTTAAAATGGTGGGGAGACCTATGATAATTCTCCAGTATTTATTTTGTTTGTGATGTGTGATGATCTAGATATATTGATCATGGATTTTTGTGTGTATTTTGGTCCCTTGTGCGAGTCTCTCTTCTTGAATATGGATATTCCACCTCACATGATAAGTGAAGGGGTTCTTCTTATGTAGTTTTGTTTTACCATTTAGACTAGAATCTTTCTAATGAGAGAAAGTATGATTGTAATATCCCAGGTAATAAAAGAATAAATATTTATTAATATTTATTAATCTTTATGAATTATAAATTAATATTACCTTAAAATGGATTCTTTATACTATATAATACATGAAACACAATAATGAGTTTCCCCAAAATCTTATATTTCAAACAAGGATGAGTTCCACTGAACAATAATATGTTATTAATATTAATATTTATTATTGTAGTTATTGCCTATACATTTCATCAGTGATAATGAAATGGACTATTTAAATTATGTTTACATATGATTATAATTTTTTTACATTTATCTTATAAATTTTATATGCATTAGAAAATAATAAATCCTGTTTTATGATAAAAAATAAAATTTTTCTAAAAAACAATTTTATATAATTTTAATATCGCACCTATTTTAAATTTTTTTTTTGACACTTTTAGAATATAATATGAAAAAATAAACTTTTTTTTCAAAATATTAATATCAAATTTTACTATAGGTGAATTTTTGGAATATTTCTGAGAACTTTCATATTTTGATGAATAATGAATAATATTGAATTATAGTTCACTACTACATTTTATTAAAATTTATTTATATAGTTAAATTATGTTTTTAATTGATTTTAAATTATAATCAGACAATTTATTTATCATTTAATCCAATTTAGGTAATTTGGAACAATTTCACCCTGAATTTTGATAAAAAAACTTTCCAAACTTTTGATCATTTATACTTTATAAACCCGCTTTGTCGTCCGATCTTCGATATTTATTTTAAATTAATTTCTTGCAATTATTTTGTTGGAATTTGTGAATATGGATTCCATATTTGGAATCAATGCAATTTATCATTTTAAATAATTTCAAATTAGTTTTTTCGGAAATCATTATTTAAAGTAATTAAAATTAATTAAAACGATTAAGGAAAGACAACATTAATTAATGAATAAACTTGAAAAATATTGTGTAAAAATGAAACTAAAAAAGTATAATAATAGGTTTATTGATATATTGAGAGTATTAAATCTAAAAAGGTCTATAATGGTCAATTTTTAACCTTTGGAGTACAAGAGAAACATGGGGAGCACTCAAATATTTACAAATATACGTAATGTGTTATTTTCCCCACTTATAAAAGGACTCATATCATCCTCACTTATTAACACATGTGAATTCATTTTTTATTGTCCAAAAACATTCCAGATAATATATCAACATAACTACCCTCACCATAGAGTCCTCAGTTTGGGAAGAAAGCCATCCAAGGAAACCCTTTGGTGCAAACCAAAATGAGTTACCCAAAAAAGAGGTGACATACTTCAACATTCATTTATAATTTAATTTTTTTATCCATTATTTCAATTAATCTTATAAAAAGATTTTGTAATAAAATAATTATCTAAATAATAATGATATTATTATTTTTAATTGTTTTACCTACACATACACACACTTCCAATAAATGGGAAATGAAATTACCTTTCTTGTATGGTGAACTACTGCCTCGCAAAATGATGTCATTCATTTTTACTTTACCACATATCATGGATGGGAATTATGATCAAAAAACTATTTTTATAAGATATTTAAATTTTCCTAATACTTATATAATTGTTATATGACATATAAATTCATTCTTTCCATTTTGTATAAATATGATAACATCATTTGTGGATGTGTGGACTATCGCCTCCTCAAAGTGATGTAATACGTTCACACATTACATGAAATGTATTAAGGATGAGTTTAATTAAACAAATTTGACATAAATGAAATATATATGATATTTCTAGAATCATTAGCCTTTTTAATTTTAATATATAATTTTATTTATTACCCTTTTACACACTAAATGAAGTGATAACGTCATTCGTGGACGTGTCAACTACCACCTCCACGATGCGATGTGGTTCCTTTTACATACCATAAATTATATATATAAGTACATATTATAAAATAAAATTTTACTTATTATATAATTTTAATTATATAAAGGTAAATTTTACTTAACTTATTTCCATAATGATTATTGAAAAATGAGAACGTTACTCATGTGTATGTACGACCAACCATTTCCATGATTGTAGCATTGGTTCATTTTTCATAACAATATCTCATGATATGTTTAGAATTAATAATTTATGTAT
Organism: Viscum album; assembly: GCA_963277665.1. NCBI lineage: Eukaryota > Viridiplantae > Streptophyta > Magnoliopsida > Santalales > Viscaceae > Viscum > Viscum album. The sequence goes on along the minus strand of OY728156.1, from coordinate 1,539,385,573 downwards.
AAATATGAACATTATTTCATAATTATTATTATTTATATGTTCATATAATTAACCTCTTTATCATTTTTGACCTACCAAATTCGTATTTTATGTACAAACCGTATATGACCAAAACACCTGATGTAAAAATAATTTTTTATGTAGTTATTTACAACATTGTAATAAGTAAAATAAAAGTTATTATATTCCTAAAAAAGGTTCTAAAGATTGTAAATAAATAACATAAGTTCATTATATAAGATGATAAGTACACGCGAGACAAATGAGACTCAAGGTAAGGGATTTTATCTAAATCTAATTTCATTGAGGTATTTCTTGATGATTTTGACATTTATCCTTCTATAAAGCGTATATAAAGCCCCATTTAAATTATATATCTATATTTTACCTACTATCATGTTATTTATTTTTTGTTAAATGTTATTATTTTATGGGGATTGTGATTTATATTTTCAATGTGGTATGTGACACTTTTAATGTTTAAAGATTTAATTTCAAAATATTTTCTCCTTGTCTATATTCTTGATTTTATTTTAAATTTTTTTTATATGGATATAAAGGGTTATAAATTATATTTTACATGTATTTTTAATTTCATTTAGATGTTTTAAAAATGTTTTTATATGGATTACTTTGAAAAATGACAAATGTAATGTTTTATTCTTAACGTAAACGGCGACAATGACTTTTCCACTGATGTGGCCATTATTTTATTTTTAAATTACTTTCCAATATTTCATTTTTTGTTAAATGAAAAATATTTTCTGGTTTTTTGGAGTATTTGTTTATTAAAAGTGGTTTTCCAAAATAATTTTGTATTTTTCATTAAAAATTATCTTTTCAAAATAAAATGGTAATTTAATATCTAAAAGTGATTTTCATATGAGTTTAAAAGCGAATTCAAATGATGAAATGTGCTTTTTTAATGTTTTGGTTCTTGGAAATTATAAATTATGGTTTCTCCCAGATAGAACCTATTGTTACCATTATATCCTAAATGATGGGTTCACCTATATATCCCTACAATATTGTATGTAATGATTATATTCTCTAGATAATTATATTGGAAGTCAGTCGTATGGCTCTTCCAATCTATTAGGGTTCTGCAAGATTTCTATAAGGGTTCAATGTGATGAGGTACCAAGTTATATAAATTAATTTTCCATGTTTTCTAATGATTTTTCAATGAAATCATTAGTTTTGAAATGGTTAAATAAATAATATTTATTAAAGAATGATATTTCACATTTTGGGTTAAATGTTATATTATCATGAATGAGGTTTTTCATGAGTTTTAATGTTTCTTAATGGTATATGGGTTTAATTATTTTTATATCCATTTCTTATATTTTATGCTCATCCATATTTTCTATCATTTTTCATAGGAATTAAGGATAATTAAGGGGTTGGAAGAATTTATATTGAACGTCATGAGGATTTTTCATAAAAGAGACCATTATTTATATTAAAATTTTTAGATTATGGAAAAAATGGATACTATTTAGAAGTGTACACTTTTTATTTCATGGTTTTTTAATGTATTAGTTATGGACTAATTCTCTAAAACAATAAACCTAAAAGGATCCTCACTGTCAATGTATGTAAAATTATTCATTAAAACTCAAGATTGTGTAATGTTTAAGGTCAGGTCCTTATACCTATAGTGGAAAGGTTTTAACATCATTATACTCTATTTTAGGTGTTTCAACCTACTTATTTGAGTATCCAATGATTGGATCCATTTTCAAGTTGTTTTTAGTGTTCTTATGTTTTTTTGAAGGCTTCTAGGCATGTTTATGACTAATTCAGTATTTGAAAAACCATTCATCCATACCATGCAATATTTTATTATAGTAAAGTTAGGGGAGAATGGTTAGTTCATAGTTAGATTAAAAATTCCAAAAAAAAACTATGATACCTAAATAGTAGGGGTTTTAAATTTGGTGCATGGTTAAACTAACCATGTAACCTATCCTGGAAGCTCTTCTAGTGGATCAGTTTACGGCACCTAGTTTGGCACACAATTAGTATTAAACTTGTTCCCTAACCTTGGAAACTAGGTAGATTCTTTTTAATGACCTAAAATGTGTAATTAAAATCCCAAAACCACCTAAGTAAATATAAACTCCATCAATTCAATCATAACTCAATCATTTTTCTTTTAAGGCCCTCTAGAGGCATTTTGGATCTACCAGTCTTTTCTCTTGGCGGATTAAAGCACCAATCGAAGAAGTGATCCTATTTTCGTATGTTTCTATCCTCTAATCATTAAATATATCTTCTTATTTTGATTCCATATTTCTAGATTTAATTATGGACTTTTATTTCATTTTTGTGTGGTTGATTGATGTTGAATTGTGGATATTCAATCTTTTCCCCTTCTCCCGAGACCCCTCTTCCAAATTTGATGATCGCAATTGAAGGATGAACATCTTAGATTCATTATAGTTGGATTATATAATTCTAATTATGTGTTTCTCTAATTTTATTTTATATTGTAATTTATTGTTTCTTTATAATTTAAGATACATGTTTCTTGATTTCTATAACATGTTCTACAAAAAATTGTATTTGAATTTCCTTTTTAAAGCTTCTTTGATGATTTTCTCTTTGAATTGAACTTGTGATGAATTGAATGACAATTATACTGATCTCTCTTACCTAATTTTAAATTATATAAATCCATGTTTGTTTGGATTTATTTTCATGGAGATTTTAAGTGATTCTTTGGAAAAAAATAAGAGCTTTAGCCTATTTTTGGTCACAAAATTGAAATGCCTTGATTTGGGTGAAATGAGTTTAACTATTTAATGTTTTTTAAATAGTTTCAAATTCATGAATTTTTTAAATTTTGAAGATCCCTATTTGAATGATTTATCCCTTGTTTTTAAAATAGGATCTCTTTGGTGATTTCAAATGAGTGGTTTATTCACATGAAAATAGGGTGTAAACCATTTTTTTGAAATCTATTCAAACCTATTTAAATTATAAAACATCATTTAATAGTTTAGGTTTTATTATAACGAAATGAATTTTTAAAGGTATATTTGGAATTATGATACTGATTTGGGAAAGTAATCTGATATGATTAATATTTTGAATATTTAATTTCAAAAAAGGTTTTGGATTGAATTGATACTGCTTGATGTCCTAGTTGGAATAATATGACGATCATAACTTATGTTATTACCTAAATGTAAATTTCTTGATTATTCTAAATCTCATTTTTTGGGGTTTTAAAATGGTATTATTTACCTTGGGGTAGATCCGTGGCGAGATTAAGATGTGATTTTAGGGCATGAGGCCATGATTGATATTTATAAGGGTCCATGTGTGATCCTTATATTATGATCATCTCACTCCCTTATTTTGAATATTCCTAGGATCCTAGATATCTAGATGGGATAACCTATATATATGCTACATTATTGGTCTCACTCCCTATATAGTGGATCCATAGAGGACAAGAAAGGTTTAGGCTATAATCATGTGATCAGGAAAGTGGGTGTGCATGGAATTGGTTTTTTTGAGAACCTCGAATTTATATGTTGGCCCAATGATTATTCATTATGTTTTTTTGTTTATTAAGTTTATAGTGGAGTAAATATAATATTATGCTTGTACCCATGACATCCATATACTTTATACTCAATACATGAAAACATTCAATATCACTACATGGCATCAGAGTTTTCTTACTTGACTGATTAATCCCCTTGATTGATCTACTTATTATGATATTTCACCTTGAGTATATTTTATTGAATCCTGAATTTTTTTTTTTTGATATTAGGTGAATGTAATTACTTTTCTTTGTGGATTTTACTTTATCCTATGAAATAGTTTTCAAAGGGTTTCAATGAAATATTAAATTATTAAATGGTAAAATGGCTCGTTTTAAAGGTTTAATTTTTTAAATGACTTTGAAATGTTTGAAAATATATTTTTAAAATAAATTGAATACCCTATTTATTGTACTATTATCCTATTATTTTTGAATTACCATATTAATTAATTGCATAGAATCTATGTGGGAGTGATATAGGCTCTATATTTTACACCCTTCTTATACAATTTCTTATTTACATTACTCTTATTATTATATCAGGTGATCAAGTGATCATCGAATTATTTTGTGCCATTGGTTTTGATGGATCGAGGATTGGTGACCTAAGACATGGTGGGTGGTAATGGACAACCCAGAGATGTTTTTTTGAAAGCTTTGTTTTATTTCTAGTTTTGTATCATACCATTTTAAATGATATGATTATACTGATGTAGGTCTTTAATGATGTTTTCGTTGTGTAATTTTATAATTATTATATTTTTTGGTAGAAATAATTCCCATGGTTATTTTAGGATGCATAGGTGATTTTAAATAGATCATGGGGTTCAAGAACACTCTTTGGGTTAGTGATAGATCAGCTTAGTTATTGGTTTGGATGATATCCATGGATGGTTTATCATAATCCATGTCCCATTTACCTATACAAAAACATTCTTCACATTCCATGGAAAATTTACATTCAACCAATTTTCATTTCAACATTGTTAGTTGGTTGTCCAATTGGGGAATTTTTTTATGAAACCTATGATTGTAACCTAGTACCCCAGGAAAACTGCATATCTTAATTATATTCAATTGTGTAGGACAATATTTGGATACAGTTTTCTTTATTGTATTAATAAATATTAAATACTTAGAGAAAATATTCCTAGTAGAAGAAACTTTAAGGATCCAAAATTCAATCTTACTAAATTTCCCATATATATTATTTTCTGTGATGGTGTCAATATTTTTTCCAAGATGGTTCTCAGGTTCTTTATAGTTTTTGAAGTATATGACGATTCCATAAATTAATACCACCATGATGTTATCAAGATAATCCTTTAATACCCAATTCATCATATCCATTGAAAAGGTTCATTACTTAATCTAAAGGGAGTTACTATAAAAATCATAATGTCTATATATATCATTTTAAATGACATATTTTTATATAATTCTTCTATACCATAAAATGATGATTACTAGAGAAAAGATAATTTTTTGAATAATACTGATCCCCATAATGTTGAAAAAGTAAATCATCAATGTGTTGTAAAGGATACCAATTCTTTATGGTGATCCCATAGATCTCCCTATAATCAATGAAAAATGTAATATACCTGTTCTTTTTACAAATAAAATTGGTTTTCCCCATAGAAAGGCATTAGGGAGCATTAATCCCAAATAACATAGCCCAGAATTTGTTTTTTCAACACTACTAACTCCACTGGTTCAATTCTGTTGGGATTTTTGGAAATGGGTCTGTCATGAGGAATGTGTTTAATGAAAAAATCAATTTAACACTCAACTAAATGACTAAGTAATTACTTTGGAAGTATATCAATATATTTTTTAAAAATGCGTACAAACTCAATTATTAGGATTTATCAACAATCAAAATAATGTGTTTTAACTTACAAGTATCCTATTATTTAATTATGGTGGGATACAAGAAAACTTCTTGGGAATCCTTTTGAGGTGAAATCTATCCCTTGAATAGAATGGAATCTACAACCCCTCACAAATAAAATTCTCTCTCTATCAGTAATAAATTATTGAATTATAAATTTAGAGACAATATATAAAAATGATTAATTATAAATTCAAAACCCATATATCTTAACATATGATTACCTATAAATAAGTCAATGTGTTCGATAGATTTCTCTACAGGCAACATCGAACACTAACAAAACCAAAAAATACTAATATTAAATATGAATATTTAATTATTACCTTTAAAATATGGATGTTTTGTTAGTGGGAATGAGTAAAAGTAAACTATTTATGAAATATTTATAGAAATAAAATAACATATACTTTTAATATGGATGAAATTCTACTACTATTGTAACTACACTTAAAAAATCATTTTATTATTAAAAATATAATTTTCTAAAAGTCGTGTTATATTTCAATAATTTTTTGTTATTATTATTATATAATATTAAAATATAGTTATAATATATAAAATAAATTTCCAATAAATTAATTATGGATTGGTAGAAAATAAGAATTAAGATTTATTAACATTTTAAAATGTTATTTTTCAATAGGAACAATTTTACACTATATTTTTTGATTTTATATAAATATTGAATTATCAAATTTTAGAACAATAATTTGAAAAAATGAACATAATTTTTTGATTTTGAATAATAATATAATCTTAAGATGATGTTTTGGGTTTTTTATAAAAAAGAATGATTATTAGGTGAATAGTGCACAATACCATTTTTATAAATAACATGAATTTTATGAATTTATTAGAATATAGGTATGAATTATAAATTAATGATACCATTATATAAGACCAAATATTTGTTTTATATGAGAATTTATATTTTTTGAAATGTTGGATTTAGTTTACCAAACTATATATGATATTTTATAACATAATAAATATTTTATCAAAAATTATTTCTAATATATTATGTATTTTTATTTTAAAATTAATTTTTAACACTATTAAAAATTGAATCAAATAAAATAGTTTTAAAATTTTTAATCTATAGGTAAAAATTGTTTACAAAGGATAATATTATTTTCAGACATAAATTTTAAGTACCCTTTGGTAAAACAATTTACCACAGTAAAAGCTTAAATGTTAAATGTAATTATTCAAGGTATAAATAGATTGAAAATGATAAAAAAAGGATTATAATTGAGTTAATGATGTTTGGATAAACAATATATATTATTAAATAAATTATATATGAATTTAATTGACACTAGACATATTTAATATGTGTTCCCTTTCAATTAAGTTGAAATATTAACAAAAAGGTTATTATCACCACATATAAAAGGTAAATCTCACCACACCTTCAAGAAACTAATGAAATTTTTGTTACCCAAAAAAACCTTCACATTTTTTACTTCCAATATATTGTAATTCTTGTGTTGTGCAGACTACTGACTCGATGACAAAATGTGTTTTTTATTCCTTCAATACGATGAAAGGATGGTATAAAATGATAAATTAATAAATAATTATTATATTTATATATTTTATATTATTCTGAAACAAGATACCACATTAAACTTTTATCCTTCTCTATTTAAAATTAAATCATTAACCGTGGGTACATGTGGAATACCACCCCTATCGAACGATTTAATCTTATTATTATCTTCATCTCAAACTTACATGGATTATTATGAGGAGAAGATTAATGTATATTTATTATTTTTATGATATAATTAAGGTTATTTTAAGATAAATTTCAAAACCAATATCATTAGGGTTATGTTAAGAAAAATTGGATAACAAATTAGTGATGTGATCCACAAATGGTTATCATTCATTTTATTGTTTAAACGTGCGAACAAGGAGGAAATGATCTCTTATTTTATATAATGACTTTATATAAATTATATTCTATTTATAAATATTTATAATTTTGATATATCATAGTTATAATCAAAAAATAATATCATTATGTTTCCGTTAAAGTGATATTAAAACTAAACCACCTCAACTTCACCCATCAATCATGATAGGTTCTTATTTCTGTCAATTTAACCACCTAGTTGAAAATTAGTATGAATTTATATCATGGATATCTATGAGAACTTATTTAATGGTATAATATTACATTAATATGTAAATATTTTATTCTTTTTTTTTCTAGTATGGTTATATTAATATTCAACTCATTAAATGAGAAATTAATCTTTATTTATTAAGAAACATAGGAACATGATCATCATCGACCTCAACTTGATGGACATAAACAAATATAGAATGAAATGAAATTATATATTTATAAACTATTCTGAAACATCTATTCAACTATATTTAATTATCTTATAATGATGAACTTAAAACTATAATGAACACTGACAACATTTTTCTGAAACTATTTTAATGTGATAAACATTACTCAAACCCACAAATGATATTAAGTAAAAACTATCTAATATATATAAAAGGAATGATTATAAATGATGAGTATTAATGTTTATAGTTATGAATAAGGCTCTTTATTACATACTTAGTGAAAATAATTTAATTATTCAGGATATTATAGGGAAGTTTAAAATTAATGAGGGTCAAAGTAAGGATTTTCCTCTCATATTTTTCTCTTTGAGACATGTTTTGTATTGTGAAACTAATTTAATTATTTTGGGGTGTTTCTTTCATATTTTTTACTACATTATTTATATATCATATAATGAATATATTTTAATAATGGTATTTTAATTTCAATTAATGGTCCTCTTTTTGAGGGATTTTGATTTGAAACTCTTTAAATCTGTATGGGTTTTCTATGTCTCAATTCTGATTCTTTGATACACAATACATATTTTATTCCAAGTTTTATATATATGGAGTATTCACTTCCCATGTATATATTTTTATCAAACTCTTATTATTTCATGGTATTTAAATTCCATATCACATTCTCTTATTCAAGTGGTGTTTGATTAATTTATTTCCACAATAGTAAGCACTTTTGGAAACTCAAATTTTTTTCATTGAGTTATGATCATTTTATTGAACTTATAGGTTTAGAAAGTTATTCTCTTTGATTGTATTATTTGTTACTCTATCATTTTTCTTTGTGAAATTCATTCTTACTACAAAATACTTTTGACCATTATTTCTCAATTTTTGAGATCTTTCCCCCCAAAAGGATAATGGTAACTCCAATCTATTTATTTTAGTTATAATTTTTATCTTGAATATTATTTTTACATTAGTGAGTCATAATACCCTAATATGTTATGTTATTTTATAATATTATTTTGGAAAATTTTGTTTTAATGGGAATAATATTTTATTACTCTTTTTAAAATATTTTCTTTCAACCAAGGTAATTTCAAGTATTAAAAATGTCCCCTTAAAAATCAAATAGCTTGTCTTTTGGATAATATTTCCTATAGATTTAATTATTTCATTCTTAAGGATCCAATATTAGAAATTTTCTTTTAAAATTAAAAGTTTACAATGATTGTTCACTTAAAAAATTTTAAAATAGTTTTAGAAAGGACCTATAATGTCATCTTTTACGTCAATGTTAAAAATGCTTTATAAAATATCATTTATGTTTTTACTTCAACTTCCATTTTCATTTTCAAAATTATTTACCCCAATAATTTTTATGATTGAGTATTTAAAATATAGATATTTATATATATATTTAAGGAATACCTCATGATATTAAATAACACAATTTATAATCCCTTCGTGGGTGGTATCATTCAAGAATTCCTTTTTAAAGACATTTTCATCTATGTCAGAATCCATTTATGTTTCCTTAGTTACATTGGGGATTTTATATATTTATACTATCTGCCTTATTTTATTGGATGTGTTACAATCATTTCATCCTATTTATTTTCATGGGGAAAATTATTTTCATACTATAAATTATTATTCCAATATATAAATTTTTAGTAAGTTTTACCATCCACCGTCTTTCTCAGTATGGTCTGTGATCATGTTATCCCTTTTATTTACATGGGGAACTGTATTATCAAATATTATATTATTATTTCAATATGGGTAATTATTTTCATGTTTCATTCATTGAATTTATTTCTCAAAATATTTTATGATCGTGTAATAAGTTTTACTAATGTAGGGAGTTGTGTTGACATTATTGGTGATTATTAAATTCTTATTTAGTCAGATAATATATTAATATTATATAATATTAATTATATGGATAAAATAAGGAAAAAATTTATTGATAATTGAATAAATATTAACTCTTGTTCATGGTGAATTGGCCTAATACTACACACCTGGCTAGAAACTCTTTTGGGATATTACTTGGTCAACAACATTCTCTTTATGAGCAATTATAGAAGATTTATTTCATAATTACTTTAATGTAATTGGTTAAAAATTATAAGAGAACCTAACTTGAAAAAAATTATATTTAATTATAAGTATCAATGGATAAAATGATGGTATAACTTAAGAATACATATTGGCATTGATTTTTTATATTCATATAATCATTAAATATGATATTTCCAATTACCTTTTTAGGTTTTTCTATTTTCATAAAATAAGATCTCAAAAAATGAATCTATGAAAGTTATTTACCAAGAAACCACTATTTACTATAACCAAATATGGGATCATAATTAAATATAGATTATTATTATTATTTTCATATTATGATGAAAAATGTGAGTTTAATACTCCTACATAAGGTATTGAGATTGATATTTTAAAAGAAATTAAGTCATGAAAATCGTACCTATCATCATTAGTGAATTTTATTTATCGATGTAATTTTGGTATATTAATAAAGTTATTGAGGATTTTGTGAAATATATAAGGATAATTTAATATTATTATTTTATTAGTAGTAGGAAATCACAAATTAAATGCTATCAATAACCTTTTGAAATAATTTTATGGAAAGTCTATATTTTTTATATAACTATTGAAGAACCCATTTTTGAGATATGGAGTGTGGGTGGTGAGTAAGTGGTAAACCCTATAATCTGGCATCTAAAGACCCAGGTCCGAACACTAGAAATCCCCTTAGGGAGATTTAAGATGTATACATTGATGTAGGCAGTGAAACATGCATGACGTGGGAAGGTAGTGATGTAGACATGATGTAGAAAACTTTTCAGTGGTCTTATGGGAAATGTAATGGTTCTCCCTCTAACCTGATAAAAATAGGAATTTTTTTCGATAATAAAAATAGAATTCATCCCCAATATAAAAAAAACACACATTTTTTAGATGTGAATAAATCAACATTTTAATATATTTTTGATGTTGAGATAATTAAGGGTGGTTCTATTTTGAAAAATTATGTTTTATAGTCGTAGTAACCATGAGATTCATAATTTGTTAATGATATTTCTGGAAAATTTCATTTCATTTTTCAAAGTATGATATATATTGACTAGTGTGTGACCATATGAACTAGTGGTTAGTATCATTATAGGGATAAAGATAGAGTTATTTTTAGAGAAATATATAACTTCAATGATATTTATTGATTTTTAAATGGAAATATTTTTTTGAATTGAATGTTATGGAGAATATATGATTATGGTGTTTACATACCTGGGAATATTATTTTATGAACGGATAATTATGGTTCAATAAAAACAAGTTACGTGAAATAGACTAAGAGAGTTTTTTAGAATTCATATTATATATTATATCTTGATTAATGAATAGGATAAGAATACCACCTATATTCATCAACGAGTAAAAATAAAAATTATGGGGATAAAACATATTTTTAGAGGTGGGGTGGGCAGAATAAAACACTCCAGGATCTTAATATACGACTTCTGTTAAATAATTCAATGAGGTTGATATCTTTCTCCACATATAAAAAAAATCTTAATTAAAAGAGTGGCATATTTAGATAAAATATAAATATTTAGATATGACCATTAAAACCTAGATGTTTAATAAATGGTTATGAATTGTAGTAACCAATTTATGAAATATTTATAGAAGGAAAATAATATAACGTTTTAATATGAATGTAATTAAATCAAAATAGTTAAAAACAATGATAATCATTTTATACATAATAATATATTTTTTTAAAAATGGTGTTTATTTAAAGAAAAAATTTATATTATGATTAGATTAAAATAAATCATATTGAAAATATTAAAAATATATTAAAATAAATCAATTAGTAATTAAGTGGAAACAAGAGAAAAATAACAGTTAACATTTAAAATGTTAGTTTCCAATTTGAACAGTTTTCTAGTAAATTTTTTTATTTTATTTAAATATTGAATTACCAAATTTTAGAAATTTAATTTTAATAAATTAGCATCATTTTTTAATAATAATAACAATATAAGATAAATATTAATTTTTTATATTTTTCTAAAAAGTATTATTTTTGGTGAATTATGAAAAATGACTTTTTACAAATAAAACGACTTTTATGAATTTATTAGTATATAAGTATAAATTTTAAATATATTAATAATTTATCTAAAACTAAAAATGTATTTCATTAGTGACTATATAATTTTTAAAATATAAGTTTTAATTTACAAAACCATAATTGATATTTCAAAACATGAGTAATATTTTCCCAACAAATGTTTTTAAAATAGTATAAAATGTTATTTTAAAATTAATTTTTATCGTTTTTGTAAATTGAATCAAATGAAATGGATTTAAACTTTTTAATTATTGGTTATAAATTATTTAATAAGAAAGACTTTATTTTTTGGCATTACGATTATGTTAACTTGGGTAAAATATAGTTATTGTGTTAAAAGCTAAAAGGTAAATGTAAAAAATTATAAGGCATTAAGGGATTCAAAAATGAAAAAATGTCTAATATTTGGTGGATGAGGTATGTATTGAAATCATATCTTCCCCAATTAATTATTTAAAAATTTTATCCACTTTCCACGTTTAACATGTGGTCTCTTTAAATTAAGTCAAAATGTAAACAATACTCTCATTCTCACCAATTATAAAAGGGGAATCTCACCAACCATAAAATGAACTGCTAAAAATTATGTTTCATCCTAAATAAATTAACCTTTTAATTTACTAATACTTATATTTCACTATATTGAGATTCTGGTTACATGATATTATCCTGTATCATCCATTTCGAAGGAATTTTCCTAGGAAATATCAAAGTGCTAAACGTGAGTAATCATTTTTACATAAAATCATTATTTTATGTTTTACATTTCCAAATAATTTTCTTAAATTACTATATAATTCAATATATATTTGTTATATAATTAATTTTATTATTCTATGGGAATAATCAATAAATATATTTTTTAATTTCTATGAAGAAAAACGATGTTGTAATTCTGGTGTTTTGCGGACCACTGCCTCAATGCCGCAACATGTTTTGTTTTCCTTCATCATGTAAAAAAGATGGTGTAATGGGAGAATTTAATAAATAATTATTATATTTATACCATTTTTACTATTCTTAAGTTTTAAACCATATTACTCGTTTCTCCCGTTATATAGAAAATGAAATCTTCTACCATACATACATGTGGACTACCACCTCCATGGAACGTTTGATTTTGATTATTTATTTTATCAAAGAATTAATTTTATGGTCATGGGGATGGGATTAAATGATAAATTTTATTTATATTATATCATTAAGATCATGGTAAAATATATGTTAGAACCTATTAACGATATGATCAAGAAGTGATTATCATTAATTATATCATTTAAAAGTAGTAAACTAAGTGAAAATGGATATTTTCTTTCTAAAGAATAACATTACATAAATAATAATATCTTTATAATTATTTTCAATTATAATATATTGGGCTAATAAGTTCTAATTAATATCATTTTTATTTCTTCATAATGATATTATAACTATACCACCTCATAATCACATATTGATCCTGGTAGGTTCTTGTTTGGGCTAGTTCAACAATCTAATTAAACAATAATATGGATTTATATCATGGATGAATTTAAAAAATTATTTACCAGAATAAATATGTATAAATAATTATTTTGTTGTTGTTAATGTTATATGAATATTTAACTCACTAATTAATGAATCACTTTTCATTCATTAAGAAACACTGAAACATTATCTTTATTGATTTCAACCTCATCAATCATAACAAAAACCAAAATTAAAATAAATTATAGATTTATAAAATATCACTTAAAATATTTTTTAGTACATTTAATAATATTTTAATTAATAACTTGTAACATGAATGATTACCAACACCGTTTTTACGAAACTAGTTCAAAGTAATAATGATTACTTCACCTAGTGATGAAAATGGAAAAAACTAAATAAAATAAATATGTATATAATGATTATAAACAATGATTAAAATGGTTTTTGATATCAATTATGTTATTGTTTATATATTTAATTTTCTAAGTTTAATTATTTTTTTAATTTGGCGTTATTTCGGAACATGTTTGGACATAGGCAATGGTTACCATCGCAAATTCCTCTCTTTGAGTCATGTTTGTTATTATGCACCTAATTTAATTTATTTGATGTATATACTAAATATTTGATATATTCTATCAGAAATTATCTCTTAATAATGTTATTTTATGTTCAATTAATATCCATATACTTTAAGGGGGTTTTATTCAAATGTGTCTAAAGTGATAGTATTTTTCTTGGTCTCAACTCTGATTATTTCAGATGTTATATAGTTTATGCACCATGTTTTCTTAGTTTAATGTATTAACATCAAATTGATATAATTTTTAAATAATATTTTTGTTCAATTTCATTTACTATCCAAATCACATTACCTTATTCATGTGTCTATGTATTTATTTTTCTCCCAAGTAGTAGTGATTTTGGGTAACTAAACTTTCGTTAATTAAGTTATGATAATTCACTTGAACAAATAAGTTTGGTAAATTATTTGATTTTATTGTATTATGTTGTATTACATAATTTTTTTGGATATATAAATTATTATCATAAAATACCTTTGAAAAATATTTCTCCCTTATTTATATATGTTTCTTATAATGGGTACTAGTAAATAGAATCTATTTCGTTGAGTTATAAAATTCTATCTAGAAATTTTTTATTTTAGTATTGGTTTACACCTTCCAAATATATTATGTTATTTTATAATCCTATTTGGGAAAATGAAATTTTAATACAAAGAGGTATTTGTTACTATTTTTCACATTGTAGGATTTCAACAAAGTTAATTCCAAGTATTTAAATTTCTCCTTTCATGATTGAATGTTTTATCTTTTGGATCAACATTTTATATACAAAAAATTATTTTTTTTCATGGATCCGTTATTGGATTTTTATTTAAAATTAATTGTTTTTAATGAGTATCCACATTACATTTTTAAAAATAATGTTGTAAGGAACCTGTAACATCTTCTTTTACATTAATAATAAAAATATTCTCTTGAATATATTTTATGTTGTTATGTATACTTACTTTTTAATTTTCAAAAAGATTTTCCCTACTATGGTTTATTTTTCATTAATTATAATCTAATATATATTTACCTTTTTTAGGGAATGACCTCACAATAACAAAGAACTAAATTCCTAATCACTTCTTGGAAGGCTTCATTTAAAAATTATTTTCTATGATGTTTTTCATCTAGGTCAACATCATTTTAAATTTACTTAATTACATATTTGTAATGTTGTCACGGCCCGACCCTACCTGGGCTCGAGCCGAAACTACCCCAGGCCCGCCTCCATAGGCTAGGGGATGGAGACCAGCTCTGTAGGCACAATAACTCGGGGAGGCCTTTTCCTAAGTACCTGTACACACACACACAGCACACTCAATGCAAAAGTGAAGATTAAAAAGCAAAACCAAAGGGAAACTGCTATAAATAAACCACAATGTGCATCGACCTCTAACAGTACAAAGTACAGGCTGAAGAGAAAAGGGGCAAAACACGTGCCCAACCAAAAGTGCCACAACCCAGCAATAGGTAAACAAAAAGAAACAGCTGACGGGTCTCCCACCTGAAACCCGGCCACGACCACCGCACGCGGTCCAATCCCCCAAGCTCCTACGCCCCACTGAAGTCACGCTCCACCTATCCGTCGTCTGCAAGGGCACACCAAGTGTGGGCACACCAAGTGCGGGCAAAGCCCAAGCAGGGGTGAGTATAAAAATACTCAGTAGGATACCCTGAAGGCTCGTGGGAGCAACAAAGGAGGTACCGAAGGGTGAGCAGTAGATCGAACAAGGAGTAGAACGAAAGTACAACAGAGTGCAGTAAAGAGTCCAGCTCAGCCCAACAAGAGAAAGGTAGAAGACTCGTCCAAACACAAGGAGTTAGAAAAGGTGAGAAGATGAACTTCTCGTCGAGTATTCGCTGCCTATAGCAGGATAGTAGGCTCGTCCAACCATGAGAAGCTAGACACGGAAAGCACGTGGCATACCCTGCGCGTCTTCGCCTCTCCTAGAAGGAGAGTAAACAAACCCAAGAAGTGGGTACTAGAACAGGGTATATACATATCCTTATGCTCAATAAGGAAGCCCGAACAACGTCGTAAGGGGATCTTCGTCCCGTAGCACAGCCCAAGAAAAGAGTCACCAACAGTCCCGGAATCAACACCATCATCGATGCCCAACATCCCACACGTCTGCCCCGAACTGAAAGCTAAGGGATCAATCACCGCACCTCGACACTATCTGCTTTAGGCGGAACTGACTCACCTGCACGGTTTTAGATCGCGTCACAAGAACGCGTCTCAGTGGGTAAAGCGCCCCTTATACTTGAGAGTTCTAGGGAAAGTCAAACCACACCTCGTCATTGCCCTACAGTCGAGAGGTCTCCTCAAAGTCAAAGCCATCCCAACACTGACCCGTATAACCAAGGGTCCCGCTCTGGTAATCACGGAGGAAAGCCACAAACTAGCCTAGTTGAAAGGACTGATTCTGGAATGCCAACTGCGGTCCCCACTGCCCAGCCCTGCTAGAGGGTAATTCATAACCAGATATCGGGTAACCCACTGCTCAGCCCTGTTAGAGGGTAAACCCTAATACATCATCAGGCGGCCCACTACCCAGCCCCGCTGGAGGGTAAACCATAAGACATCATCCAGCGACCCACTTACCAGCCGCGCTGGAGGGTAGACCATAACACATCATCCGGCGACCCACTGCCCAGCCCCGCTGGAGGGTAGACCTGGAATAAGTCGACAGGAGACCCAATGCCCTGCTTTACTAGAGGGTAGACCTGAAATAAGGCGACAGACGACCCACTGCCCAGCCTCTGCTGGAGGGTAGACCCTAAGATTTTCGTCGGGTGACCCACTGCCCATTCTCTGCTAGAGGGTAGACCCTAAGAGTGTCATCGGGTGACCCACTGCCCAATCTATGTTAGAGGGTAGACCCTAAGAGCGTAGGGTGACCCACTTCCCAGTCTTTGCTGGAGGGTAGACCCTAGAAGTCAATGAGTAACCCACTGCCCAGCCCCGATGGATAGTAAAACTCAGAACTGCCTTGGCCATCTTCACTAGAGGGTACAAAACTGGCCAACCGAACACGGAGTGGGTATCGTGAAACCACCCAACTCCAGCACAACTCACCCAAAGGGGTTCAGCGCATGTTCTGTCACTAGGTGTCGCTAACACCGCTACAGGCCAATCCATCGAGAACGAAACCAGGGGGAGACCACTCAACCCTGCTGGTCAAACAAACGAGCGTAGAGGTACCCTCTACGTCGCGAGAGGTCAAAGGTACGCAAATCAGAACATGGCACGCACATGGGGGCCACACAACGTGTGGCCCCACGTCAACCCCAACTGAGTTCACAAACATCTCAGGTACAAACCACACGTACCTCCAAGCGCTCTTGTATACTCCCAGAGTACACCGCGTCTCCATCCCTAAGGCTATTGTGCACATGGCACCCCAACGTCAACACGAAGGGCGTAAACGTAACTTTTCCAACCTGCCACCTCATCGGATGAGGCACAGCCATCAACATCACATCAAGCATTTACATCACTCATACAGGAGTGCACGCGATCACTCGCCAAAGGTCCGCTACAAACACGGTAGAAGGACCATCACCAGGGCTCCTCCACATTTCCACATTTAACAAGATCATGCAAGAGGCTCCGCACAACCAAACAGATCACACCATTGTAATCCTCTTGAAAAAACACGCGAGATCGACTACTAACACGCCTCAAACGGATATCCGACGAAAAAGTCACCAACACCGCCTCACGCCTGAACGGAGTCCCGTGATCCCGAGCCTTGGCCCCGAAAAAAGTCGGGCACATTGCACCATTGTGATCCCCTCGGGAAAACACGACAAAAGCACTACCCACATGAGTGCAACAGATATCCGATGAAAAAGATGCTTCCCGGTGCACTGCACACGAGCAGTGCCATGTGGGACCCGTATCCCGGTCCCGAAACTCAACGAACGGATCATACCGTTGCAATCCTCTAAAAAAAGTACATGAAATGGACTATTCACTTGTGAAAAACGGTTGCCCGGTGATAAAGCTGGAAATCACCGTCAACTCCCGAAACGGCCCTCGCGGGGCCTGCACTGTCATGCGGAATTACAGCGGGAAAATTGCGCCAATGTGATGCCGTCGAAAAAACACCTAACATCGACTGCTCACACGTCCCAAACGGACGTCCGAGGAAAAAGTCACTAAAAGCTGCACGCAGCTCAAAAGACGGGTCGTGGGGCCAGTGCCTAAACTTTGGCCTCAACGCCTAAAACCACCCTAGAAAACTCTTCCTCGATGCCAGGGTCGCAACTCCACTTACGGCGCTCAAAACGGACGTCGGACGCGTCCGCGCCATCAAAAACAAGAATCTCGGAAAAAACGCTCGTCCACTTAAAGACGCGTCGTGCCTATGAGGCCCCTCGTTTCGGGAATTAATAATTCCCGAAGCCATCTCAAAACGTTCCCATCGACCCAAGGTCCACGCTGCCGCTGACGGCGCGCAAAACGGACGCCCGTAACCAAAGCTACGGGCGTCGGAAAAATATTAGGGGAGAACCCCTCGGGCCGGACCAGCCCGGTCCGGCCGGCCCGCTGGAACCGCGGCCCGGCCGGCTGGGTCCGGCCTGGCCGCACCCGCGGGCCGCCGCACCGTGGCCCGCTGCCTGCCTTGCCCGAGCGCTGTGCGGGCGCCTCCACCGACCGGCTGACACGGCCGGTTGCGTCCACGCGGAGACCCGCGTCATGCGGGACTCTGTCTCCCCGCGGGGTCGCGCGCCTGCGACCCCGGCCATCTCCTCTCACCGGCGCCCGCGGCCGGCGCCCTCAGCCGGACCTCCTGCGCCGTCCCGCATTGGCGAGGTGCCGCCCAGCCGGACGGATGGCCGGCCGGCCTTCCGCTGCGCCCGTTGTCGCGCCGCCGTCCTGGAACCACCGTCCGCCACCAGGAACCGCCAGAAAACCAGAATTCCGGACGGAACTTCCTGAGACTTCCCCGGGCACCCCGAGACTTGGATTTTCAATCCGAGAAGAGCGTTGGAAACCTTAAAAAAACTACACATTTCCGGGCTTTGATCGATGATCAGACAGTAATTCGACAGTATAAATTGGGCTCAAATATTGCGGGAATTTCAAAACGAAAACGAAATAACTCCTACCTCGAAGGGCGTAGCCCGATGCTTCGTGTGTGGGCCGTCGGAACCGCTGCGCCTCGCCGGAGTTTTCCTCGCCAGAGCTGCCTTGCCGGAGGTGATGGATATGGGAGGGATTGAGGAAGAACAAGAAGAAGAAGAAGAAGAAGGGGGTGGGGGTGTTTAAGTACAAATCACTTAAACGCCCGCCCGACAGCCCCGAACCCAAAATTTTGGTAGGGTCAGGGTTAAGCCTCCCCTAAGCTAAAAACCGTGCTCCGAGCGCAACGGAGCTCTCAGAATTTTAATCTGAGGCCCTGTTCAAAAGTTATAAAACTCAACGCCCGAGGGCACCAAAATACGAAAACGCCCCTGGGGCCATTTTTCACAGACAGCCCACACCCGCAAAACTTACACCCCTCCTAAGGTAAACGGCACATTCCGAACTCAACAGTGCCCTCAGTTTTCCAATCCGATCCACTGTTTAAAAGATACTACAGTTTCAACATTAAACGAATAAATTAATTAATTAATTTATCCGTTTAACCTTCCGGAAGCGAGCGAGGGGTCCAAACATCCCGCACCGACAAGTTTTATGTCATTCCTATGGTAAATACCCAATTCCGGACCCATCCGTACACTCGGATTCCTGATCTGGTGCACCATTTCAGATTTATCCCATTTATTTGGTGTTTCCAATGTTAACGCACGAAAAATTTTATTCTGGCCACTCTGGGGCTCGGAATCGCACGCCGTCTTAAGGCGCTGCTCTGGAATATCATCAGGAATATTCCAAAGTCTTTCACAGCAAAAACCAGGTTCTTAAATCATTACATTTTTCAAGCTTTTCATCCCTGAAAAGCAAAACTAGGGAGCAACATAGGGTACTAAGCCCACACCTGGCTTTCCCATACCCATAAGAACGCACGCGCAGCTCTGCGTCACCGCACACAGACCAAAGGATTGATCCGTTCACGCGAGGTTGGCCCTTGTTGATGTCGTGCACCCACTCTAGACTTTGGGGTTAGGGTAAGGCGGTAGGGTACCTCGCCATCCTTTTGCACGGTCTTAAACAGCCCGATGGCCCTCAGGGGTAGCTCACCTCCCCAAACGAAACTCTACGTCGCAAGCCGCGACTGGAATCACTTCCCGCACCTGAAACAAGGCCCGGTGATTCCCTCCTTTAGAATATCCATATGGTGGAACACCCAAGGATATCTGGTCACGCAAGATTCCACAGTCGATGTTCTTTTACACGCTCAAAAGGCGAAGGTGTCAACACCATTGACTAAAGGAAAAGGTCTCACGCCTTTTTCCTTACCAACACAGGGTTACACCCGACGCCCTGCGTCACCCTGGTAACACCTCAAACAAGGAGCAGGGAGAAAAGCCTTTCACACGCAGAACCTAAGAATTCTACTGCAAAAAGTAGAAGAGTCGCAAGGGGTACCTCTCACCATCCCAAGTTCTGCAAGATCGTAGACATCCAAAGCTTGCGGCTGTCCATGGTCCCAACCATCAACTCCCGAAGCCTGACATGGATCGCCTAGTGGTAATGGGGAGATCTTGTAAAGTCATCCCCCACTACTATCTCCTCCCGCTCTTCTTCTAGCACCACCTCTCTGGGTACTACTCCGATCACGGCGCTGCCTTTGCCGTGGTGGTTTGCCTGCTGCCTACCCAAAGCTCCCAGCAACACGCGTCGGGCTGTCTCGTGCCAAGTGACCTCACCCATCACAAGCATAGCACCGACTCTTTCTAGGCTTCACTGGTGCCCTCCGGAGCCAATGTGGTGTACAACCATGCCCCTGAATCCGGTTTTCAGAAAGCCACCTGCGTCGAGGTCCTGCTTGCCAACGCCCACTAGCTGCGGCAGACATCTCGGCTCCGACGTGTCTGCTGCCACCACCAACTCTGGAACATGACAAGAAGCTCTCTGTCACCTGCGCCTGCTCTAGAACCTCGGCATATGTGGAAATGCCCAAGGGTAATATGACAACATGAATCTCTCGGTGGAGACCCTGCTCAAACTTCCACGCTCGGAGGTTATCGTCATGGACCAAGTCCTGGTAAATGCGTGCATGGTCTACAAAACTAGCCGCGTGCTCGGCCACCGTCATCCCTCCCTGTAAAACCGCAGGAGCTCCAGAATCTGAATGGAGCACAATAAGCAGGGGCAAAACTCCTCACGAAACAACAACTGGAAGTCGTCCCATGAAAGCGACGACTCGTCAAGAAACTGAGTCACCAGACTCCACAAACGCCAAGCTGCTCCATGAAAAAGGTGGTTTCCAAAGCCACTCTCTGATCTGTCAGCATCTGCACAAGCCTGAAAAGGAGAAGAACTGCCTCAAGCCACACCTCTACTGCCTGAGGGTCTGGCTCACCACTGAACCTCAGCAGTCTTTGCCGTTGGAGCTCACGGAACACGCTCAACCTGCGCTCAAGCTCAGCCTGCTCTATTGAAGCTGCCTGCTGGTCAACAGGTGGGGGTGCTACTACCGGCCCACCCGGAGAAAGGGGCTCGCATGATGGGTCATGGACTGTGGCCTCGTAGCTCACAGGGTCGTCGTCACGAACCAAAGCTGGTATCCGGGCTACCTGTCTTCATGGAGACATCCTGAATATTATCAAAGAGTGCCGCGGTCAAATGAGCATATATGTATATACCGATAACAACAACGATGGGGAGCTGACTCAAGAAGGACAGCCAAAGACTCAATATTATGTGATGCACAAACAAATTTCCCTGCAACAAGTGTCTCAGCATGCTGAGTCGACAAGCGGGTTATCAAGGTCCTGGTGAATGGATACGTCGGCCGGCACACCATCACTGGACTCCCTAGCCTGAGAGCCGCTCTCGAGACACGTTGACACTGTTTTCCTAAATCCCAACCAATTCCTTTTATTTTAGGGACGTCCGAACAACGTCCCAAGGGATGAACCACCTCTGATACCACTCTGTCACGACCCAGCCCTACCCGGGCTCAAGCCGAAACTACCCCAGGACCGCCTCCATAGGCCAGGGGATAGCGACCAGTGCCGAAGGCACAATAACTCAAGGAGGCCTTTGCCTATGTACCTGTACACACACACGCAGCACACTCAATGAAAAGTGCAGAGTAAAATGGAAAAGCAAATGGAAACTGCTATAAATAAACCACAATGTGCATCAAACTCTAACAGTACAAAGTACCGGCTGAAGAGAAAAGGGGAAAAACACGCGCCCAACCAAAAGTGCCACAACCCGGCAACAGGTAAACAAAAAGACACAGCTGAAGGGTCTCCCACCTGGAACCCGGCCACGACCACCGCACGCGGTCCAAGCCCCCAAGCTCCTATTCCCCACTGAAGTCATGCTCCACTTGTCCGTCGTCTGCAAAGGCACACCAAGTGCGGGCAAAGCCCAAGCAGGGGTGAGTATAAAAATACTCAGTAGGATACCCCGAAGGATCAAGGGAGCAACAAAGGAGGTACCGAAGGGTGAGCAGTAGATCGAACAGGGAGTAGAATGGAAGTACAACAGAGTGCATTAAAGAGTCCAGCTCAACCCAACAAGATAAAGGTAGAAGACTCGTCTAAACACAAGGAGCTAGAAACGGTGAGAAGATGAACTTCTCGTCGAGTCTTCGCTACCTATAGTAGGAGTGTAGGCTCGTCCAACCACGAGAAGCTAGACAGGGAAAGCACGTGGCATACCCTGCGCGTCTTCGCCTCTCCTGGAAGGAGAGTAACCAAACCCAATAAGTGGGTACTAGAACAAGGTATATACATATCCTTATGCTCAATCAAGAAGCCTGAAGAACGTCCTAAGGGGATCTCTGTCCCGTAGCTCAGCCCAAGAAAAGAGTCGCCAACAGTCCCAAAAGTAACACCATCATCGATGCCCAGCATCCCGCGCATATGCCCCGAACCGCAAGCCAAGGGATCAATCACCGCACCTCGACACTATCCTCTTTGGGTGGCACTAACTCACCCGCACGGTTTCAGATCGCGTCACAAGAACGCGTCTCAGTGGGGAAAGTGCCCCTCGTACTTGAGAGTTCTAGGGAAAGTCAAAACACACCTCGTCACTGCCCTACAGTCGAAAGGTCTCCTCAAAGTCAAGGCCATCCCAACACTGACCCGTATAACCAAGGGTCTCGCTCCGGTAATCATGGAGGAAAGCCACAGACTAGCCTAGTCGGAAGACCTGAGTCTGGAATGCCAACCGGCGTCCCCACTGCCCATCCCTACTAGAGGGTAATTCATAACCAGATATCAGGTGACCCACTGCCCAGCCCTGCTGGAGGGTAAACCCTAATACATCATCAGGCAAACCACTGCCCAGCCCCACTGGAGGGTAGACCTGGAATAAGGCGACAAGCGACCCACTGCCCAGCCTTGCTGGAGGGTAGACCTGAAATAAGCCGACAGGCGACCCACTGCCCAGCCTCTGCTGGAGAGTAGACCCTAATATTGTCGTCGGGTGACCCACTGCCCAGTCTCTACTGGAGGGTAGACCCTAAGAGTGTCGTCGGGTGACCCACTTCCCAGTCTCTTCTGGAGGGTAGGCCCTAGAAGTCGATGATTAACCCACTGACCAGCCCCGCTGGAGGGTAAAACTCAGAACTGCCCTGGCCATCTCCACTGGAGGGTACAACACTGGCCAACCGAACACGGAGTGGGTATCGCGCAACCATACAACTACAGCACAACTCACCCAAAGGGGTTCAGCGCCTGTTCCATCACTATGTGTCACTAACACCGCTACCGGCCGATCCATCGAGAACGAAACCAGGGGGAGACCACTCAACCCTGCTGGTCAAACAAATGAGCATAGAGGGACCCTCTACGTCATGAGAGGTCAAAGGTATGCAAAGCAGAACATGGCACGCACATGGGGCCCACACAACGTGTGGCCCCACGTCAACCCCAATTGAGCGCACAAACGTCTCAGGTACAAACAACACGTACCTCCAAGCGCTCTCGTATACTCCCAGAGTACACCGCATCTCCAGCCCTAAGGCTATCGTGCACATGGCACCCCAACGTCAACACAAAGGGCGTAAATGTAACTTTGCCAACCTGCCACCTCATCGGCTGAGGCACACCAATCCACATCACTTCAAACATTTACATCACTCACAAGGGAGTGCACGCGATCACTCACCAAAGGTCCGCTACAAACACCGTAGAAGGACCGCCACCGGGGCACCTCCACATTTCTACATTTAACAAGATCATGCAAGAGGCTCCGCACAACCAAACGGATTGCACCGTTGTAATCCTCGTGGAAAAACACGTGAGATCAACTACTTACATGCCTCAAACGGATATCTGATGGAAAATTCACCAACACCGCCTCACGCCCAAACGACGTCCCGTGATCCTGAGCCTCGGCCCCGAAAACAGTCGGGCGCATCACACCATTGCGATCCCCTTGGGAAAACAAGTCAAAAGCACTACACACATGAGGGAAATGGATATCCGGAGAAAAAGATGCATCCCGGCGCACCGCACACGAGCGGTGCCATGTGGGACCCAAATCCCGGTCACGAAACTCAATGAACGGATCAAACCATTGTGATCCTCTTGAAAAAGTACACGAAATGGACTATTCACTTGTCCAAAACGGTCGCCCGGTGATAAAGCTGGAAATCACCGTCAACTCCCGAAATGGCCCTCGCGGGGCTCGCACCATCGTGCGGAATTACAGCGGGCAGATTGCACCAACGCGATGCCCTCGGAAACACACCCAACATCGACTGCTCGCACGCCCCGAACGGACGTCCGAGGAAAAAGTCACTAAAAGTTGCATGCAGCTCAAAAGACGGGCCATGGGGTCCACACCCCAAATTCGGACTCAACGCCTGAAACCACTCTAGAAAGCTCTGCCTCGATTCCAGGGTCTCAATGCCACTGACGGCGCTCAAAAAGGACGTCGGACGCATCCGCGTCGTCCAAAACAAGAATCTCGGGAAAAACGATCATCCACTTAAAGATGTGTTGTGCCTCCGCGGCCCCTCGTTTAGGCAATTAATAATTCCCGAAACCATCTCAAAACGTTCCCCTCGACCAATGGTCCGCGCTGCCGCTGACGGCATGCAAAACGGATGCCCGTAGAGAAATCTACGGGCGTCGGAAAAATATTAGGGGAGAACCCCTCGAGCCGGACCGGCCCGGTCCAGCCGGCCCGGCCGCCTGGGTCCGGCCCAGCCGCACCCGCGGGCCGCCGCACCACGGCCCGCTGCCTGCCTCACCCGCGCGCCGCGCGGGCGCCTCCACCGACCGGCCGACACGGCCGGTCGCGTTCACGCGGAGACCCGCGTCATGCGGGTCTCTGTCTCCCCGCGGGGTCGCGCGCCTGCGACCCCAGCTGTCTCCTCTCGCCGGCGGCCGCGGCCGGTGCCCTCGGCCGGACCGCCTGTGCCCTCCCGCACCGTCGAGGTGCCGCCCATCCGGCAGGCCTTCTGCCGTGCTCGTTGCTGCGCCGCCGTCCCGGAACCACCGTCCGCCGCTAGGAACCGCCGGAAAACCAGAATTCCGGCCGGAACATCCCGGGACTGCCCCGGGTACCCCGGGACTCGGATTTTCGATCCGAGAAGAGCGTTGGAAACCTTAGAAAATATACTACACATAAGAGGGATTTGATCTATGATCTGACAGTAATTCGATAGTATAAATTGGGCTCAAATATTGCGGGAATTTGAAATCGAAAATGAAATAACTCCTACCTCGAAGGGCGTAGCCCGATGCTTCGTGTGCGGACCGTCGGAACCGCTGTTCCTCGCCAAAGTTTGCCTCGTCAGATATACCTCGCTGAAGGTGAAGGATAGGGGAGGGTTTGAGGAAGAATAAGAATAAGAAGGGGGTGGGGGTGTTTAAGTACAAATCACTTAAACGCACGCCCGACCGCCCCGAACCCAAAATTTCGGCGGGGTCGGGGTTAAGCCTCCCATAAGCTAAAAACCATGCTCCGAGTGCAACGGCAGTCTCAGAATTTTAATCTGAGGCCCCGTTCAAATGTTATAAAACTCAAAGCCTGAGGGCGCCAAATTATGAAAACGCCCCTGGGGCCATTTTTCACAGACAGCCCGCGCCCGCAAAACATACACCCCTCCTAGGGTAAACAGCACATTCTGAACTCAATGGTGCCCTCGATTATCCAATCTGATACACCGTTTAAAAGATACTAGAGTTTCAACATTAAACGAATAAATAAATTAATTAATTTATCCGTTTAACCTTCCGGAAGCGAGCGAGGGGTCCAAACATCCCGTGCCGACAAGTTTTATGTTGTTCCTAGGGTAAACACCCAATTTCGGACCCATCCGTACACTCGGATCCCTGATCCGATGCAACGTTTAGGAGGTATCCCATTTATTTGGTGTTTCTAGTGTGAACGCACTGAAAATTTAATTTCGGCCACTTCGGGGCTCGAAATCGCACGCCGTCTGAAGGCGCTACTCTGGAAAATCATCAAGAATATTCCAAAGTCTTTAACAACAAAAACCAGGTTCTTACAAATGTTATTTTGAGACCATCCATATTATGTAACTATATGGGTTTTGAAGAGGTTATATTTTTCATTTCAAAAGGGAAAAGTGTTGGTGTAACTTATATTCTTATTCCAATATGGAATATTATTGGAAAGTTTAACCATCCACATTCTTCCTCACAATGGTTTTTGATCCTTTTATCCCTTTTATTGACACGAGGAATAATATTAATGTGTTGTATAATGTTATTCCAATATAGATGATTATTGGAAATTTTGACCATATTTCTTATTTCTCATGATGAATTATGATCATATAATCCCATTTATTGACATTGAGAAAAGTTTTTTCATTCTTAATGATTATTGAATTTTAACACAGGTTGGTCATGTATTGACATTTCATATTCTTCTTTATAGGTATATACATGTTTTTTCTAACAAATTATCCTTAGGTAATGTTATTAAATGAGTTTTTGAATATTATGGTTATTGTATTTAACTTAAATAAGTGATGTGTGTGGATAGAAATTATATAGTTCATCGATATACTGACAGGTCTCATGAGAGAAAATAGGTTGAGTTTTGATGTATACCAATTCCAATAATAAGATAGTGTCTGAGAATAAAGACATGACAGAATGTCTTTGATACTATAAATTGTACATTTATTTTGTATGAGATTATTATTTTTGATATCCATGTTTTTAATTATAGTCATCTATATAATATTCTCTTAGTTTCATATTGATTATAACTTCATGTTGTTTACATATTCCTTTTATTATATTTATTCCAGGCTTATGAAATGATTGCCTTTATTATATATTTTCCTTTACTGATAATTTTTTCAAACCACTTATTGTGTTTCTATATCCCCAGGTTAAGAAAAAATTTAGTATGCCTAACATGTTTTGAAGTATATAACTTGTGAAAGAATTTATTGGGTGTTATTGAATACTTCTTATAGATTTAGTATTTTCATATATAGTTGATAATGAAAGTTTTTTATGGATATTTTATTTATAATATTTGATAAATATTCTTCATATTAATACTTTTTTAAATATTTAATGGAAATATGTGTTTTGTTCATGAACTTGAAAATTTCAATAAAATTGTTTTTTACCTTTTAATTTTATCTTAGTAATTTTATCATATCATTTTCTGTGTGTAGAATTTTGATTTAATTTTCTTACTATAACTAAAAAAATCTCTATATATTTTCAATTGATATTATGAATGATATATAACATATTTAGATATCCTAAAATAAACATTGATGTCGACATGGGATGGATACAATATATTGGACCTTGCTTTAATATATAAAACATAAGATTTTTATCCATGCATGAAAATGGAAGAAATTTTTATTGATATTACAGGATTAAATTAAACATATTTAATTAAATTATATTTAATTATGATTCTTGTGGTAAAATTTCTGAAAAGTGGATTCAAGATAGATATAAATTTGAATACAGTATTCTGTAATTTCTCTTGTTGATATTTCAAACCCTAACCCTATAAAACTCTATTTAAATGAGATTTTAACTCTTTTTTATGGTATTTAGAATATTAGGGAAGGTTTTTACAAAATTTTGTTTTGGGAAACATCACTAACCAATTGTAATAAGTAATTACTTGTTCAAATATCTCTTCTGAGAAAGGGATTCTCTCTTACATCTACTTTGTGTTTATTATTGTTGTTGTTGTAAATTCACTTTTTCAACAGTAAATCTTATATTCTATTTTATTTTCCTATTATTTTATTATTTGTGTAGGAATATAACATTGTATATGGTATTGGGTGTTACCCTTTTAATTTTTTTATCAAAATTATTCCCATGATTAAAACCCCACCCACTGAATAGTAGATTTCATTCATTATCAATCTAATCCACACTGGCTTCAGTTATTTGTTTTGAATCCATGAAATAACTATTATTCATAAAGGTGGTCAATTATTTGTGTTTTAATTTAAATTTTACTAGATTTGTTTTCACATTGATAATGAGTTTAGACATATGTGAATCTTGAGATATAAACATCAATCTCCAAATCTAATCAAATTTAGAAATAATTTTTGCGTTGATGTATAATAAGAGAACTAAAATAATTATAATTTATAAGGAGGAGATTTTTCCTTAATTATAAAATTACCGAACATTGTATTTGAGATCACAATAAAATTTCGGTGCTATGATTGGATTTCCAGAAGTTAACTTAGGGTTTATTTCTTCAAATCCTTGTGGTGCTGTTAAATTTTATAGGGTTTAGGGGTTGAAAATATTAGAGGATAAAAATTAAATGGATTTTAATGAACTAGGATAATTATTAATGAATGGTGAAGTGTTAGATTAGATTGATTATGTCTTCTCATATTAGTGTTTTAAAGAAATTTGGTCTTTAATTTCTTCTCTTTTTGTTGTTAAAAATTCACTCAAGAAACCCCCCTCAACTTATTTCATTATTTTAAATTATTTTATATTCTTATTAAATCCCATTGGGTGTTTTTTAATTGAATTTATCCTTAAAAAATGTTCTAGCTTAGTTTAGTCAGTGTGATATACAAAGTAAAATCAGAAATATTATCGAGAGAGTGTGTGACAATTATCATCAAATTGGAATCATTAATCTGGAGGAAATTATTTTCAATTTTCCCTTTTAGGTAAGATATTCATTTTTCATTCTAATTTTTTTCTTTTATTCTCCACTCACCTATTTTCTGTTATTCATTCCCCATATATTCTCTTTTATACCATTAATATAAGTTTTATTTCATGATATTATAGTCCACTGATATTTATTTAATTTTATCTCTCTAATCAGCATCATGATCTAACCCTCATATTCATCTTGAATTGGACCTTGGGGTTGGATGAATATTTAGGGATCAAATAAAAATATCTAAAAAATTTGGAACTGTAAAAATTTCCCTTTTTCATTTTTCTATCATTATAATAGTAAAGATCCTGGTACCTCATCTCAAACAAAATTTCATTTTCAAACAATGGATGCAAACAAAAATGAACTAGAATGAACCATTCAAGAGTTGGATACACCATATGTTAATAAGAAACCAAAATTCATTGAATCCAACTCTAAAATCAAAAATTAATCTAATATATGGGTTAAATATCCTTCTACCTAAATTTCATTGACTCTCGGATGAGGATCTACATAATCAACCAATAAATTCAATGTGTTCTTCTCAACTTGTAAACCAAATAATTCCTCTAAATAAAAAATTAAATTAAGTTAGTTACCATTATCACTTTGTGGAACGGATAAAGATTAGATGAATTTCTTATAAACTAATGATGTTACATTTGGGAAAAAATTAAAATGTCTTCCCAAATAGAGATTATTTCCATCATTAAAGACCACATCAATTTGAAAGGATATATCTGGAATCAATCAGGAAAAAAGAGATTCAATGTATGAGTATGTATTGTTGTTGAAGATGTTATGTGAATGATTTACACATCACCAAATCAGTGGGAAACCCCTAATCCAATAATTATATTAAGGTCTCACTCTAATAGATAGGAGAATGGCGGATGATAAATCAACATGATAATTGGCTGAAAAAACACCAATGGAGCTTCGAGAATAAATTAACAATATGGAAAAACACCCAATAGATTTGTGATGATGGTACAATGAATACAATGGGATTAAATCAAAAGTAATTGGCTCAAAAAGCCTCTCTACCCACTTTTTTCCGACGCTTTCGCCGGGGCGCGCATGTCCATCTGTGAGGACGTGCATCTATTACCCCGCATTCCCACATTCCAAAGGTAGGCGGCATCCCCTCCTTATTTAGGGATGTCTTATCCATGATCGAAATTGGGATGATGGGATGTTGGTTCTTCCTTCCGTGGATTCCTCCTTAGAACTCATCACCTAGTCTGGGTCTCCCTCATTGATTTAATATGTTGTTCATGAAACTCTTCCTAGTTCCATGTTTCCATGGATGCCGGTTAATTACATTGCTTCTGTCAGGACATTCCAAAGGGTCCGGCCAGGACAACAACCTTCAGTTAGGGGAGTAGTCAGGTCGAGGCATCATTAACGTGTCTGAACGCTGGGTAATTGGTGTGTCTGTCTTTTGTCCCTTATTATAGGGCTTCTCGATGGTGCGGAAGCCTGAGGCATCCCACATCAAGCGCGGGGAATCATATGTCATAGGCATGTATCTGAGGTTTTCCTCAGCTTCCCATGTTTAACACAGGGTATGCCATAAGTTTAACGTCCAGCGGATACGAATCAGCCTAATCAGAACACCAGCTGGTGTGGATTAGATTGAGGAATCCCCCTTGAGGGAATGACGATATCGAATCCAACCCGTGGGTTGCTTCCCGAATGCTGTGGGGTGGAATGGGGTGGCATGATCTCACCGGGATGTGGCGTCCCGGGTAAGGATGATTTTGGATGATAGAGAATTACATGGATTGAAGGAGGAATTAAATGGAGCTGTCGTGGAGATGGCGGTGGTGATGGGATTGAGTCTCGAAGATACTTCTTACGTATCCCCGTGGAAGGGAATCAATGCCCACATAGTTCGGGATGGATGTGTTGGGATTCCACTCTAGGCTGCCCAATGTATATGAAGAACTGACGTGAATATGGTCGGAATGACCAGGTGGTGGTGGGCTTGAACCTTGTGAGGCTTCCAACGTACCATGTCCTAACATGGATCAAAGACCACGTAGTTCAGGTTGAGTGCTGGAAAACCGGTGTGAAAAGGACCCCGGCCCAATGGGTGGTGGGATTGTGCCTTATGAGGCTTCCTACGTACCATGCCTTGGCATGGATCAAAGTCCGCATAGTTTGGGAAAATGGGCTATTATACTTACACGAAGGGGTGTCAGAACAACTGGATGGCAGTGTCACAACGGCTTACTACTGGATTGGGATGCAGTTTAACGTCATGAGGGACTGGGGCGTGTCGGAGAACTAACATGAAGAAGGACATTGGCCCAGGTGGATGTTGGGATTGAACCTCAGGAAGGCTTCCTACGTTCCATGCCTTGACATGGATCAAAGACCACATAGTTCAGGTGAAAATGGGGGCTTGGCACACTGACATGGAGATGGTCGAAGCCAATGATTGTTGGGCTTGAATCCTCATGGAGGCTTCCTATGTACCATGCCTTGACATGGATCAAAGTCCTCGTAGTTCGGATATTAATGTGTGTGTCGGTGAACCGACGTGATGAAGGACCTTGGTCTAGGTGGATGGTGGGCTTGAACCTCAGGGAGGCTTCCTACATACCTCGCCATAGCAAGGATTAAAGTCCATGTAGTTCAAAAGGGTGATGGTGGGGGCTTGGTGCACCGACATGGAGATGGTCGGGGCCAGTGGTTGTTGGGATTGAACCTCATGGAGGCTTCCTACGTACCATGCCTTGACATGGATCAAATTCCCTATATTTCAGGTGTGCAGTTTAATGTTATGATGGATGGGGGTAGAACCTGACGTGAATAAACGGTCGGGCGGTGGGCTTGAACCTCGTGGAGGCTTCCTACGTACCATGCCTTAACATGGATCAAAGTCCTCATAGTTCAAATTGTTGTACAGTTTAATGTCATGCGGGATAGTATATAGTTTAACGTCATGCTGGATGGGAGAATAAATTTTAACGTCATACTAGATGGGGGCATACAGTTTAACGTCATGCTGGACGGGGCATTGTCATGGTCAACTCTTACTCTAAGCCCACGTGAGTCCTGATCGGTGTGAGAAACAAGAGGCAGCAGAGACCTGATGATCACGTCGCGAAAGGTGCGTCTGTGAGAAGCGAAGGGGGCTTATGCGTTAGGTGGACCATGGTGCCGGGACTTACTCTAGGATGGAGGCCCTAGAGTGATAGGGCACAGGGGAAGAGGGATGTGGGATCAAAGGAAGGAAGTTCCTCGTTCCCTATCATTCCCTCCACTGGCCCTGGCGGTGAGAAAGTACAGAGGTGTATGGGTGCTACCTTCTGCAAGAGGGGCTAGGGGGATTACACCAATGTAGGATTCCCTTCCCCGCAGACAAACGCCACTCCTAGAAGGAGGATATCATCCCCTTTAAGGACTAGATGGCATAAAGAATGTAAGAGCTGGGGGGACCCTGCGTGTGAGGCACGAGGTTGGATCACAGTTTAATGTCATGTGTTGAGGACGAGGTGCTCGGCAGTTTAACATCTTGTAGCTTGGACTAGGTCGGCTTACTCCTCACCCCTTGGACTTACATAACCCATATCCTCTACTCCTGGTAGAAGGGAAGGTACCGGCAAGGCCGTGTAGGAGGGGCTCGTAGAGCGAACCATCAAGGGGTCCACGTTAGCATGGATATGCGAAGAAGCAATAGCCATTAACGTGCCTATGTGAAGAAGGATTAGGCAAAGCAACACTGCGGGTGTTGTCGTCCAGGGGACTTTGAAATCACATCGTACAAACCTGGACGGTCTCACGGGATGAGGAATTTCCAAGAAGAGGGGTCCACAGGCAGGGGCCTTGCGGATCTCGCTTTCTTTGTGTAGTGGAGGGCACTTACGAAGGGGTTTGCATCGCGAAGTGGAGTTACTTGGCCTTATCATGTGGAATAGGTGTGAGTGGGAGGTTCTTTGTGAAGTGGAAAGGTGTTTGCGGAGCACCGCCTCACGAAGCAGAGGTGCCTCGCGAAGTAAGGTGATGTGAAGCAGTGTGCTTCACGAAGTACAGTGACCCTACCTTGGCATGTGGGTCACGTGTACGGGATGGGTGTTTCGCGAAGCATAAATGCTCTCTGACTTCCCTGGTTCCCTTGTGAATCCCCTTACTTCATGAATACCCTTAGGCTTCACGAATGGAATCCCTCTCAGAAGAGGGGCTCAAAATGAGTCAAGACAGAGTCCTCTCGCGAAGCAAAAATACCTCGCGGAGCTCATGATTCTCAGAGTGAAGAGTGCTTTGCGATTTGGAAGTTGATAAGCCGAAAGGTCAGATTGTCCATCTCAAGAGCTCAGGGGGAGCTCGATATTTATAGGAAAGGGGCGCCATGAAGCAGAGTTCACACGGCGCGAAGGGGGCATCAGTTGCTTCGCGGCAGGTCGCGAACGTCAAACAGATTCGTGGAGAGGTACCGCCTCTTCTGCTCCGCGGTGGATTCGTGAACATTAGGGTGTTCATGAAGCATTACCACCTATGGTGCTTCGCGGTGGGCTCGCGAATGTTAGGGTATTTGGGGAGAGTTACCGCCTCGGGTGCTTCGCAGCGGCTGCGTTGCTCGGGGGGCTTCGCGTCAGGGCTTCGCGAGGTAGGGCGTGGGGCCTCTTTCTTCTCTCCTTTCTTCGACTATTTTTGGCTCCTAAAAATGCTCCTCCTTAGACTTGGAGCCACGGAGGGATCAAGGGTCAAAGTCTGAGGGAAATCGCCAAAATTATCGGCCATTCACGGTGCTGACTCGCGAAGAAGGTGTGTGGGGCAGGCAGGGGCCACGCAATCTGGACGTACCGCGAAGCTATGCGCTGGCTGAATGCACCGCGAAGCTTCGGGGTCGCCACCTATAAATAGGGGGGCCGACCTCTCTTTTGTCCTTTCTGTTCTCCAGAACTTTTTCCATTTTTGCTCTTGATTCGCGAAGCTCTGCGTACTCTGTGTCAGCTCACCGCGAAACGAGCTTCACGGCGAACCGTGAGTCTCTGACTCCGTGACTGTTCCAAGCAAACATCTGCTTGCAAGTCGAGGCCAAGCTTCGCATCTTGGCTTTGCACCCGAGCTCTGCGAATGGGCTCTGTGAATGGGATTTTCAGCTAGACCTGAAATTTTTCCAAGTTCTTAAACACGATGGCCCATCAAGAAGCTGCGCTGGGGGTTCTTGCGGATGACGCTCGGAGGGATGAGATGGCCAACTATCTGTGCCTGGGGGAGCTAGACCGAAGCCACTCGGATCATAATTCTTTAACAGATTTTCTATCAGAGAGCCAAAATAATTATCCATTGTGCAAGAAGCTACCCTTGTATGGCTTCGAGCTGAGGGATGATGTATTCATCCCTGAGGCAAGCAGGGACGAGCCACCTTGCTAGTTTAGGAGCATTCCATGTCAGTTCCAATGGTTCAGGGTAGCCGATGGTCATGTGTGGGAAGACTTCACACCTGTCACTGCCGACTGTCTTTACAACCATCTAAACAACATAAATGGGATGCCACTGCTACCAGAGACGTCCACTCACATGTACCACACCATACTGAAGGCAGATTTGCAGGATTCGAAGAAGGGGTGGTCCGATGAGTGGGACCTACACCATGGCGGTAACTACACAAACGACTGCGCATGGGCCTACTGGGTAGGTGCCTCATGTGAGGAGTTTGGGGCTAATCTGAGAGGATTGGGATTGTATGAGGTGGCATGGCCCTCCCAATTCCACATTTATCAACCGAAATAGCTAATGCCGGAGCTGTTGAGCAGATGGTCATCTAGGACCAATACCTTTCACCTGCACCGTGGGGAGGTTGGAATTAATCTGTGGGGTGTCCATCAGATCTCAGGGGTCCAAATCTTGGGGGAATGTATGATGAGTTCCTCCCCGTCATGAGTTCTTGGGAAGAATCGGAGCAGATGTCGCGGTTGGCACTGGCATTCATGGGACTGGTCCCTAGAGAGGACAAAGAGGTGGTGAGAGATGTCCACTTTAAGAAGTGGTTCAAGAATTTCCTGAACCTCCTGGTGAACCGAGAGTTTCCACCGAGGCCTTGAACTTGTCCGAAGGGGGCTCAACGGGGAAAGGAGCACAAGTATTGGCAGCTCTTGGAGGAAAGACAATGGAAGACTTGGGGTTTCAGTTTCAATATTGAACATCAGCTGATGGTCAGGATAGAGGCATTTATCGTGGCCCTTATCTGTGTTTGGATCCTACTAGTGAGGGATACCAACATGGGGGTGCGTCCCAGCTCATTCATCATGGCATCTATGCAGGCCATAGGACGGTGGGTCAATTTGGGGATTCTAATGCTCGCTAGATTGTACAAGATGCTGCGACATGTTAGCAAGGGCAAGAAGCCGCTGAGGATATGTGGGCCCTTCCACCTTCTGTATGGGTGGATCGAGGCACACATCAGGGGGGTTTAAAAATACCCAAACCCTATCTCACCACCGGGGTCAAACTTCCGCCCTTCCATTCTGAATGCGGCCGAAAGCTTCCCAGTCAATTTAAATGTACTGATGTTGCTGAACTAGGTGTGGAAGGCGGGCGAGTTTAACTTACACATCTTTCCATTGCTGAGAGGGGTACTCATCGAAGACGGTCAGGGAATGGAACAGCATCAGGCTTATCTTTTGGCCTTTCGAGGTAGATTTTTGGTAGCACGGGTGGACCGTGAGCCGCTCTGTGAGCTGTACACCCCGCATCGGTTCGCGAGGCAATTCTGGTGCCTGCAGCAGCTTACCCCGAAGGTCTACTAGGAGGTGCGCCATAAAGAGCACCCATGTGTGATGAGGCAACTATGGATCATGTTCACACGAGAAGATGAAAAAATGAGAAATACATTGCCTCTATCCACTGCTGCATTCAGACTGGTGAAGGAGTATGCCATCAGCTGGGAGGTAGCTTATCCGGGGGAAATGCTAAAGTATCCAACTGTTCAGGCTGGCGATGGTAGGCCTCCCCTATCCCGAGGTTGAGGTTGGAGGGTAGCAATGTCCTATCGTGGTGGCGGGGCTGCTGTGGTAGCGAGTCCTGCACCGGCTGAGGATGAGGCAGTGACGGCGGATCCGGTGGTCCCAGAAGAATAGAGCCATATGGAGGGGCGGCCACTGAGGGGAATCTGCAGGATATCCACTCAGGCTCCGGGGAAGCGGCTGCGCCATATCGACATGCCAGATAATGTTGTTTTTCCGGAGGCCTCGGACGTTTGGGATGTCAACTGGCAACACCTTAGTCTGCCCATGCTGTGGGAACACTTGAACTGTCTCGGGATGGTCTTACCAGGTATTGGCCCTATCCAGGCCAGTTTCATGGTGTCTCTGGTAGAGGAGGAGCAGTATCTGGACGAGCCAGAGGAATACGTACATTCCAGTGGTGCCCTGTATCCGATGACAGACTATGTGAGGGTGCTACTGAACCGGACGGTTCCCCCATAGCTGTCGGCCATTGAGTTGAGAGAGCGCTTCCCCCTTCTGGAAGAATCAGATGAATCCTTTGGGGAAGACGAGGCCGGCGGAGGGAGCCTGTTGGAGGAAGGTGAAGTCGGGGATCAAGACTCGGATTCTGATGATTTCGCCGAGGTTCTCGAGGTATCATTCTGAGTTTCTTTCCTCATGGTCCGCTCTCAGACTATTATGGACCTCTTACGAACAGTTGAACCTTGGAGGAGGAACTTGTATGCAGACCTCACTCTCACCCCTCAGTGGGTGATGATGTAGGGCCGTCAGAACCCATGCATGCGGCTTCATCCAGTTCTTTGTCAGGCGGGGCTAGGGCACACGAGGTGGCTCCTCCAGGATCACCAGACCTTCCGACAATACACGGAGGACCACACCTCGGGGTTCTGTCAGCATCAACTCAAGAGCAGCACCAGGAGTTCGATCTCTATAAGTCTTCTCCACTGAATTTATTGCTTGTCATATGTAGATCATTCTAACTGACGTCCATGCTCGTCCCCGTCATGTACAGTTCTACGACTATCATGGGCGACTGTGGCGAGGCTGGTTGGGATGTCTGGTGGCGTCCCTCCTAGGGGCTTTCCAGTGATAGTGTAGATAGTTACCCAGTCCACCCAAGATTCAGTGCTTCATATCATTGGGGTACCATAGGCAGGGTGGTGCCTAAGGTTATTGAGGTGGAGTCCAATGATGAGGACTGACCGGTCAACCCAAGTCCCACCACGCCTGCCCCAATGCCAGATGTCGTGCCAGATTCAATGCCAGATACAGATCCTACTGAATATTTCTTGTGGGTGTATCCTGCATATGAGCCTGACAATCACATGGACTGAGATGAAATGGCCTCCGGTGAAGAGTACAAAAAAATAGTATGACGCCGATCATGGAAGATGATCACGCGCTTCATCAACAACACCCCCCAAGCACTGTGGTTGAATTAGATGGACAGAATCCGCTCACGACTCCGCGAACTATGCACTGGGGGAGTGGATGCCCAACACCCTCAAACGATCATCTGAGATCTCATGTCAGAGAAGATCCAGGAGTAAGATCGTGGGATCAGCATGGGCTAGAAGTGGAGAAAGGAAATGAACATCAAGAAGCTCTAGGAGGCTGAAGACGAAGTCCAACACCTACAGATCCAGGAGGATGAGCACTCAGCCTTTCTAAATGCACAATATGAGCTGATCTCTCGATTGAAGGCCCAGCTGGCAGAGGTAAAAGAG
Organism: Viscum album; assembly: GCA_963277665.1. Taxonomy (NCBI): domain Eukaryota; kingdom Viridiplantae; phylum Streptophyta; class Magnoliopsida; order Santalales; family Viscaceae; genus Viscum; species Viscum album. The sequence goes on along the minus strand of OY728156.1, from coordinate 1,539,347,646 downwards.
CGTATGAGGCAGGCTTCCGGAGAGATGGTTTCCATTTAGGCTAACATAGAGAGGGCTCGAGCTAAGGCTGATGAAATGCGCCCTATCGCTGTAGAGGAGGAGCGGGAGCTGAGTCGGTGGCAGCAATTCCTAAATGCCACAAGTCAAAGGGTGGCGGAGCTGCAACGCTCTTTTGACGGGGTCAATCTGTCCATGGGGGGAGTGGACCCCTGGGTACTGTAATGATTACAAACCCTTAAACGTACATTCATGATTTAATTTTTTTAATGTCATAGAATGCATGAGATATGTTGTTTGCATTGGTTCATTTTGCATCCTTACAATGTTTGCGGGATATCCAGCGACAATTCCCCAAGTTCACGTGGGTCGGGACCGATGTATGAAATAAGAGTTAGTCATCTCATAGTCCCATCCAAACATAGGAGTGTAAACCAAGATTTGGTAATCTGGGTTTTGGAAAACCAGTATGAATTTCTGGGAAATAGGAGACCTGGCCGGAGAAGGAAGTTCTCAGAACATCCAAATTACCGTTATTTCAACGTGCTCTTGTGCCCGAACGGTGCAATGCCAGGGGTGCTGAAATCGGTCCGAACTGGTGGGAACGGGAAGTGTGAATCATGATACCCAAGATTAGGAACATTGTGAGGGTGGTGTAAAAATAAATGACAACCGTCAACTATGGCGGAAAACGGTATCCATACTGCGTTAGCCTAAAACGGGGACAACAAATGAGGGCTGACCATTGACCATGTTCGCAACATGGGGCCTGACTCAAATATCGTCGATCAATCTTCTGGGGCATTGGCCCAGGACAGAAGGTAGACCATAGGTCGAGCATCCATACTGTTAGGGGGTCCCTCCAAACATGACTAGTCTTCCGGAACGTTGGCCCAGGACAGCAGGCGGACCATAGGTCAGGTATCCATATTATTAGGGGGGTCCCTCCAGACATGAAAGAGGATGAGGATCCGAATCATGGGGCACAAAAAGTGTGGGATGTGGAGTGATGGTTTGTTCAAATATAATCCAATACTCCTGAAATTACGCCACCATGGTGGGAATAAGCTAGATGTGTGCATCGGTTTGATCATGGACCATTCTTTTCAGATAGGGCCTCTCTGGCAAGGGGGTCTGTTTCTTCCCAATATCATCTTGGGGCATCCTGGACTTGTTCAGGGTAGAGTTATAGTTTGATGGTTCCCCATGAGGGGTCAGGCCATGGGCCAGAAATGGGGAGGAACGTGACTTATGATTCATGTGGGCTAGACCCTAGGCAAAATAACTGTGTGTCTCTACATATCCCATGAGGATGGTAATCAAGATACACATAGTTCTGGAAGAATAGTTTAACGTCATGTGGGATCAAGAGAAGCCTGGTTGTGCCAGTACATATCCCACCAAAACTACTAATCCTACGCGAGGCATGCTCGATGTGGGAAACAAGAAGTAATGGGGAACTTTCCTGACCCAAGAAGGGGAATGTTAGGGCGAAGGGATGATCAGTCAATACCGGACCAATGACGCTAATAGGTCCATGTGGCGCACCAAGATGTGCGAAGAGGTAGAGCAGAGTATGTTAGAATTCCACTTGAACATAAGGAAGTGGAAATGTGTGAATCATGAAGCTCGATATTTGGATCACAATGATGGTTGCGAGACGATGGAGGTTGACTATTGACCATAGTAGAAAAGCGGCATCCACATCATGTTAGCCTGGAGTGGAGACAGACAGATGAGGGTCGACCGTTGACCATGTTTGAAACACAGGACCGTGTCGCAAATGTCGTCAGGGATCCATAGGGACGTTGGCCCAAAACGATTGGAGAGCCCTTAGGCCCAGCATCCATAGAGAACCCTTAAACCTAGTATCCATGTCATCCGAGAGTGTTTTTGGATGTGGAAGAGGATGAGGATCCAAATAGTGAGCTCACAAATCCTGGACATGGAATGGGAGGAATGTCACCATGAAGATTCCACACTTAGGGCTCTTTGTCAAAATGCATCTAAATATGACAATGATAAATATTAGATAGAGGGATTCGAGTCCCTTCCCATAGGGAGATCTTAGTTTAGGGTCGTAGACTTCGGACCATGGGTGGGAGAAAACACAGGAGGCATGTGTTGGGGTAACTTAAATACCCGACATGAATGGGAACCGGAGGTTCTGACCACCACGTGTTCCCAGGGGGAGGTTTTAGGTCGAGGGAACAAAAACGGGAGTTGAGATGGGCCTGAATCAAAGTGAAAAGGCGTTCCTACATACCCCATGAGAATGGGGATCAAACTACACGTGGTTCTTGAAAGGGTATTAGTTTAAGGTCTTAGATCTTAGACCATGTAGGGGTAAGGAGAGTAGGGGACACACGGTAAGGTTGTTACAAAACCCGATGATGGGGACATAATCCCTAATTACCAAGTGTTCTCTGGGGAAGTGCTCGAGTCAAGGGACTGAACACGGGAGTTAGGTTGGGCCAGCGGGGAAGTGCCCGGGCACTCCTACGTATTTTATAAGGATCAGAATCAATCCATACGTAGTTCTAGAAGGTGGCACGATAAGGTACCAGTGCCAGGGAAAAATGGGAGTGCGGGCATGGCCCTCGCACTAAAAGAATAGGAATTTGAAAAATCTTGTTTTTCCTTTTAGGTGAGTGGGTTTTTTTTGTGAAGAAACAGGCCTAGGGTAACAAGCCCTGGTGTCGCCACAAGAATCAAGTCGCGATAGGCGTTGAAAAATGGCATGGCACATGACCAATACCCAACCTGATGTCCCCTATGATGGGGTAATCACAATGCAGTACCGTTTTTTTTCGTGCGGCCAGGACGATAATGTCACAGTTTAGGGTCGTGTGATAGGACCAAGCATACATTTTAACGTCATGCAGCGCAGACGTAGCAGAGACAATACTAGGTGGGGAATGTGTACGACACCATGAAACATAACTAACGTGGATGGGGATATGATCTCTCATCACATCGTACACAATTCTGAGATAGGAACCTCGGGCCAAGGGGCCCAAATAGGGGTAAAAGGAAAGAGGCATGAGGAACTATCCCCCAGCTAAGCTGGAATTAGAGACAAGACGTTCGGTGACCCATCGCATCCCATGGGGATGAGGATCAAGCCGCACAAATCCCTTAACGAGGATCTTAGTTTATGGTCTTAGAGCTCGTACCGTGGGAGCCCCTAAGGATGTCGTATTGCAGTTTTGTCCCCCTGACTGCAAAGGTGCACTGAGGGATAGCGCCAACAGTGTCAGGATTCTACCTGGACACGATGGAGTGGAACATAACGTGAATCATGCAACCACCATTCGAGGCCTGAATGGGCTGGCGTGACGACGGAGGATTACTGCTGACCATGTTCGCTACACAGCATCCTGTCACGTTAGCCTGAAATAGAGAAAAACAAATGAGAATTGACCGCGGACCATATTCACAACGTGGGATTTGTATCAATTTGTTGTCCGAAACCCTCGGGGGCGTTGGCCCGTAACATTAAGAGAGCCCTTAGACGTGGTATCCAGGCCGTTCTTGGGGGTCCCTCTAGGTGTGAAAGATGATGGAAGCCCGAATGAAGGGAAACATGAAGCTTGACAAGTGGAAGGAACATGACCAAGTTGAATCTGAAACTCTTGGTCCTAGACCAGAGTACTCTTAACACATGTGCAAACCACTACAAGGGGTTGAGGGAATCAATCATGAGGGTGATCAATATATGGAAGATTTCCGGGAGAAGGGAGGCATGGTGCCAAAAACCCTGTACCACACATATACATCCCCCTCGTGGAGAGGGACAGGACAAGGGGCCTAGGTGACCAGAAGATCAGGAGATCTCTAAGAGGTAGGGCTGGACCCGATGTCTAGACATCCGGGTGGTCATATGTATCCCATGAGGATGTGAATCAAGCCACACGTAGTTCTGGAGGGTTCCTTTTAATGTCATGCGGAACAGGAAAAATGACTAATGTTTAGGACGGGGTCCGCGTGGTGCAGCTATTGCAAACCCGACGTGAATGAGAACATACTCCCACATCACACCACACGGCCCCGCAGTCAAAGTCCCGAAGGCAGGACAGAAGAGACAAATTAGATAAACTCAAACTGGACCCATAGATAGGGGTTCTGGGCGTTTCTATATATCCCATGAGGATGGGAATCAAGCCAAACGTAGTTCTTAGGAGATCATAGTTTATGGTCTTAGAGCTCAGGCTGTGGGTGGATGGAAACATTCAAAGTAAGCGCAGACCTCAACCCGATCCCTAAGCCCACGTGAGTTAAATTCGATGTGGGAAACAAGGGAGGAAGGTCCTTATCGCAATACATGGAAGGTTCATCAAGGGGAGGTCGATGAAGAGCCCCAAAGGAAACCTTTAACATGGATTTTTCCCCTAACGTGTAGATGCACACTGAGGAATAATATCAAGAGTTTCGAAGCTCTACTTTGATATGATGTGGATGGAGAAGGATGTGAATTGTATAACTGAAATTTTGGGATTAATGGGTTTGGCATGGTGGTGGAGGATAACGGTTAACCATGGTGGAAAAACAGCCTCCATATTGCTTTAGCCTGAATTGGTAACAACAAATGAGCATCGACCACTGACCATATTCTCAACAAGGGATTTTTATCAATTTGTTGCCCGAAACCCTCGGGGGCGTTAGCCCGTAACGGTAGGATCCCTTGGGCGTGGTATCTAGGCTATTCTTGGGGGTCCCTTTGGGAGTGAAAGATGATGAAAGCCCTAATGAATAGGAACACAAATCCTTAAAAGAGGGTGCAGATGTGTCCGAATAGAGTCCGACATTCCAGGGAACTAAACCAAAGAACCCATATGCACATTGGTGAATCGCCGAAAAGGGTCTAAAAAGTGGCTCAAGAAAGGTAGGCGAAGGGGCCAAGGTGGGATGGAGATTTTCGAAAGATAGGGCTGGACCCGAAGCTTAGACATTCGGGTGGTCCTACGTATCCCATAAGGATGGGAATCAAGCCACACGTAGTTATAGAAGATACCCAGGGGGAGGATACCCTAACGAGGATGTGTACGGCGCGACGAGTAACCCGACGTGAATAGGGACGTAATCTCGTACCACACCGCACAGTCCCATAGGAAAGAACCTGGGCCAGGGGGCCCGAAAAGGCCAAGGGACCTGATAGTTGGGTTATGGTTTGGAAGGCCTGGCCTACTCGCAGTTTAACGTCTTGTAGTGAGGATGAAGGTCAGGGAATAGGGCTCCCTGGACAGAGTAGGTGTATGGTACGATGAACAAACCGACGTGAATGTGGACATAATCCCTCACCACACCGTACACTCCAGGTAAGAACATGGGCTAGGGCTCGAAAAGGCCACGGGGCCTGAGGCTGGGCCTCGATAAGGGAATGAGTACGGCATAGAAAGTAGCCCGATGTGAATGAGTACATAATCTTGCCCCATGTCTTACACTCCCTATAAAAGAATCGGGGTCATGCCCCCGACCATTGGAACCACCCAGAGGGAAGTATTTCGCTTCGGGATGGGGCAGAACCAATCACCTGACTTGATGTTTGGGACTTCTTGGGGTGGACCCGAAGATCTGGGACACTGTTGATCATTTTCAAAACCCAGCGACCTTATGGTGACCTGATATGGGAGCAAAAAATGAGCGTCAACCGCTAACCATGTTCAAAACGTGGGACTTGTATCGAATTGTTGCTCGACATCCTCGAGGGCGTTGGCCCGAAGTGGTAAGTGTGTCCTTAGGCCGAGCATCCATACCATTCAGGGTCCCTTCCTGATGAGGAAAGTGATGGAATCCCATTCAAGGAGTGGGTGAAGCATAGATGTACCCATCTATGAGAGAGGCGAACATCTCCAAGGGAGGGGACATACAGCCGGGTCGAGGCTTGCCTAATGTAAGTTGGGGAAAAAGTGTGCACCCTTCCATATATCTTGACCCAAGGGGAATATTTTGGCTTTTGGGCTGGGCCAATAGACAAAATTTCCAGGCGTTTCTATGTATCCCATGAGGATAGGAATCAATCCATACGTAGTTCTTGATGGCCATGTAGTTTAACGCCATGCGGTGAAGACATGGGAGGATAGAAGAACGGGATTGGGCACATGGTGCGACCATTATAATCCTCATATGAGTGGGGATAAGGAAGAATACTCCTCATGCGAGGACCCTTCGAGGGAACTATACCCAGGGGGGACAGCCAAAGAGAAAATATCAGGGCTGGGCTTAAGAAAAGACATCTGAGCGTTCCTACGTATCCTATTAGGGTGGGAATCAAGCCATACGTAGTTCTAAAATCATAGTTTAACATCATGCGGGATGAGATATGCATCTCATCTGGGGATATGTATGGTACGACAGGTAACCCGACGTGAATGAGGACGTAATCTCACACCACACCGTACAATCCCATAAGAGAGCCTAAGTCGAGGATGGCCAAGGGGCCTGAGGTTGGGCCTCGGTCAGGAAGGCCTGACCAGCTTGCAGTTTATTGTCTTGCAGTAAGGATGAGGGGATAGGGGCCCGAAAAGGCCAAGGGGCCTTGGTCAGGAAGGCCCGAACAGATTTCAGTTTAACGTCTTGTAGTGAGGACGAAGGAGATCATAGTTTAAGGTCATAGAGTGCGGACCATTTTGCAGTTTATTGTCATGTAGGACAGTGGTGCTGTTTAAAGTCATGAGGGACCGTAGTGTGCAGTTTAGAGTCATGCAGGATCGTACAGTTTAAGTTCGTGCAAGACCATGGGACTCAGGCAAAGTATTGATTTAGAAACTTGGCGTTGGTGGGAGGAGTTATGCGCTCACCATCCATGGTCACCAAGGAGTATGCTCCATTTCGGTAAACCTTATGAATGATGTAATGTACTTTCCATTTGGGCTCCAGCTTGGGTGGTTTCCTGCCAGGGATCATTGGTGCTCGGAGGGCCAACACCAGGTTGCCTTGCAGAAAAGAGTGAAGGCAGACCTTCTTGTTGAAGGCTTTAGCCATCTTATTATGATGCCTATCCGGATTGTGTAGGGCATGAAGCCTGTTCTCATATAGTGCTTCCAATTCTTCTAGATGGATTTTGGCCACCTTTTCTGGTGCTTTCTGGTCGTAGAGTACAGTTCGTAACGATGGCAATTGGATCACGATGGGCAGGACGACCTCGGCCCCATACACCATGGAATATGGGGTCACCTGGGTGGAATTGCGAGTCGTCGTCTGATAATACCATAGGGAATTGGGGAGCTTGTCTGTCCAACTTTTCTTGTTCTGACCAACCATTTTCTGCAGAATGTTAGAGAGGGTTTTGTTGAATTCCTCAATCTATCCATTCGTCTGTGCATGAAAGCGAGAGGTATAGTTCGAATGGATATTGTACTTTGCGTACAATTTCATCAGCTCAGCTGCTCGGAAGTTGGTGACGTTATCGGTGAGGACAGCGTGAGGGACTCCAAACCGGTAGATGATATTGGAGCTCACGAAGTCAACTATGGAACGGGCCTTGACCTCTTTGAGTGGAACTGCCTCCGCCCACTTGGAGAAGAAATCATTAGCAGTTAGGATGAACCTACACTAGAAAGCTGTCACCGGTGGATACGGTCCCACGACATCAAGTATCCACACTGCAAATGTCCAAGAGTACTTGGTGGAGTGGAGAGGATCCAGCAGCCGATGAAGGAAGTTAGCATGAACTTCTCAGGTGTGGAATCTCTTGGAAAACTCAATACAATTAGGGATCATAGAGGGCCAGAAGTACCCCAATATCTGGATCTGATAGGACAGCTTGGGCCCAGCCTGGTGGGCACCGCAAGAACTGACATGAACCTCTTTCTTGACCTGAGGAATCTCAACTCCTTGAATGAAACGGAGGACAACACCATCGAAGCCCCACTTATAGAGGATCCGCTCAAGACTGGGACCAAACTTGAGTGTAAATTGTAGTGCACGAAGTCAGATTCACACGCACTCGGCCCGATCATCCAAGAGGCAACCATTTTGGAGATACTCAACAAAAGCTGCTCTCATTCAGGAGTATCCTCAACCACTGCATCTAAAGAACCTGGGGCTCCTGATGTGGAGGTTCTGGTGGTAAGATGGCTTACCCGAATGTCGTCGTCATCCCCTGGGGTGATGGGGGAAATGACTCTCCGGTGTTCTACATGTATGATAAAATCATCCTACTCGGGTTCTGCGAGTGATGCAGCTAATCCGGCCAAAGCATCTGCTCGACCGTTCTATGACCGAGGGACATGAGTAACCTCTAGTCGAGAAGGGAACTGGGCCAGTAGGTGGAGGGTGCACTCCAGCAATGGCACAAGCTTCGGTTTCCTGACAACATAGTTTCCATTGACATGTTTGGTGACTAGTTCAGAATCCCATTTCACATGAAAATGGGGCACATCAATCTCAAGGGCCAGCTCGAGGCCGGTGATGAGAGCCTGATACTCTGCCTAGTTGTTGGTGCAGCCTTCTGAAAATAAGAATGAGTATGGTAGAATGGCTTGTGCCAGGGTGATGAAGACGATACCCAAACCCACTTTGTTGAGCTTATGATCGTTGATCCTCCTACCGGTGGGGCTCCGGGAGGCACTGTCGAAGTACATTTTCCAGTATGATATGGCATGATTGACTGAGAGGATTGCCTCATCGGGAAAATCCAGGTCCAGGGACTGATCCACGGAGTTTGGATGGGTAGCTAGAAAGTCTGCCAATGCATGTCCTTTGATAGCCTTCTAAGGCATGAATCTGATATCGAACTGTTGAAGGATCACCACCCATCGTGCTAGTCGACCAGTCAACATGGGATGGTTCATAATGTACTTTAGTGGGTCTACTCGAGAGACCAAATGTACCCCATGTTGCTGTAGGTAATGCCTCAATTTGTGTACAGAAAACACGAGCGCAAGGCAGCTCTTTTTGATGGGGGATTATCTGGTCTCCGTATCGAGTAGCATGCTGCTGATGTAGTAGAGGCTGTTCTCTGTCCTTTCATTGTTCTTCTGGGTGAGAAGTGCAGTGAGGGACCGTTCTAGGGCGGTGACGTAAAGAACCAGCGGCTATCCGGAGACGGGTGGCATCAAGACCAGAGGTTGGAGCAGATACTACTTTATTTCCTCGAAGGCGGTCTGAAACTCTTCATCTCATTCATAGGCGGAGCCTTTCTTCATGAGTTGGTAAATGGGATTACACTTTCCATCCAGATTCTGAATGAATCTTCGTATGTAGGCTAAGTGGATTTGGATATCTCATAGCTCCTGAATATTGCTCGGGGGAGGCATCTGGATGATGGACTTGATATTCTCTGGGTCGATCTCGATGCCTCAGTATCTGACAACAAAGCTAAGAGACTTTCCAGAGGTGACCCCGAAGGCACACTTCAGTGGGTTCATCTTCAAGTGGATGGAACAGAGGAAGCCGAACACTTTCTAAAGTCCTCAATATGGTCCTAGCACTAGCGAGATTTGACCACCAGATCATCCATGTAACATTCCACCAGTTCCCCCAGAATCGTCTTCAATATACGATGCATGGCTCGCTGATAGGTGGCACCTACATTCTCCAAGCCGAAGGGCATAACCTAGTAACAAAAAATACCTTGGGGAGCCCTAAAGGCAGTGGACTCCTTGTCCTTGGGGGCCATCTAGATCTAGTTGTACCCGGAATACCCATCCATGAAGGAGAGGGCTTGGAACCCGGTCGTGGCATCAATCAACAACTCTATCATTGGGAGGGTAAAATCATCCTTCAGGCAGTGGCGGTTGAGATCACAGAAGTCGATGCAGACTCTGATCTGCCTGTTTTTCTTCCTGACTGGCACAATGTTAGCAAGCCACGTAGGGTACTGAACTTCCTTGACAAAGTTGGCTTTGATGAGCTTATCAACTTCAGCCTCAACCATGGCACCGTGAGAAGGGTTCATCTTTCTAGGAGGCTATTTGAACCTGCGATGGTTTGTAGGGAGACCAAGACGGTGGACAGCTACCTAGGGATCTAGTCCTGGCATCTTGTCGTAACTCTACACAAACACGTCACGATGCTGTTTGAGAAATTCTACGTACTATTGCAGCTCCTCGAGGGTCATGGAGGAACTGATCAATGTGGGTCTTGGATATGCCTCTCTACCAAGGTTCACCTGGAACAGTTCATCGACCATGGTAGAGACGCCTTCTTAAAAGAAAGGGGGAGCATCCTCCAGATCCACTTCTCCACTAGTGGAGGGATCTTCCGCTGGGGGAGTCATTTCCGAGCCACCAGACTCTAATGGGAGGCTAGTGATAGCCAGAGCAGCAGTTTTCATCACGTCAGAAGACTCATGTGCTACTGAGACCATAGCAATGAAGGCAGTCGATCCAATCCCATATGGCCTTCGGCCCAAGGGGCCATGTTTGATGACATCAAAGCAGTAGTGATGTGTTAGCCTGAGTCATTTGATTCTAGCCTGGAAGAAGAGACATGTATGACGTATCGTCATTGCCATGAGCCTGACATCCCGATACCGTACAGGGGTAGGAGGTTTCAGGATCACCTGAGCCTGATTGGTGTAGGAGTACGAGGTGACTTTCCACCATCGCCTGGACACGGGAATATGCCTTCCTCTTGTACCCGAAAAAACAAAACACTGCCCCATGTCGGGGGTTGTGGCCTCCAACCGATGGATCGGGAAGATATAGGCATCGTCCAGACCTTCCTAGGGATCACTTGTGACTGGGGCGGGTTCATCCTTGCTTGCCAGGATTTTCTTATCCTTTCAATTGTAATAGTCAATGTCCAGATAGCGGGCTTTACAAGAGGAAAAAGAAGACGCATCTCCTTGGAGCACACCAACTCGACCATTGAGGGAGTATTTGAGGTATTGGTGATACGACGGAGGGACCATTGCATGCAGATGGATCCATGGCCTACCACCCATCAATGTGTTGTACGCAGTGTCCTGGGAGACGACCATGAACTCAGTGCTGGAAACTAGGCAACCAAACTGGGTCTTCAAGAAGATCTTGCCGAATGGGGATTGATCGGCCCTGTTATATCCCTGGATTCTGAGGTCGGAGAGAGTTAAATCATCCTCAAATAAACCCATCTTTCACAGTTTTCGAATCGGGATTAGGTTAATCCTAGAACTCATGTCAACAAAGCAGCGGAAGACTTCCACACCATTGAACTGACCAGTGACATACAATGGGTGAATTTTCCCCTCAATGGGAGGGTCTTCGTCTTTTCCAAAGAATGAGATAAATTCCGGAGATTTGGCATTCTCAATCGCCTCAGCGTGGAAGGCTTCTACAGCTGCTACCTCCGTCTCAAACTAGAGGGGGATCTTTAGGGCCTTGGAAATTGCCTCATGCATTTCAGATGATAGGAGAAGAGCCTCAAGAGTATAAATACTTGTTGTAATGCCGACAAGGTGCTTCATAACATCATACTTCCAAGACAAACACGAACCTCTTCTTATAAAATGTCACTCTGCAATTGGAGGCACGGCGGGCCCTGCCAGCTGGACGGACGGCTGGCTGGTACTGGGTACATCCAGCTGCCTGCTAGTTGATGCCTGAAGAGTAGCTACCAGATGAGGACCAGAAAACTGAGATAGGCCTGTAGCAGGGCAAGAATTTTTGTGTTACGGACTATATGGCTCTGCCTGATCTAGTACCACAAATGGCGGTAGAGGTAGATCTTAGGGCACCAGATGAGGTTGTGTGTGCTGAGCTCTGCGCTGGGCCTGCTATCTGGTTTCAGTAGCATGAAAGGCCTAGCTGAAAGTGCCTGATATCATGACTTGACGACCTATGTGGTCGTGGTTCCACTGAATTTGATGTCAAATGGGGACGTTGGGAAAGCTCGCCTGGCGTTCCCCCTCGTCGGGAGTCATGTAGGGATTTACCAGCTCCACGGTATTAACCGAAGCGTACCCCTAACTACCGCTTGAAGAATAATCCACCACAGGGCAGATTCTGGGAGGAATCCTTATCTCAGGAGGCATGAAGTCACTGAGAGAGTGGGATGACGATGGTAGTGGTGGATTGTGTTTCTTCTTCTTGTGTCGCCGCTGCATTCCCTTTTGGGAAGAGGTCGGTTGAGATGACGACGTAGAGATACTGGTCGCATCTTTTAAAGGCTTCGGCTGATTGAGGCGTGCCCAAATTATACCATGGGCGCGGGCGAAGGTTTTATGGGCTCTCTATTCGTCGTATTTCTGGGTCCCATGGCTGGGAACCTGCTGCCAGTCGCCTTCATCGTCACTACCACATTCTGACCTGACAAAGAAACCCGCCACTTTCTGGTGCCTTCTTTCCGGATAAGGGGCTCTGGGAGTCGAGCCCTGATGAGGGGCCGGAGGGGCCTTCCAAGGAGGTGGAGCCTGATTGTCCCGCATAGGCGGTGGTGGCGCATTGCGATGGGGAACCTATTGGTTCTGAGGCAGTCGCTGCTGGGCAAGAGCCTGCACCAGAGGTGGAGGGCCTCTACGGTTTTGCGGAGCCGGTGCCACTGGCAGTAAGTCTAGCTACCTGGGGGCTTCTATTTGGGCCACTATGGTGGGCATGGCTCTGACAGACCTCCTTTCTGGAATCACATGGGGAAGCAGACGCGCCTGACTAGCCTGTTTTAGAACTTCCTCGAGGCGCTAAGCCTTATCTGAGAAGTCCCTGAACCCTCTGGGGTAGTTCTGGGTGATCAGGTAAGGAACCAATTCTGTTTTAACATTCCCTACGCACATCGTCAGTAATTGTTCCTCAGTCAGTGGCATGTTGAGGGAGTATGTAAGCCCCATCCACCGGGCGATGAAGTCCGTGACTCGCTCATCAAGCCTTTGTTTGCACTTGAAGAGGTCCGCAATGCTGGTCTTTTGCGTGGTGGAGATAAACTGGTATAGGAACTACTGGTAGAGATCCTCCCAGCCGGTCACCGATCCGATAGGGAGCTAGCTTTACCAGACAAATGTAGGGCCCTCTAATGTCTGCACAAAACATCGGAGTTTGGCGGCTTCCTACTGTGCTGGGGTCCCCAGCATGGGGCCACACGTGTAGGAAAAGTGGGCTAGGTGTTTCGGAGGGTCCCCCGTCCCATTAAAGGGAAATAAAGTGGGATTACCAAAACCTAGAGGTGCAGGCATATCATCCACCCACGTGGGATATGGCTTGCCATCTGGTGGGACTGCCACCTACCGCGCTTCCAAGGCCTTGAGGTGGGCGATGAGTGCCGCTATAGGATCATCCCGGTGGGGGTCCCTATCTTGACGGGGATCCAAAACCACGAGTGTGTTGCATGGATCTTCGACATGGTAAATGACTTCAATGGCTCATGGAGCGACTGGCGGAACGGCCCTCGGGGTGGCTGGGGGAACTCGGGCTGGATTCCTCGGATTGCCTCTCCGTTCAGGAGGTTTTGGCTAGACTTATCACACCCTCTTTCCATGAGTTCCAGCTTCTGCCCTGTCTGCGGGAGTAGCATGGTCAGGGTTGCCCGGAGGCATCTCGCCGGGGAGACGTTGTTCCTGGCCCTACTGCCCCGGCTTAGGATCACTATAGTTGGGTCACCTCTTTATAGCGCGCTCAGCTAAGAGTTCGTCGACCAGCCTCTTCTGTTCAGAAAGTTTCTAGCATAACGCAGCCTTTTCGGGGTCTTCGTCCGTCTTCTGTACTGAGGCAGATGGGTCGAAGTGCTTGATAGTTCTGACATGTTCTTTACCCTTACCGACATTCTGACTAAGTACCAGTGAATCGGTGGGTGCAGGGAGGCCTAGAAGGTTCCTCTACTGACGAGTAATCCTCCCTGATGGGTCCAGCAGTGGTGGTACACCCTCAAGGGGTAAATCTCCATCGAAGAACTTCAGATCATCCTCCTTGTCCACTATGTCAGCCATGTGGAACACAACCCTTCTTGGGGGCATGTCCTCAATATCGCATAACGAATCGGGCTTCCGCCAGATAGGATTGAAGAGTAGGGCGGCATACTGTCCCCAACCACGGACTTGCACGTGGGGGGTAGCTTCCTTGATGATTTTGCAAAGTACATTGAAACTCTAAACGCATTTTTGTTGGAGGGTGCTCTGGCGACCTGGTGACTCAGGGGACTGGGCCACGGGGAGTGCGGTCAAATCAACCAGATGGCATTGATTGCTGATTTCCTCATAGTGAAATTGGATCCTAGGGTATAACAATCGTTGATAGCAAAGACGGAAGTGTGTCTCCCATAGGGTTTGACGGAATAACTTGACTTCATCCAGGGTGAGGGATTCCAGCGCACAAAAATTTGATGCTGCCTCGGGCCAGAAGTTTGATCTGCTGTGAGAATGTTCCAGAAGTTCCTGGACTCGGATTCAGGGTTTGGCCTTGTATTTCCCCACTCGTCAACCAGAGGTGGCTGAGTAACCGATAGCGGTACTGAGACGGACCGCTAAGATAGTAAAATGGGCGACGGAGAATACGACGAACGAGCCGACTGGCCGCCGAATTCCGGGCCATCCTCCGAAGAGTGCAGTGACCTGACCACAATGTCATGATACGATGGGATGATAGGCACAACCTCTGGTACAGGGATCGTGGCTACCGGTGATGGGTCACACTGCTTCTCAACCACCATCAGTCCCCAAAATAGCTCTCCATGATCTCTGGTTGAGGTAGAGGGCGCTTCGGGTGATGATGGTGGTGACTGAACGGTCGAAACCTGTAGGATTCCTACAATTTCCTCCTCTTGGATGTACCTGCGAGGAGAGGTGTGAATATGGTGGACTTCACATTATGGAAAGATGAGGCTGACACGCCTTGTTCCTGCCCCCATCCTTGATACAGAGTAATGAGGGGAGGGTTCCAATGCTGAGTCTCATTATACTTCAAAATCCGAGAAGCGGGCCGGTTTGATCTCCGCCCAGGCTTTCCCAGCATTCTCCTTATGGCGGCGACGACACACCCTCTTGCCCCTAGATGGCTCTTCGGGACAAGGTTGATTCCCGACATGTAGTCTCGGGGCCGTACTGGCACCGGGGCAGAGAGTACTTCCGCTTGAGACAGTCGGGGTGTGAGGGGCACCAGGGCAAATGTCGAAGGGAACGTGGGGAGGAACTCCATTCTTGGAGCGGGTGGAGTGAGGCTGAACTTCAACCCTCTGGTTACCAGGGCGAGGAGGACTTTCACTAGTTGCGGAGAGAACGTAGGGGGGATCCCCACGTTGGAGAGGGACCGGATGGGCAATGCCTTCATATAGACAGTCGGGGGAAGGAGGGGACTCCATGCCCGGTGTGGTGGGTACGGGAGAGGCTTACGTGCCGAGTGTCACTACCATGGGGCTGGTATTCATTCGGGTTGGGGGTAGCATGGGGCATACATCCATGATGAGTTTCGGAGTGGGGAAGGCCCACAGTCTGTGGAGTAGCGGTACGGGGGGGACCTCCGTATGGGGTGACGTCACCGCGGGTTGGGTCGCAGCGATCACCACTCATGCCTACGACCCGGAGAGTCAACCCAGCCTGCCTGTGGGGCTGTTGGGGCCTCAATCCCAGTTGGGCATAGGAGTTCCCCTGGTCAGTGTGTGACGGGGCTTTATGATATATGTCTGTGGTGGCTCGGGCCACAGTAGCTGTCGATGTTGATGCCCCTTGGCAGGCTTCCTCAGCTCGGGCCCAATGCTGGCGTCGGGTCGGGTGATCCGGTGTGGGTGGTGCATGGACACAGCCTACCTGCTCCTCTGGTATGGCTGGAAGACGGCACTGACGCGGCCAAGTGGGGGCCCTTTCTTGGAGTCCTTGGATCGGTACACTATTCGAGCTGAGTCGGACGTCACCCACCTCATCAGCATAAGACAGGGAGACATCAAGGCGTTCTGAGGACAGGCTCCCGAAACGGTTGAATATTGGGGTGTGGAGCAGGGGCTCCCTGTGCAGCCCTCGACGGTTATGTTGGTGGCAGGGTCTGGATGCCTCCAGGTCCAGGTGGGCCATATCCCGAGTTTGGATTATGCCCTCCTCCTCATAACGATGTACGAGGTCGTTAATCACCCTCCGTTGGATGACCACCAATAGAGAGAGGGGGCATGGGTGCCCCACGCTGGTCAATGCAGACACTGTTGTGGCAGTAATGGAGCCATGCGGAGCGGCTGTGCTGGTATTTCCCCTCCCCCTGTGTAGGCGGGTGGGCGGAAATCGTGCCCCTGTAGCAGCAACCTGATTCTTGAGAAACAGGGAGATTAACTCATCAGCACTGCGAGGAAAGGAAATCGACAACCAGTGCCCCAACGTCATTCCGTCTTCTGTTGTCGGTAAGAGGAATCCACACCGACAAAGTTGTAGAATAGAATACCCCACTTTCTACTGCCCCAAATTTTGGTGAGTTTCATGCCAGGACCACTATTTTCTTGGCTGGACCCGGTCCCATATATCTAGATCCGATGACACGTCAATCTATTGATGTGTCAAACGCTACTAGTCTCCTCATTAAGGAGAAGAACTTCACGTCGGGTTCACCATTTCTATTTTTGATGCTTTTGCTGGGGCACACACATCCGTCTGTGAGGACGCGCAGCTGTTTCCCCGCATTCCCACTTTCCAAAGGCGGGCGACATCCACTTCTTATTCAGGGATGTCTGATCCTTGATCGAAACCAGGATGATGGGATGTTAGTTCTTCCTTCTGTGGATTCCTCCTCAGAACTCATCACGTAGTTCGGGTCACCCTCATAGATTTAATATGGTGTTCGTGAAACTCTTCCCAGTGCCATGATTCCATGGACGCCGGTTAATTACACTGCTTTTTTCAGGACATTCCAAAGGGTCTGGTCAGGGCAGCAACCTTTAGTCGGGGGAGTAGTCACATCAAGGCATCATTAACGTGTCTGAATGGTGGGGAATTGGCGTTTCTGTCTTTTTTCCTTTATTATAGGGCTTCTCGAGGGCGTAGAAGCCCAAGGCATCCCACATCGAGCGCAGGGAATCATATGCCATAGGTATGTATCAGAGTTTTTCCTCAGCTTCCCATGTTTAACATAGGTTATGCTGCAAGTTTAACGTCTAGCGGAGACGGATCGGCCTGATCAGAACACCAGCTGGAGTTGATCAGATTGAGGAATCCCCCATTAGGGAATGACGATATCGGAGCCAGCCTGTGGGTGGATTCCCGAATGCTGTGGGGTGAAATGGGGTTTCATGATCTCAACAGGATGTGGCAGCCCGGGTAAGGATTTGGATGGTTGATGGAGAATTGCATGGAGTGAAGGAGGAATGAAATGGAGTCATCGTGGAGATGGCGGTGGTGATGGGCTTGAGTCTTGAAGAGACTTCCTACATATCCCCATGGTAGGGAATCGAATTCCACGTAGTTTGGGATGGATGTGTGGGGCTTACACTCTAAGCTACCCAAGTTGTTGGAAGAACTGACGTGAATATAATCGGAACAACCAGGTGGTGGTGGGATTGAACCTTGTGAGGATTCCTACGTACCATGCCTTAACATGGATCAAAGACCATGTAGTTCAAGTTGAGCATCGAAAAACTGGCATGAAAAGTACCTTAGCCCAATGGGTGGTTGGATTGCGCCTCGTGAGGCTTCCTACATACCATTCCTTGGCATGGATCAAAGGCCACGTAGTTCGGGAAAATGGGATTTTATACTGACACAATGGGGTGTCAGAACAACTTGATGGAAGTGTCATAATGGTTGACCGCTGGATTGGGATGAAGTTTAACGTCCTACGGGGCGGGGGCATATCGAAGAACCAATGTGATAAAGGACCTTGTCCTAGGTGGATGTTGGGATTGAACCTCCGGAAGGCTTCCTATGTACCATGCCTTGACATGGATCAAAGACCACGTAGTTCAGGTGAAAATGGGGGCATGGAACACCGACACGGAGACGGTCGCGGCCAATGAGTGTTGGGATTGAATCCCCAGGGAGGCTTCCTAGGTACCATACCTTCACATGGATCAAAGTACTCATAGTTTGGATATGAATGTGGGTGTCGGTGAACCGATGTGAAGAAGGACCTTGGTCTAGGTGGATGGTGGGCTTGAACCTTAGGGAGGCTTCCTACTTACCTCGCCTTATCAAGGATCAAAGTCCATGTAGTTCAAAAGGGTGATGGTGGGGGCTTGGCGCACCGACACAGAGATGGTCGGGGCCATTGGTTATTGGGATTAAACCTCTTGGAGGCTTCCAACATAGCATGCCTTGACATGGATCAATGTCCCCGTAGTTTGGGTGTGCAGTTTAATGTCATGAAGGATGAGGGTAGAACCTGACATTAATAAATGGTCGGGTGGTGGGCTTGAACCTCGTGGAGGCTTCCTACGTACCATACCTTGAAATGGATCAAATACCTCGTAGTTCAAATGGATTTACAGTTTAATGTCATGCGGGACAGTATATAGTTTAACGCCATACTGGATGGTGGCATAAAATTTATCATCATGCTGGATGGGGGCATACAATTTAATGTCATGCTGGATGTGGAATTGACATGGTCAATACTTACTCTAAGCCCACGTGAGTCGTGCTTAGTGTGAGAAACAAGAGGCAGCAGAGACCTGACGATCACATCTTGAAAGGTGCGTCCATGAGAAGTGAAGTGGGATTATGTGTTAGGCGGCCCGTGGTGCTGGGACTTACTCCAGGATGGAGTCCCGAGAGTGAAAAGACACATGGGAAGAGGGATGTGGGATCGAAGGAAGGAAGTGCCTCATTCCCTATCATGCCCTCCACTGGCCATGGCGGTGAGGAAGTATGGAGATGTATGGGTGCTACCTTTCGCAAGAGGGGCTAGGGTGCTTACCCCAAGGTAGACTGCCCTTCCCCACAGACAAACGCCACTCCTAGAAAGAGGATATCATCCCCGGTGGGGACCAAAGGGCATAATGAATGACTATGCTGGGGGGACCCTACGTGCGAGGCACGGGGTCGGGTCATAGTTTCACGTCATGTGTTGAGGGTGAGGTTCTTGGAAGTTTAATGTCCTGCAGCTCGAACGAGGTGGGTTTACTATGCACCCCTAGGAGTTACATAACCGGTACCCTCTGCTCCTGGTGGGAGGGAAGGTACCGGCAAGGCTATGTAGAAGGGGGGTCGCAGAGTGAACCATCGAGGGGTCCACGTTAGTGTGGTATGCGAAGAAGCAATAACCATTAGCGTGCCTATGCGACGAAGCATTAGGCGATGCAATGCTGCAGGTGGTGTCATCCAGGGGACTTTGAAATCACATCATGCAAACCTGGAGGGTCACACGGGAAGAGGAATTGCCAAGCAGAGGGGTCCATAGGCAGGGGCCTTACGGATCTTGGTTTCTTTGCGTAGTGGAGGACATTTGCGAAGGGGTGTGCTTCACGAAGTGGAGTGCCTTGGCCTTATCATAGGGCATAGGTGTGAGTGGGAGGTGCTTCGCAAAGTGGAAAGGTGTTCGCGGAGCACCGCCCACAAAGCAGATGTGCCTCACAAATCAAGGTGTTGTGAAGCGGTGTACTTCACGAAGTACAATGACCCTGCCTTGGCATGTGGGTCACGTGTACAGGATGGGTGTTTCGTGAAGCATAAATGCTCCGTGACTGCCCGGGTTCCCTTGTGAATCCCCTTCCTTCGCGAATGCCCTTAGGCTTCGCGAAGGGCATCCCTCTCGAAAGAGGGGCTCAAAACGAGACAAGGAAGAGGCCTCTCGTGAAGCAGAAATACCTCACAGAGCTCATGATTCCCAGAGCGAAGAGTGATTCACGATTTTGGAGTTGATAAGCCGAAAGGTCAGATTCTCCATTTGGAGAGCTCAGGGGGATCTCGGTATTTATAGGCAATGGGTGCCGCGAAACAGGGCTCACGTGGCGTGAAGGGGGCATCAGTTGCTTCACGGAGGGTTGCGAACGTCAATCGGATTCACGGAGAGGTATCTCCTCTTCTGCTCCGCGGTGGGTTCGCGAACGTTAGGGCGTTCGCAGAGCGTTACCTCCTCCGGTGCTTTGCGGCAGGCTCGCGAACGTCAGGGTATTCGCGGAGCATTAATGCCTTTGGTGCTTCGCGGTGGATGCGTTTCTCGGGGGGCTTCGGGTCGGGGCTTCATGAGTCAGGGCGTGGGACCTCTTTCTTCTCTCCTTTCTTCAACTATTTTTTGGCACCTACACCACTCTAGTGAATCTTTTTGGAATTTTCACTACACCAGAACTTCCAACATGTTATTTATAATAACTCTGATAGATAATGGATTGAGTAGAGATATTCACATAGAGACCATTTCAGAAACAACAACAATAACCCCCAAAAAATTAGTATATTACTTCACACCAATATAGATTCAATGATGGAAATATCACTCATATATAAGGTATGCATCTGTACCACAAAAAATTGATCCTTTTAGAAAATCATCCAAAACCTCTATCTTATATGTAGGGTTCTCAACAACCCCAAAATATATTTGAATCCCAAGCATCAACAATTCAACATAAAGGTAATCCCAAACCAATGGTTGAATCTAAGACTGATGATATTTTGACTTTTTTCTTAATCAACAAAATGAGTTGAAGAGTCATGGTACATTTTTGAGGGAGTTAAAGATGAAAACGAGTTAGATTACCATTGGTATAGATGTAATGGTAAATAATAACTCTTGAAACCAAACATAGACAAATAATATAAATACAAAGGTGAATTTTATTGATATCACATTGTGTAGTGTCAAGGAAACATGAAAATAAATCATTTTTAGCAGTTCACCAGGATTCCTCCAACCTGAGAAGATCCAACCATCACATTCGATCACTAAGAAATAAAATGAGAAAGAAAATTCTGAGAATTAAATATAGGATATTCCCCCCTAACCCCATCCATTTCAAAATATATTTTTATAATAAAAAATATGGCTAAAGAGTAAATGTAAAAAATATTTTTTGGAAACATTCAAATGCTTGAGAATTAATTCCCCTTCTTGATGCCATTAGGAAAATCACAAGTTATGAAAAATTCATAAAGAAACATTAATAAAATTGACGTGTTATTAGTGGAAATTAAAAAATAAATATTTAAAGGAATGTATTAGAACTCTTTACACTATCTCAAGCAATGCATATAAAGTGGTATGATCCTAGGAAATTCACCATCCAATTCACTATAGTTGATTTATGATTTTCTGATACTTTATGAGATTTGGGATATTTTATAAATGTATTGCTTAACTATATTTTACCTTAATTATTAGTTGGTGAGATGATGTTGTTAAAAGTGGTGGTCCAATTAGAAAAAATGACTACAACAAATCCTATGGGATTCCTTGAGGATTTACATTTTTGGGGAATGAGAAGTGATCTTTCCTAAAACTTTAGTGGTTTTTATCATGGATGGGTATGAGGTAAATTATAATGCTCCCATTATCATAGAAAGAAACCTTATAAAAATAAAAAAATATATATATGTCCCTGATGGTACACTTTATATGGAGTTTGGATATGAAATTATGAGATTTAATGTTATGGACTCCATGAAGTACCACTCATTGTGTTACTTGAATTTTATTATATCACATTTTTAAACACCATGTTATTACCCCTTTGATTTTGATTTTACTATAATTAGTGGTATTATGATCATTGTTTCTAGTTTTATATCTAACATTACCTATTTATATTGAATAAAAATCTCTTTAATTTGATTTTGTCATGGATTCATATACTGATTCCAATCTTGTTAATTCTTGATTATGGAATTAATATTGAGTATGTTGGTCGGTTTGATTCATTATTCTCTTATTTTAATGTTTTATATATACATATTGATATTCATTGTGTATATATTCCATTTATTTTGATTTCTTCATCCATACATCACCCCCTACATTGTAAATCAAGCCATTTCCACCAAATTTAATTACTCACACCTACTGAGTAGTGAGATATTACATATTACAATTTCTAACAATCTTGATTTTAAATATTAAGAAGAAAATTATATCCTTTTGATGGATAACATTATATAAATTAATAGGCCCTTAGATTACATATCAGGTGTTATAACCTTTATATTAATGGAATGAATTCTTTTGGATGTTGCTGCCAAACAATTTTGACATCCATAAAGGTGAATTAATCTAACTATTTTGTAATTTTTTTGAAAATGAAGTTGGAAAATTACTTGAGGAAGGTATCATTTATGAAATTTCAGATTCACATTAGATCAGTCACATATATGTTATTCTAATGAAAGGTGTAATTATTGTCATTAGAAATGAAATTTATGAGTTAGTTTCAATGAGGGTTAAAAATAATTTTTTATGTGTATTAGTTACAGGAAAAAAATTTAATCTACTCAGAAGGACCATTTCCCCTACAATTCATTGATAGAATACTTGAGAGACTTATTGGAAGGATACACAATTGTTTCTTGGATTTATTTTTGTATTATTTTAAGGTTTATATTACATTACATGATCAAGGAAAGATGACATTAATTTTCTTATTTGGCACATTTTCCAACTGAAGGATGCTATTTTGACTTTGAAACACTCATGGTATCTTCCAGAGATACATAGTGGATATTTCTTTCTAATTATATTAACATCTTCTTGTAGGTATCTATGAATTATTTTACTATATATGGTTATTTATTTGATTAAAATATTTTTTGGGGGGAATTATTGAATCGTTGTATTGATAAGTATCTAGTTATGAACTTATAGAAATTTCATTACATGGTAGATAATAGAATTGTATTACGTCATGTAGTGTTGAAACATAGAAAATAGGTTTATATATATATTGTAGATAGTATTTTTTCCCAATCATATCCTTCACATGTGTGTAATATTAGTTCTTTTCTATGTAATATAGGCTTTTATCGACACTTCATCATAGATTTTAGAAAGATTTCTCTTCGATTTATATGGTTACTTAAAAAGGATTACAATTTTTTTTCTAATGAATTTTCAAGGGTTTTATTTGATGAGATGAATACAAGTCCCACCATACCGCCGATCATATGTCCCCCATGGTGGAAGCTCCCATTTTTGATTATTTGTTATGGTTCAAGATTCATAGTTATAGAAGTATTATCTAAAATGGTGGAAGGACTTTCCAATGTTATTTCTTATGCATCAAGGAATTTGGATTTAGCCCTATCAAATTATACTCGAATGGAAAAGGTGATTCATGAGGTGAAATTTTATTTAAATAAATTCCCATTTTATTTTTAGGGATCTAAAGCTGTTATTTTCTCGAATCTTATATATCTTAGGCACCTCAAAAATAATTATAATATGAAGGAATGAATTATTCATTGGATGATACTAATTCAATATTTGTACCTAAATATTAGGGATTATAGTGGGTTAGAGACCATAGTGGATGAGCACTTGGGTGTGATCAATCCAAGGTTAGATCATGATACACTAAACTAGGTACCACTTCCGAACACTTTCCATGATGCACATCCCTATTCCATCTCAGTTACACATCCTTGTTATACTGATTTAGTTAATTAATGAAATACCTTTTATATTTAGATAACCATAAATAAGCACCAATTTTAAAAATTAATGAGGTAATATAAGTTTTTTTTTGTGTTATAATCCTTACCTTTAGAGAATTTTTTGTGGTGAAGTCGCTGAGAGATGTCTGTAGGATTTTGAGGTTGATTTTGTTTTGGATTTTTTTCATAAAATTTATTGTGGTGGACACTGTGGACCCCAAATTAAATCTATTAAAGTTAATTATAGTGGATTATATTATCATAAATTATTCCATGATACCCAAAATTTTTGTATGTATTGATCACATTTCCAATACAAAGGAATCATTTTTATGTGACATGATATGCCATAACAACCAATATTTTTATGGGAAATTTTTTATGTATAAGGAATTGTTTTTAAGGAACTTTTTCGAAGGTCATATGTTTTCTTGTAAATTATTTTCAATATTGATTATATTATCAAATGAGTTGAGGCTAATGACCCTTTAAAAAATGTTTCCCATGTTGTAGTGGGTTTTTTCAAGGCTAGAATATTTTATTGGTTTGAAGTTCAAAATTATATCATCAGTGTCCAAGTTTCACTCTTTTTTAGCCCAAACATGGCTTCCCTCCTTTGAATGTATGGCCTGCCCCAAAAACCATCAACACCACACCACCAAAAAATAAATTGTAAATAAAAAAATCCAATATTTACATGAAGAAGATACTGGATAATATTGTGTTGCTGAATATGAAGGATTAGAGTAAGCACTTAGATTATTCAAAATGATCTTATAGGATGGAATTCAAAACTTCCATTGTTATGTCCACCTATTTGATCATTTTTGGGAAAGTTCATGGTATTCTTGTGGAAGTTGAGCATCATGCAGATTTGTCTATAAATAAATGAAACATTGATTTATCAAAAGTTATAGATTAAAGGAAACTAAAAATTAAAGTGCTTTAAGAGATTGAATTTTCATCATATGAAAACACACAACCGTATAAAGAAATATCAAAATATGATCTTGATTGAGTGATTCAAAATATGGAGTTTCATATACGGTTAGGATTCGTTGTCTATGGTTAATTATTAAAGTTTATTCTTAGTACATTTCATTATAAATTATTGGGACCTAATTTTATATCTCATTTTTTATGGTGAAATGGAAGTCAAAAAAGAGGATACAAGAAGGATCTTTAAAGTCAATTTTAAATAATTAAGGCTTTACATTTAGGTATTTCCCACATATTTAGTTGATTTTTTCACACTATATGATTTCAAAATCACTTGAAAATATCATGTTTCCCCTTTACCTCTCAATTTTATGTTATTGTATTATAATTTTAATTCTTTAATTAAGGTAAAAGTTATTATCTCAAAAATTCACATCGATGAAAATGAAACATTTTATGTGTGTGGGGGTGTGGAGGAAATTTTGGTAGATTCTTTAGTTTTTTTTGTGTTTATTATTTTAAGATTTTTATTTTAAAAAATAAAGAAACAAAAAACAAAACAAAAAACAAAACAAAAAACAAAAAATAAAAATAAAAAATCAATATAATCATTTCACATGATCATTACTTATATAGACCTTATTGAGAATACATGATTCATTTTTCTAGCCTCATGGGAAGAATTCTAATTAGGGTAAGTTTCATACATGGTTGTTTATTTTATAAAAAATGGAATATTTTCAATTATATATTTGATTATGTCCTTAATAATACTTTTAGATTTTAATGATATTCATAATGGGAATCTTGTGGGAAAATTGAGTCATTTAATATCTCCACACACTTCACACACAATCCCGAATTATGAGCTTATCTTACATAATTAGAGTTATTTCCAAGTTAAATAATATTTTTCATTATATAACATAGTCTTTCCGTACATTTGTTTCTGTTCTGATCAGTTCCATTAGTGTACCAGATTGGCCAATGTGTGTAATATTTAACCACTGTGAACCATTAATTAATAAAAAAATAAGAAAATAAAATTTTTAAAAGAAACAAAAAATAGGGGAGTTAGAAAATGTACAACATAAGGGGATATCTTGGTTAGTTTATTATGGATTGACTTCTTATAATGGTTAATGATTGGGTTTTAAATTTGAATATAAATAAAAGTTGTTAGTTTTGGTGGAATATAATTAGTTGTGAAGAAATATTCTACATGACCAGAATATATTGGATAATTGGTGGTAAGATAATCTTGAAATGATTTTAATGCACACACATTGGTAATTTTCGGCATAACTAACTCATAACTTGTTTCTAAATGATTAGTGTTAGTGATCTCATTGGATTTTTTATATAATATTTGAGATAATGAATTCCTACTTTTCTATGATTAACATATTTTTCAAAATTATTACCAACTCATATTTTCATAATTGATTGGGAAGTGTCAACATGTATTAATATCTGGATTACATAACATGGTGTTTTTCCAAGTAGTGAAAAATAAAAATTTCAGTGGGATTTACAACACATTTGTTTGTTAAATTTTTATTTAATATTTGAAATAAATTACCAACATCTTTCATTATTTTTATATTTAATTTAAATGTTAGTTTCGACCTTTAAATTAAAAATTGATTGAAAATTATGTTTTTGAATTTTAACTGTAACATAGTACACTTTTATTACATTATATTATTTTTGAATTTTAATGCCAATTTTTCTATTCTCTACTAATAATTATACAATTTTTCATTAATATAAAAAACAAATTATCATCGGTTTAGAGGGAATAAAATTATCATTTATAAAAATATGGTATGCATTCGATAAATTGGACCTTAATTTAGTATTTGGGAGATTAATTTTTTCCCTTTCATGGAATGGGATATAATTTTTGTCTGATGTTATGGGATTCAATTTTTTGAATTCCAATCAATTAGGTTAAAGGCCAGTTAGTGTATAAAATTAGACTAAAAGTTAGATCAAGGACGAGTGAAATTTGGATGCTAATTTATAAATGTTACTTTGATGAAATTTCAAACCCTAACCCTACTAAAAAAGTTAAATGATATTTTAACTCTTTATGAGGGTTAGATAAAGATTTTTAAAGGTTTATCTATAAATTTAGTCTTAAGAAACATCATTAACCACTTTTAATAACTAAGGCTTTGGTTAAATCTCTCTTCTAAGAAGGCTCTCCTCTCCCACTTCTACTTTTTATTTTTTTGTGGTGCATATATAATCTCTTTTTATTCAATAAAACTTATCTTCCATTCCTTTTTCCTTGTTTCCTTTCTATTCTTGGTGATAGAATATAAAATTGGAGATGAGATTGGGTGTTTTCATTTCAATCCCTATCTTAGTAAAATCATCCCAATGATGGAAAATCCACCCATAGAAGAAAATATTTGATTCATAGTCAATCTAATCGACAATACCTTCATTTAATGTTTTAATCCAAGAAAAATATTTATTTCATGAATTTTTTTTAATTTTTTATGTGTGAATTTTTAAATAACTCTAACAATTTTAAATTTTACCATGAAGCCAGACTTGTGTGAATCATGAGAGGGAATATTTAATAGCCAAATCTAATTAAGTTGGGATAGAATTGTAGGCTTCAAGTATCATTCACAAACTGAAATAATTTTCATCT
Organism: Viscum album; assembly: GCA_963277665.1. NCBI lineage: Eukaryota > Viridiplantae > Streptophyta > Magnoliopsida > Santalales > Viscaceae > Viscum > Viscum album. The sequence continues at coordinate 1,539,320,644 of OY728156.1, read as the reverse complement.
CTAGAGAGGGTATGGTTGAGTAGTTTTCAATTATCCATATGTTTTATTTAATATCTAAATCAAATAACAGTGTTATGAATGGAAGTCGTGAAGTATACATTGGGTACATTTCATCCAATCATCTTGGCTTGGCCGATTTCCATAGAGTTTATGGTTTAACAAGATTAGGTGACCAAAATTAAATGGATTTTAAGAACATGGGATAATGATTAATGAATGGTTAAGGTGTATATTATATCAATTATGTCTTCTCATATTGGTTTTTATAGAAATAATTTCCTTTATTTATTCTTTTTTGTTCAAAAATATCTCAACCAATCTACCCTATTTCTTGTCCTTATTTTTACTTATTCTATTTTAATTTTAAATTATTTTTTCTTATGTTTAATTAAATTTATCCTTAATGAAATGACCAAGGTAATCCACATTTTTGAACTTAGAAAAATGACAAATATTAATGAGTGTGAGAAAAATGATCATGAAAAATGAAAAAATGTCTTCTTTAGACAAGGAATTTGGTCCTTATAAGTTATTGTTTAGTCAAAATTCAGTAAAGTTCCAAAACTAAAAAATATCCTTTGGGTTTAAGATATTTAAAAATAATTATTGATTTTTAATTATGGATGGTTATATATAGGATTTTTCAATTTGTATAAATGGGAATATATAATGTATGTGATTATGGTACTAGACTTGGAAGTGTGGGGTTGTGGCATCATAGTTGGTATCAAAGGAAATGTTTAGATAAATTTATATATTTTGATGATTTTTGAGGAAAATTTATACAATGATAAGTTAGTTTTGATTATAATAGATAACCATTCACAATATTATATGATTTAATGCTATGGAAATAATTCACCATTTATTTAAGGATTAAGACCATATAACATTAATGAAAATCCTGCGAACAATTCTCTGCATAGGATAACATCATAAGGTTTTATTAATGCCTTTAGAATTTGGGTTTCCATGAAATGAAATCTATATTAGGGTAATAGAAAGTGGATGTGGTCTTGGTATATATTCATAAATGGGTAATCACCCTGAAAAAGTTTAATTGTGCTTTGACTCTATCATCACTATGGTTCATTTTTAATGGGCCTAAGACTGATAATGTGGTTAAAAAATTCTAGGTTATATGATTTAGTCAATAATATTCTATTTAATATACATTATCTAGGATTTATTATCTATTTAGTTTAAGATATTAAGTTAGTAAATATAATAAATCCTGACATAAAGTAATGTTGATTTAACTGGGAGTATCAAATAATATTATGACCTTATCACTAGAAAAAACATTTTAGCACTAAATTTTCACATTCTATTGATAATTAAATATAATTTTATTTATGATGATTTTCAGTTTTAGTATTTTGGTAAATAAATTATTTTGGAATTGAAATTAGAAAGTAATGTCCTATAAAACCAGTGTCTCATAATCAAATAAGGATGAATATTTAAATGGATAAGAGTCTTACTATTTTAACATTATTATAGAAGTTTTTATTTTACAAGTATTTTGAAAGGTAGTGAGATTGATATTTCAATTTAAAATAAATCCTAAAACTCTTACATATTCCCATTACTACGTAATTTTTTTGATGACATTTTGTTATACTCTAAGATTTATTGAGTATTATGTGAAACATATAAGGATCATTCTTTAGTAGTTTTACATTGATGGTTTGAAATAACATATAAAATGGAATTAACGACCTCAAAAAATTATTTTATGACAATGTAATATTTTCGAAGATAACTGTTGAAGAGCACATTTTTTAGGTATGGATAATTCTTAGGTTTAATATAATATTTATATTGAGATAATAAATAAGGGTTTGATTTTCATGAATTATGTAAGATATTACTGACAAACTTGGTATTTGTAATTTATTCCTGATATTTTGGGTGAATTTTATGATTTTTTTTATTATGATATATAATGACTTGTGTGTGACCTAATGAACTAGTAGTTATTACTATTTTAGAGGAAAAGATAGAGAAATTTTTTAATGTAATATATTTTTTGTGTTGTTTAATTACAAGTAGATTAAAATGGTTTTAGGATAGGTTGGTTAAGAAGAATAAAATATTAGGGTTTATTCATACCTAGTTATATTATTTTATTAATGGATAATGTTTTTAAATAAAGGTAATTAACTTGGGATAGCCTAAGAGAGTATACAGGATTTCATATTTGATGTTATAACCTGAATGATGAATATGTTAAGTATACCCTTTCCAACATTCTTAAATGAGTAATAACTAAATTTTTTTAGGGTGAAATTTATTTAGGGGGGATGTAACACCTATTTATCTTAATATATGATTATATTTAAATATTTAAATATTTTCAATAGCTTTCTCCACAATAAACACAAAATGTAAACAAAACCATGATATATTTAAATAGAATATAAATATTTAGTTATAAAAATTAAAATATAGATATTTTAATTAGTAGTAACTAATAAGAGTATTCTATTATGAAATATGTTTAGAAATAAAATAATGGATACTTTTAATATGAATTAAATTAATGTTTTATAGTTAAAATGACTAAGAAAATCATTTCAATCATAAAAATATATTTTTCTAAAATTGGAGTTTTATTTATAGAAAATAAGTATAACATTATTAGATAATAATAAAATATATTGATAATATGTATAACATATTTCCAATTAATTAATGATTAATTGATAAAAAATAATAATAAATACTTGTTAATATTTTAAAAGTTTATTTATCAAAATGAGTAGTTTTCCACTATATTTTAGGATTTTTCTGAAAAAATCAATTATAATATATTATAAATATAATTCTAAAAAATAAAAATGATTTTTTAAAAATAATAATAATATAATCTGAAGTTGAATTTTTTATATTTTTTCTAAAAAAAATATTTTTTGGTTAATAGTGCAGGATACTGTTTTTATAAACATCATGAATTTTATTAAATTATTAGTATATAAGTATGAATTGGAAATTCAATAAAAACATATATAATAATATATATTATTTCTATGAGAAATTATATTTTTAATTTATTTTTAATTTACAAACCCATATTTGAAAATTTTGAACATAAGTAATATATTTTTTCAAAAAGTTTTTTTAAACATTATATGATTTTCTTTTAAAACAAATTTTCAATTTTTTTAATTATATCAAATTAAATGTATTTAAAATTTAAATTCATTGGGTATAATTTATTTAATAAGTATTACATTATTTTTATATATAAATATTATGTAACATTAAGTAAAAACTAGTTACCGTGGTAAATGCTAAAAGGATAAAAGTAAAAATCCAAAGTTTTAAAGGGATTAAAACATCATAAAAAGTTGTAAAACATTGATAACATGAGGTTTTTCTAGACCTTATATCTCCACAATCATTTTTTATCAATTTCAGAGGTACATTACATGTTTTCCATGTGATTCCTTTATATTAATATGAAATATTTACAAAAATGTCATTCTCGCCACTAATAAAATGGGTATCTTACCAACCATTTATGGAACTCCAAAAAAATTAATATTACTCAAAAAACATATATATTTTCTTCAACCTATAATAATATTTAACTCTCTTGGGATTTCTTTAACATTATATTTGCATATGTCATCCATTTCTAAGGTATCTTCCAAGGAAATTTCAAAGTGCTCAATTCGGGTAATCATTTTTACATAACTCATTTATTTTCGAATATAATTTTAAAATTTTAATTTTCAAATACATATAAAATGAACTAATTATTGGTTATATATAAAATTATATTAATTTATATGAATAATAATTTATTACCTGTTTCATTTTCTGTTACGAAAAATGATACCATAATTTATGCATTGTGCAAATTACCACCTCCATGAGACTACGTGTCATTTTCCTTTATAACTTTAATATGATCGTATAAGAGGTGAATTTAATAAATAATTAAGATATTTATAACATTTTTATTAATATTAAACAAAAAACCATATTAAACCAATATCCTAATGTTTGGAAAATTAAATCATCATCCATGCGTACTTGTGGAATACCTACCCCATGGGACAATATACTTTTGTTATTATTTTCATCACTATCTTACATAGATGGACTTGAATATGGGATTACAGGATAAATATTATGTTGATGATATCATTAATGTCATGCAATAAAATATTTTAGAACCTATTAATGATTAGATCAAAAAATGAGTATCATCATTTTAATCATTTCAAACAAGCGAAAACAGTGGAAAATGATTTTTTATTTCTAATTAATGACTTTCTATAAATTATAATCTATCTATATTTATTTAAAATTATGATATTTCACTAGAATAAATTGATGATTATTTTCAATCCAACTCATGTTAGACTCTTTCTATCTCTTTATTGGTATGATTATACTAACTCCCCTTAGATTACAATATTTTCCTTACAAAATGAGAACTATATAAAAATTTATGAAACTTTTTGAATTATTCTCCCAAAATATTTATCTAGAATTTTTGTCTATTTTACTCTATCTAAAATATTCTTTCATGTGGAGTCTTCTATGTTAACAATTTTCCCTCTATTGAGCCTCACTAAAACTCTGCCATGTTTTATGATTTTTGTTCTGTTAGGCCAAAAATTGAATTTTTATTAGAAAGGAGGGTAAATACCCATCAACCACAAAGGAATATCAAGGAAGTCTAAAGTGATGAGGGCCAAGGGCATCCCCTTGGACAAAAATTTTACATTCAAAAGTAAGGGAACCCACACTATCAAAGTTGATAATAGGGTCCTCCAGATTTCCAACTGGTGCAAGAGCATCCGCTGAAAAGTTGGCTTGATGCCAAATATGCCTCAACATCTACCCGACATTGGTATCCAAAGAGAAACTTCTAGTAATGTAAACCAACTCTAATGGAGAAAAACATTTCCAAAGTACAATTCTAACCAAGACCTCTGAGTCAGTCTCAACCTCCATCACCGGAATATCCAATCATTAACACAACTTGAGACCCGTATGTAGGACCCAAGATTATGCACCCAAAGAGCATCCAGGGCCATAGAATTAACTAAAAAAACCAAACAGAACCCCTTGAATACCTGAGGATCCACCCACCTCTCATCTACCCATTCATAAAGGATCCATCTACGTTAACTTTCAGGCAATTTGAAGGCGGTGACCATCCAACCCATTAGGCATTAGGCTGTTCAACTATAGGGGTTCTACTCATCACAATAGAATTGGAAAATGGGTTGCATCCCCTCTTAAAGATATCCTCTAACTCATCCATCATAGATCTCACTATCAAATTGAGATAGCTCCCAGATTGTATGTGGCCCATTCAAACCTGGTTACAGGCTACCTAGAGAGATCAATGGATGGAGGGGAAGATGACTGACCACACCTTGATCTCCCTTCAATTCTCTGCGCCATGGAACCAAGTAGCAATGATGGTCTAAATGGAGAATTTCCCCTTGGAGAGATGATGATACTATCTAAAGAAGGACCACATGAAGAGAGCCCACTTACTATAGAAGTACAGGTGGGGTTTAGACACAACCATATAGGTCTTATATCATAAGCAGTGTAAGGAAAAAGAAATCCCACTTTTCTGAAAATTATCATCAGTTGGGAGTGCCTGGTTTCTCTGGTGCCAAAGTAGAAAATTCATTTTCGTGGGAAACTCCTTTCACCAAAGGCGGGTCCCCCATTGGTTGTGCTCCATCGCTGCATGGTGAACGCTCCTGAAATCACTGTAGGAGAAAGAACCTGAGCTCATCCCAGTTTAGTAGTATCTATCAGGATCTTTGTTGAGGGAGAGTGACTCAAACAAATTCCACTACTCCGGAGAAGGAAAGAGCCCGATTGTATCCCGGTGGTAACTCGCCTCCTTGAAGGAGTTTCTTGGTGCCATACACCCCAGAATGAAAAATATCTATCCCACCCAGTTAATAATTCAGAAGTTAAAATCACCCTTCCTGGTGATACACCTCAAGGAATCTTGCATCTCTTCCAACCGAGGAAAAAGAGAACAATACAAACGGGTTGGTTGGCCTCCAAGGTGTGCTCCAACCTCCCAAGAGTTCCCATATATCACACGGAAGAAAGACATCCACAGGGAGTGCCCTTATAGAATGGTTGGCCTCTATCTAATGAAACTTTTCCTATTCTCTCTATTGAGAATATCTATAATGAAATATGTGTATAATTTTATAGAAAAAAACTCATTTTGAAACACTTCTTCTAATTGAAATAGAAAGTATTTTTGAAACTAACTTCTAACACATATTCTGTTGCATTTTATCTTTTTCATATTATTGAATAGTGTTTTGTACACTAATTTTTAAATTTATATATAGTTTCTCCCATTGTGGAAGAGGCATAAAAATAATTTCAATTTCCTAATCAATTTTTCTGTTGAAATATTCTCAAGAATACCAGAGCCTTTAGAAATAATGTTCAAACTTAATGGTAAATTAGTGTCTCCAATATGGTTCCCTATAAAAACTATATCTGGTAAAATGATTTTTTGATGAAAAAATCTTTTTTTTTCTTTGTATGTATGATTAAACTTCCTCATAATCATTTGACTACTGAACTTTAAAAAAAATTAATTTTTATGGATCAAAATTTATTTTTTAAATCACATTACCCCAACTCAAACTTTATACATCTTATTCTTATAAATGTTCATCTGATAGAATTATGTACCAAATGTTTCTTAATATAATTTATTCCCAAATGTGTTTCTGGTAGAATCCCTCACAAAATTTTGTTCGATGGACTTTTTCATAAACTTTTTTCTAATGGCCATCCTCATTAAAGTTCATATTATGGACTTTATCTAGTGGAATACTTCATAACTTCACAAAAATGAACTTAAAAAATTATATAGTCATTATCTAAAATCGTTTCAATTCAAAATTTTATAATAAAAATTTATTGGAAACCTCTACTTTATTTTTTTAATGTCTCTTTACCCACTAAATATGGTTATCTACATCATCACGACTTCTAAATAATTTTGTCATAGAATAATTCCTTCTTCTGTTGTACTTTTTTGATTTATCATTTTAATTTTTCCCATTAAATCAATATACTCATGAAAATATAAAGCCATCTAGAAATATTATTCCTTTCTTAGTTTTAAAAAAATAAAAAAACTCATCAAAAAAATATTCTTACATTCTATCTAATCGGGTTTATCGGTTGATAAACATTTGGTTTGTCTGATGATATTTGATAAAAATTCCTCCTGTATGAATTCATCGACTTTCATTTATATATATTATTAGTGAAACAAATTTTGCTAAGTTCATCTAGTGATATAGATTTTTTACATATAGTGATGTTATGATAACTTCCCACAAAAAGTACATCTAGAAAATTAGTTTTGGAAACTCATGTACATTGATGACTAATGCCCTCATATAAACATCAGCAAAAATGCACCCCCATATTTAATTCAATCCATCTATCTAGTGATATTCTTATTTTACTTCTAGTAAATATCATCCAAATTATTTTTATAAAATTATTTCTTATGTCTATATTCTTATCCCATTGAAAACATTCATAAATATTTAAGTTACATAACTATTGTGATTTTTGAGATTAGAAAATTATCATCAGATTTGTAAGGAAGGTCTCTTAACAAATATTCCATAACTCTTTCTCAACTTCCAGAAAAAATTTCATACCTATTTATAAAAAAATCCTAGAAAAAATATGTTTTCAAGTAATAAAAACAATTCATATAAAAACATCACAAAGGATCTCCAATCTCACCCTTTTTATTTTTCTAAAACATTTGTTAACAATTTTTTAATACTATTCATTTTTCACCAATCAAACTTTTCATTTTATTCATATTATAAAAACATAAACAATATCAAATTTAAGGCCCCTACACCCCAATACTTGATAAATCACTTTTTTAATAGAATTCCATCCTCTGATGATATGAAAATTTTTAGCCATATTATCGTAAATTACCAATCACTTTTATCTTCTCCAATTTTGTAACAAAAATCTACTCTTAATTTTTTTACTTTCCCAATTTTTGTTCTCTACCTTATTTTTTGATAACCAATTGATTATGTTATACATATAAATAGTAGTAAAAAATTCTCATAGTTATTTTACATTCTCTTCCCCTTGGTCAAAATAATACAAAGAATAGTCCGTGACTTCCCTAAAAACATTAAAAATTCTTTGGAGAAGGCAGAACATGAAGCTACTGCCTCAATTCCACAAATATTTCTATTGGTATAGATTTGGTGAAAAACTGTAAATTTGAAATTTTATAGAAATGTAAAAAATCGTAAAATCTACACCATCCACTTTATCCCTAATGAAATTATACTTAATATTAATGTGATTTGATCTTGAATATTGTATCTAGTTTTTAGACAGATCAATGGAACTCTGGTTACAAAAAATAATCCTTAATAGTTTATAACCATTCACACTCAAATATTCTTAATGAACATTCATTCGGATAATCAGAGTAAAATCAAGGTTGAAAAAAATATATTCATCTTCTATTATTCACAAAGTCACTAAACTATGTTTTTTGACTATGCCAAATCACACAACATTCTCATATGAAAAAATTTCCTCCTGAAGTTGGTTTTCTATCAATATGATCTCTATTCCAATCAATATCAGTATATCCAAGAAAGTTATTATCAAATATATTTTGTACAATATCTTATTAAATATAATTTCTTTAATATACCTCAGAATTATTTTTTATACCTTTATGTGAAATTAATTAGGATAACTATTATATATAGAAAACAAAGTAAAAATATACACAATTTTTTACCTTGAAGATATAAGATAGAGAATACATCCTATCAATTTCCAAAAGTAATTTTGAATCTTAATTTTCTCAGTCTCAAATTTAATATACAGTATACTAAGAAAAATAGGTCTATAAACTTTTTTAGAATCCTCCATGATGTACTTTTGTTAAAATTTCCTGGAAAACTTTTTCTGAGATGGAAAAAATTATGTCTCCTTTTATTGAACATGTTAACCCTAGATAATATTTGATTATGAAAAAATTGACATTTAAAAATTCTTCTTATTTTCTTCATTAAAATGTTTACAATAATTTTCTCTATCCCCAAAAAAAATTCAATATAAAAAATAACAATCAAGGTACTATAGTTAATATCCCATACACATATTTTGTTTTTGACATTCAATTTATATAAATTCAACTTTTTAAAATAACTATCACATTTGGTGTGTCGGGAATTAGAAATTATTTAAACACATAAAAGGATTTGTCAAATTACACAACTTGGATTTGTATTTATCACATAAAAAATCAAAAGTATTCTTAATGAAAATTCCATCCTCATTATCTTAGTTTAACAAGGTTGACTTTATATCAGTCTGATATACCTTACAATAATGATGTGAAACCACTACAAAGAACATTTTTATTGTTTCTAATATTGAAAAGGGGGAAAATCCTATTCAAAATCCACACATTATACTAATGAATGGCCTTTATGAATATTTTGTTTTTTTCTTAAAACTCCTCCTTGTTTATTTACCTTTTTATATACACATATTTTCTCCCAATAATATTTATTCCTCATAAATGTGGAATAAGTTCCCAAGTTGAATTTTTCTCTATCTGCTCCAAATCATAATTCATAGCATTGACCCTTTTTTTTGTTTATCCACCTCTAAAACTTATTATGGCTCCACTTGTGAAATAAGTAGCATTTTATTCCTAAATATGTAGTTTTTATAGTATAAACTGATCTTATTGATTTCTAATAATATTATTAGATTCATCTAGTTTATGTAGACTTAATAATTACATATATTTTCTTCTTAAATGAACTTACCCACCACATAATTCTTATGAATCTTTAGTAATCTAGTTTCCATCATATTTATATTTAGTGTTATAATTCTCATTTGAATTATTTAACTTATCATCCACAAAATTTTAAACAACCATTGTTAAATAATTTTAATTTTTGAAAAAATTCAACTCATAAGAATCCAATAATTTTTTTAGATATTTACTCCATCATTTATAAATTATACCATTTTCTGAATATCCCAAAAATATTTATTCTTCATCTTTTGCATTAAATTTTACAAGATCAAGATTTTTTATCTGTATTAAGAAGTGACACATAAAAAACTAGAAATAATTCACTTAATTATTTTGTTATAACACATTAATTATTGAGTTATATTGGATTCCATCAATAAAAAAATATTTATTTTCTCATGTATTGCAGAACTAACATCTTCTCTCTAGAAAAACATAGAAGTTTTATACACAACTATCTCACTTCTTCCAATTGTAACTAAATTTTTGTATTTGTTTTTTGAAGCTCTATTTTGTTGAGGGGTATAAGGAGAAGCATAATGATGTTTAATTTCATGTTTCTTCATATGTTATTAATAAATATTAATTGTTTACTCCTTTCTATTAACTACTATATTTTCATTATATAAACTCGTATACTTATTTCTATATCTCTTATAGAAAATATAAACATTTCAACAACCACTCATTTATGTTTCATAAATATAATGTTGGTAATCTGAGTAAAATAATCATTAAAAGTGATATATTAAAAAACCCATTTAATTGATTAATGTCTGAAGAGACCACATAAATACAAGTGAATATACTCAAGAGGTATTATAGATTGAATTTAAATATTGTTATGGATTTTACCAACCATTAACCCCTTCTAAAAATTAGTAAAAATATTATCTTATTTACTTTTCAAAATTTGAAAGTTTCTTAGAAAATCTATATTAGAACAATTTCTCATAAGTTTATAGACAAGATTCCTAAGCCTATAATGCCACAAATTATTCTTATCTCCATTAGTCAAATAACAAGAGTTTTCAATTACTATAATTTAAAATAGATTTACACTGGTTCTTCACCCCATGGAAACAAATTTACCATCATTTACTCTTCCAAATTTTCATTAATATTTTATAAAAATAACATCCTTAACATCATCATGAAGTTGGATTACCCAAAGTATACTAATCTTGATCACATAAAAATATAAAGTTTCTTAGAATTCAGTTTCTCAATTTCAAACTCAACTATTCTAATTCCTCTTGTTTTTAAAAAGATGTTATTTCCAAATGTAACAACTCCTCCATGAAGATTTTCAACACCTTTAAACATTTTTTTATTAACTATAATGTGTAAGTAACAAGAACTAACATGAATTCAAATTTTGTTATTTTTATATAATTTTAGATCAGTCTTAAAAATTAAGTATCTTTCATCAACTTTCTTCTTTCCCACTTATCTTTTCTTTATAGAATAAGAACCTTGTCTTAGAAGTGTATTAATAAATTATTCCGAAATTGAAACAGTTGGAAAAAACTTCCCCAAGAATCCTCCAGGCATCCAAATTTATTTTTCATTATATATTTTCTAAATATTGATATTTTTGTTTTCCAATTTCATATAGATTTAGAAAGTTACTTACTTTTCTCCTACAATTAACCCCTCATTTCATACCTTCTTCCATGAAGATACATGTTGTGGAAAATGATTTAAGCTTTGTGCTTATATTTTCAACAACACCAAAAAAATCCACTAAATCTCAGACTTCTATAGAAATGTGATCCTTTTATATAATCAGTTTGTTGATGATCGTACAATATTTATAGTTTTATTTCCTCTTAGAATGGTGAAAATTCTTATGGCAATTTCTCCGAACTTTTAAAAATGTCATAGATTCCTCACATCCTTTATCAATACAAAATTTCACTACATTTTTTCTAACACATTTATTATTAACAAAATCAAAAGAAATATTGCATTCTTTGTTGATGAGCTTACATGATTCTTAGATTTATAATTCTCAATACCATTATATGATTAACCTTTAATATTTGAATCATTTTTTACGGATTCATTCATTTTTTAAGATAATTTAAACATTTAGATGTTTTAATTGAGTTTTAGAAAACTCATCTTCCATAAAAACAATATTTATACTGGGACATTATACCATAATTATTTGTTTAACAACTTTGAGTTTATGGTTTATAATATCCTAAATATACTAATCCTCTAGTTTTAAGAGCATCTTTTCTTCCTTCATCCTTCTATCCACTTCCATTATTCACCATTCTAATTTATTTCTGAAGTTTAATATTCTAATCAATAATTAATAGATGTTCTGATATGAGATGATATTCTCTTTAAGTGTCTTCACCTCATTCTTCTTCATTTTTTATAAATCATCCCTTTTCTCATCATTTTCAATGAATTTTCCGATTTGTTTTGGAAATTTCATCTTGTGATTGATTTTACATTATAAATACAAATTTGACTTTATAAATCAATATACATATTCTATTTCTAATGAATGTTTTCTTACCACCGGTGTACTTTTTATCTTCTATATAAGTTTTTTAAATTTTCTTCCACTATGTTTTTTCTTTAGAATAATGTTCATATTCATCAGCTTTCTTCTTGGGTAGAGTTCATATCAATCTACCCTATTCCACCATAATCAAAAAAAATTGATTGTAAGTTTTCTTCTTCACATTCCACTACCTCTCTAATAGTTTTTGGATACTAGAGACATGATCTTTTCATACATTTTACTATCTTATTTATCTATAGAATCATAGAGATTATCATTCAATGTATCTTGGATTTTCATATATCTTATAGCTTTAAAATATATTTCATCCTCTATCTTATTTTTAAATTTTAGATATTTCCTTGTATCATAAGAATAAAGAAGCTATGAAATTAATCATAGGTAAAACCATCTATATCTTCTAGAGATGATATTTTAGAGTCAAAGATGTTGGGTATGTTTCTCTTGAGTTTCTTGAAAACAGTATAATCATCCTAGATATCTCCAAAACGTATAATAATTCTCGTAACTTCTTTCAATCCAATGATTTAATCATCAATAGTTTCTTCATATCTCATTCCTATATCTTCAAACATACTATACTATATTTTTAACTTTTACTCTCTCACTTTTGTGTTTCCTTCGAATATACTTTTGAGTTCATTCAAAATTTAATTAATGGTTTTCAAACACCTAACCTTAATGTTGCCGTTTTATGATAGAGACATAATAATATAATTTCATTCCATTCAATGAAATTCAATGTTTATATTGTTATAAAATGTCATATAAGAATTTTTCTATATTGGTAGAAACCTAATTGTTTTCGAATCAATACCACAAATCCATGTGACAGAATATAGGGTATCATTATGTTTTTTCTATCCACGATAATTTTTTCCATATACTGTAAGAATACCAATTAAATTGACTAAAAGGATACATTTTGTGATAAAAATTCAATATAGAAGCCTTTATCTAACACTATATGAAGATACTAATGATCTTTTCTAGTTATCCCAACATATATAAATGAAATTTTGTTTTAAAATGATTAATTACATATTAAGAAATAAAATTATAGAAAACACATGCACAAATTTGGTTGTTTTGGATCATTATAAGTTATATCTTGTCAGATTTAAAATACCATTAATAATCATATTAGTTTATAATATAGTCTTTTACAATGACAATTAATATTAGTATATATTGGGTTACGATAAATCTAGTTGATATAAAAGGAATGTGCGATGACCTCGACCAATAGGATCATTCCCTATGAAGCCCAAAAATAAGGGATTATGAAGTGTATAACATCATTGAGATTTTACCTTGACCAAAATCAATCCAATATTCAATAAATAATTAATGAGGGAAACTATTTATATTATAAGTTCAAGCTCATTGATATCACCACCTAAACTATGTTCCTTGAACCACCCCATAAAAGCCTCCCCAATTCACACCTCACACTTAGTGAATTAATTGGTGTAATTAATGGATTATTGTAACAACCATAAATTATAAAATATAAACATATTATTCGATACAGTATGATACTTGAAACATCAAACTTAAACAACCGACACAATTATTTTTTTTAATCTCTTCAATAGCTTACAGAATATGTAACACTCAAAAAAAGTAAACCGTAATAAAGTATACTATTATAAACTAACTATAAAATTGGTGGGTTTTAACAGTACAAAATAAATTAAGAAAATTATGTATATCTATTGATTATAAAAAATAATAACCATTTAAAATAAAAAAGAAATGTTTTTAGAAAAACTTTATTATTTCTAAACGGCAGGTTAATCGTTCTCTACGCACATAATTTAAAATAAATTTTACAAGTTATATAAAACTTATTCGATAAAATGAACATAATTTTGGAAATAATAATATCAATATTATCTTAGAGTAATTTTTTTGTTAAATTATTTAAAGTTTTAATTTTTTTAATGAATAGTGAATAATATTGATTTTTATAGGAAACTTTATTTTTTTAGATAATTTACAAGGTTAAATTTTATTTTAAATTGTATTTAAATAAAAATAAATTTATATATTCTACAAATTAACTAATTTAGTTCATTTAAATGAATTTCATATTTAATTTTGATATTAAAAGATTCTATACTTATGACTATTTTTCTCTTTCAAACCCCACTTTTTCATCATATATATAGGTATATTTTAAATTGTAATATTCCACATGTGTTAATTGAATTTAGAAAAATGGATTTAATATTTTTAATTATCATATTTTATAGTATATAATAAGTTGAAATTAATTTTTGACCAAAATTAATAATGAAAAAAATTTACCGTGGTTAAGGGAAAAATGTGTTTACCATGGGTTAAACTACAAATATAATGGTTAAAATTAGCTTAAGTCTTGTTTAAAATATATTTTATTTATATATTTAATGCATATAATGTATAATAAAATATAACAATCGTTTTTTTACCATTTTTTCATGTGAAAAAACATGGTTAAACCTTTTTCTTTTCAAACGTTACACATGTACCACTAACCACTCTTATAAAAGGCCATCCCTTATCCTCTCTTATTCACACCTTTAAAACCTTTCAGTTCATACAATACCAGAAAATGTAACTTAAAAAATTCATTTCTAACATATTATAAGGATTTTTTTAAAATATATTTGATGAAAATTTAGGTATAATCTTAAAGCGGTGGTCCGAGAAGTGGTAAAATTCCCAACTATAAATGTTAATTTTATTTCTTCTTCCACCTCCTTAAAATAATTATAATTTTTGATTATACAATATTATTAATTTCTAAAATAAAATTTTATTTTATTTTGATAAGGTAATTAATTATATTCATGTCCTCTTCGCTCTATTGGTAAATTATAATATTGTTCATGTGTACGATAGACAACCACCTCAAAAACCGATGTGACACATTTTCTATAAATAGCTCTCATGATTGGGTAAGATTATTTATATAATGTATAAAAATGAGATTTATGAAATAATTATAACTAATTTTTAATTATATTATATATACCTTTTTTACATTCCATTCCATAAGTTATATGATAATGTCTCTCATGTGTATGGCGGACTACCGCATCGCAAAGTGATGTGATTTATTTTTCATGAACCCTTTACATGGAAGGTAATAAAGATGTTTTAATTAATATACCTGAAATAAAGAAATTATTTTTTTATGGAAATATTTATCATTATTATAATTTAATATATCATTTTTTTCTTACCTTGTCACTCACTAAAAGATGATGATGTTGTTCGTATACGAGTGGACTGCATCCTTCACGAAGTAGTATGACTCTATTTTCATAACCACACCACATGTATGATATGTAAAAGTATATTTTAATAAAAAATATTTTGTATATGAAATTATTATCATTATTTAAATTTTAAATATTACATACCTCCTTTTTATAATGATCATTGAAAAATGTATATGTTACTCAAGCATACGTACAACCTACCGTTTCCATTATCACAACATACTTTATTTCTCAAAAAATGTATTAAATAATTGTCCATAACTGTATAATTTATGTAAATATTTTATTATTATAACAAGATTATTGTTATTTATATGATATAACTATAAAATATGCACATTAACAATAACTTCCATGACAAATCATGAATGAGAAAACAAGGCAGTTATTACCCAAAACAATGAAAATAATGAATGATTATCAAATAACAGATGATAATACAGTATAGTAGAATCATATATGATTTTATAAATTTTAATATTTTTATGGTTTAAGTTAATAACATTTTTAAAACCACTATAATTGATTTCAATGCATGTTCAACCAAAATGAAGCATGAGGTAAGGGACTTCATCACAATTTCTCATCATTGAGGCATATATTAATGATATGCACCAAATTTATTTTATATGGTGTACATAATACCAATTTTTTGTGTAATATCATGAATACGTCGTAATTCAAGGTTTTTATTGTTTCATGTTGAATTATTTCATCCATGGTGAATTTACTTGAAAATTATCATATAGTAAATAATTTTATAACTCGGTTTCTTTTCATTGGGTTATATTTATTTTTCATTATCATTGATATAAAATGTATATGTGTGTATTTAATTTTGACTATAGAATTTTCTAGATCTATTTTTTATTTATATTTTCATTTGAAAAACATTATCAAATTTAGTTTTAAATTCTCACTTAATGTTATCATTTTTGTAAGGGTTTATTTCACAATCCTATTTTAAGTTGGATTAATTATACTTTTGCATCCATTAATGTAAATTATTTAATCATTATACTATGAAACCATTTAATTTTTATATACTCTATTTTTTCATATTTTTTCAAGTAATAATACCATTTTACCACTCTTTGGTTCTTAAAATGACTAAGAAATTGTTGTAAGTAAAACACGACTTCATTTCTCACTTTGGTCAAAAAGCATTTTTATTAAAAAACCATATTTTTTAAAAATGTTTTCAAAAATGTTTCTAACCATTTTTTCAAATTATTTAATAAATAAATTTTTACCCATTTTTACTTTTTAATTTTTTTTAAAGTAATATTCATGTCGTTTTAAAAACAATGCTTATTTGGGTTTAATCAGAAAAGTGATAGGAGTCTATGTTTTAATGTGTACAAAATGAATAAAATCTCAAACCATATTTACCACTCAAGCTTTTAAATGTTATTTTATATGTTTCAAAAGAAATTTTATAAAAACACTATTTCCAAAATATTTTTTGATCTTTTAGCTTTACGAAATATATATTTTCAAAGTGAAAAGAGTATTTTCCTTAGGATTGTTTTCAAGATATTTTTATCGTTTCTATATTTATCAATAACAACAATTTATTTTAATTATAATCTAATGGGAATAATTTTAATTTATATGATCATTATTTTTTCTGTGGATGTTTTATGATCATTTTAACCAAGGAAAGTGTTTACCTTTATAATCCTGACTCTTTTTTGTAGACAATAACTTTTGTTTGAAATATTCACTTTCCTATGATCATTTGATATTAAATTTCACCAAAATATAAATACAATTTATCATGAATATTTTTATTATTTAAACCATATGCCATCTCAACCTATGGTTATCTATATAGAAGGTTTTATATTTACATAGGAAAATATTCATAAATATTTTTTTTTGTAAACATATAATATTGATGATAAGGAACATTAATAATGTATTAAATTGATTATTAAATATTTATAGAATTATTTGGACATGAATTGATGGGTGGGTTTTTGAATTTTATATCCCCTTAAAACATCGATAGTATAATGAGGTGGATTTGTAATCTATCCTTAAGAAAGTTTCTACCTGTATTTTTAAAACCTTCTTGTGAATAGTCTTGATGATAGATGTGTCATGTTCTTGAGAACATGACTTCTAATGATTATGAATTTCCTTCATTAGGAATTTCATAATTATTATACATGATATTTTAAAATTGATATTATCTATAGATGAATTTAATTCTCATTTTATTAATTAAATGGAATGTGTTTTATTTTACTTACATTTACATATTGATTATGCCTTATCTAGTTATGATAGTCATGTTATTAATAAAATGGAATTTTATTTTAGTTATTTACCTTTAAATAATGATTATTCAATTAAATTTATATAAATGGGATTTTTTTGGTTATTTACCCTACCATTTCGTTTATTCTTATTGATTCTTGATAGTTTCCACCATAATAATCCCATATTGAGCATTTGATCTCACCCTAATTTTTTTTATTTCCTATGAATCCATGAAGTGTTATATGATTAATATAAAAGTATTAAGTAGATGGAATAGTGTTATTCATGAAAAAAAATTATGTTATAGTTTCTCTTTTCAGATGTAATATTTGTATATTGTTTGTGTCAACTTTATTGAGACTACTAAACAATTTGGTTCTTTGGGGTGTGATTCCTTAAATATTATTCCAATGTAATAAAGAAGACATCAGATCCAGGCTAATGGGGTTGGGGTGACTATAGTTGGTATTAGAGGAAGTTTATTTGAAACCATTTGAACTTGATTTTGGAAAACATAGATTTGGGATCATAACCATACGACAAAATTTGAGGATTAGTATATAAAAACATCCTAAAGTACTGGTGAGGTAGAGATTTCATGGCTTTTCTTTGAAATACATCCCAATATAGATACTAAAAGTGGACATGGTTCTTTAATAGATGTTTCTAGGGGAAATAACACTGAAAATGGTGCATTGATATTGACCTGATCGTCACCTAGTGCAAAAAAATGGGCCTTACTATAAACCTGGTTTGACACTCCTACGGGATATTCTTCGGATAATTCATATTTTATTTACAAATAATTATGAAGGATTTGAATAGATGATGACAATGAATGAAATGGGTTAAACCTAATGTGTCTATGATTTAAAAATGGTGTCATGATTTAGACATCCTATAAAATTTTATATGTATTTCCCAATATGTTTATTGTTTCTCACACTACGTGTTCTAGTTTTTGTCAATGGTTCTAACTCGAAGGAATCATTTTGGCATTGAACATAATGGACAATGTGGTGACTATTACCAACCAAATGGGATGATTAAATGAGTGAAAGTATCATGATTATGCCTAATTATTTATCCCAAATTTTATTGGAAACTTATACCATAACTAACTCTAAAACTCACCAAAGAAGATAAGTCAGAATTTTTCTTAGAGCTCGAGTGGTGGTGATCATGGGGAAATAAAGGCTCAATTTCCATCATGTGATAAATATGGAAAAGTGATAATCTAGAAATGTTTCTTAAATGAATGCTTAAATTCTTTATGTGTGCAAAATAAGCGCATAATGTAAATAATTTCTAAGTAAAATGTAGAGTATGATGGAAAGAAACAATTCTCATCATGGGGATCTATTTATAGTTCATTGTCATAAGTATGGGACACCTAGGTATTATTTGAGTCAATCCCCTCTTTTAAATACCAAACCCTAAACCATTAAATGAACTATGATGAAATAAAACAGATGAAGTATTTATGTATTTTGATTAAATAAATAAAATATAGAAGTATTTTTTATATGGTAATTTGTTTATCAAAATCACAAAACATCTAATGATTTTGTTAAATTTTATAAGCATGTATGTCTTCAATAAATTAATATTTATGAGAACCACCTTGGTTTTTTAGAAGGTAGTTTTCTGGTCGACGACCAAAACACACATTTTATTGAAAAAAAATGGTTACACAAGTCTAAAATAATGGATTTTGTTTACATCCCTAACATAAAGCGGGAGTAACTCAGTAGGAAGATCATCCCTCCATTGAATATCATGAGCAACACCCATATTATCATCCCCATTAGTTATCCTATTTACTTCATGATATGTATGAGTTATGATGAAATTGATATATGAAAGAGTATTCAAGCAGTCCATCTAGAGAGCAGTGAGCATCCAAGCAAGATGAATGGTGTCATTCCAAACGGTGTGGACAATAGTAGTGGAGTCACTCTCAATCTAGATGTTGTTCCAGTTGTGTAGCTTGGAAAATGAAATAACATGGATAATACTCATCATCTTGGCTTCCAATGAGGAAGCAAGAACACAAGATCCATAGAAGCAGTCGAGCGTCGGGTCAAGGTGATTTCTAAAGATGGATTCACAACCCACTGGGGTAGGATTTCCTTTAGAGGCACCATCCACATTGATTTTAATCCATCCTAGGGTAGGAGGGTACCAAAAAACGTTAAAGGTAGCTTTAGGGTGATGGTAATTCCCATAAACCCCAATACGTCTAAGAATCCCAAGGTTATGAACCGAGTTGTTGCAATGATCCTCTTGAATCGAAGCTGCCTCCCGAATCAGAATGAGGATTCTCATTTTACCTGCATTAAGATTTAATGAATTGTTACGAAAATTAAAATCATTTCAACCATAATAGATCACATTAATAATCTCCTCTACAGCTCTGAAAAAAGGTTCTTGATTTTTTGGGATTCAAGTAGGTCCATACACCATTGTATCTGCAAGGTTATAGAACTACAAAACAACCATCTGCACTCAAAAATGTCAAAAATATAATGCTAGAGGGTAGTTTCTATATCACAAGAACGAAATAGGTGATTAATATCTTCTCGTTGTTGGTTCCACATATGAAATTTTGAACAAAGATTAATCCCAAAAGTTTGTAAGAAGGTATCCGTGGGGATTCTACTATGGGCGATACACCAAACTAAGGTGAATATCAAGGGTTTTAACCAGGATTTTTTGAAGTTTTTTAACCAGTATTAATTGTCATCATCATTGTTGAAAAAGTTTTTATAGTAATTTTTAGAGTCAAGAATCTCATTTTTAGAAACTTCCCAAATAAGAAAATCATCCACATTAGCGAATGGATAACTGTCAATAATGTGTTTGATATCCTCTGTTAAACAAGGGGTTTGTGAATGCATGACATTCTTTATGGTGTCATTAGTGTGGAGAGGAGGATGGTTATTGCGAATTAATGAGATCAGGGGAGCGCCAGTCTAGTTATCCTACCAAAAATTTAAATTTGAATCTCTTCTAGCCATCCATCTAGAATTTTCTGAAATGGAAGTGAAGGTGTTTTTAATGTAAGGCCATATAGAGGACGTGAGAAAGTGAGAATGATTATTTCTAAGTTTGTTAAGGAATTGATCCCTAAGAAAATCCATGGAAGGAGAGTTATTATGATTGAGGTTCCACGTGATCTTGTCTCAGAAAGATTCATTAAAATTAGAGAGGTTTTTAATACCAATACCCCCTTTATCAATCATCTAGCAAAAAGTAGCTGAGGGGACTGTGGCAAGTTTTCTCTACAGAGTACTCTTAGTCCAAACAATGTTCTTAATAGAAAAATTCATGTGCTTAAAGAGAATATTCATCCATTTATATATCATCATAGAGTAAACCAATTTGGAGAAAATTGTGGATTTAACTAGACAAATTCTCCCTGCCATCGAGAGGTTTTTACCCATCCAAGAAGAAATATGTTGAAGATTTTGGTCAACAATGGGGGAAAAGTAAGCCGCTTTGGGTCTACCCAAAAAGATGGGAACACCAAGATCAGTGTAGGGTAATAATCCCCCCTTAAAACCTATGGTATTGGTGATGTTCAGTTTCCTACAAGAGGGATAGTCTTTACTAAAGTAAATGTAAGATTTGTGGCAATTGATTTACTGACCAAACACTTCTTGGTAGTGAAGAAGGATGAATTTAAGATTATTAATATTTCTTTTTTCTCCCTGAATAAAGAGAATAATTTCATCTGTATATAAAAGGTGTGAGGAGGCATTCAAGTTTCTAGCAGCAAAGATATGTTTGATATTACCTTTTTTTATAGATTGAGTAAGTAGTCTACTTAAATAGTCTTCAGCAATTGATAAAAGAATAGCGGAGAGAGGATCACCTTGTCTAACTCTCTTGGAATAATTAAAATAACCTTTCATGGAGCCATTAATGAGGATGGAAATATGGTCCGAATTAAAAAGGTTTTTGATTCTGTTTATAAATTTTTCATTGAATACAAACCGCATAAGGACTTTACACCTGAAATTCCAATCGATGGTATTAAAAGCCTTTCCAATGTCAAGTTTAATGGAAACATTCCCACCTAGATTTTTCCTGTTTAATAGATTTGTGGATTTAGAGGCATGGAAAATACAGTCTTCAATATATTTTCCTTTTATGAAGCCAAATTGATTCTTGGCGATAATTCTATTGCTAATAGCAACTATTTTATTGCAAATCAATTTGGTGATAATCTTGAAGAGATAGTTTATGAGAGCAATGGGCCTGAAAAGGTTTAATTCATCCTCATTCTCTGATTTAAGGATAAGGAACAGGAATTGAGAATTTAATCCATGAGGGGGCATGCCTTTGGAAAAGAAAGTTTTCTCTATACAACAAACATCATCCTGAATCACATCCCAGTGTTTTTGATAAAACTAGTTATTAAAACCATCCATCCCAGGAGCACCATCTGAGTTCAGGCTAAATATTGTGTCTTTAATTTCATGGACTAAAGGAATACTATTAAGCAAGGAGTTTTCATCATTAGTAAACTTTGTTGGAATGACATCAGGCATAAGATATTTATCAATACTAGATCCATTAAATATATTATTAATGTAAGATATCACATGATTGGAAATTCTTTCCTCTATGTCAAGAATTTTCCCCCATATCTAAGATAGGCAAGAGGCATGTATGCTTTTATAACTCTATGGAGGGAATTGTATAATTTAGTATTCTTATCCCAATCATTAAGCCATTTGGTTTTAAAGATCTGCTTTTTGAGGTTATTCTTATAGTTGAGCAGAGTGATTAGTTTGAGGAAATGTTTCTTTCATGTTGGGAGTCATGAGAAAAGTTAAAGGAGGTGCTATCCATTTGAATTTGATTAAGATACCTTTCCAGAAGGGTGATATTATTTTCTAATTCATTTTTTTTAGATTTTCAATAGTTATTGAGGACTTGTTTAAGCATTTTTATTTTCACCGGACAAGAAAACACATCATAATTACTATGCATATTAGTCCAGGAGTTTTTGATGATATTCATACAGTCTGGGTCAGACGACCAAGCAATGTTATATTTGAACTTGGTCCTAGCTTTTAAATTGTTATGGGAAAAGCTAACTAAGATGGGTTGATGGTCAAAAAAATATTTGTAATTGTGATACTAGAGATGTTGGCGCATTTATTCAAAGAATGGTCATTAGTGAATTCCATGTAAAGTTTACTAGACACCATCCTATTATAATGTTTTCTGAACTAGGTGAATTTAGCACCCATTAGATTAACATTTTTAAATTTATTAACTTCAATGCAAGATTTAAATCTCCTAGAGGATATGGAGGCATGTGGAGGGCCTAATTTTTCACTAGGAGATAAAATAGTATTAAATTATCCAACTATAAACCAAGGATTATGGATAGTGTTACTAAGTTGGGTGAGCTCATTCCAAAGAGATCTCCTATCTTGGTATCTATTATAAGCATAAACCAAAGTAGTGTATATAGGATCATGCTCAAATATGTAGTCACAGGTAATATCTTGGTTCAAGTTATTGTATATACTAACATTATTCATAGAAGTGTGAGAAAATAACCATAAAGATTCAGTGGATATACCATTATTGCAAGCCCCTAAGAAAGAGTAACCAAAGGGGGACAAATGTTTAAATCTAGATGCGTAATGGACTTTAGGTTCAGCAATAGAAAAAATTTTATGGTAGTGATTATTAATAAAAAAAATTAATACATTAAAGGTGCTATGGTTGGAAATCCTTTGACAATTCCAGAAGAACATATTCCTTTGTACCTTTTTTTGTGGGGTTGTCCCCTTTCTTTTTGGAAATTGAGGTCCTTTACCTTGTTGAGATTCCAGAAGGAGTCTCCCTTGGAGTACTACTATGTTTAACATGTAATTATTGAGGGTAAATATGGAGGTTAGAAGCACCTGTACTACCCATACAATTTATATGTTTCTCACTTTGGGTGTAGGAGTCCGAGATAGTATGCTTGTTTAAAGCAGATGAAGGAGAAACTATTCGGTGCTCATTGAAATCATGAAAATAAGAAGTAGGCATGCCTAGGGAAGTAGGAAAGATTGGAGTATGAGGATAATTTCTCATCCTCCCATGCTATTTTGGGGGGATCTCCCTACATTCCTGCTTCCTGTCTTTGCTGCTCGGAGGGGACCGAAGAGAAGCCCTAAAATCCCGTTCAACATGCCTTTGATTGTCCTCTTTCTAAAATGAGGGTTGTGCATCTAGAAAAGTGTTTTCAGAGGAAGAGGCTTGGTTTTTATAGGGGGGATTAATCTCATTGTTATAGAGACTTGGTTTGGGGATACATTTATAGAAATACAACACATTGGATTAGTGTATTTTTAGTTGAAATTTTATTTAAGGAAGAACACCCTTAAATTTTATGGGAATACGTTTAAAAGTATTGGTATTGTTTAAGGTTTATCTTATCTTTATGTTGATGTAATTATGGGTCCTACCAATTTGAGAACATTATAAGAACTATATTAATATATTTTTGGAAGAAGGATATCTTTTTTCTTTCAGTGAAGGTCGAATGTCGTGAACCCATAACGAAAGGAAGATGGCATCACATGAACCAATCCAGCGCTCAAGGTGTAACTAGCCAAAGACTGCCTCCAAAGCCAGGGGTGGAGACAAGTGTTAAACACACACTAAACTCTAGGATGCCTTTTCCTAAAAACCTATACACATACACATAATCAACTCAATAATAAATTGTAGAGAGAAAGAAATAAAAGATTCAAAAAAAGTTATAAAATAAAACAAGAATTCATGAACATCTAGAAAATATGAGAGTACGATAATGTAAAATAAAAGTAAATGGTAATAATAAATTTCCAACCAAAAACATGTCCCTACCTGACAAAATAGGAAATGTAAAATAGCTAAGAGAGCCCAGCTCATGAATCCCAATTTACGACCACTATACGCTGTCCAAGCATGACACATCCATAAGATCATATAATGTCCTGATCAAACAATATATTACCAATAAAAGACACATCACATGATTGGTTAATCCCATGTTGGGGTGAGTTTATACATATCCACAATAACACCCAAAAAAAGGGTGAAGTGGGGACATTAATAGACACATTGAAGAGGAAAATAGTATATAGAAAAACATATAGTAAAAGTGTGTAGAAAAACACAATAATAGAGTATATGTAAACTCAACCAAACATAAGTTGATTCAAATGGTGATAAAGTGAACTTCTCATGTATTCTTTAATGCCTATAGTAGGAGAGCATGCTCGTCCAATCACGAGATGCTAGACATGGAATGCACATGGCATAAGCCACGCGTCTTCACCTCTCTTAGAAGGAGAGTATCCAAAAACCAAGGAGTGGGTACTGAAATATGATATATATATATATATATATATATATATATATTCTTAGTTAAAGAATCCCAAAAGAGTGAGTAAGGGGATCTCCATATCACAACTCATCCCATGAAAAGAGTAACTATCAGTTCCAAAATTTCAAGAATGATGCCCAACACCTCATGCATCTTCTGGGGACACACAATTTGAAGGGAATCTTTCACTACAACTTGATACTATCCTCTTTGAGTGGTAATAACTCATCCACATGGTTTTATGTTGCATAAAAAGGATATGTATTGGTGGGGAAATCATCCCTCTTTCTCGTGAGTCCAAAGGTATGTCAAACCAGATCTCATCACTCTGGCGCACTACTGAGTAGGAAAAAACTCGAAGTAGAGGTCCCATGCCATAGTGCATTAGGGGGGTTATACTTTGATAGTAGTCATAAAGGAACCATTCCAATGTTTATGGTGGGTTCCACTATAGTGTCACTAGGACCCACACCTTGGTACAACGTGGAGGTTATACCCAGGTTGTCGAGGACCGACACCCTATCAATGAGTTGTTCCACTCGAAAGTTAGAGGAAATGTGCCCATGACAATTAGGGGATCCACTCTAATGGTCCAAGACCCTCACCTTGGTATCACAAGGGTGTTCCACTTTTGTTAATCAAGGACCTATGCCTCACCCGGTAGGTGGGTTCCACTTATAAGTAACTGTAGAGGATCATTTCCCATAATGATAGGGGGTTACACTATAGAAGAATATTTTGGTGATTTTATTATGATCAAACCCATCATTGATCATCACCTCAGATATAAGACACATACAAAACATCTTGCATCATATCTTGAAAACCACTTTGGAGGGCACCATCACATTCTATATGAAATAAAACAATTAGGATAGGCCACTCAAGGGCCAAAAGATGAATCCAAAAGATGGAGATGCGAGAGGTAGAAGATTCAAAATGAGGTACACGACATGTATGTGGCCCAAATGATTTATGACCCTTTCTCATCATTTGGATGTGTCCCTATCCATAGTTAGGTACTAAACAGTGTACATGTGCCCCTAAGAGTTCCAGTGTACTCCCAGAGTTTATGGCATACATGGAAAAAATACTGATGAGCACATGACGCTCGTCATTTATCTAAAAGAAAAACATAATTCCACTAACATTCCTCCTCATACAACCTCAGGATTACCAAAAAGATCACACTATTTTGATCCTTAAGTAAAAGAACATAATATTGACTATTCATTCACTTGAATCGGACACCTAGTGAAGAAGCTGAATTTCATAGCATTATGGAAGAATAGTGCCTCGTAGGGCCCACATCTCGATCATGAAATAAAGTATAAAGATTGCATCATTATGATCCTCACTAAAAAAGAACACATGATCAGCTATTAATTTTTCCAAAACAGTCACCTGATGAAAAAATAACATTTCACTACAACACATCCAAACTAAGATGTGTGGTCCCCATGCCTCGATCTCGATTTAAATACCTAAAATTGGTATTAAAAGATTTTCCTCGAATATTGGGTCATGTTGCTACTAATGGCACGTCATTTGGAATCCCCATGTGGCAGTTATGACAAGTCAAATATTTAATAATACTTTGAAATCTATTAATTCACGTGTGTTTTGTGGGCCGAGGTTGTGGTTTAGGGGAAAATTTGTCTAAAATGTTCTTAAAATGTCCATATCGTTAGTGAGGTTACATTACCATAGACAGTGCATGAATCAGACTCCCCAAGTGGGATTTATGGGGTTTTAAATATGTTAATAATAATAATATTTTATTATATTTTATTATATTTTTATTAGGGTTACCCACATTTATTTCATGAGTTTGCAACCCTGGAACCAACTCTAACGCCTCGCTAGAGCTTCTCCCTCATCAACTGTCTGCCTCGCCCGGACCAGCCGCCTTCCACCACCCCACTCTATCGCCCTAGGGCCCGCTTGGGACACCCTGCGGCCCAGGACTTCGAACCACTTCCACCTAGATAGCCACACACTGCACTTCCTGCCTCATCTGGAAGTCACCGCAAGCTGCCACCCCCTTCGACTGGGCCTGACAGCATCTCCCCCCTTGAACACTGCCACTGCTAGCACTAGTTGAACCACTCGGCCTCGCCATTCGTTCTTCATGGAACCGCACCTCCATTCAAACCCAGTTCAGTCTAAAACCTTTATAATTTTCATCCATTAAATGAAATTATCCTATATCTATACTTTTATAAGAAAAATAATTGATGTTTTTTTGATCTGCCCCAAATCTGGGTGCTCGATTGAGCTCTAGTTTCCCAATAACTATCGAGCTCAGAACCAAAGTATTCAAACAGTGAAGAACGAAAAGAACGAGGGAAGAAAACTACATAAACAAAGGTTTTTAGGATTTTTGACCATGTTTTGTTGTCCAATGATCTATAATATGTTCCAGTGGTTTGATAAACAAAAGAGAAAGAATATAATTATTCTTTCTTGGGTGCATGCAAGATTTTTCAAGGGCGTTGATTCAAGAAAAAGAATGAAACTGCTAAATCATTTAATCAAAAGAGATAAAACACGAATTTATGATCCATGCCTAGATTTTTATGTGTTCATCATCGATGAAAATGCCTACTAATGAGCATCGTGTTTTTGGCACTCTGATCATCCAAGATATGCAACGTTATCACGATTCGTCGAATGATCATTATTGATTCTCCAACAAAGGAGGGAAGGTTTCTTCCTCAACAACCCAAGCGTTTTGAGGCTAACCATGGTGATTTTTCATAGTTTCATATTTATAACCATAGGATTAGGTTAGAGATAAATTAATTAATTAACCCACTTAATCATACCTATAATGATTGTCTCATCTAAGTATCTCGCACCAATAAACTTTAGGTCGTGCCTAGGTAAAACGCCGCATTACGAACTCAATAGTGGTCTCAGATTTTAAATTCTAGTCCTTGTTCAAGATTAATTTTAATTATAATTAAATATAACAATTATTTTATTTAATTATTTTATTTATGTTGACATCCTTGGTGAATTTTTCTATAGATGACCCATACCGACAAAAGTTATGTCGCATCAAGGTTAAACACCATGTTTCATACTTAACCATAGCTTCTAATGTATAATTTGAGATTCAATTTAGGACATATTCCATTATTTTTGAAAATATATTTTTGTAAAATATAAATATATTCATTATTTTTATAAAATTAATTCTGGGAAAATCGGGCCTTATAATACCACGTCGTCTCAGTGCTTGGCTCCAAAAATATTCTAAGAAAAATTCCAAAGAATTAAAGGGATAAAACCATAGTCTCTAAATTATCCAATTTTTAATATATTTTTATTCTAAAAAATACAAAAACAAATAAAATAAGTGGGGAAACTAAGATTTCACCTGGATCTTTCCTATACTAGGATGTAAATACAATGTAGAAGAATGAAACTCCCTCATTATCTCCTCTCAAAATGTGATGAGAATCACCATTCTTCAAGGAATAATGTGTTTCCATTATTCAAAAAATATATCAACTAAAAATACTAAGGATATATAGTCACGATAGATCTCACAGTCAATGTACCCCATCTGCAACTCACTCTCACACTCAAGATGAAAATGAGTCAGCACCATCGACTGAAAAAAACCGTACCCTCCTGCTCCACCAGGGTCAGCTGTGGGGAATCTAATAGTTGTAAATATTTCTTCACTAAATGAGCCTAAGACTTCATTATAAGATAATTTTCTATAATATTTCCCTTATATAGAGTATAAACTATATCTATGTTATAGCCTTGTAGGAATTCCAATTAGCACCGCTATCTTAGGTTCGAGTCTCTTATGAAAAGTGAATGGTTTTAATTTTTATATTTAATAAACCAATTATTTTTCCATGGGTTCATTATGATTTATTTTTTATTTATTTTTTCGGAACACATATGTATGGATAATGATGGGTGGGGTCCTATATCACTCTCCAATTAATTGGTATGTTTATGTATTTTTATCTTAAAAGGTTTAATAGGATAAATTATTCTAGGAGAAAATGTATATGGGAGGATTAATCCTAAGACAATGAAGTACATGGGAGGATATATCCCAAAATTATGACATACATGGGGGGATTTTTGTCAAGGAAAAGGGTATACATGTTGATTTATCTCATAAAAAAGGAATAAAACGTAGGATTTTGCCTAAGACAAATGGGTGCATTGTAGGTTTTATACCGAGCCCATCGATACATGAGAGGATTATCACAATCCCATGAAGGTTCAGGGATTTTTTTATTTTAATATTACTATGCTTATGTTTGGGATACATCTCAACTTTTTTCATCAAATATTGTTAAATTTTAATGATATATTATATTTCTATAAAATTCCATGTTTTCCTAATAATGCATTATTTTTAAATTATTTTGAGCTATTATGTCATTATCACATGTTATATGATTATTTAGATATTTTTGTTCCATTACATATATTTTAAACTTTTTGAATGGTGTTTTTATGATCATATGTTACTCTAATATATTTTTTATTGTCAAATAAGGTCATTTTTTATTTTATTATGAAATTTATGTCTTCCTCCTGTTCTCCTCAATGTTTATGATTTATTAATCTATTATATGTTTTCCCCTTATTGATAATTATATCTCACTCATTTTTTATGTTTCCAATCCCCACATTATGAAGAATATTATTTCATGTCAGATATCTAGAAAAGGGTCTAGGGGAGCACAAATATGGAGAAAATTTCACAAGTGTAGTAAAATAATATTTTTATGTAGCTAATACCCAAGGCAATAAAAATATATGTCCCTGATTTGTGTAAAAATTTGTGAGATGTACTAATTAAATCATGGTATCAATGTATTATTAATGTATATTTATCTTAGGTCTCTATAAGAAACTTATATCTTCAATAAATTGTTGTAAACAAAACATCCACATCATTAATACATTTCTTTTTTATGAATAAAAATTTAAAAATAACCACACATAACATGTAAACAACAATAAATATGAAACCATATTTTAAAGGGTTTAACAATATACCCATTTTTATTTTTATTTCAATACCAAATATGTATCTCCCCCTTATTGAAAAAAAAACAAAGTGAATAGATTTAAAGCATCAAATCAAACTTATGAAAGACAAGGAATAATAAATTAATCATATCTAATTATATGTGATATATATATTTTTGTATAAAATATGTTTTATTAAATAAATCACCAATGTTGTCCTTAAGAACACCTCATCTCATTATTGTAATTTTGTGTACTCAAATAGTTGAATTAAATGAAAATTTAGAATGAATTTATTTCTTACAACACTTAGAACACACATTAAAAGAGTAAAATAATAAAGTAATAATATTTTCCCCCATGAAAATAATCACATTCTCAAGAATTTTTACTGAGAATGGATATAATAGAAAACTAAAATAATATACATAATCTAATTAGAGTGATTGGTCTATATATCCATTTTCTGCCTTAGCTTCTCAAAATGTTTTGTTGTGTGAGGTTTGGTAAGAATAACACAAACCTATTATTAAGGAAGAAAAAAATCCAATAATAAAATAGCCTCTTAATCCCTTACATTCATAAAATGGTACATTCTCTCAATGCATTTTTACTTGGAGTATTATAACATATTTTTGGATAGGTTTATGGAACTCTAATTATGATAGCCTATAATAAAAAATCAGTATCTATAATATTTATTTTTTTATGTTTTGTATTAATCCATATAATTTGTTTAACTTAACTGAATAAATATATATATTCAATATAAGTTTTTCTTAGTGTTACAGATGTTTTCATTTTTGAAAACCAATATATATAGAATCTTTCATTGAAAAATTATCCATCAAATTTGGATTTCCTATCATCAATCGCCCATGTATTATCAACATCTGTAAATCCTATTGTATATAGAAATATCATATTCTTATACATATTACCATAATTGAAAGTATTTGAGATTATCACAATATTATCTTTTATTTCAAAAAAATTTGTTTCTTTTGGATTAGATTGATACCTAGCACAAATGGTGACAACATACACAATATAAAACATTGTTTTTTTAAGAACAATAGAATTCCAAAAATACTTGTAAACTAATTATCATTAAAAATCTTCCCATAGTGATCATTGATCAAAATGTTTCCCTATTGAACTGGTGTGGACACTCATATAGATCCCTACATGTCAAACTTATTCAAGATAACATTTTCAAATTTTTCCTATGATACAAATAAATAATATAATTCTTGACAATTTTATAATATGATGGAAAATATCATTTCTATAATCATTTAAATTTCAAACCCTTAATTTATGTTCCTTGAGAACTCCTCAAAAAAGATTTATTTATTACTATAAAACATTATATCACCCATATAAACACTCACAAAATGTTGTGTGTTGTTGATTTTTTCCCATAAAATTATTATACACTTTCCCTCTCTCAAATATATGGATTCTAAGATACTCATGAAGCTTAAAATACTAGTATCTTGGATCCTAGATCCAACCATAAATAGGTTTTTGAAACTTACATACATTTTATCCATCTGAATATATCATAAATCCATCTTGTTGTTTAGTGTACACTTCTTTAACAAGTTCACTATTAACAAAATCTGATTTAATAACCATTTAAAATATTTTAAACCTTCTTTGAGTTTAAATAGATAGAAAGATACTAATATGTTTTATTATAGACATGAGGTAAAATATTTAATTAAATTCAACCACTTTAATTTTTGAGTATGCTTTACAAACTAACATGGACTTATTTCAATACACTTCACCATTTTTCCCACATTATTTCAAAATACCCATTTTCTCATATCATTTAATTTTCATTAGATCTGGGAACTATTCACCATGTCACATTTTTCTCAATCTATACCGAATATTCATTCAATTCATGAACACACTCTTTTTGTTCAAATGTTTCATCAACTATATAAGGTTTAACCTTTTACAATAGAATAGTATGACTAGTTTTCATGATCTTCCTTCTTGTATGTACACATTTATTCTGATATCCAATAATATTCTCAATATTAACATGTTTTATCTACCTTGAATTTTCTACTTTAATTTGTTTTTATTTAAATTAATTGATTGATAATCTAGAATATCAATATTTTTTTTCAATTTGTGTTTTTTTTTGTATTTTATTAAATAGATTTAGTACTTACAACATCATCCTCATTATCTATAATGATAGCATGTCTAATCTCTTCTTCATTTTAAAATATTGTGACAAAAAAACTATCAATAATTCTTTTAAAGTTGTTATTATATCACTAGTATTACTTCCCAATCATTTTGTATCCATGTAATATAATATATTTAATATTTTTATCAAACATCCCTCCATTGATTTATGTTTTCTTAAACAAACATAACCTTATGAACACTCTAAAATATTTAAAATTTTGATTCTTTTTTAGACACATCTCATATGGATTCAAATATAAGTTTTTTCTTATTGAGGCATATATTATAAATAATTCCATATATAATGATGCATTACAACTAGTAATACTCTAAGGATACATGATCTGCTAGAATGGTCCTATCCATACGAACAAGACTCTTATTTTTCTTTTCAATTGCTCAATTTTACTGAGTATTTTGAGAAATAAATTCATGTCAAATTCCATTTTTGTTAAGATATACATTGAAATATTTGTCGAAATAATAACTACAATTATCTAATCTCAGTTTGTTCATGTAAAAAAATTTGTATCTATTGGTATTGTAAACATATTAAATATGTCTGGGGCTGTGATTTATATGACTTGAACATGATACATGTCATCCTTGTGAAATAATTTGTGAATGTGATGAAATATATTTCTCTATTTCTTGAATTATTAGTCATAAGTCCACATACATTAGTGTGAATCAGTTCAAGAGGATTTGAAGATCTAATTTCAACCCCCTAATGATTTTTTCTCACCATTTTTCATTAGTTTACAAAAATTAATATATTTCATCTTTGAAATAAGGCTTAATTCTTCACAACTTATTCTTGGATAAAGTTATTGATAGTATTTTGTCCATGGGGACAAATAATTCTATGACATAACTCATTTTATACCTATTTACTTATATAAATACCTATATTTTATTCCCCAACTGGAAAAAAATTTCATAGGGGTCCCAAACCCATTTTAACAATAGACTTATTTTTACTATTTTGACTATTAATCCAATTTTCTTAAATCTAATCTCATTTCGAACATCACACGGTTATGAAACGCTAAATATATTGTGATTTATTTTATAAAATACAACACAATATCTAAACTGATTTGATTTTTTCCAATGATTT
This sequence comes from Viscum album, assembly GCA_963277665.1. Lineage (NCBI taxonomy): Eukaryota > Viridiplantae > Streptophyta > Magnoliopsida > Santalales > Viscaceae > Viscum > Viscum album. Next base: position 1,539,286,960 of record OY728156.1, on the reverse strand, counting down.
CTCTTCCAAAACCTTTTATCTTTACTTGGATATTATTACAAAATATCATGACTCCTTCACATTTCTTGTCATTTTTAAGTTTGTTCTAATCACTTTTCATTTGAGATAAACAATTATTTTCCATGATGCAAGGATAATATGATTTTAAGGATTAAAATAAACTTCAACCACATTTTTAGTTTTCCTAATCTGACTTTGATTCTAATAATTTTATAACCATTAACATATATTCAACTAAGTAGGGATAAAGTAAACATAAACATATGAGGTATTCTATTCTTATTCATATCTCCCATAGAAATTTTATAGGTTTCTAAATCTATTTATAATTTAGTTTTATACTTAATATATTAAGGTATTTTAGGTTATCATATATGTTTTTGGTCTCCCCCAGGACTCTTTATCTCTTATAAATATATGAAGAGACATATTATACCAACTATTTTATGCCTTCTATCCAAAAAGACCATAAAACCAGTGTCATCTATGAAATCCTCAATTCTCGTAACAAAACTTATACTATAAGGGATGATATCTTATTCTATTTTACATTCTTGAATTATTATATCTCACAAGTACATTTTGTGGGATTATTTCTGAACATTTTTGTCTAATATAGAACCATTTTGTAAATTATTTTTCTCTTCAGATATTAATAGATTTGAACATCTCTTCAGAACATTTAGTATTACATATTTGGTCTACCATTAGATTTTTTGTAGAATACTTTTTCCTTTATAATAGATATTCTGTAGAATTTCCCTTTTCATATATTATATATTTTTTGGAATTGATAATTATTAAATTATTGTTGTAACATTCACCTTATTATTGAAAATATTTATACCACTTACACTTAATTTACTCATCCAACTTATTAATTATAGATATATACTTTCTATGTTAACAAATTTTCTTATCCATTTTGTTAATGGTGGAATCCATATCTTTAATGAGTTTTCAATTTTCTTAAATATCAATATTAATCATCTCAATTTCTTTAACCAGGTTGTATTCTTCAACCAATAATTGGTTTTATATTTTAAACATATTTTTAACAGAGTATTCACGTATCTCATCCTTCGTATTTATTTCCAACACATTTTTATTTCCATTTTCATGGTATATTCTTTAACAATCTCTATTTCATTTACAAAATACACATTTTGTATTATGAATCATCTTTTAAAGGATTCACTTGTTATTATACTTATTCCAAGTGTATTATTTGATAGAAATATCTAGAAAATTCATCATTGTCATTACCACTATCTTCACTATCATATGCACCTTCTTCATCTAGAAAAAAATTTATTATAAAATAACAATGTGAAATATTTTTATTTTATTTTCACTGTACACATGAGAGATTTATCCCAATGATGTTATTCCTGATAGATTCTTCATTATCAATTTCCCTTACAAAATTCTTTGAATGGTTAGAATATTAATGGATATCTTTTTCAAAATTAAAATATTTGAAAATAAGTTTTCTTCTATACATACTTTTACCTACTATTGATAATTTTTTTGACATGATAGAAAGATTTTAAGAATGATCTTCCCTATCTTATCCTTTAACTGAGTAGTAATGTTTTATTCTATCTATATACTTTCAATAGATTTAAAAGAAAATTCCTTTTCTTTCTATATATTTCTATTAAGTGAAGGTTTATTCACATTCCATACTTAATGAGAGTATTCTGAAATTCATTTATGGTGAAGTCATACTATAGTAAAGTGATCAAGAGTTTCTATGGACCCTCTAATAGTTTTAATAATCAGATTTACCTTAGTATAGAACTCATAAACAATTTCAGCCTTCTGAATTCTAACATCTTAAAACTATTATCAACTAATTTTTATATAATCTTATTTCTCTTTTTTTTCCTTCATAAATATTATGAATATTCTTCCAAATATAAATAGAATTTATTCAACATATTACCTTTGTTTATTCCTTTTCTAAAAAATAAGATAATAAATCATTCATGTTCTTCCCATTATTTTCAATGTTTCTTTTTTCAGTTAGACATAAGGTTAATGTTTTATCTAGATCCATGAATCTGTATTTAAAATAATCAATAACATCAATCTCGAGTGAAATAATATAAGGTTCCATCCTCACTTTCAAAGAATGAAACCCCTTTCCATCAAACATTGGGATACCTCCTACATAAATAGAATTTGTTTGATTCATGTCCGAAACATGAGAGAGAAAAAAAGAGTAGACTCGTGATAAGATACAAATTACTAGATCACAAAAAGGGTGATACACACTAATATTGGGTAAATTATTCTTTATATGTATTTATATTCTCCCTCAAATTTAATGACTATTAAACACCTATCTCAAGATGATCGTTGATTCAAAAAGAAAATGGAAACAACCCATTTGTTAATGAGATTATCCTCCTTTAAGGATGAATACATCCCCTATGTTTTATGGTTATTATCCCATATACACAACTCTCTTATTATTATCAAGTGGAACTTAAGAAAGGGTAATACATTGAACTCATAAAGTTATTGTCACTGAGTAGTTACAATATTGTATCAATATAACTTGTAATTTTTTAGAGGAATATAACTAATGAATGTATGTGCCTCTATAAAAACTTTACATATGTCAATTTTCTTCATCTTAAATATATAAAAAAAACATAAATGTTTATTCTTATTTTTTTTGGTACAATAACATATAAGTTATCTTCACTCAAGAAATACCACTAATCACTTTATTCATTTTTGATTATTTATATACACCATATTTTGTCAAAAAAAATAATTAATAGTTCTGTAAATATCAATGATTTTTAGTGGAATGTATATTCTCATTCAAACTCATAAGAACATAGTCAATATCATCCTTTATTTTCTATTTAAGACACTAGTACTCTCCCACATATGATATTTGAATATTTTTATCCTCTATTTTTATAAAAAATCTACATCTTAGAATTATTTCACATTATCATAAATAATACAGCAACATTATGTGTGTTACGTAACTGAGATCCTCATTCTAGTCATCAGACAACTACTCATGTGGGGAGCTTCTCAAAACACCCACAAAACTTAAACTAAAATATGGTTCAACACATTATTTCTCATAGGAGTTATTCTTATCTATAACTCACACCAATATGGTGGGAGTTCATTGTTTCCACATTTTTTTGTGGTCAGAACGTATCTTAGAAACACACCATGATGACCACTATTGTGTAGCATATATTTTTTTTCCTATTTCATATGCACTACAACTTGAATAATGGAATGGACATGCTCATTATTTTGTATCTCCATCTTTAGTTCAATATGTGTACCATGACCGCAGATTTCTCTGATGTCAAAAAGAACTAAAACCTCCATTATGATGTTAGAATCCTTTAATATTGGGTTATGATCATCGTATGATTTTAATTCTTCATTATATTCAAAAATCTAAAAACATAATTTTTGGTCTTCAAAATCTTGAATTTTCTATAAACCTATAATGAAACATATAATGTTTTAAAATGACACTTACATATCTTCTAGATGACACATAATCATCTCCATATCATAAATATAAAAATGAGTAATGACTCATACATGGATATCCTTTTTCTTAATTTTCACCAAATTCATGAATGACTCGTACACAGTTGTTAAATGAAAAATAAACATAGATAAAATGAGTAATATTAATATCATGCATCACTCATATGAGTCCATGAACATTTCCAAATTTAAGTGTTGAATGATACCAATGTATATTAAAAATCATACAAACTAGAGGAATCCACATTATATAAATTATTTTAGATAGTACTTTTACTTCATCAATTCTTTCTTATTTAGGAAAGAAATTTTAAAAATAATAAAACCTAACAAGTATTTAAAAAAATATAACACAAACCTTAGGTTTGTTTGACAAATATTATATGTAACACCCATGCGATATCATATATTATTCATTTTAATAATAATTTCATAAATCAAATACAAGGTAAATCTATAATACAACTAATGGATTTATAATGATGGATTAACCATTAATAAATGTGGAAAGAATTTATGGAAACCTTCATTATTGAGATATACCATGCTAGATAATTCAATCCATGAATATCTAAAATTATGAACACATTGTGTACTATACAACAGTGAAGTTTCTACTTTATTTATCCTCACAGTAGTTAAATAAGGTCACAAATATGAATACATTAGACTACCTCCTTCATATTGTATTCATGAGCTAAATTGGATGACCCATCTCATGGTTGGAACTATTTTTCCTCCATCACATGATAGTTCCATCTAAATAAAAAATTAAAGAATATGAGAGATTTAAGGAAGTAGAGTCTGAAGGATCTTGGGAGCTTATAAACATAACAAACCTAGTAGTAGGGGATTCTTGTAAAGACCTTGAAGAAACACCTTGTGTAATCAATCATTAAATTTTATTATACCAAATGTATGTGTTAATTTATATGGTTATAAAACCCTTTTCTAACCCACAATTAAACATAAATTCATCACATGGATGCATTATGATTACCTTAAATTGAATAAATTAATTATAGATAATGTGGGTGTTAATTTAAACATACTCCATTAATTAATTCATGTATATCAATAAATTATGATATTAGTATATCGTATGGTATGATATTGGAAAATAAGTTTTGATATGATATCCTATATCATAATAAATCACATTACCATTCATGGAAACCTTACATATTATCACATATATTGATCTTATATCATACCTTATAATATATATTAAAATTTATCATATATATGCTAGGATATAGTTCATATATTCTTCATTGAAGACGTAAAAATAAGTTATAATTTTATAATAAAATGTTGGATCATTTTGGTCTCATATAATTTTAAATTTATGTGTATTTTCTTCTTATAACTCATAAATAAATATTTGGTTTTTTTCTTATATTTACATGATAATTCAAACTGGTTTTATTTATTTTGAATATTTGATTCACCTTTAAAACATAAAAATTGTTTAATTATAAAAAAATTCATTGGATTATCATGGCCAACTCGAACATCATATTGAAGTGAGGATTATCACTAGAGATTATAAATTTATTAAAAAATTGTTCTGATTATTTAATGAAAATATAATATTTTTTATTTAGTTTTAATCAATTGATGCACATTTGAAATCTAAAAGAGTCATAATTCCAAATAATCACTTTTGGATCATTTGGTCACATCACAACCCATATTTAAATTTATTTTATTTTTAAATATCACAAATTAAAAGAACATATTTTTCTAAACTTCCATAAAAATTTTATCTAAATGAATAAACATTCACTATTTGATACATTATAATACTTATTAGAGAGTTATAATTGTGAAAATAAAATTTGAATCATTTTGATCACATCAATATTTATATTGGTATATAGTATATTACTATAGTTTATAAATTAATCCGTGAAAATGTTCAAAATTTTTCATGAAACTTAAATATCATTATGCATGTGTGGAGCTTAAGCAATGTTACGAATCTAAAATTTCACATTAAATCATTTTGGTCACATTATAGATTTTATTGATGTTTTTTATTCTTATAAGCTATAAACTAATAGATTATTAATTTCCTAAATTTTACCAGCAACTTGAGCTCATTTTCTAGGTTTGGACCCTTTGATTCACATTTGAAAATAATAAAAGAGAAATTATTTTTAGAAATTTATTTAAATCATTTTAGTCACATCATATATCTAATTGCTGTCTATTTTTTCATATATTTCATAAAATAATATGTGATCATTGTTGTAAATTTTCACATCAATTTAATCATTCTAACTTGGTTTTGATCATATAGCATGCTTTTAGAACATAAAAGAGTTATAATTCTAAAATTTTACACTGTATCATTCCAGTAACATAAAATATTAGATTAAATTTTGATTTTTTTTACTTTCATTAAAAATATTGAAAATAATCAATTTTCTAAATTCTCATGACAATTTTTTCATTTTTCTTGATTATTATTATTTGATACACATTTTCAATACAGAAAATGAATGTATCATTATACTAAAAAATTTCTGAGATAAATATAGTGGAAAATTCCATATGAATTTCATGCATCATTTATCTTCCCACCTATTAACTCATGATAATGGTCAAAAAATAAATATATGACCTAAAACCAACGAATATTAGTTATTATAACAATAATAATGAAAATAAATTTAAATATAAATTATTTATATTTGACACTGGGACATCAGAAACAATATATTATCAAAAATAAAATTTAAAATTTAAAAATGCTACTCAAACTCTCTTAAGTGTTCCTCTATGTGTGTATATCTCTTTTCATGTGTTTGTACTCATGGCTATAGATTCATCTCCTAATAATATATCTCTTTAGGAATTGACACATCATAGAACAATCTTATTCTTGTTTATGAGTTTATAGAAATAATTATTAATGTTAAACCACGATTTTGTGGCATAAACCACACCTCGGTTTATACTAATATAAACCAAAATGTATTGAAGGTTTAAAAATCATGATTTTATGCATTTTATTATATACGTAATATGATAAAAATGATTATAATTAATTATTACACCTTATAAATAATAATAGGTTAAGAATATCATATGATAATATTCATGAGAGTTTGATTGTCTAAAAAAATTTAAAAATTAAAGAATAAATTATATATTATATCATAAGTTATAAATTTTTTCATGTTTAAAATTTTTATGAAACATTTCATCAATGGATAAATATTTAAGAATAGTTTGGAAGCCTAAAAACTATCCTTAGTGGATGTATAAAGAGGTCAAATACTTCTATAAAGAGTTTAATTCAAATATTAATGTTTTGGGTGTTAAAATATAGATTTGAATATTTTATCTTCTCTTAATCCTTTAATACAATAGTTTTAAGAAAACATGTATTTAAGAGTCCTTATTAATAATTGGGAGATTCATATAGATCATGAACACCTTAATAGGATGGATTAATTTTGATTCTTGTGAATTTTCATCAATAATTGATAAAAATAATATAGACCTAATTTATGAAAAGTTAGGGTACATTATACATTTATATTTATTTAATTCAAATAATAGAAGGATATACAGAATTATACATTTTGTACAATAGATTTTTTTACCTTTACATAATAACTTTCCCCTCCAAAACCCATAAGGGGTATCAGAGTAAAATAAATTTCATTTGAATTGAATTATTAATAGATAAAGCCTATTAAAAATTTATTTTTCTAGAACTATGATGTGTTTTATATATAATGGTTGAAAATTTTGAAAATTTTCATAATGAAGAAGTTATTTTAAGAAAAATGGTAATATATTATGAAATAAAATAATGGTTTTTGAAAAAACGAGCATGAAATATTATTTTAAAAATAGATCATTATAAAATGACTTTTTTATGGAGGTTTTTGGATGATAACACTCATGGTTAAACTTTGAATGATATTTTTATAAGAAAATCACAACACATTATATGAAAAATAAATCATGGATTTAGAAGGAATATTTTGAATGATCATCCTATATTTTCTTAACATAAATAAAATAAAACATGCTCCCTTAGAAATTATTTCACATGAGAAAAAAAATGATGGTTTACATAAAAATGATAATTTTTTTTAATAAAATGTATTTTTCTTAAAATTCATACAAGAATTTTTTGGGAAGGGAAAACCAAAATAAAAATTATTTTATATATGTGTTATAGATTTATATTGGATTTACATGGTGGATTAGTTTATAAATTATATAAAAATTATATAATAAATAATAATATAATAAATTATTTTTATAAATTGTTTAAAAAATATTAAATGTTCATAATAACACACCTTATTTGCACAAATTATTTAAACTATGAAAATAAATGTTTTGGTGTATTCAATAAAAGGTTTAAATAAATTGAAATATTTTTTATTTTTTATGTAAAATGTTTACAAAAAATATAAAATGTTTACATTATTATAAATATTCTAATAAATATTATATACTTTGAACATGAATGATTTCTTTTAAATTACATGTAAATAGATAATATGGAACTGTTTATATTAAAATAATTATTTTCCCCTCTAACTTTAATTTCTATGATTTTTAAATAAAACCACATCAAAGGGTTAAATTGGAACCCAAAAAATTCCTTGGGATGAAACCTCTATCACTTTTTAAAGATCAATTTCTAATAATAAAACCCAAAAAACAAGCCATCGTAAAATAAAATAAAAAAATAATGTTATTACATTGGGACACAACTATAATTAGAGTATAATGGAAGTGAAGTCGCTAAACATAGGGACCTCACCTGTAACACCCTGAGATTTAATGAGAAATATTTTTTTATGTCTTCTGTTATACGCAACACCAAAGAAATCTTTCACAACACACAATACTGACTTGGCTTGCATTACACGCAATCGCGACCTTCCTCGATAGCGTGTGTAGTACACAATACCAGGTTTCACTAAACAATGATATATTATTATGGACTAGCCGTTATTAGTAGTATTAACTAGATTTTTAATTTTATAACATTATTATTCATCTTACACAATTTCTAGAACATGGTAAGAGAACAAAATAATTTTTTCAGGTAAAATAAGTATTTTTCAAAAAATGCAGTTTTGCCGCCTTTTGATGGAGTACCCACATTAAATATAGTTTTTGACATTTTTATAAGTTAAATTTGACAAAATAAAATTCTTATTTGGAATCAGGATATAAAAATTTACTTTGGATAAATTTTTTATATTTTTATGATAACTTTCATATTTTGATGAATAGTAAAAATACATGAATTTTTAATTAAAATTTTTTTTTTTCATTGAGATAATTTATATGGTTAAATTATAATATTGAATGGTTTTAAAATATAAATAGAATATATTTTTACCATTTAATATTATTTCTGTCATCAGCATTAATTTCACATTGAATTCATAGGTAAAAACATTTCAATCTTTGCCAATGTTTTAACTTTTAAAACCCGTTTTCTTAACAACGGGATTAATTTTAAATTAATTACTACAACTTATTTGTTTTTAATTTTGAAAAATGGATTCCTTATTTGGAATCATTGGGTCCAAATTATGTTAATAGACTACTTTTTATTTTTGGGCATTATGAATAGTAACTACGGTAAATTTTATTTACCATAGTTAAAGGTAAATCGGGTAATTAAGGGTAAATATAAGATTATAAAATTACTCAAACACCGGCCAAAATCCTATTGGATGACTAAAATTATACCCATATCACCTAAGTGTAGGATTATATTCATTTAAGAGACTTTTTTCTATGAAAAGAATTTAATTATTATTAAAACCAAAGAAAGTGACAACATGTCACTTTCTTAAATATTATAAGTATAATAATTTTAATTTAGTGATAAACTTAATGAAACTTCGAACATGAATAGTCTCCAGAAATCTAATAACATTATCTACATCATATGAATTTATTTATAATTTTTAGGTATTAAATAATCATCATTAATTATGACACAATAGTGATGTTGAAATTATTTTATTGATTGAAATATCAAATAAATTATCGTAAAAATATTCAAATAAATATTATATGATCTATTTAATGTGATACACTAATTGTTTAGATACATATGACATTTTATGAATCTATTAAAGCTTTTAGTTCGAACATATCTTCTGTATATATTTTATCTAAATTCAAATAAATGAATAGTGTCAAAATTGACACTATTGTTATTTTATAAAAATAATATATTATAAATTTTTTTAAAAATCACAAAAATATTTAAAAATTATAAATTAAAATTTATATGGTCTACAATGTCATAAAGTGTCAAATTATGGAAAATTTACAATACATATATAATTATTTATAATAATTTAAAATTTATAATATTATTAACACAAATAAAATTAAATTGATAAATAGGGATAAATAAAGTTGATGATGTTTAAAATAATTTCCTAACATGTCTAAATTTTATTGTTTGATGAGATTACAACCCTATATCATCTAATATTTTGATATGAGTAATTTTGGAAGTTTTTAATTGGGGTTGGGATTTAATATAAACTAATATTTCTTATATTTCCAAAGGTTCCCCTCTCCTCCCTTATAAAAGGGCACCTCCTCCCTCTCCTCCTCACACCAATTTGAGCCTTCAAGCTTGGACAAACCCTGACCATTTCACTTCCCCACTTCCTTATAAAACTACTAGAGGTACTGGTCTTCTCAAAAGACCAACTCTAGTGCCCTAAGAGAAATTTTAAAGGAGGAACTTCGAGAAAGAGGTAATACTTTCTACCGTTTTCTTCAAGTTCCATTCTTCTTCTACTCCCTCTTCTTTAGTTGTTTCATTATGAAGTAATAACATCAGTATACCTAATATAATTATATGTTATTATAAATTTAAAACAATCCTATTTCACCTCTTATCCATCTTACGGTAAACAAAATCACCGCGCGTGCGTACGTACGAAATACCATCTCCTCTCTGTGGTGTAATATGTTTTCCACCACCACCTTACTTGGATGGGTATAATTGTACAAATAAATAACTAAATATTATTATTGTAAAGTTTTATTTATTCTGAAATATTATACATACACTTCAATACATACCATGATCATGGGAATGATATCATCGCTCATGCGTACGTACGGCCTACCGCGACTCTTTCTATATGATCTTCATTGAATAATGATTATATAAATGAATTGAATGAATTAATATGATATGTATTATACTAATATCATTCTGTAAATGATATATCTATATCCTATAAAGAATAATAAGAATTTATTTGACAAAACACGCATAAGAACATAAAGCAATAAACACCCGAATAACAAGTTGCAATGAAATATTGCTACTAAGAAGATACAAATATGACCATATATGATATCATAACAATGAATATGATTATTTAATAAGTCAATTGAAATTATTTAAACCTTATTACAGGAGGTTTGGATTCATATGAAGCATATCGGACCCAAGGTAAGGGAAAATCTCACAATCTCATTTTTATCTGAGATTGGTTATACTTCAGAATTTACTGGGGAATATTTATCATCCACATACATGTTTCCTCAATATGTAATATTATTTCCATCCACCTAAAATTTTTAAAATAAAATTTTACCCTTCGGTGAGTTTTTAGTAAAAGATATGAAAGGAATCCTTTTTCATTTTTCATACGAGGTACTTTCTGAATTTTCTGGCCAAAGTACGGGAATAATGTTTTTTTTAACTTATATGGCATGAATGGATTTTTAGAACATTATTTCCATGAATTTTCCTTTACAAGTTTTAATGTTTATTTTTAATAAACTACTTTTAGTTTAAAATTATATGACATGTTAAGAAAGGAAAAAAAATTTGAAGTGGAAATGATATTTTCCTCAAAAACGGAGTTCAAGTGTTTTATCAAAATTATTTTCCATCCAAGATAATATAGGGTTCTGTTTCTATCCTTATTTTTACATTGATTTGATTATGTTATGATGGAATTATTTTTATGATGTCCTTTTATCTTATATGGATTATGTTATGATGGCATGATGTTTAAGATACCTATTTTTATTACATGGGTTATACTATGATGTATGGTTTATGATTTTGTGGCACACATAAGAATGGTATCATTATGAGATGGGTGGGACCTATATCTCCCTCCAATGAATTGGGTAAATATTTATATCTCATGAGATAGACATGGCTGGAACGGTAGTTTAAACCGGTTTAGTGAAACAGGACTGAAACGAGGAGTGAACTCAGTTCAGAAATGGACTTTGTCCGCTAAGATAGTCTTGTAAATTAGTATTTACTAATAAGAAATGATTCTCTATGATTATGTGTGTATTTGACAAAGCTTCATGTTTTAATATATTATTATTGGGATTACATTTCACTTCTATGATTTATCCCATGTTATGATCACTTTTCCAGGATAAGATTTTCAAAATGTCATGTTCTTATGAATATGATATGTTTGATATTTCTTTTTTTACCCTTACTGAGCATTTGAGCTCACCCTTTTGTATGTTTTGTTTTTCCCAGGTCAGGAAGAAGGATATTAAGTAGGATATTCCAAAAAGGGACGCTAGATATGATGAAATAAATGGGAGACAACGTAGATGATTTATGAACTAGTTTTTTATGTTTCCCAGTTTCTAAAGACACTATACCTATACAGTAATTTCATGGTTTTGTTATATATTGTAATAATTATGCTTCATTTTTTAAGTAATTAAAATGTATGTAAAGTATGGGTCGTTATAGTTGGTATCAGAGGAAAGGTATAGTCAACCTTTGGAAACTAGGATGTGAAAGCCTTAGTAAGAAACCTAAGGATATTTCTAAGCATAGAACACAATCTTAGTGTTTTAGAAATGGCCATGAACAACCTATGAAAAGAAATTAAGTGTGAAATTTTATTCTTGATTATGTGGTTTACCTATTATAATTAGTGTTACTCACACTATTATTCTTGGTTTTAGTCAATGGTTGGAACCCGAAGGAACCATGTTAATGCGGAATGCGACGGGCAATGCAATGATAGTCCCCCTGAGCAACCAAATGTTATGGGAGCTGGAATGAAAAATCTTGTAGCCTTGCTTACACAACTTTCTCAAGCTATGAATCATGAAGGACTTCCAAACGAGCAAAGGAGGGAGCAATATTCTGTTGAATCCTTCATGAGGGAGCGTCTACCTTCATTCAGTGGGTCTTCTGATCCATTAGTGGATGAATAATGGATCAGTACCACTAAAAAGATATTTTCAGTTCTTCAATGTTCTGAACATGATAAAGTCATCTTAGCAGTATATCGTTTGGAAGGTGATGTTGATCAATGGTGTAGTATTATTAATAATACGAGGCAAAGGGATGAAATTAAGTCCATGTAATGGGACGAGTTCAAGAACTTATTTTTCAATAAGTATTTCCCTCGTATTCTTCGAACAAATATGGAGAAGGAGTTTCTTGAACTGAAGAAAAGGGATGATGAATCTGTTGGTACCTACGAAGCAAATTTTACGAGACTTGCAAGGTATGCTTCCAGAATTATTATCGAACCTAAGAGTAAGATCGATAAATTCTTTAGTGGCCTAAATTCAAGTCTTTGAAGGGCGTTAGCCATAAGGGACTTCAATATCTACGAGGAAATTGTTTGATGTGCTCTCAAGGTTGAGATGGAGATTGTTGTAACCCATCAGTCACATGGGTTTGATAAGAAGAGGAAAATGGAATTCAAAGGAAAATCTAAAGACCACACTGAAAATAAGATGAGTTTTCCCTTATGCCCAAAGTGTGCAAAGAAAAATGTAGGAAATTGTCTTAAGGGGACAAGCAAATGTTATAAGTGTGGAAAAGAAGGTCATCGGGCAATTGAATGTCGAAATAATGGGAAGAAGATGTCTAATGATGCAAACAAAGGAAGGGATACACAGAATGAACCTACTACAGTTCAATGTTTCAAGTGCAAGGAGATGGGGCATTATGCTAATCAATGCCCAAATCCAAGGGTTGATGATGATGATCGACATCAACAAACTCTTAAGTCCAAAGACAAAGGAAATTCACAAGCAATTACTATCGGCGATGTGGAGTACGACAACGAAGTGGTGAGAGGTACACTTACAATCTAATCTAAAGTAGAAAATGTTTTATTTGATTCTGGATCCACCCACTATTTTATTTCTGAATAATTTTCTGAGGTTATCGCCATATTACCTCAACAATTAGATGTTGAGTTGGCTGTAACAACTTCTAATGGCACAACGGTTTCATCAAAAGTTTACAATTCTTCTCTGATTAAGGTTTGTGGGAAAGTGCTTCTTTCAAATCTTGTGATCCTTCCTATAGTGGAATTTAATGTGATTCTTAGCATGGATTGGATTTCTTTATATGGATCTCATATTAATTGACAAAGAAGGGAAGTCACATTTCATATTCCCAATCAATCTATGATCATCTATCAATGCAAGGATGATCATAACCTTCCAGTGGAAATTTCTTCCATCTTATGGGTCTTGATTCCACTAAATGATGGTTATTTATCTCAAATGTTTGGAGAGAAACTCATGATTAATAATATTCCCATTGTATGGGAATTTGATGATGTCTTTCTGAAGGAATTTACAGGTCTTCCACCAAATCCTGAAGTTGAGTTTTCAATAGAACTCGTACTATGTGCTTTTCCTATTTCAAAGACACCTTATAGAATGGCCCCAATTGAGTTGCAGGAATTGAAGAAGAAACTCCAAGAAAATCCTGATAAAGGATTCATACGCCCTAGTGTATCCCCTTGGGGAGCACCTTTTCTGTTTGTTAAGAAGAAATATGGATCAATGAGACTCTGCAATGATTATCGAGAACTTAACAAGATCACTATCAAGAACAAATATCATCTCCCATGCATTGATGACTTATTTGACCAACTACGCGGAGCTCAATACTTTTCCAAGATTGATCTTCGTTCAGGGTATCATCAATTAAGGGTAAAAAGGGAGGATATACCAAAGACGAATTTCCGTACAAGGTATGGACACTATGAATTTATAGTGATGCCATTTGGTCTTACTAATGCCCCTTCTATCTTCATGGATCTGATGAATAGAGTCTTTAGAGACTATCTTGATCAGTTTTTGGTATTCTTTATAGATGCTATTCTTGTCTATTCAAAGAGAAAGGAATAACATGAATATCACTTGAGATTTGTATTAAAGACCCTAAGAAAGGAGAAGCTTTATGCCAAATTTACCAAGTGTGAATTTTGGCTTCAAAAAGTTGCATTTTTGGGTCACATAATCTCAAAAGAGGGGATATCTATGGATCCAGAAAAAACAGAGGTTATTGAAAGATGGTCGAGACCAACAACAGTTACTAAGATCCGAAGTTTTCTTGGTTTGTATGGATATTACCGACGTTTTTTGAAATATTTTTCAAGTTTATCTAACCCACTCACCAAGTTGACTCGGAAAGGAGTTACGTTTTTTTGGATGGAGGAATGTGAAGAGAATTTCAAAGAGCTAAAAAGAAGGTTGGCCAATGCACCTGCGCTCACACTACCTTGCAGTGGAGAAAGGTTTGTGATCTAAATTGATGCATCCAAGAAGGGATTGGGGTGTGTTCTCATGCAAAATGATATGGTGATAGCTTATGCCTCGCGACAGTTGAAAATCCATGAGAAAAATTACCCAACTCATGATTCAGAATTAGCTACGGTAATCTTTGCATTAATGATTTAGAGGCATTACCTTTATGTTGAAAGGTGTGATATTTATACTGATCATAAAATTTTAAAGTATATTTTCACAAAAAAGGAGTGAATATGCGTCAAAGAAGATGGTTGGAGCTGATTAAGGAATATGACTGTTCAATTTATTACCACCCTAGGAAAGCAAACAAGGTGGCAGATGCATTAAGTCGATAAGACCATGTTAACTTATCTATGATGAGGATCACAAAAGATCCAATATTTATGGATTTACAAAGGATGTATCTTGGAATTATAATGGAAGGGGAAAAATCTTATCTTTCTCAAATGAATATTCATCCATCTATACACGTGAAGATTAAAGATCCACAGAAAGAAGATGTATTTTTAGAAAAGACGGTGATAAATGTTCCTGAATTCAACCTTGATTGTGATGGGATAATAAGGTTCCGGAACCGTGTCTATATTCCTCCCATACTAGAATTAAAGAAGGAGCTACTGGACGAAGCTCGTAGTTCTTCATTTTCTATTCATCCTGAAAGTACAAAGATGTACAGGGACATGAAAGAGTACTTCTGGTGGGATGGCATGAAAAGAGATGTTCATGAATATGTCTCTCAATGCTTGGTTTTTCAGCAAGTTAAAGCTGAGAAACAAAAGTCTAAGGGGATGTTACAACCATTACCCATACCAGAATGGAAATGAGAAAACATCACTTTCGACTTTGTCACTGGACTTCCTAAAACATCCAAAGGCAATAATGCTATCTGGGTTATAGTTGATCGTCTTATGAAGTCGGCACACTTCATTGCTATTAGAGAAGATTTTTCTCTTGATCAGCTTGCCAGGATATATGTAAAGGAAGTGGTAAGATTGCATGGAGTACCACTTTCCATTATATTTGATCGGGATCCGAGGTTTACCTCAAAATTTTGGCGAAGTCTTCAGCATGCTCTAGATACAGAGTTGAGTTTCAACACTACTTACCATCCTCGAACAGACGGTCAGTCTAAGAGGACAATTTAAACTCTAGAAGACATGTTGAGAGCTTTCTCTATGGATTTAAAAGGTGGTTGGTATCAACACCTATCTTTGGTGGAATTTTCTTGTAATAATAGCTTTCAATCCAGTATTCAGATGGATCCTTATGAAGCCCTCTATGGAAAGAAATGCAGAACTCCAACTTGCTGGGATGAAGTTGGGGAAAGAAATCTATTAGGACCTGATCTTGTTGATGAGATGGCAGAAAAGGTCTGATCTATTCAAAAACACATAAGAGTAGCTCAATGTTGACAAAAAAGCTATGCCGACAACTGAAGAAAAGACCTAGATTTTGAAGTGGGTGATAAAGTGTTCTTACGAATATCTCCCTGGAAGAGGGTTATGAGATTTGGAAAGAAGGGAAAGTTGAGCCCTATATATATCGGTCCTTTTGAAATTCTGTATCCTGTTGGGAAGGTAGCTTACCGATTGGCACTTCCACCGAATCTATCTCAAGTTCATGATGTGTTCCACATATCTTTCTTGAGAAAGTACATACCTGATCCTTCATATGTACTCAGCTCAGAAGCTGTACCGATGGAGCAAGATCTTTTTTATGAAGAACAACCAATAGAGATTCTGGATCGTAGCGAAAAAGTCCTACGAAACAAGACCACTCGCTTGGTGAAAGTTTTATGGAGGAACCACCAATTAGAAGAAGCTACATGGGAACTTGAGGATATGATGAGGGAGAGGTATCCTCATCTGTTTGTAATGAAGTGATGAATTTCGAGGGCGAAATTCATTTTAAGGGGGGTAGAATGTAACACCCTGAGATTTTATGAGAAATATTTTTTTTATATCTTATGTTATACGCAACACCAAAGGAATCTTTCACAACACACAATACTGAAAATGTCATAAAATGACAAATTATGGAAAATTCACAACACATATATAATTATTTATAATAATTTGAAATTTAGAATATTATTACCACAAATAAAATTAAATTGATAAATAAGGATAAATCAAGTTGATAATGTTTAAAATAATTTCATAAAATGTCTAAATTTTATTTTTTTAATGAGATTAAAACCCGATCTCATATAATATTTTGATATGAGTCATTTTGGAAGTTCTTAAGTGGGGTTGGGATTTAATATAAACTAATATTTCTTATATTTCCAAAGGTGCCCCTCTCCTCCCTTATAAAAGGGCACCTCCTCCCTCTCCTCCTCACACCAATTTGAGCCTTCAAGCTCAGCCAACCCCTGCCCATTTCACTTCCCCACTTACTTAGAAACCTACTAGAGGTACTGGTCTTCTCAAAAGACCAACTCTAGTTCCCTAAGAGGAAGTTTAAAGGAGGCACTTCGAGAAAGAGGTAATACTTTCTACCGTTTTCTTCAAGTTCCATTCTTCTTCTAATCCCTCTTCTTTAGTTGTTTCATTATGAAGTAATAACGTCAGATTCCTAATATAATGATATGTTATTATAAATATGAAACAATCCTATTTCACCTCTTATCCATCCTACGGTAAACAAAATCACCGTGCGTGCGTACGTACAGAATACCGTCTCCACGCCATGGTGTAATATGTTTTCCACCACCACCATACTTGGATGGGTATAATGGTTCAAATAAATAACTATATATTATTATTTTAAATTTGTATTTATTCTGAAATATTATACATACATTTCAATACAATTCCATAATCATGGGAACGATATCATCTCTCGTGCGTACGTACAGCCTACCGCCTCCACGATGTGATGAGACTCGTTCTATATGATCTTCATTGAATAATGATTATATAAATGAGTTTAATGAATGAATATGATATATATTACACTAATAACTTTATTTAAATGATATATCTATATACTATAAAGAGTAATAAGAATTTATTCGACAAAACACGCATATGAACATAAAGCAATAAACACCCGAATAACAAGTAGCAATGAAATATTACTACTAAGAAGATACAAATATGACTATATATGATATCATAACAATGAATATGATTCTGTAATAAGTCAATTGACATTATTTAAACCATATTACAGGAGTTTTGTATTCATACGAAGCATATCGGACCCAAGGTAAGGGAAAATCTCACAATCTCATTTTTATCCGAGATTGTTTATACTTCAGAATTTACTGGGGAATATTTATCATCCACATCCATGTTTCCTCAATATGTAATATTATTTCCATCCACCTAAAATTTTTTAAATCCAATTTTAACCTTCAGTGAGTTTTTAGTAAAAGATATGAAATGAATCTTTTTCGTTTTTCGTACGAGGTATTTTTGACTTTTCCGACCAAAGTATGGGAAGAATGTTTTTTCAAACTTATACGGCATGAATGGATTTTTAGTACATTATTTCCCTAAAGTTTCCTTTAAAAGTTTTCATGTTTATTTTTAATCAACTTCTTTTAGTTTAAAATTATATGACATGTTAAGAAAGGAAAAAGAAAATTGAAGTAGAAAGGATATTTTCCTCAAAAATGGATTTCAAGTGTTTTATCAAAATTATTTTCCATACAAGATAATATAGGGTTCTCTTTATATCCCTATTTTTACATTGATTTGATTATGTTCTGATGGAATTATTTTTATGATGTCATTTTATCTTATATGGATTATGTTAGGATTGCATGATGTTTAAGATTCCCATTTTTATTACATGGGTTATGCTATGATGTATGGTTTATGATTTTGTGGAACACATAAGAATGGTATCATTATGAGATGGGTGGGACCTATATCTCCCTCCAATGCATTGGGTAAAGATTTATATCTAATGAGATAGACATGGCTGGAATGGAAGGTTAAATCGGTTCAGTGAAACAGGACTGAAATGAGGAGTGAACTCGGTTCAGAAATAGACTTTGTCTGCTAATATAGTCTTGGAAATGAGTCTTGACTACTAAGAAATGATTCTATATGATTATGTGTGTATGCCACAAAGCTTCATGTTTTAATTTATGATTATTGGGATTACATTTCACTTATATGATTTATCCCATGTTATGATCACTTTTCCAGGATAATATTTTCAAAATGTTATGTTCTTATGAATATGATATGTTTGATATTTCTTTTGTTTACCCTTTCTGAGCATTTGAGTTCACCCTTTTGTATGTTTTCTCTTTCCCAGGACAGAAAGAAGGATATTAAGTAGGATATGCCAAAAAGGGACTCTAGATATGATGAAATAAATGGGAGACAACGTAGATGATTTATGAACTAGTTGTTTATGTTTCCCAATTTCTAAAGACACTATACTTATACGGTCCTTTCATGGTTTTGTTATATGTTGTAATAATTATGCTTCAATTTTGATGTAATAACCATGTATGTAAAGTATGGGTCATTATATCCCCAATATTAAATAAGAACAAAAGAACTAACCCCATAACAGAATCCCATAACTACATCCATAAATAAACTCCCACTATAAAACACTCCCAACCAAAATTACTTGTTCCTCACAACCATCAAAGTCATGAAGGCTAACCAATAATACTCATGTTTTAAGTAAAAACACATATCAAAACTTTAAATTAAATTAGTTAAATGGGATCTGTGTGTAACATTCATCATAGGGTTGATATTTACATAAACAAATAGATAATTGTCGGAAATATTGTATAGTACCATTTCATTTATAGAGTATTCCATCACAAAAGGCTTATTCGGGATGATTTATTAATTTCAATGCCTGAAAAACCTATTAAAAATTGACACGCCTTTGTTTCTAGTATTTATTAAAAATGGTTTCCTCATACGTTATCACATTCCACAACATGAATTCCAAGGATAAAAATATATCATAATTATTCAGGAAACTTTCAAAAGGTTTTCTTGCCTAAGTCACAAAAAGATTACATTCCAAGAACACTTACCATGCTCACTGAATATGAATACCTAATATAATGAATGTTAAGGTCAAATGTATTCGTTACTATGGGGTTATTTAACACCCTAATAACCTAGGTCCAATGTGAAATACATGAAACATGTTGAGATGTGAAAGGAAACTATGATTGCAATAGAGGACTACATGCATCAATAAAGTGAGATTTATTGCAAAACCGTGGTAGAAAAAAATGATGTTGGGATCTAAGAACACTAGGATCGAATAAAAAAGATCTATAAAAGACTATTTTTTGGAGATATAATGCATTATAAGAAAAATATGACTATTGTTTACAACTAATATATACAAAAATTTTAATAGGTTCCCTTCCTAATATATGAAAAAAATACAAGAAGTGTTGACCAATCTGTATATTATGTATTGAAGTGTCCGTCTTAGTATTTATAAAACAAATAGAGGAAGGGTAGAACATTATTTATATAGAATAAAAAAGGTACTTATCAATAGAATTAATCAAGTCATATATATACACAATATAGTAGAATTTGATCAAGTAATCTGATTCAGTCTATACCTAGAGTGTATAATGAATGAAATAGATGGGAATAAAGGGAATTTATAAATAAATATGTAAAATTTAATCACAAAGTTCTGAAATTAATTCCATTAGAGAAATTTACTCCCATTATATTTCCTTAGGTTATCAAAAATTGACTCCAAGGATATAAGGGGCCTCTTTTATTAAATATTGGTAATTAAAATACATGAATTTATTTAAACAAAATGTGTGTAAACAAATCAGACTTTGAACTCTAGGAAATATTGGGAAAAATTTTATAGAGCTTATGTACTTTAATAAAGGTATAAATCCATGTAAATAAGATAAGGTATACCATTTTAATTAAATTATAGGTAAAATGCTTATTTTTTAAAAAATAGTATTAGATATATCATCTTAAAAAAACTATTCAAATATTTGAGAATGAGGATACTATTTTTCAACAATTCACCTACCCCCAGGACCCCTATTAATATAAGGGATTAGTTATTTTAATAAAATTATTATAACATACCCTCCATGTTCCCTATATTTGATATTTTTACATATTTTTATATCAATCACCCACAAAAATATAATAAATTAGCCATTAAAATTAAAATTTTTATAGTTGTTTAATAGAAAATAATATTCATAGAATATATAGTTTTTTAACATTTAAAACTCTCTCATAAATCCAATTATACTTGATAAAATAATAAATATACTTTTGGTCCTTTAATTTTAAAAAATTTATATAATTTTAGTAATAAAAGTCACAAAATTATCTCTCAAATATTGTTTTTTCTCACTTTTGTGTTCATATTGGCCATGAACATCACCTGGTTTCTTGTTTATTTTTGATAAATTTGACTTTAAAATTCTCCTTGAAGTAATTCAACTTCATAATCACATATATGATTCTGAAAAAATCAATTAATTTTGAAAATCATTAAAATTTCACATTAAATATCTTGTTAAAATAATTTATCATTTCAAAAATGGGTATAAAATAGTAATTCATCCTTTTCCATTACTTAGTTTTCCATTAAAACATAGAACTTGGGATATTTAATCAACTATGTAGGGTTACTAGAAAAAATAATTTTTTAATAGCCTTTAATTATATTCATTTTAATTATTTCTTTACTCTCTAATTGTCCCTTTTATAAAGTTACTTATAACATTTATTTTCTATATGACATAGTTCATCATAAAAATCCCACTAGAGAGTAGTTGTCTGAACAAGTCATGTACTTGATATATATCTCTATATTTTTAGTTGTATATCAGAATCCTTAAAATTCATATAACATATTGACTATTGTAATGAATGAAAAAGTTAATTATAAGTATTTTCTAACATTGAATATATTATAATATTTTTTTAAATCCATGAAAATTATCTTCTGGGCATCTCTAAGGAAATAAACTCTATCTCTATAGTGGATCAGAAAATTTACATTTTTTTGGATGATTTATAAGATCTAGATCCACCAGATATTATGAACACATAATCTATTGTTAATTTAGTGTCATTTAATCCATATATCTAATTTCCATTACTATAAAATTCAAGTACCATATAATAATTCTTATAGTTCAATGAAAAATTCTTTGTATATTTTTAATATACAAAATAATTTTCAAAAGCTAACCAATGAATAATATATGGATTCCTGGTAAATTGACATTGCTGACTAATAGAAAAGAATATGTATAGTCTAGTGTAATTATCACATATATAAAAATTCCTAGAATATTAGCATACTCTAACTAGTAATGAAATTCACCAATTTTATTTGAAATATATGGATTAATATCTACCATAGAATTTATTGGTTTTAGATCATGATTCTAATATTTCTGTTGAACATTCTCAATATAATGAAATTGTTATAATGTCAACATATTTAGTGTTCTCTGTTTTTTAATTCCCAAAATTATTATAGCTCTCATTTATTTCATTTAAAATTAATTTATTAATACATTGGTGTATTTGATGATGTATATGTTTCTTCCAATTAATATCATATCGTAAAGACACAATCTAACAATGATATATCCATCTTCAGTGTTTCAAACAAGTACACATTTATCACAATAATTAATTATGAACCCATTTGATTACAATAAATTATCAACTTCATATTTTATATCATGGGAGCTTGTTTTAACCCATTAATATATTTTAAAAATATAAAAAATTCTTTTCTAGTCCTCTAATAAAGAATAATTTATTTAATTCCAAGTAAATCTCTTCTTTTAAATCACTATTTTATAATGCTTTCTTAACATCCATTAGATGTATTTCTATCCAATTCAAATATTATAAATAAATTAACATCCTTATTGATGAAATCCTTATAATAGGTGAATAAAGATCAAAATAATCAAGTTAATCATTTTTCATATACCCTATTACTGCAAATATATCCTTGTTTATTTCAATAGTTCAATCAAAAATAATTTGTATAAAAATATGCACTTTAATTCAGGTTGTTTTTTTTTCTAGAGGAGTATCAATCAATTCCTAATTATGGTTTTAAAAGATGGAAAAAATTTATTTTATTTATATATTCTTCCCAAAATGAAGCTTTTAGGATTTTCATAGGCTCTCTTAATGTTTAAGTATCATTTTATAATAAATATGTTTGAAGTCCTTTTCTAACTACATAGAGATAAATTTTATTATACTTAATTATGGTTCTACCTCCATTGATTTTTTTTCACATTATTTAGAGGCATTTTATTGTTCTTGTTTACCTCATTTTTTTAGTTGACGTGGAAATATATTTTTAAAGAAAGAATTATTACTTGAATAAATTATCATATTTTTTTGTGATCTCTCACTTGTGAAAAAAATGATATGAAATATTGCTAATTTCATAACAAATAAATATTAACTTAGAAGTTTTTAACCCAATATTAACACTTTTATGTAACTGAAACTTTATCCAAACACCCCCCACACTTTAATATATTTAAAAGTAAGAATTATTCCTTTTTATAACTCAAAAGAAATATCTGTATCTTTTCATGGGGTACTCAATTTAATAATTTATTTAAACTTAAAATATATCCCCCCACGTGTTTTGTGGTAAATCAAAACTATTTATCATAGTATTAATCATTTCTTTTAAGGTTTATTTTTTTGTTCAATAACTCCATTTAATTTTGGGAGGTTAAGAGTTTTTTCAATTCAATAAATGCATTTTTTATAATGTTTAAATTCAAATATAATAGTACCTTTACTAATACTTAAATAAATATAACAAAAACAAGTATAATAATTTATGAAATTCATAAAATATTTTCTTACCACATCTTGAAGGTGTTGATTTCATATCGCAAATATTAGTGTGTATTAGATCAAAACACATGAAAATCCTTTCAGTAGAATGAATGTGTAATTTAAAAAACAAATTCAATAAAAACATCAAATTATTTTCTGGAACATTCAAATTTCATAAATAAAAAATATTAATTAATATCTTTAAATATTTATAACAAACTTCAACCAATATTTCCTTCTATAATCAGTACACTCAACCAAAAAAACAAAAGGAACATTGATTTCATTCTTCTCAGAATATTTGGTTACATTGGCCATTACATTTAATTTGAAAAAACTGCCACAAATATATCCCTTACCAACATAAACACCACTATTAAAGAGTATGAATTTTTTGAAAAAAAACAATCTTAAATTCATTCTTAACTAGAATAGATTCCATTGATAAATCTTTAAGTATATTAGCATATGATGTATATTGTTTAGAGTCATAATATTTATTGAGATCATTTTCAGAAGTACCATGCTTGTGCCTTCTACTTTTAAATTTGATCAGTTACCCATAAAAGGTTTCTCATCACTTTCCACTAATTCATATGAAATAAACATACACTTGTTATAATAGACATGGAAAGTAGCTCTAATTTCAACCAAACATTCCTTCATGTTTTTGATGAGATTATGATCAGAAACTATAGTAGAAAAATATGAATCATTAACTTGAATAGTGATATTTTCAAGATCAAATAATTTATCTTGAGGCTTAATTTTTAAATATTAATTTCTAAACTACCAAATTTGTGTTAATATTGTGGGAGAATTCATTCCAAATATACAAATTACATTTATAGTTTTAACAAAAAAAATATACTAAAAAAGTGTATTAGGATGATAGAGATAGTATTTTAATTATTTTTAACATTTGTTTTAATTATTTAATCCCTCTACAATTATTAAATTTGTGTATATTTGCATTATTTTATTTTATTTTGGTGAATTTTGGGCTTAATTGTGAAAATTGATTAATTCTTCAAAATTCACAGATTTCTAGAGATTCTATGTTTCAGTAATAACTTTCACCATTTAGATCCAATATAATTGGTTCTTTTTTAGGATTTCCTTCCTTTTGGGATTCATCTTTTCCTTCTGAACCCAGACCCAATTCTATACACAATGGACCAGAAAAAACAACCAAATGAAGAAGTATTTAAGGTTAGTAGAATGGACCCCACCATATAAAATCAGGAATATCTCATATTTCTGAATATTAAATTATGAGATTCTATTTTTTTCTACATAGGACTCATAATCAAAAATTCATTTTAAATTTCATAAATTAAGGATCTTCTTAAGGAATATTTTGAGTGCATCTAAGTGGAGTGGGAGAAATAGTGTTTGGCATCCAGGAAAATTCATATTCATTGATTCAGACATATATTTATTTAAACATGTCAAAATAATTTTTTATTTTGAGTTTATATATATCCATATTCATTAAAAACATCTTTTAATTAGAGAACTTTGTGAGTTTCGGTTGGATGGTGGGCAGAACATAAGCAAACCTCTAGAAGAAAGAATCTAGAGAAGAAAAATTTATGTTCTTTGTTTTCTATATTTTTTCTTCTTAGTTTTTTAATAAATTATTCTTCCCCCTTATTCAAAACTACACTTAACATGGTGGGGTAAAATATTTTGAGATTTGGGAAGTATAGGTTTTATATTTTTTAATTCTTGAGTTCTTTCACTAAATGCTTTATTATCCTTTTTTATCTTCAGTGAAATCAGTTTCAGTTTCTTATAATAGTTTTTATTATCATATATGATTGTATTTTATTTTATATTATATTATATTTATTTATTTGTTCATTGATAAATTTCTCCCTCCACTAGGATCTGGTCTATATACAATGGAATAGCTCAGTTCTTAGTGGTGAAGTACTCGTTGATCACTGGTGTGTGTCTGAGTAGTGAAGGTTCTCGATTGTTTGGGACAAACAAGACCCGATTAGAAATTTCCTAAGTAAATTGAGGGTATTCTCTACAAATATATCACAAAATTTAAGGATAATAGACCAATATATTATTTTATTAAGGTTTATTCTCATCATTAATATTTGACCAAGGTAGTGAGAAAGAAATGATTATGCATTCTCACTTTTATCAACTTAGCAGAAGAGAATTTGATAAGTTAAACTATGATAGAATTACAATTAGAGAACCAAACCTAACATAATAACCATCTCATATAATAGTTTTCAATCATTTGTTTTATAAATTTTATCTGATTTTATTTTCTTTATTTATTTTATCTATTATATTTTTAAAATCAAACAATTTCAAAAAAAAACCTCACTTATTTTTCTAATTTTTAGGTGACCGCTTGATTTTTGTGTGGTCCTCTCTGGAGAAAACATAAGTTAATTACTATACTAAATTTTAACTAAGTAAAATATTTTTTTTCCACACCCCATGACAGACACATGTCAAAACGTTTCTCTGTTTTCATGGATGTAGTTCTAACATTTTTTTCTTATATTGCATGACTTGATATACAAACCCTAAACCTTTCTGCATAGATCCTAAAATTGAATTATCTTTATTAAATAAGATTCTAAACCTTTATATTCAATCTAAAGTTTAGGAAATTTCTCTTGTATACTCTATTGAAACTTCAAGTTTTCACTCTGATCCTGTCATCATGGCTTAAAATCAAAACCAAACACTTAGAGACATTTTTTCACCAAAATTCCTTAATCAAATCAATTAACTGGTGATGCCAATGTTGAAAACTAACTTTGAGATAAAACCTAACATGATTCCATTACTCCCAAAATTTCATAGCTTGGTAGGTGAAGACCCAAAAAAACATATTAAAGGGTTCACGCATGTCTTTTCTACTTTTATACCCTAAGGAGTTGCTAAGGAGTAGGTAAAGTGGAAGTCGTTTCCATTTTCATTAGAAGGAGATGCAAAATAATGGTTGTATGGATTAAAAATATGATATTTGAATGATTTGAATGACTTGTTATGATTCTTCATGAAATTATTCTTCCCCACCTCTAGAAGCACGACCATCAGAAAAGAAATATATGCCATCAGAAAATCATCTAGAGAAACTCTATACAATTAATAGGAAAGATTTAAAAAGCTATGTGCCAGCTTCCCACATCATGAAATTAAGGAGCATCACTTTCTTGTATTATTTTATCAACTATTACTTTAAATTATAGAAAACCTCTAGATTCATTATCTAGATGATCATTAATTGAAAATTCACAAGAATAAGCCAAGGGCTTGATTGAGAAAATTTCTCAAAACACTTAACAATTTGGTATAAGAGGTACTGGAAAAAGAGGTATTCATGAGGTATGAACTTATCATCCATCTCTATTATTAGAAACTAATATTGAAGATCTAACTAGTTTTCTGAGATATATGGCCTTGAAATAAGTGGGTGACCAACAACCATCGACTAAGCTATGTGGTTTATACTCATCACCGGATAATTTCAATAACCAGTGTGCTAAAATACCGGGAATGGAATATTGTGAAGTATCATTCCAAGTATGTTTTAGAAAAATAAAGGATAGAGAGATCCTAACCATGTCCAATATGGATATTGAAACCCAAAAAATTAAGCTAGGCCTCCATACGAAATTATTTCCAAAACCAACCCCCATTCCATAATCAATTCCATAAACCACAACTATTTCAGCAATCACAGTCTTATAATGATCCTTACTACTAACAACCATCCACTTTAGAATGACCATATGAGAAGACATCCACCAGTTCACAACCTCCAATTCAAAACCAATAGAAAAAATCTAAGATTGAGGGGTTGAAAGACACTGTTAAAAATATTCCAATAGTTTCAAAAGTCTCATATATTTACTGACTAAAAACCCAAGAAAACTCTCATCCCAAACAATCCAAAACCCAAAAAATGTAATTATAATAACAAAAATAAGTGTAAAATAAATCCCACCACAAGCCACTATTGAGAATGAAACAAGACCACCTGGGATCAGGGAGAATGAAGTTAGGAATTCAAAAAATTCATTAAAAATGCACAAAGAATAAGAGAAAAAAGAATAGGAGAAGGATATGAAGAGAAATAAGAGACAGAAAATTACACTTCAAAGGAAACAAAGTGAGAATAAATACTTAACCCATCCAATTCCATCAAGTATGATTGAATCAAAGAGGTTGTAAAAATAAATTATGGACACCTTCTAGAAAGTGGAAATTAATATCCTCCCACTTGAAACCCTAAAACAAATTCCAAATTATGCTAAATTTTTTAAGGATATTTTTACCAAGAAGAGGATACTTCAATTGAATGAGAGGATAAAATTGGTAAGGATTGTCTCAAACCTTATCACACCATAGTTTATAACCAAATGTCAGGATCTAGGGATGTTTTTCATACCTTGAACGATTGGTTATTTTAATTTTTGTAAAGCTTTGTGTGATCTAGGTTCTTCTATTAATGTATTGCCTCACTAGGTATACACTTATTTATATATGGGAGTCTTGAATCCTAGAAGAGTGGTGGTCTAGATTGCAAACAGATCCACAGTTTTTCCAGCTTGAGTTATGGAGGATGTCTAGGTGAAAGTTAAAAATCTCTTATTCCCAGCTAATTTATCTGTGTTGAATATGGAAGATGATAGGATCCCATCACACTCACCCATCATTTTGGGGAGAAATTTATTAAAATTATCCAAAACCATCATCAATTTCTATAGAGGTACCCTCACCATGGATTTTGGAGATAACACTATCTAATATAATATTTTTTAATCCATGAGGCACCCACCAAATGATCACTCCCTATTTTAACTCTCCCATGAAGTTGGTACTGAACCTATTGAAGAATCACGTATGTTCCAGGAATTATGATCCTTAGTAGAGACTTTATCCATTTAAAATATCATTGAACATGAAGATTCAAAAACTCCTAGAGATTTCAATTTCATGTGGGAGGAAGAGGTAAAATATAATTTATTTGATGATTTGTTAAATGATGAAGATAGTGATATGATTTCTTGTGTGTAGTATTTACACCCTTTGGAAGTAGTAAACATCAACTTAATTTCATCTTTTGACCATCCCCCTGATTTGGAATTAAAACCACTACTCATTTATTTGAAATATGTTTACTATATGGAGGGAGATAAATTACAAGTTATAATTGATAATAATTTATCTGAAACCCATGAAAAATATTTGATTGAACTTTTGAGAGATAATTTTCATGCAATAGGGTGGAGAATAGGTGATATCATAAAAATAAAACCAAAAGTATGAACACATGGAATACTTTTTAAGGGGGATTCCAAAAATTATCAGATAGCCCCAAAGGAGGATGAACCCCACCCAAATAGTGGTTGTGAAGAAGGAGACTGAGAAGCTCTTGGAAGGTGGGATCATCTATCCCATATCAGATTCACAATGGTTTATTATCATCCATGTAGTTCCAAACAAATATCCCAACCATTGTGAGGAATGAGAAGAATGAATTAATCCCTATAAGAATTTAAAATAATGGGAGAGTGTGTGGAGATTTTAGGAAGTTGAATCATGTCACTATAAAATATCATTTCTCCATCCACTTCATTGACCAAATGTTAGAGAGATTTGTAGGGAGAACTAATTATTTATTTTTGGATGTATTTTTAGGTTATTTCTAGGTACTTATTGCTTCCGAGGATCAAGAGAAGACAAATATTACTTATCCCTTCGAAAGTTTTTCATACAAAAGTATGTGATTTGGATTATATAATGCTCTAGGTATATTTTAGAGGTGTATTCTAAGTATATTTTCTAATCATATTAAAGATTTGTTGGATGATTTTATAGTTTTTTGAAATTCTTTTGACCATTTCATGAAAAATCTAGAAATTTTTTTAAGAACATACATTGAAGAGAATCTTGTTTTGAATTTTGAAATGTGTCATTTCATGGTTGAGAAAGGAATTTCCCTTGGTATTGTTATTTCAAAAAATGACATAGAAGTTGATAAATCAAAAATTGAAGTCATAAATTCATTACCTTATCCTACTTGTGTGAAGAATGTTAGATCACTTTTAGTGTATTTAGGATTCTACAAGAGTTTTATCAATAATTTCATCAATATTTCTCCCCCTCTCTTTAGATTTATTTTGAAATATACTGATTTTGACTTCAATGGTGTATGTAGGGAAGCCTTCGATAAGTTGAATATGAGATTGACTACACCACTGGATATGCTACCACCAAATTGGGAAGAACTATTTGAGCTAATTTTTAATGCTTCAAACCAAGTAGTTGGAGGAACCCTTTATCAGTGAATTGAGGTAAGGAAAAAATTAATTTTATATGCCTCAAAAACTTTAGATGTGGACCAATTCAACTACACAAAAATATAAAAAGAGTTTTCAGTAGTTTTCTTTGCTTTAGAAATATTTCGATCATATATGCTTAGAAGTAAAGTCACAATGTTTTCTGATCATGCAACTCTTAAGTACATGATGATTAAGATAGAATCTAAAATGAGGTTGGTGAGATGGATGTTACTTCTATAGAAGTTCAACATAGAAAAAAAAGGAAATAAGGTATTTTATAACCAAGTGGATAATCACATAAGTTGACTACCCAACACCGTAAAATTTTAAATTCCATATAGAGAACCATTGAATGACAACCTTCTGAGAGAGCAGTTGTACTTGATTGATTGAGAAGTGCCTTTTGTATGTTGATATGTTAAATTATCTAGTAACATCTCTTGTCCCATATCATTTAAATTCCCACCAAATTAAAAATATTAAATCCAAATCTAGATATTACATCTAGGATAATCCATTTATTTAGAATAATATCAATGACCAAGTGATAAGAAGATGTTTTCTAGAAAGTGAAATTGTTTATTTATTTATGTTTTATCCCAGTTTATCTTGTGTAGGCCACTTTGGACCTCAGAATATTGTAATGAAGGTTTCATAATCTGTACTTTATTGGCCCACCATTTTTAAAGATGCTCATGAATATTTAAAAAGGTGTGAAAAATGTTAGTTTTCTAGAAATATTTCAAGGATACTAGAAATTCCCCAAAAGCCACTAAATTTTTTGTGAAATATTTGACATTTGGGAATATATTTCAGGAGATATTTCCCAATTTTATTTCGAAATTTTTATATATTTCTTGCAGTTTATTATGTTTTCAAATGGGTAGAATAAAAATCAATCAGGACTAACGATGCTAGTGTTTCTTGTGATTTTTTAAGGGCTAAAATATTTTGTAGGTTGGTAGTTCCCAGAGCCATCATCAGTGATCAAGGGACTCAATTTTATAATATGATAACTGAGTATGTAAGGAAGAAATATGGGGTGCATAATAAAAGATCAACTCCATATCATCCATCAACCAATGGGAAAGATGAAGTGTTCAACAGGGAAATCAAAAGAATTTTGGAAAAGACTGTTAATCCAAACAGGAAAGATTGGAGACAGAGGTTGGAAGATATATTATGGTATTATAGGCTATCCTAAAAACCCAAATTAGAATGATTCCATATATGTTGATTTATGGGAAAATTTTCCATCTTCTAGTGGAAATAGAGCATATTGCATATTGGGATGTGATAAAGATGAATTCGGATCTTGAAAGAGTTAGAAAAGAGAGAATATTGCAATTGTAAGAGTTGGAAAAAATTAGAAGGGAATATTTTTAGAATTATACGATTTACAAAGAAATAGAAATAGTGGATCATGATAAGATGATTAAAATGAAAGACTTGTATCCTGTAGATATGGTGTTTTTATTCAACTTAAGACTCATATAGATGCCAACTAAACTTTGTTCCAGGTAGGAAGGTCCATTTATAATTACTCAGGTATATTCTTTTAGTGATTTTCATATTATGAAGGATATAGAATATGAGCCATTCACTTTTAATGTACATAAGCTAAATAAATTTCATGGGACCATTCTATCATATCCAGTGGAGGATATCACACTCCTCTAACATGTTTATCAATAAAATCCACCATGTCATACCTCTTCTTTACATTTTCTTTCTTACTATGATTAATTTTTCAATATTTTTACATGATAAATCCATTTTAATGTATTACGAACACTGCATAATTTATGTGTGGGGGGAGAACCATTTTAGTTTAGGATTTTTATTTTTTGTTTGTTTTCCTATTTAAAAAAAACGTGTGTGTGTGTTTTCAAATTTTAAAGGTTTATTTTTTTCATTTTTTGGGTTTTTTTCTTAAATTTTATAGAATAGATGATTATCATGGACATTTTTGAAACCCATGTCCATGAGTGAAATAATTTATTCCATGAAACTGAGCTTAAATAAATTATAAAAATGACTATGTTTCACGTTCAAATTCATTGGATTTTCATGAAAATTGCACTGATTTTTAAGAACAATGACATATCTCACTATATATATCTTTGAAATAACTTTCTTGTGAGGATTTTGAACCATTTTATTCATATTATTTACATTCACCTCACTTCTTGAGAGAACCAAATCATGCCTGATTTAACCTGAATTTTATTTATTCCTATCAAAACTTGAGGAATTGAGGTACTACTGTTTTAAATGATTAAGGAATTTATTTGGTTCTAAAGCCCCCTGTTCAAAATAATTATTTTTATTTTCTCCTACCTTGTGAATTTATTCAATTTAAACCTTATAATCCATGAACATCCTATTATGTTATCCACATTAAAATCCAATTTTCCCTATCCAGCCTGCTCTTGAAGTGAAATTTCTTGATCTAGTTGAACATAAGTGTGGGGGAAGATATCTTGTATCATGCTACCTGGTTTTGAGATACTTTGGCTGAAAATAACTGTTAAATATATTTCCTTGTTGCAAAAAAACATTCTAGTGAAAACTGTGCCTTTTCTAGAGAATTCATGATAAGAGAGGTTGTGCCTTTCTGGAGATTCTAGTGGAGGTGGAAAGGTGTGCCTTTTCTATATCATTCAAGAAAAAATATGTTTGAGAATATTGAAATGATTGATATTGAAATGATAACATTTATAAAAATTCATTGAATTTTTATGATGATGGAGCTGATTTTCTTTCAAAGGGAGTGATGAGAACACCATACTTGAGTTAAAATTCGAATAATGTAATTTTTCTTCAAAAAGAGCCAAGACCTCCTCATTCAGCCTCATAATTATTAACATATTTATCCAACCAAATAGAAGCCAAATATCATCCAAGAAAATTTGCCAGGATAAAAAAATTATTTCACTCACATCAAGTGGATATGTATGAATTTATCAAGTCTATGGTGACCCTTTTATGAGTTTGTATGAGAAATTCATTGCTGATAAAAAATTGAAATTTGTGTGATGAGATAAAATGCATGTTAGGTAAGTGTTTTGTGTGCATGGATAGTGAAATAAAGAGGAAATATAATTAATTTTTTTTAGAGATTATAATAATTTCTTTGATGAGGTATGATATATATTATTTCTTAGTGTTAAAATGTTGGATCACTAGGATATGTGATTTAAATTTTATTTGGTTTTCTTTTGATGTTTACTTGTCCAGGAGTCCAAGTGCTAAGTGCTGGATAATTGATATAGTTATTATTTTAGTTATTTTTCATATGTGTTTAGATGATTCAATCTCTCCCAAATTAGTCAATTTGACTATATTATCATCATTTTAGTTTTTTTGGTTAATTATGGGCTTAATTTTGAAAATTTATTAATTGTGAAAAATTCAATATTTTCAAGATCTTTTTTGTTTGGGAATAACTTTAAAAACTCGTATTAAAAT
The DNA here is from genome assembly GCA_963277665.1 of Viscum album. Classification (NCBI taxonomy): domain Eukaryota; kingdom Viridiplantae; phylum Streptophyta; class Magnoliopsida; order Santalales; family Viscaceae; genus Viscum; species Viscum album. The sequence goes on along the minus strand of OY728156.1, from coordinate 1,539,253,200 downwards.
TAAGTGATTAATTTTTAATTTTATTTCCTTTCTCATGGGATTAATCTTTGTCTTCTAGACCTAGACACTATTCTACACATAATTTCCCATAAAAACAATCAAGTGGAGACATATGTCTGGCTGACAGAATGGACCCTACCATATTAAATTAGGAATATCTCATATTACTGACCTTAAAATGATGTTATTATAGATTTTTTCTATATAGTAATCAAAATATATGGTTAACATTAAATTTTATAAAGTAAATATTTCACTAAGGCATCTTTTGAGCGCTTCCAAGTGGAGTGGGTGAAATAGTGTTTGGTAGCAAGGAAAAGTCGTGTTCATTGATTTATCAATATATTTATTAAACCTGTAAAAAGACTTTGAATTTTTTAGGGTCTATGAAAAATATAATTACAAACATCTTTTAAGAAGATACCTCTGTGTGTTTTGGCCAGATATTGGGAAGAACAGAAGTAAACTTCTGGAGGAAAGAATCTGGAGGAGAAAAAATTATGTTCTTTATTTTCTCAGTTTTATTCTTCTTAGTTTTGTAATTAATTATTATCCCCCCTCATTCACAATTTCCCTTAACATGGTGGGGTAATATTCTATGTGATTGGGAATGTAGAGGATTTCCATTTCTTAATTCATGATTTCTTTCATATAATATTTTAATATCCTTTTCTCTCTTCGATGAAATTGGTTTCAATTTATTATAATGGTTTTTATTATCATATAGGATTGTATTTGATTTTCGATTCTATTATGTATATTTATTTATTCAATGATCAATTTCTCCCTCCAATGGGATCTGTTATATATACTATGTAATAGATGAGTCTCAATTTTGAAGTACTCAGTGATCCCTGGTAAATGTGTGAGGAGTAGTGAACGTTATTGATTTTTTGGGATAAAAAAGAACCAAATTGGGAATTTCATATGTCAATTGAGGGTATTTTCTACAAATCTATAATGCAATGGACGGAGATCAGACCAATATGAGATTTTAGTAAGGTTTATTCTCACTATTATTACTAGACCAAGGGAGTGAGAAGAAACAATTTTGGATTCTCACTTTTATTGACTTAGTAGAAGAGAATTAGATAAGTTAAATTATAATAGAATTACAATTGGATAACCAAACCTAACCTAATCTCCATCTCATATAATAGTTTTAATCACTTGTTTTATAAATTTTATCTTAATTTCTTTCCTTTATTTATTTTATTTTTTGTCTTTTCAAAATCAAACAATTTCAAAAAAAACAACCTCACTTCTATATCTAATTTTAAGGTGACATCTTGATTGTTGTGCACTCCTCTCTAGAGAAAACTTAGGTTAATTACTACACTACACTTTAACTTAATAAAATATTGTTTTTGTCACACCCCACAATAGGCATGTGTCATATGGTCTCATCTTAGTCTTTCAAAATGGTAGTGTGAGTGATGAATAAGTTATACAATAATTATAGTATGGTCCTTATTTAAATTCTATATAAATACAGAAGAGAAATTTAGACCAATAAATATGAATAATATATCAAGGTACTTATTAGTAGACCTAATTTAGTAATCTTCTAAACAATACTACAGACTTTGATCAAGTAATTTGAGTCATTCTATACAGAGAGTGTTGAAGGTAATAAGGATATGGGAGGAAATGATAATAAAAAATAAATATATAAAAATTGATCCCATCGAACTCTTATTGTTTTTTAAGAAAAAATGTTACCCATCTACATTTCCCATGGTTGTCATAAATTATTTCCTAGGATATAATAGGTATCCTTTCATGGGTAGTGGTAGTTAAAATCAAGGAATGTGTTCGAACACAACATGTCCATGAAAATAAATATTTGACATCTATAAAATCATAGGTAAATTTTGACAATTGTTAGTACATTGAAAGAGGGATAAGTCCATATAAAGGAGAGTGGGGTGCCCTTATATTTACATGCAAGGTAAAGAGGTTATTATTAAAATAATAATAATAGATATAATATTTTTGTAACCATAAAAAGTTATTAAAAATGTGTTGTGGTTTAATAATAGTTTTCCTACCACCATGACCCCTATAAATATAAGAGTGTACTATTTATAAGAATCTTCTTGCAACCTACCCCCACATTCCATGAATTTTAAAATTTTCATCTATTTAAAACATTATTGACCAAGACTTCTAATCAATAGAAAACTAGATATGCAACTAAAAACTGGATGTAAGACAACACCAAGTTTGACCATCAAACCCCACTATAGATAGAGTGTTTGATTCACATCAACAAGGACATAAATGAAGAATCCATAGGGGGAATTAGAAAATAATATTGTTACTTCCCAATACCACACAAATTTAGTTCCATATAAAATGAGGAGGGTGGAAAGGGAGATGGAAAGGGAAAAGGGATTGTTTCCGTCGTCAGTCAAGAAACTAGTGAGTTAAATTGTACATATGATATAATATTTAGTTATATCCAATGATAACTATGATTTATTTTATATATTATATACTATATTGTAATGTATTTTTATGATTTATACATATTAGGTGATCATATTTTAATGGAATTAAGGTATCACTTGAAAATTAATCTATGGATTATGGGACTTTGGGTCAATCTACTCAATGTCCAGGGGAATTAGGCACTATAAGGAATGGAAGGGTTTTTTTACCTTTCATACCATGATTTCTCATATGTAGATTTTTATTTCATATGATTCCAAACATTTACATGAAAGGATTTAATTTACCTTATGCTGGGGACATATTTGTCTATGCACTGAGAAAATTTGATTTTATTTTTTGGTAAGTAATACAAATCATGATTTCTATAAAGTTTTATGTATTAATATGTTTTAAATAGATTAATTTTTTAAAATTTATATGATACTATAAACTAAATAATTGTAATCATGCATACATAAAGTTAATACAAAAGATAACATAGTGATATTTAACCCCCCCCCCTAAATATTCTAAATGTTATATTCCTTTCAAAGTGAACACTTTTCAAGACCTTGATAATTCAAATGGATAAGTCATACAAAATATCAGTTCACATAGATTATAACATGTTAGGAAACTAGGTTATGGGTGGACTTATTAGGAATAGAAACTTGTAATAGGAGTGATCATTGGGTTACACTAAGTTGGGTAACCCTAATAGGATTAGGTTATTAAAGGAATATTATTACGATAATATATTTGGGGGATTTGGGGGATAAATTTTGAACTCAATAATCCAAGATTCATGTATGATATGACAAACATGATTATCTACAAAATATATTCATGGAACATCTTTTGGTCTTTAAATATGAATCATGGCCAACTAATTGATATGATATAATTTAAAATGGTTTATCATTTAGTGGGAGAAAATTTATTAATAAAAACATTATTAAATGAATGTAAAACATGACACTCATATGATAAAACATTTATTTATATATGAAATGGAGGCATCATAATCAAACTTGATTTAGAGATCAATTATAGAAAATTAGAATCTAAATAGAAGAAACATTAGTACTATAAAACTGGCCTTTAACAGTGCTATAAATGGACTTTATCAGTGCTAGAAAAGTGTTGATAACTTGAGTGACGTTAAAAGCTCAGGACATTTATTAGCTCTGAAAAATAGTTGATAAATGGTACTTTTATTAGTGCTAAAAAGTGGGGCTAAATATGACATTTTTCAATTCTTTTAAAATTGCTCATAAATATCACATTTATTAGATCTTTAATTTATAATTTCTAAAGTACTCCTTTAACAATGATTATAAAAATTTTGATAAAGGCCTTTTATTGGTGCTGATAGAAGTGTTAATAAAGTACACATTTATCAATGATTTTAGAAGTTCTAATAAATGTCTCTTTTATCTGTGCTTATAAAAGTGATGATAAAGGCACAAACTGTAGTGTTTTTTTACAGCACACCACAACACCAAAAAACACCATAAACACATATAATATCAATAAAAAAATTCCCGATACAAAATTTAATTGAATTGAAATTAACAAAACAAATACCAAGAAAAACACTATATTATAGGTATTTAAAGAAATGGTTATACAATTACATAAATACGAATTATTACATACATTCAAAAACATCAACGTTCCTTTTTATATTAATCCTGACCTAACTCATTCAATTACCAAACAAACAAACCCCTACTCAAGAAAAATAACACACCTATATAAGAATATTGTTCTTAAGTTAGTAATAATATAAACAAACTCTGCAAGGAAAAATGAAAATCAAATCAATGTTTCATTATAATTGTTTTTGGTAAAATAGATAAATTATATCGTAAAATTTCCTTTACATCTTTCTAAAGGGTTTCCATCATTATAATTTTTTCTTCTCAGGGATTGGTAACATCATTATGTGAATAAAACATTATCTTCATGAGTAGTAAAACATTTGATTTAGATTATGTTAATGTAGTAGAGAAAAAATAATATTAGGTGGAAAAACATAATATATTGAAAAATTCATACTTTATCATTGAAATATCTTTATTATTTTTTAAGGTTTCAAGGATTTTCTTCCTCTTTAAAGAATCCAAATCCCATCTTTTTGGTCCCCTATAACGTAGAATACCTTATCTACATTGGGACCAGCATGAACTAACTGTGATGTCTAATTGAAAGGGTTTCCCTCAATTTAATTTTAATATGACTCAACATTTTTTAGTCACCAATATAAAAATAAAACAATTCTTATTCATTGGATAAGAGAAATAAAATACTTTCACAACTTATGATTCCATTATGAATGGATCATATTTTTTCCATTCTATATTGAAATTCACCTTTATAAATCCCATTTCATCAACTTTCACTCCATTGATATTGTTAACCCATTTGAAACTAAAAATAATCACTAGAAATGTTATATAATACAACTTGTATATCTATTCTATAATACCAAAATATGTCATATTTGCATAATTTTTATTTCAATCCTTAGAACCAGATATTTTCATCGCTTTAGCCATAAGCCTAACCCCAATGATTTTCATCATACTAAACTTATCATGTTATTTTATATATAATGTATAACCATTGATTACAAAACCAATCTGAGATATTACATTTTCATTTGTCCTCTGGTTATACATTGAAGACATTAAGTAATTGAATTTATATTTTTAGATAAATCCTTATAAATTTGATCCATTAACCATCCTATAAATTTTTTATTATGTGTATATGATATCCATATTTTATCCCTTTATGGGTTCAAATATCTAAGAATTTTTTTGTGGGATTTAATGTATGGATCAACATCTTCACTATAATGTAATATGTAAAGATGTATTTTCTCTCGCTCTGTCAAGGTGATTGTAACAACATATATTTTATAAATACCTATGCCTATAAGGCATTCACTATGATGAGAATTTGGGAGACCAATGCTTTCAACATCTGATAGGTAATCAGTATATAATTAAATAGCTTCTTCAACAATATATCATTCTGTAATACGACCTTCTGGTTGACTTCAATTCTTCCCAGAACCTTTCAAAATCTTCATATACTGTTCAATGGGGTACATCCATCTATAATGGACAAGACCACATAGTTAAACCTATCTGACTAAGTGAACCACTAGGTAGACCATTATATCAGATAATCATAGTGGGAATAATATTTCTAATTCACATAATATGATTTAAATCTTTTTATTCATGATGGGAAACTTTATCATTTCTATAACATTACTACATATAGATTTTTTTTAAAAAGGTAGAGTTTGGTTAATGTATGTAATACATTTTAAGGTAGAATGAAATGGAAAGAAATAGGATTTAAATATTGAATCAAAACATGGCATTCATGTGATTTTAGTTATTGTAATATCAAATTATTCATTGACATGACATTTTTGATATTTTATGAATAACCCTGTGGAACCTTTACACAAGTAAGGAAATGGAAAAATTGTAATTTTTCCTATATGGATAGTGTGTAAGCTTTAAAGGAAGAAAAGTCCACCTTTTACACATTAATGGTCCCAACTCTTCTCTTATCCCCATTTCAACCAAGTCAAAACCATCCTTAATTCCATATTTCGTTTTTCTAGTAAAAATATGTAATGTTACAATAACACTATCACATGAATTTTTTTCTACATGCATGACATAAAGAAAATTTCTTACTTAAAAACATTGCCAATATGGTAATTCAAAGAAAATTGATCTCTTATTCCAACCAGATTTTGTAAGGTTTTTCAAAAATATTTAACTAAAAATAGTGTCAATATTTTTTACTTTTTTGGTATGGTTGATCGACTGTTGATGGAGATGATGATGTACCTTGGTCGATGTTCCCATCGAATTGTGTCATCCAGAATCAGTATTTATATTTTTGAGGAAACTTTTTTTGATTTCCTAAAAAAAGAGTTTTTCAAGAAGGTTTTAATTGAACTGAGTATGTGCATTTTTCACAAATAGGACACCCCAACAAGCCTTTAATTCTGTAGCCTAAAAAATTTACATAATAGGGGGTGTTATTTATCGTTTAGTACAATATATCCCAAAAATGTAAATTATTCACATTTAGGAGCATCATATATTATAACACATTTTTCCCACATCAATTTTAGATCTGCGATCAATGGATCCAAATAGACATTAATGTCATTAACAGGTTTCTTTGGTCTATATATATGTAGATACATCCTAAGTTATTTTTGCTTCAGTAAAAACCATGGTGCCAAGTTATAATTTACCAATATGATGGGCCATGTACTGTGAGTAAAACTCTATATATGAAAAGTATTTATTCCATTTGTAGATAACATAAGATAAAATTTACTCGGCTCATCTCCAAATTTAGGAAACTCGTAATCAATTTTCTTCCACTGAGGAGATTTTGCTAGATGAAATAGCTTCTTATCTTTAATTATTGTATCTATATTCCATTTTAATTTTCTTTTGGTTTTCTAACATTCATATATTCTTCTAAACTATGTAATTATATGAAGGTACCATATATATTTCAAAGTACTTGATTCATTTTTCTTTTATCGATCCACACCACACTTAGGGAATTTCATGAGTGGTTCATGGTAATTGAGAAACAATATGAAATCATTTGGACAAGAATGTATTTTTTTGAGATCACACCCATTGAAATTAGCATTCCTTTAGAATCATATGTTTGGTATCGTAGTTTATTTTCTTCTAGTAGCATGTCATTTATAAGACTAAGTAGTTTTGTAAAGCTGGTGTAACTCCATATGTTTCCATATTTCACATTATATAACTCCAACAGAGCTAAATATTATGTGTATTTTGTACAACTGGTATACAATGGCTTCTTGGGATAGCTATTTTACTCCTTAAAAAAATTGTACAATCACAAAGGTATTGCTCAATTTCCATTATCATGTATTTTATGTGATCTCCATCATCTTTTATAAAGGTATTCATATCAAATGATTCATAAACCTTAATATCATCCCAATTGATGTCCATATTTGGTTTTTCCTAATGTTCTATCTAACATTTATAGATTTGATCTATTCTATGAAAAATAAACTATTCTTCAAACTCTTCCAGACTATTTTTTCTTTAATAACAAAAATATTAACACATGTAGAGGAATTTAGAAGGGTCGTATGCATGCTCTTTTGCAAACATGATAAACTCTTTAACCCCATATTCATATTCATTTGTCAAACGATTAGTGTGCATCCATTTTTGGTTCAAATCCATCCTATTAGGTTCATAAATAGATATTTTGAAGTTATCAACAAAAGTTAAAATAGAGTATATGTTTTAAATACACACAAGAAGACCAGTATGAAAAGTAAGGACAACTAGATGGGCTATATAGGAAGGTAAAAATACATGTAATGTTATTTTGGATTATAGGGGTATTTTTCTTGTTTTCCCTTAATTAATTAGAAAATATTCACTATTTTGAAGTTAAAGGAAGATTTATAAAATAAAGATAGAAATTATACTTATAAAGTAAGTCATATTATTCAAATATTTATTTCCATACTAATTGTGTCTCTAGTAGATGAATTAGGTGATATTTAACTAGAATAGAAGCAGGGAACCAACATGAACTCAATGAAAAATATATTAATCAGAGAAATAGATTCCATTTAATGGTTAAATTACATCACTAGGATGAAATATATTTCAAGAAGACGTCCAAAAGATGAAAATTTCATCAAAATATGAAAATTATTGTTAAGACATACTATGGAGTTATAAATGATGGTTTTAAGTAGTTAATTTTTTTAGAAAGAGTGAGAATGAGTTGGATGTCAATACCACACCCACTAAAATTATTAACGAAGAATAAAAAAAGGATTCAGAATGTGTAATTTTCTTGCACCATTAATGAGTTTAAAGAAAAAACATGCGAAGATCAAAAGTGATGGATGTATAAAAAGAGGATAACAAGTCATCATTATTCAAAACAAAGTTGATAAAAATATTGATCCCCACATTCCCATAAATGTACACAGAAGATCAACAGTGGGTGAAGATAGAAAAGTCCCCCTTTATCTTTCCCCCGCCCTGATCAACAAATGAGCATTATCATTGGATACATGTTTCAGTGGAACGGTGAAAATTAATAAAACAACCAGTGGCCCGCATGATATGGACAGATATATTAAACCCCCAATCTAATTAGATGATATGAGAACACTAATTTCATTTAGTGAATGAGATGACTTTCTATATCTAAATTTTTATGTGCATGAGTACAACAAGAGACATCATAAAAACCAAAACATAGTGTCCTATTTTTCATCAAGATCCAATTAATGAGTTGGTATAAACAAACAATCAATCATGGGTAGTTAATGAAAACAATAGTCCAAAAATAATTACTTAAAAAATGGATCTCTAAAAAATCACAAAAAAAAATCATAAATAATGGATCATAAAAAATCATAGAAGAAGGAATCAAAAACGAAATAAAAAAATACAAAGAAAATCAGAAGGCCTACGTCATTAGGTTGAAGAAAATCAGAGACCTTCTTCAAATTTCAGATGAAATATTTAGAGGCAGTCGGTGGTGTCATTCGACCTTTGATTTGCTGAGGAGTAGCGCTAACAGCTGGTGGATTTCACGGAAATCTCTATATCATAATGGGTTCACAAATGGTTAGGGAATTTAAAATAGATTAGGATACATTTATCAGTGCTTAAAAATAAGCACAGATAAATATCATTTTTATCAGTGCTAATAAATACCTTTCTTTATCAACACTAAAAAAGTGCTCATAAAACCATTATTTATTAGTGCTACAATTAGAGTGCTGATAAATATTCCTTTTAATAATACTTTATTTAGCGCTGATAAATATCCATCTTTATCAATGCGGAAAAAGTGACGATAAAGAAGAGGATTTATCAGCACTTATTACTGAATCACTTTTAAAGGATTTATAATTATAAATTTAAATAAAAAATCTAAAAAATTATAAATAATTAATAAATATATATAAATATCAATATAGTAAATATATTTCTTTTTGAGTATATTTATTATAATTTTATAATTATTTATTTCTCATTATAGAAATATTTTTAAAAAATATTATTTATATCATTCTATATATTTATATAATTATACATATATATTTAATAAATATATATATTTATTAAATATATTAATTATTTAAGTAAATTTATTATAAATTTAATAATTTTTCAAATATATATAATTATTTACTTATAATTATATAAATACTTTTAAAAAATATTTATTTATTTATAATTATAAATATATAATTGTATAAATATAGTGACTTTACATTTATAAATATATTTATTTATAAATATTTTTTAAAAAATATATTTAAAACATTATTAATGAATATCTAATTTTGTCTGCATGCATATATGTTAAAAATGAGTGAAATTGAATAAATTAAGAATATAAATTCACATTAACAATATTGAAAAAATGGATATGTTTTGTGTTTGTGGATATTGAATATAAAATGCATTAATTACATATATGTGAAATCAATATAACACACATTAGATCTATATTAAATTGAAAAATAAAATGACATTTAATTATTTGTCTAGTACTATGCAATTAGACAATATTTTTAATTTATGATAATTTTTAATTATATATAATTGTTCAATAAATATATTATTATTTAATGTATAGCACATAAATATTTTGTAATATATAAATAATATTTATATATATTAACATATATCTATATATTTAATATGTACAATTTAATAACATTAATTATCATAATTATCTAATTAATAAAATGTTTACTATTTAATAATGTATAATCAATCTATTCATTTTTATAAATAATTTAATTATTAAAATTTGTAATAAAATATCTTTTATTTTTTATTTATTTAATTAATTCATTTTATAAGTGTTAAAAATGCATTGATGAAAGAAATATTAATCAACGTTAAGCATAAACACTGAATAGGTGTACCCTTTATCAACGCTAAAACATAAGTACTAAGAAAGGATAACCTTTATCGATGCTAAAAATAAAGTGCTGATAAAGGATACACTTTATCAACACTAAAAATGAAGTGCTGATAAAGGATTTATTTATCGATGCTAAAATAAATGTGTTGATAAATGGTTAAATGTATCAATGCTTTTTCATCACTGATAAATATGTCATTTATCAGTGTTTTCTTCTAGCACTGATAAATAACAGCATTATTAAAGGCCAATTTTTTAGTGGTTCTTCTTAAACATGTACAAAAACTTATGAAAATTTTCTTAAACAATATGGAAAACAATTTATGTTGTAGAAACATATTCATGGGCAATTGACTAATAAATTTATTCAAAAATGTATTTATATTCTTATAAGAAGTATAAGAAATATTCATTATATGTATCAACACTCATGCTTGTGTTCATGGAGCCTATGTTTCAAAAACAACATAATAGAATGTATATTTTCAAGGTGATACAAAACCTAAGAGATGATCTATAAATAATAGGGTATGCATGAGGTTCATGATGTTTTAGTTACACTATCTATATATAAGATAAAAAAATAAACTTCATCCAACACTCATGTACTCAATATGATTAGTCATACTAATGAATTTGAGGGGTTGGGGTCATATTTAAGGATTGATATGGTAATGGACTTCCATTTATGCCAGTTTCGTGTGATAAAGGAATATAATCAATAAATCATAGGGTTCTATGAAAGGAATCAATTAATTCACCTTGGTCCATCAGCTATAATCCATACCTCTATATGTGGACCTGGGTTTGGGTTGTATAAAGGTACTAGCATGACCACATCCCATACACTTGTTAACATATGTGAATTTTCATCCATGCCCATATCCCATGCACCCAAGTCTAATTTTTTCTTATAAATATAACCTTTATCTCCCACTTTTATACCATTTATAAGATGAAGAGACACCCAAACCACATTTCATCTGGACATCCCTTTCCCTATGTAGGTATCTTATAAAGAATAAAACCTATGATAAGTACCCAATGTTAGGCCTAATTGATTCATCAGAAGATAAAAACTACATAAAATAACACTTCACCCCATGTTCTTATAGAGTGTAGAAAATTCTTTCAATGTCACCAGTTCTTGAGTTTCGTGTTCCCTACACCTCAAGGGGGGGCCAAACTAGGGAAAAATGTTCCAAACCCCCTTAGGTGAAGATCATACTAGGTAGAAACCCATTTCCCTATTCATAAAATAGAAAAACCAATTCACCATACCTAAATATGGGAAATCACTTTATTCTACACACAACTAGAAAGAAACACTTCACCCATCCATAACCATGGATAAGACATTTCATTTATCCATCATGACGGGGAATCCCACTACTTATTCTTCACTTGGAATGAGTTTTTCACAAATATACATACTAGGAAAAGGCCTCACCATGGACCTACACCTCATTAAACCTATTCAAAAATGTTCACTAGGGTGAATCACCTATTCCTTCTTATATACTATGGTACCATGTGAACCCTAATTACAATTATGTATAATACATTCAACTAGGTATCCTACCTGGGAACTCAATTTTTATGGCCTCTCCCAAACCCACAGAAAATGAAAGATTAGTTCATTAGGAATTATTGCGTTCCATTCTTGGTTCATGTATTCTCATGATATAATTAATCTCCTATGTTTAACTCTAATACTAAACGGACCCTAAGTGTAATAATAATCATCCATTTATTCAATAATGAGGGAATCCATCATGGTGTTGTCAGTGGTTCTTCCCCTGGATCAGGCTTTATATCTTGGTTGTCAAAGTGTCGAATTATCCAACCACATTCAAACCAATGATCCATGAGAGTATTTTATTTCTCACATAGTATAATACCCAACATATTTTCATTGATGAATTCATCACCTAGAATATTCAATAAGATAGGGATATTCTTGAGGTCTTCCTACTTTGTTTAAACCCCAAATTGTTCCTCAAATATCCATGTTCCCCGTGAGCCTCATTGTTCAAAGGGCTTGATTCCCAATGAGGATTATTCCTCAAAAGATAAAATTCCCTATGATATGAACCATATATGGTCCAACCATGTGTAAACACCCACTCAATACTCTCTTTTCTCTTGTCTCAAGACATAGACGTCCAAGTCAAATGATGTAAAACTTCATGGAAAATTTCTAGTCACACGACATAAAACTATACAACAACATCCTTACCACATGATGTTAAACTACATGGTATAGTCCAGTAACAAGAATTTAAACCATAAAAAGTTAAATTTTTAAGGTTTGATTCCTATTGACTAGGATATGTAGGATACTTATCTAAGTTTCAAACCCAATATAAAAAACTCTCATCTCTACACTAGGTCCATATTCACTATAAAACATTTATCATTGGGCCATATTTATAATAACACCTTACCCAAAATTATGAACCATATCCTCACTGAGACATATTCCATGTGATACTTTTTCTAACTATGATTTATTCTTTTCAAGACTCATCCTCTCCATTCCATATTTCTTATGAGACATACCACTTCTAATCGGTCTATATTTCCCATGAGTTTTATGAACCATCCTTAAATATCCATTTAACTTGTAAGAATTAGTTTAAAGAGTCACTCATATATAATTCTACACCAACCATTTCTATAAACCATTCACATAGTAGTCTACTACCCATTACTTTAAATTATATTGATTTGGTCATAGATGCACAAACTTAAAAAGCACCATGTCGGTCATTTTCACATGACATTGAAGTATGATACTCCCTATTATGTAGCATCAAAATACATGGATTTCCATTCCCACTATAGGTATTTGTATGAATTCAATATAATGGTTCTAATCCCAAAATCACAACACTAATCGTCTTCCTGTAGAGGGAAAATTTTCATAGTTCCTAGTTATATAGATTTACACCATAGAATAATTAATTAACAAAATAAATATCGAAAACCTCTTATATTTATAAATTGTACCACCAATGGAGAACCATTAATATAATAAATTTGTTACATTAACATGTGGTTTTGATCAGATTTTATGTATAGGGATAACCAGTGTCATGTTAAGATTTGGTATGGATTCACAAATACTTATTAAATCTATTAGAGCGTTAAAGAGTGGGAAATAATTTCCACTAAAAACATGCAGATGAGAATGAACTCCCTTACTATTAATCAATGTGCATTCCAAAGTTTCACTGGTAAATTCTCAATGACTTCTAACTGTTGAAAATAAATTCCACATAAACTCAAAATTTCATGGTTTTGGAATCAATGAGAAGTGAAATGGTGAACTCAACATGAATTATTTGACTATGAAAATGATCAATCAAACATGATCTTAATTTTGATACAATATGGATGGGTTTTCTAGTTATTGTTTTCTCATTCCACAGACATCCCAGAATCCATACAGAACTCCATTCAATCTAAAGAAATAAAAGAATTAAATCTTACTATATCTAAGGTTCAACTTCTTAGTCAGGCATATTCCATAACTATGATGAAATTCATGGAAAAAAACCTAGGACGATGATTTCACTTTTCTAGTCCCTTTATTTCCATGTGAAAAATGTGATAATCTATTCATACTATTTAAATGCTACCATCCTTAATTTTGAGGTTGTTCCCAAGAGCCTGTAAGAAAATAATCCCAAACTCTACCCACTCAAGAAAAGGATTTTTATAATTATGTGGTTCTTGTAACCACCCCTAACCACTTTAGGATCCACTCCTCATAGTGTATCAATGTATATTACTCTTATCTCAGGAATTCATATCAAGAGTTAGATCACAGTTGTAACACCCTGATGTGTTTATGAAATGTTTTCTTTAAATAATTTTAATTCATCAATAGTTTGTATTGCACAAAATAGTGAGTTTAAATGAACTTAGATATAACGTTAGTATAAAATTTTCATTATATCCTATCTATTATGCTATTGGGAATAAGTATAACTAACTTGTGAAAATGCATTGTGAATTCATTGGCTAAGAATTATTTAAGAAAAATATAAATCAAATAGATATTTTTATTTTTGATTGAATTACTAATGGAAATTAAATTAATGATATATATATGTTATATACTTAAAAAATATTTTTTATATTCATCCAGTAGATATTTTAGTCATAGGGTATGAATAAACCCCCTTTGATGTATAAAAATCTATATTTTTTAAAAGGGTAATTCTACGCCTCTTATTGGAGAACCACTTTTAAATTTAGATTTTGAAACATTAATAATTTTTATATGAAAAAAATAAACATTTTCTCTTGAATAAGGATATAAAATTTTAATTTGGATTAATTTCTGATATTTTTACGATAATATTCAAGTTTTGATGAATATTAAAAATACCATAATTTAATGAAAACAATTTTTTTCATTGAAATAATTTATATGCTTAAATTATAATATTGAATGGTTTTAAAGTATAAATATAAAATATTTTTTTATTAAATATAATTTCTTTAATTATCATTAATTTTACATTGAATTCAGATGTAAAAACATTTCAATATTTTACAATGATTTAGCTTTTAAAACCCATTCTATCTTTCCGACAACGGGGTTAATTTTAAAATAATGTCTGCAACATCTATGTTTTGAATTTTTAAAAATAGGCTCCATATTTTTAATTAGTAGGTCCAAATTATTTAAATAGATTTATTTTATTTTTGGGCATTATGAATAGTAACTTTGGTAATTTTTATTAATACGGAAAAGGGGTAAACCCTATAATTAAGGGTAAGAATACAATTATAAAATTACCCTAACAATTGTATTAATTTCATTGGATTAGTCTTTTCGACCTAAATCAACCTTGGGTTGAAATGTTATCCATTTGAATCCACTTGGATGAGATTAGGACATTTAATTTATTTTATTTGAAGAAAAGTTAAATATGTCTCACTCAAGATTTTATAAATAAATCATTATTAATATAAGGATATTCTAAAGATAATTTAAATTATAAATAATTATTTGAAATATAAAATTTCATAATTTAGCATGGTAATTTATTTGTAATGTTTTGGAAATAAATATTTTTTTTATTATCTTATACATTAATGATGTAGAAATTCTTTAATTAACGAAAAATAATCAATATATTTTTTACTAAAATAATAATACCCACAAAAACATCCAAAAACTTGACCAAATTTTATTGTTCAATTGTATCTTGACCATAATCATCCAAGTGTCGATTTATGGACCATTAGGATCCTTATAGAATAGATTATGACACTTATATTATTTTATTTAATGTGATGTTAAAGTTATTACCATCATAATTTAATAAGTATAAAATTTTACATATTTTATTTTCCAGAAGATAAATTTTAATAAATATATTATTCTGAAATATATTAGATTTATCTTCATCATAGTATTTTTTACCCCACAAATAATTATATTAAATAATTAAAAAAAATATTTTGTAATTATTTTATTAAGAGAAATATCAAATTAATGTTATTAAAAATGTTAAATTAAATATAATTTTAGTTAATTAACATATATAATGAATTTTATAGATGACCTTTACCTCCTAGTAGTATAATAAAAATTTTGGTTATAAGTTATCTTGTTATTTTAATATTTTTTAAATCCGTGAATTGAATAGTTTCAAAATTGATACTATTGATTTCTTATCAAAATAATAATTTATTAAATTATTTAAAAATAATTAAACATATTTTAAATATATATAATATTTATGATATGGTATAAGGTGATATAATGTATTTTTTTATGTTGTATGTTACATCAAATAAGTAAAAAATGCACCCTTTTAGTATTAAATTATGTGTTACCCTAGTTAAAATTAAATAGAATAATTAAGTGTTAATTAAAAATATAACATTTAAATTGATAGAAATACTTATAAAAATTTATTAGTTTATTATATTACAATACTATCTCATCTCATCTTCAAAAATGTGACATTTCAGAGGTTTTGGGTATGGTTTTATTTTATTATAAATTATTATTTATAGTGATTCCCAAAGTACCCCTCTCCTCAATTATAAAAGGGCACATCCTCCCTCACCTATTAAATTAAAATTTAACATTAAACATTAGCCATCCCCTTCCCTTTTCCTTCTCAACTTCCCACTTTACATTTCATAGGTTCTTATCATCTTCAGAGACCAACTCTAGAACTCTAAGAATATATTTAGAGGAAGCACGTCGAGGAAGAGATAATCTCTTCTAATGATTACTCTACAAAAAAATTAGCATTGTAGAAGTGGTTATTTTATTACTTTATAAGGGGTTATAACCCCTTCTAAAGACATTAGTGGTGGTTATGAGGAACCGCCGCTAATGTGCCTGCCTACTACTAGTAGAGGCGGTTTTGAGTAAGCGTTGGTACATGCGTGATGAATTTAGCGGTGTTTGCATTAGAGGGGGTTTAAACCCCCTCTAATGTTGTCCAAAATTTACCATTTTAGTGGCGGTTATAGCCTTAATTTCCCCTAATATAGGGTATTAGGGGCGGTTTTTCACAGCCTCCCCTAATGCTTTTTTAACTTGCGCAATGTAATTGTCCCTTGTGTCCCCCCTGGGTCTGTCCGGTGTCCCTGTGTATGTCCCCCCCGTGTGTCCCTGTGTCTGTCCCCGGGTCTGTCCCCCTTGTGTCCTTGTGTCTATCCCCCCGTGTTTATCCCAGTTTCCCCCCCGGGTCTGTCCCCATGTCTGTCTGGTGTCTCCCGACGTGTCCCCGGTCTGGTGTCTCAGTGTCCCCCCCCCCCCCCCTGAGTGTGTGTGTTGTGTCCCCTGATCACCTCGGTGTCCCCCCATCGTGTCTGTCGGGTGTCTCCCGATGTGTCCTCGGTCTGGTGTCTCAGTGTCACCCCATGCGTGTGTGTTGTGTCCCGGTCCAGCCCCACCCCGGTCGCCCCGTGTGCGTGTCTTGGTCCATCCGCAGGTACACTATCGTTCGCTTATTTTCCAAAATAATGGAGCCAGTGGGATTCAAACCAGCAATCTCCAACAAAGGCCACCTACGCTCAAACCATTACACTAGTTCCCGTTCAATGATATATTATATATATTATTCTATTTTTATATATTTATAAGTTTATTAAAATCTAAATTATTTTCATAATATATTTAAATACATATAATATGTTTATTACAATATGCATATATATTAATAAACATATATATATTAACAAATTTACATATAATTTATATATTATTGTATTTATATATATATTAATAAGTTTATTAAAATAAACATTATTAAACCAATATATTTAAATGCATATAATAAGTTTATTAAAATATGCATATATATTAATAAACATATATATATTAACCAATTTACTCATAATTTATATATTATTGTATTTATATATATTAATAAGTTTATTAAGATAAACATTATTTGCATAAATTATTTAAATAAATTAAATAAATAACATGTATATATATTTATATGAATATAAATATATATATGTATATTTATATTTTATGCACACCTCTATAAATTTTATATTTACAAATATTTAAATAAAATTATGTATGCAAGTATTTATAAAAACCTTTATATCAAACACGCACAAATGAAAATGTGTATTTATATATATATTTATAATTGTTTATATTTATTTGAATACATGTGTATATATATATATTTACCCAAATATATTATGAAAATAAATATATATTTATATTATATTTATACGTACACAATTAAGATATATATATATATATATATTACAAATGTATCTGAATATAATATATTATACATTTTATAAATACATTCATATATGTATACAATATATATTATGATTTTTTTTAAGAAAATAGTAGGGGTTCACGACTCCTCTGATCTTAAATTATAGGGGGTTGTGAACATCCTATAATGTAAGACATTAGTGGGGGTTTAAGAGGGGGTTTTAGACCCCCACTATTTTCTTAAAAAACAAATTCTGTATAACACACATACACACACATAACACCTCTAAAATCCAACTGAATATATGTTTGTGTGTGTGTGTGTTTGTGTGTGTAGCGCCTCTAACCGAATATATAGTGTCTGCAACTAAATATATAGCGATACTAATTATTAAAGTAGCAACCATTTTAACATAACTATCTCTAAAATCCAACTACATATTAAAAAAATGCTAAAACTTTTAGAGGGGGTAGTGAACCCCCTATATCTTTGATGATTATAGGGGGTTGTGCAGAACCCACACTAATGTTATAGAAAATGAATTTAGAGGGGGTTGTGCATAACCCCCTCTAAATAACCCCCTCTAATGTATTGTTTTTTTGTAGTGTTATTTAACACTTCTTTCTTCTTCTACTTCCTCATCATTATTTGTTTAATTAAAAAGTAATACCATCAGTATAAATAATACACTGATATGTAATTATAATTATGAAACATTCATATTTTTTCTTTTATCTATCATATGAAAAATGAAAATCATCATGCATGCGTATGTACGACTTACCATCTCCATACTCTGGTGTAATCTGTTTTTCACCACCACCTTAATTGGATGGATATAATGATGGAAATAATAACTATATATAATTATTATAACATTATAATGATTCTTAAATATTATACATCATCCACTTCAATACCATTCGACAATTATGAGAATGATTTCATTTCTCATGCATATGTATAGCATATTGTCTCCATGATGTGATGTGATTCATTCTACATGATCCTAATTAAACCATGATTCTATACATGAATAGAATGAATAAATATGACATATACTATAATAATATAAATATTTAAATGATATAACTATAACCTTATAAGTGGAACATTAACTTATCCAACAAAACTTCCATAAGAACGAAAAGTAGTTAATTTATGAATAATGAGTGATAATGAAATGTTACTAACAAATGAATGATAATATTGTAACGACCCAAACATTAATTAATGGAAATTCCTCTTGATAGGATTAAATGTTTATTATGGTTAGTTAAAATTTGAACTTAATTGGTATTATTTTTCTAGATTTTAAAATACTGTTATGAATTGTGATCATTGCTAATATAGTCATTGAACAGTGATCACATGATTAGTATAAATATAGGGCTTTAACAAATCCAATTTACTCAGACAAAGGAAGTGATGGCCTCATCTAGTAGACTTGCCACATACGAAGCCCATGTGTCAATGCTCATAAAGGAGGTGGCTTCATTGGGGTTTACTCTTGACCAAGCCCAAGCCGAGGTTGAACACGTTAAGCCTGAGTGGCATCGACTATGGGAGAAGTGGAAGTTCATGGATATTACCACCCGAGTGATGTTTTTTGATCCACCCCAAGAGAATGTCACCATCAGACACCTTACCTTTTGGTCTTATGTGGGTGTTATAAGGTGTTATGTAACAATAACCTATCACTATGATTTTGTATGTTATTTGTGTATAAAGAATGTGCATTCATTTTATTATTGTTAATTTGTAAATAGTTTTTAAAGCACAAATAATATTTTTAGTTAATATTCAACTAAGAAATCTATTTTTATTAATTAATGAATTATTAAATTAAATAAAATTATAATAAAATATTATTATTATTATTAAATTAATTTTTATTAAATATAAATTATTGAATAATTTTATGAATGCAATTGTAATTTTTATTAAGGTTTGAAAGTTATTTTTTTCAAAACCCATGAATTTTGGATAAATGTCGTTTTTAATTTTAAAAGTAAAAATTCACATATTTAGAAAATTATTTAGATAAAATGAAAATCATTTTTTTTAATTGGGACATCAAAATTATCCAGCGGTGAATTTTTCATAATTTTCTGAGACAGTCGAATTTTGGGGTAAAAATTAAATACCGTTTAAATATATAATGTGTTTTATGACATCATAAGGACCCAATAGTGATGTAATAAAATACTATAAACATTATTTTTGGAAAATATATGTTTTACCATTAAAATAATGTGATTTTGGGTTTGTTTGATTTATTTTACAAGGCTTTAGTAGACCCTTCAAGGGTTATAAAACCTTTTGTCTTTTTTAATTGTTTTCCTTGAGAGTGTGACTCACCTCCACATAGGCAACCTTATTATTTTAAGAAGTTCAGCTATTTTCCATATAAAATATTTTTTTATACTTCCATTTGTAAAAAACCATGTGCAAAAACTAGGGGTTGTTTTGTGTTTTTGATTCGTTTAATGTGAGGTGTCCCAAACCTAAATAATAAAGAATTCTCTCTCTTTTCCTATATCAACCCAATCAATATCTCACTTCCACTTCACTCAAAGCCTTTGGAGTTTGACCAACCTCTACCCTCCTTTCTCTATAATCCTCCCAATGTTCACCAATCTCCCAATAATCGTCTCTCAAGCCTCTCCCAAGCCTTTGGGATCACACTTCCAAGTAAGGGATTTCTTCCATTCTCATTTTTTTCCAATTTTTTTTAAGTTGTTATGCCCTTTTTTCAATTAAAAATGTTGGGGTATGATTTTTCACCTCCCCCATACTTCCATATTTATATTTAGATTATGGGAGATCCCTTTCTCTCTCATTAATTCTTCCCATGTACACCCATTACCATGCCAAAATTCCTTTAGTGATTTCTCTCTCCTCTTTTACGTCCAAGTAATTCTTTTTTATTATGAATATAAATTCCATTACATTTTTGGGAAATGTATCTATATGACCCCCTTATTTTAAATTTCATATACATATGATTAGACACCATTTTCCATCTCATCAACCATTTTCATGAATCCTTATGTCACGTCGTTATGCTGCCGAAATTGCACCGTTTTTTTCCAAGCCAGGATCATTGTGTAGTGAATATCGTACCCATGTCTCTATCAAGGGTATTCACCATTATTCAAATAGACATATTTAATGTTACTTTCATGTATTTATTCCACATTACTTAATCATGTAATATCTTATTATGTTGATTGATTCCATGGTATATGATCCATGTGGCACACTTATGCATGAAATGAAATGTTTAAGAAAGTTGTTCCCTGATAGCACTCCAACGCATTTGGTTAAGTATAGTATCATGATAATTAATGTGAAATGGTTGGTGAATCATTATAATTCATGTGAAATTAGGTTTTACTCATGCTTCATGTGCAATGAGGGTTTACTCATGCTCCATGTGCAATGATCCTTGGCTCATGCTAATTCAATGTTAAGTGTTGTTGCTACATATCCATGTTATGATTATCATGCTTTATCATGCCTTTATGTTCATGTTTCTCTTGTGCTCCATTAATATGCCTATTGTCTAACATGTATTTTATTCTTCATGTTATTCCATGTTTATTCCCTTACTGGGCTTTATAGCTCTCCCGTTTCTTATGCATGCCCTCAGGTTATGCATACAATGCTAAGTACAAGGGAATGTAGTGGTCATGTAAAGGATGTTTTCAATAATGATGTTGGGTGTTTTATGTTCTAAGCTATTATGTAATGATCCTAATCCTCAAAAACACTATACCTCTTGATTTTCTATGTTGTATCAAGTGAATATTTTATATAATAAATCAGGTTTAAGTTTGTAATAAAAAAGAAGTTTTGTTATAATTGGTATCAGAGGATAGGTTTAGTTATTTGTGGGATTAGGATTATAAAACCCTAGTGAAGGCTTAGATACAAGAATAAGTATAATAAAAACAACCCTAATTATTAGTGAGTATTTATTAAGTGGTTTATCAAGAAAATGCATCCATGTCTTGATACGAGAAGGTAGATCCAGCTCTGGCACAAATGTATCCTAGGGGTAAAACCCAAAAACACCACTTTGAGCTAGACACGAATGGGAACTGGTGCACGAAAATAGGCCTTACTACACTCTTGGTTATGACACTCCCAGGGGATATGCTTTGGTAAATTCACAAGATTAGTATGAACCCTTATTAAGGGAATGAAAAAAAATTACCCTAAGAATTTATGTTAGAAAGTAGATCATGAATAGAATAGATTGAAGCCTATGGGTTCATAAGTTAAGGAAATAATATATATTTATAAGTCATCAGTTTTTTCCTTGAATTAACTTTTATGTGTTACCCCTAACTTTCCTTTTATTCCAGTCAATGGCCGGTAATAGGAGGACTCGGGCTAACAATCGATGTGAAGATCAATGTGATAACTATGCTTATGGGATGCCCAATATGATGGGAGAAGGAATCACAAACTTTTTCAAGATTCTATCTTAGTTAACTCATGGTTTTAATAGAAACACGGGAGAAGAGGAACGTTCTACCCCCTTAAGAAAGATCAAGTTTCTATCAAGATATTCATGCGACAAAGGCCTACTAATTTTAATTGATCATATGATCCCTCAGTCATCGAACAATGAATCAACTAAAATTAAAATATATTCTCCATCCTTTAATGTTCTGAATAAGAGAAGGTTGTCCTGGGTACTTATCGTATGGAGGGTAAAGCTTATCAATAGTGGACGTTGATAAAAAAATAAGAAGCCCGAGGTGGAGATTGAGGTATTGTAATGGAATGATTTTCGGAAGATGTTTTTTGATAAATATTTTCCATTCACCCTCCGACTTAAGATGTAAAGGGACTTCCTTGCCCTCAAGCAAAAAGATGACCAATCTGTCGGAGCGTACGAGGAAAACTTTAAAAGTCTTGCATGATATGCCTCTGGGTTTGTTGTTACCCCTGAATGCAGGTTTAACGCTTCTTTGGTGGGCTGAAACATAGCCTACGGAAAGCGTTGGCGATCCGTGACTTCGACATCTATAAGGAAATTTTTTTTATGTGGCCTCAAGGTCGAAATAGAGATTAGAGAATCTTAGGGGTATCATGGGGATAAGAATCGTAAGAAGAACTTCAATGCTAGCGGTCCGATGGATAAATTCAATGATGCTAAGAAGATACAGCACCCCACTTTACAAAGGTGCAGAAAGAAGCACCCCAAAACTTTCCTGAAGGGGATGAGGAAATCCTTTTTAAGTGTGGAAGAGAAGGGAACCTAGATGTTAACTACCGGAAATAAAAACCCATGGCTTCGACAAAGGAGAAGAATACTCCGTTTGATCCTCAACGCATTGTTCATTGATACAACTGCAAATAAATAGGGCATCATGAAAATCAGTGACTTAAGAAAAGGGTTTTCGGAGGCAACCAACAACCTCCATGGCAGAAAGGGAGAGATTTTTCCATCACTACTGCTGAAGTGAACCCTGAAAATAAAATGGTGACATGTACGTGAGTTATTCATTCAATAATAGCTTATGTAATTTTTTCTTCAGGTTCTATGAATTCTTATATATAGCAAAATTTTATTGGAACAATATCAGCACCACCAAAAATCATGGAAGTAAAGATGTCGGTGAGTATGGAAAATGGATCAATCATTTCATCCCATGAATATAACTCCTCCCTTTTCATAATCTATGGATTGAATTTCCCAGAGAACCTCTTCATACTCCCTCTGGTGGAATTTAATTCAATTCTTGGAATGGATTGGCTTTCCATATATTGATCCAACATAAATTTCCCTAAGAGGGAAATCACTCTCCATGTGGAGAATTGACCCCCAATTCTATACAAGTGCAAGCAGGAAGATGAATCTTCTTTAGCTCCATCATCTCAAGCGTGGATATTACTGCCCTATGAGCACACGTATCTGGCTCAGATGATTGAGTCTAATAAGGCAACCATCCTTAGAGACATGACTATTGTGAGGGAATTTTCTGAAGTGTTTCTCGAGGAATTTTCTGGTCTTCCTCTTAGAAGAGATGTTGAATTCTCAATTGATCTTATTTTTGTGGTGTTACCAATATCCAAGACTCTATATAGAATGGTTTTTGTGAAGCTTGAGTAGTTTAAGAAACAACTATAGGAGAATTTGGATAAAGGGTTTATATGCCCAAGTGCTTCACCATGGGGTGCGCCATCCCTCTTCGTAAAGAAGAAAGATGGGTCTATTTTCCATTGCATCGATTATCGTGAGCTTAACAAAATCACGATAAAGAAAAATTATCCTCTCCCATGAATTGATGACATGTTCGATCATCTGTGTGGATCCCAATACTTATCCAAGTGGTATTTTCTGTCAAGAAATTATCTAGTAAGGGTGAATAAGAATGATATCCCCAAAACTGCTTTTTATACAAGATGTGGGCACTATAAATTCATAGTAATGCCTTTAGAACTCGCTAATGCTCTAGAAATCTTCATGGACTTGATGAATAGAGTCTTTAGGGTTTACCTCAACAAATTTTTGGTAGTCTTTATAAATGATATAATGATATACTCCAAAACCAAGGAGGATCATGAGGAGTATCTAAGAACTATACTAGAGACCTTGTGGAAGGATAATATCTATGAAAAGTATATTAAGTGTGAGTTCTAGTCGAAGGATGTCTCATTCTTGGGTCATATCATCACAAGCAATGGGATATCTGTGGATCCCTTCAAAATATATGCAATTAAGGGATGGTCAAGGCTATCCTCAGTAATGGATATCCGTAGCTTCTTAGGTTTAGCTAGATATTATCAACAATTTATGAAAAATTTCTCATGATTTTCCTACACTCTTACCAAGATAACTCAGAAAGGAGTAAAGTTTTCTTGGAGTGAGGAATGCGAAGAAAGCTTCAAGGTGTTAAAAAGGAGGCTTATCACTGCACCCGTGCTCACTTTTCCCACAAGTGGAGAAATTTTGTGGTATTCAGTGATGCTTCAAAGTAGGTCATGGGTTGTGTGTTGATGGAAAATGACAAAGTCACTACCTATGCTTTAATGAAATTGAATGTCCATGAGCAGAATTATCCAACACATGATTTATAGTTGGTTGCTGTGATTTTCACTTTAAAAATTTTGCAGCATTATCTCTTTGGGGAGAAGTTTGAAATATATATGGACCACAGAATCCTCAAATATATATTCGCCTAGAAAGAGTTGAGCATGCATAAATGAAGATGATTAGAGATGATGAAAGACTATGACTTCTCAATCCATTAACACCCTGGGAAAGAGAAAAAGGTGGAAGATGCTCTATGTAGAAAGGACCTGACAATTCTATCATTGATGATAATTGATAAAGATCTAATCTTCTTAGACTTGATGAAGATGGACATGGGAATCATAAAGAAGAGAACATCATCAATCATTTCACAGATGATTGCTCAACTATCTCTTTTGGAAAGTTTAAAGGATGCTCAAAAGGATGATGTGGGAATTTAGAATAAAGTTTAAGCTATCAAAAAATGTAAATCGTCAGAGTTAAATGTTAATGAAGAAGGAATTATGAGATTTGGGAGATGACTATGTGTTCCATCAAGTCCAGAGCTAAAGAAGGAAATTTTAGATGATGCACATAGTTCAAATTTCTCTATTCACCCAAGAAATACAAAGACGTATCGAGATCTCCGAGAGAATTTTTGGTGGGATAATATGAAGAAGGAGATCATTGATTATACATCAAAGTGCCTGGTGTGTCAGTAAGTGAAGGCAGAGAGGCATAAGTCTAAGGGGATGATGCAACCATTTCCTATACCAGCATGGAAATGGGAGAACATCACCATGGACTTTGTCACTGTACTTACAAAGACATCCAAAGCAACAATGAAATCTGGGATTTTGTGGATTGTCTTACAAAGTTTGCACACTTTATTGCAATTCAAGGGTATTTCTCATTGGATAAACTAGCACAGATATATATCAGGGGAGTGGAAAGGGTGCATGGACTACCACTATCTATTGTATCCGATCGAGATCCAAGATTCACCTCTATGTTTTGGATGTGTCTTCAACATGATATGGATACTGAACTGAACTTTATTATGGCTTTTCATCGTCAAACTGATGGGAAATCTGAGCAAACAATTCAGACATTGTAGGATATGTTAAGATCATGTTCTATGGACTTTAAAGGAGGGTGGGACCAACATCTTCCACTGGTTTAATTCTCCTAAAATAACAATTTCCACTCAAGCATCCGAATGGAACCTTATGAAGCCCTATATGGGAAGAGGTGCATAACAGTAGCATTTAGGGATAAATTCATTGAGCGTAAGTTGCTAAGACCATAAATGGTCGAAGAAATGGTGGATAAGGTGAAAACCATTCAGCAGCATATCAAGGAATCCCAGAGTCGACAGAAGAGTTATGTACATAACCATTGATGAGACCTTGTGTTTAAAGTTGGAGACATGGTATTTCTACACATATCTCTATGGAAGAAGTTCATGAGGTTTGGAAAGAAAGGGAGGTTAAGTCCTAGGTACATTGGCCCCTTTGAGATTCTTGATCAGGTTGGGGTTGTGGCCTATCGACTAGTACCTCCACCGACCATGTCCAAAGTACATGATTTTTCTCATTTATCCCTCTTAAAGAAGTTCATACAAAACCCTTAACATGTACTCTCTTCAGAGGTAGTACACCTAGAAGGTGATCGTTCTTATGAGGAGCAACCAGTGAAGATCTTAGATCGTACAGAAAAAGTTCTACGAAATAAGACAATTCCCCTCTTCAAGGTATTGTGGTGAAACCAAAAGTTTGAAGAAGCGATGTGGGAATCGGAGAAAGTGATGAAGCAAAGTAACCCGCATTTGTTTTAGAGTGGGAAAATAAATTTTTGAGGGTGAAATTTCATAAGGGGTGAAGAACGTAACAACCCAAACTTTCATTAATGGAAATTCCTCTTGATCTAATTAAATGTTTATTATGGTTATATAAAAATTGAACTTCATTGGTTTTATGTTTCTGTATTTTAAAATACCGTTATGAATTGTGACCATTTCTAATATAGTCATTTAATAGTGGTCACATGATTAGTATAAATATATGGATTTAACAAATCCAATTTACTCAGACAAAGGAAGTGACAGCCTTATCCAGTAGACTTGCCTCCTAAAAATCCCATTTTTCAGATCTCATAAATAAGGTGGTGTCATTTGGGTTCACTCCTGACCAAGACCAAGCCAAGCTTGAACACATTAATCTTGAGCAGAACTGACTACAGAAGAATTGAAGGTTAATAGAGATTACCACCCGAGCGATGTTATCCGAGCCACCCAAAGAGTCTGTCACCATCACACACCTTACCCTTCGGTCTTATGTGGGTGTTATAAGGGGTTATGTAACAAAACCCTAGAACTATGACTATGTACATTATTTTTGTATAATGAATGTGCATTCATTTTATTATTGTTACTTTGTAAATTATTTTTAAATCACAAATAGTATTTTTAGTTAATATTCAACTAAAAAATCTATTTTGATGAATTAATGCATTTTTTAATAAAATATTATTTTAATAAAATATTATTATTATTATTATTAAATTGTTTTTTATTAAATATAAATTATCGTATAATTTTATGAATGCAATTGTAATTTTTATTAAGGTTTAAAATCTGTTTTTTTCAAAACCCATGAATTTTCGATAAATGTCAGTTTTTATTCTAAAAGTAAAAATTCAAATATTTAGAAAATTATTTAGATAAAATAAATATTATTTTTCTGAATTAGGACATTGAAATTCTCCAATGGTTAATTTTTCGTAATTTTCTGAGATAGTCGATTTTTTAGGTAAAAATTAAATACCGTTTAAATATATAAAGTGTTTTATGACATCATAATGACCCAATAGTGATGTAATAAAATACTATAAACATTATTTTCTGACAATATATGTTTTACCATTATAATAATTTGATTTTGGGTTTGTTTTATTTATTTTACAAAGCTTTAGTGGACCCTTCAAGGCTTATAAAACATTTTGTCTTTTTAAAATATTTTCCTTGAGAGTGTGACTCACCTCCACATAGGCAAACCTTTTATTTTAAGAAGTTAGGATATTTTACTTGTAAAATATTTTTTTCCACTACCCTTTGGAAAAAACCATGGGAAAAAAACATGGTCTAGTTTGTGGTTTTGATTAGTTTAATGTGAGGTGTCCCAACCCTAAATAATAAAGAATTCCTTCTCCTTTCCTATATAAACCCACCAAGCTCCCACTTCCTCTTCACTCAGAGCCTTTGGAGATCAACCAACCCCTTCCCTACTCTCTCTATAATCCTCCCAAGGTACCCCAATTTTCAAAGAAGCCTCCCCCAAGCCTCTCCCAAGCCTTTGGGATCACACTTCCAAGTAAGGGATTTCTTCCTTTCTCATTTTTGTCCAATTTTCATTAAGTTGTTATGACCTTTATTTCAGTTGAAAATGTTGGGTTATGATTTATCACCTCCCCCATACTTCCCTCTTTAATTTTGGATGATGGGAGACCCCTTTCTCTTTCATTAATGACTCCCATGTACACTCATTACCATGTTGAGATTCTTTGAGGGATTTCTCTCTCCTCTTTTACGTCCAAGTATTTATTTTGTATTATGCATCTAAATTCCATTAATTTTATTTTGAAATGTATCTATATAAACCCTTTACTATCCATTTAATGTACATATAATGATACACCCTTTTCTATCTCATCAACCATTTTCATGAATCCGTATGTCACATCGTTATGCTGCCGAAATTGCACCACGTTTTTTCAAGCCAAGATCATTGTCTAGTGAATACCATACCCATGTCTCTATCAAAGGTATTCACCTTTATTCACATATACATATTGAATGGTACTTTAATGTATTTATTCCACATTATTTAATCGTGGAATAACTTATGATATTTATTGATTCCATGTTAAATGATCCTTGTGGCACACTTATGCATGAAATGAAATGTTTAAGAAGGGTGGGCCCTAATAGAGCTCCAATGCATTGGGTAAAGTATGGTATCATGATACGTCATATGAAATGGGTGTTGAATCATTCTTATTCAAGTGCAACGAGGTTGTATTCAGGCTTCAGGTGCAATTAGGGTTTACTCATGCTCCATGTGCAATGAGTCTTGGCTCATGCTAATTCCATGTTAAGTGGTGTTGCCACATTTCCATGTAATGATTACCATGATTTATCATGCATTTATGTTCATGTTTCTATTTTTCTCTATTGATATTCCTATTTTCTGACATTTATTTTATTCCTCATGTTATTCCATGTTTATTCCCTTACTGGGCTTTGTAGTTCACCCTTTTCTTATGCATGTCCTTAGGTTATCCCATGTAATGCTAAGTATGAGGGAATGTAGTGGTCATGTAAAGGATGTTTTCAATAAATATATTGTGTGTTTTATGTTCTAAGCTATTATTTAATGTCCCTAATCCCCAAATACACTAGACCTATCGATCTTCTATGTTGTATCAATAGAATATTTTATATAATAATTCAGGATTAAGTGTGTAATAAAAATATGGGTTGTTATAAATATGATCACATATGATATCATCAAAATGAATATGATTGTTGAAATATTCAATAACATTATTTAAATCATTATACAGGAGGTTATAATACATACGAAGGATATCGGACGTAAGTTAAGGGATAATTTTTCAATCTTATTACTATCTGAGATTGTTTATTCCTAAATATTTACTAGGGTATATTTATCATCCACAACCATGTTTCATAGACATGTAATATTAATTTTAATCTTCCAAAAAAAAAATTTAAATCCCATTTTACCCATTGGTGAAATTTTATTAAATGGTATGAAAGGAATATTTATTCGTTTTCGGTACGATGTACTTTTTTGACTTTTCTGGAAAAAGTATGAGAAGAATGATTTTTAACTTATATGGCATGATTGGATTTTTATAGTTTAATTGTTCCTTTTGTGCATTAATGTCCCCTTAAAAGTTTTCAAGGATATTTTCAAATAAATTTTTTCTTATAAAATTGTGTGGAGTTTTGAGAAAAGAAAACATATTTGAAGAAGAAATGATATTTTTCTAAAAAATTATTTTCAAGTGTTTTATCAAAATTATTTTTCATATAATATGATATTATCTAAATGGTTTATGTTTCTATCCCCATTATTATTATCATTTTATTGTGGTTATGATGGAATTATATTTATGAAATCTATTTTTTGACATGGATTATGATGGAATGATGCTTAAGAAACCCATTTTATTCCTTGTATTATGCTATGATGAATGATTTTTGTTTTTGTGGAACACATATGTATGGTTTTCATTTTTTGTTGGGTGGGACCTATATCTCCCTCCAATTCATTGGGTAAAGTATTATATCTCATGATATAGACATGACTGGAATGGCGGGTAAATCGGGTTCAGTAATACAGGGCTGGAACGGTAAGTAAACCTAGTTCAGTAATAGACTTTGTCCACTACAATGGACTTGGAAATGATACTTGACTAATATGGAATGGTTTTATATGATTATGTGTATGCCATAAAACTTTATGTCTTATGTTATGACTTTTAGGATTATGTCCATTAATTCTTATTAACTTTTATCCCATGTCATGAGATCATGAACTTTTATATATAGGATTAGACTTCCAAATGTTATGTTCTTAAGTCTATGATTATGATATGATTGATATTTCCCTTGATTATCCTCACAGAGAATTTGAGCTCACACTTTCATATGTTTATTTTTCCCAGGTCATGAAGAAGGGTATTAAGTAAGATATGTCAAAAAGGATTCCAGTTAGGAAGATATAAGTGGGAGACAACGTAGATGTTTTATGAACCAGTTATTTATGTTTCCCAGTTTCTAAAGACACTATACCAATATGGTCCGTTCATGGATTTATTATATGTTATAATTAATATACTTAAAATTTGATGGAATATCAATGTATATAAATTATGGGTCATTATAGTTGGTATCAGAGAAAAGGTATAGTTAAATTTTGGAAACTAGGATGATAAAGCCTTAGTAAGTACCCTAAGGATATGTCTATGTATAGGGTAAAATAATAGTGTTTTAGAAATGACCATTAATAACCTAGGATAAAACCTAAAGTTTCCTAAATTGAAATTTTATTCTTGATTATGTGGTTTTCCATTTATAATTAGTGTTTCTCACACTATGCTTCATGGTTTTATTAAATGGAAAGAACCTGAAGGAACCTCATTAATATTGAATGTAATGGAAAATGAAATGATTTTCCTCCTGAGAAACAAAATGTTATGGGAGATGGAATGAAAGATCTTGTATCTATGCTCACAAAACTTTCTCAAGATATGAATCATGAAGGACTTCCAAACAAGAAAATGAGGGATCAATATTCTTTTGAGTCCTTCATGAGGTAGAATCCACCTTCTTTCAGCAATTATTCTGATCTATTAGTGGATGAATAATGGATCAATACAACTAAAAAGATGTTTTAAGTTCTAAAATGTTCTGAACATGATAAAGTCATCTTAGCATTCTATCATTTATAATGTGAAGATAATCAATGGGGAAATGTTATCAACAATATGAGACAATGAGATGAAATTGTGTCCACATAATAGAACCAGTTCAAGAACTTATTTTTCAATAAGTACTTTCCTCATATTCTTCTAAAAAATATAAAGAAAGAGTTATCAAAAGGATGATGAATCCATCGGTACCTACTAAGAAAATTTTACAATACTTTCAACATACACTTCTGGAATTATTATTCAAATGGAGAGTAAAATTGATTGATTATTTAGTGTCTTAAAACTAGGTATCTGGAGGAAATTATCCATAAGGGACTTTAATAGTTATTAGTAAATCATTTGATTTTCTCTTAAGGTTGATATTGATATTGGAGTAACCCATCAGTTCTATGGGTTTGATAAGAAAAGAAAATGGAATTAAAAGGAAAATATAAAGACCACACTGAAAAGAAGATGAGTTTTCCATTATGCTCAAACTGTGGAAAACATTGAGGAAATTTTCTTAAATGGAATAGTAAATGTTTTAAGTGTAGAAAATAAGGTCATCGGGAATTTTAATGCTGAAGTGATGGGGGAAAATGTCTAATGATGTGAATAGATAAAATGCTATATATAATGTACCTCCTATACTTCAATGATAAAAGTGGAAGGAAATGGGGGAATTATTTCAATGAATATCCTAATCCAAGTGTTATTGATAATGATTGAAGTTAGCTAACTCTTAAGGACAAAGATAATGTAAAGTCACATTCAATCACTATCAGTGATGTGGAGTAAAATAATGAAGTGGTGGAAGGTACACTTACCATCCACTATAAAGTATAAAATGTTTTATTTGATTCTAGATTCACCCACTCTCTTATTTAAGAATAATATTTTTAAAGGTATCACCATATAAACACAACAATTATATGTTGAGTTAGTTTTACAAATTCATAATGGAACAACTTTCGCATAAAAATTTTATAATTATTCTCCGATTGATGTTTGTGGTAAATTTCTTCCTCCAAATATTTTAACCCTTGGTATTGTGGAATTTGATGTGATTCTTGGCATGTATTGGCTTTCTCTATATGGAGCTCATATCAAATCCCAAGGGAGAAAAGTCACATTTTATATTCCATATCAATCCATGAACATCTATCGATTCAAGGATTAATATAACCTTCCAATATAAATTTCTTCCATATTATGGGTATTGATGCCTATAAATAAAGGTTATCTATCTCCAATGGTTGGGGAGAAACTCAAAATT
Organism: Viscum album; assembly: GCA_963277665.1. Lineage (NCBI taxonomy): Eukaryota > Viridiplantae > Streptophyta > Magnoliopsida > Santalales > Viscaceae > Viscum > Viscum album. The sequence goes on along the minus strand of OY728156.1, from coordinate 1,539,220,211 downwards.
AATAATATACCCATTGTACTGAATTTTGATGATGCCTTTCTAGTGGAATTTCCATGTCTTCCACAAAATCATGAAGTTGAGTTTTCAATAGTACTCATACCAGGTTTTATACCTATTTTTGTGACACCTTATAGAATGGCCCCAATTCAGTTGCGTGAATTGAAGAAATAACTCCAAGAGAATACTGATAAGGGACTCATATTCTATAGTGCGTCACCTTGGGGATAAACTTTTCTATTTGATATGAAAAAAAGATGGATCAATGAGACTATGTGTTGATTATCAAAAACATAACAATATTACTATCAAGAAAAATATCATCTTCTCCGCATTGATGACTTATTCGACCAACTACGTGGAGCTCATTATTTTTCCAAGATTTATCTTTATTCAGGATATCATCAATTAAAGTTCAAGAAGGAGGATATTCCAAATATGGAATTTCATATAAGGTATGGACACTATGAATTTATATCGATGACTTTTGGTCTTACTGATTCCCACTCTATCTTCATGGATCTAATTAATAGATTCTTTAGAGACTATCTTGACCATTTTTTGTTTTCTTTATAGATGATATTCTTTTATATTCGAGGAGCAAGGAAGAACATGAAGAACACTTGATAATTGTGCTGAAGACCCTAAGAAAGGAGAATATTTCTGAAAAATTTACCATGTGTGAATTTTGGATTCAGAAAGTTTAATTTTTGGGTCACATAATATCAAGAGATAGGATATCTATGGATCCATCAAAAATAGAAGTTATATAAATTTTGTTGAGACTAAAATTGGTAATTAAGATCCGAATTTTTCTTGGTATGGGTGGATATTATTAATTATTTGTGAAATATTTTTCATGATTATCTAATACACTCACCAAGTTTACTAGGAAAGGTGTTAAGTTTGTATGGAGAGAGTAATGTGAGGAGAATTTCAAAGAACTAAAAAGAAGTTCATCTAGTGCACCTGTGTTCACACAACCATGTAGTGGAGAAAGGTTTGTGATCTATAGTTATGTGTCTAACAAGGGTTTGGGATGTGTTCTAATGAAAAATGATATGATGATAGCTTACGCCTCATGACATTTGAAAATCCATGAGAAAATTTACCAAACTCATGATTTAGTGTTAGTTGCGGTAATTTTTTCATTAAATATATGGAATCAATATCTTTTTGGTGAAATGTGTGATATTTATACTTATCGTAAATGTTTAAAGTCTATTTTCATACAAAATGAGCTGAATATGTACCAAATAAGATGGTTGGATTCGATTAAATATTATGACTTCTCAACACATTAACACCCTAGGAAAGAGAACAAGGTGTCAGATGCTTTGAGTCAATAATAACATGATAGCCTATCTGTGATGAGGATCATAGAAGATCCAATATTTATGGATTTAAAAAGGATGGATATTGAAATTTTAAAGGAAGGAAATAAATTTTATTAGTCTTAAATGAATTTTCAATCATCTATAAAAGTGAAGATTAAGTAGGAAAAGAAGATAGATGTAGATCTACAAAATAAGGTGATAAATGATTCTGAATTAAATGGTGATTGTCATGGAATAATAAGCTTTAGGAATTGATTTTGTATTCCTCAGATACCAAAATTAAATGAGGATATATTGGATGAGGCTCATAGTTATTCATTATCTATTCATACAAGAATCACAAATATGTACAGGGACCTAAAAGAGTATTTCTAGTGGGATGGCATGAAAAGAGATATTGCTAAATATGTCTCTTGATACTTGGTTTGTCCACAAGTTAAGCCTGAGAGACAAAAGTAAGAGGGGATGTTAAAACCATTATCCATATGGGAATAGAAATGGGAAAACATAACTATAGACTTTTTCATCGGACATCCCACAACATCTAAAGGCAATAATGCTATATGGGTTATAGTTGATCACCTTTTGAAGTTGGAACACTTTATTTATATTAGAGAGGATTTCTCTCCTGATCAGATTTCCAGGATATATGTAAAGGAAGTTGTAAGATTTCCTGGAGTACCACTTTTAATTATATCAGACCAGGATCTGAGGTTTACCTCAATGTTTTGTTGAAGTCTTAAGCATGCTATGGATATAGGGTTAAGTTTCAGCACTACTTATCATCCTCGGATAGACTGTCAGTCTGAGATAACTATTCAAACTCTGGAATACATGTTGAGAGCTTTCACTATTGATTTCAAAGGATGTTGGAATCAACACCTAACTTTTGTGAAATTTTATTTCAATAACATTATTTACTCTAGTATTTAGATAGAACCTTGTGAATCCATATTTGTAAATATGTTTAGAACTCCAACTTACTAGGATGAAGTTGTGTAAATAACTTTATTAGTACATGATCTTGTTGATGAAATAGCATAAAAAGTCAGACCTATACAACAACACATAAGAGCATCTCAGAATCGTCAAAAAATTTATGATGGAAACTAAAGAAAGGACTAAGAGTTTGAAGTGTGTGATAAGGTGTTTCTACAAATATCTTATTGGAAGAGATTAATGAGATTTGGAAATAATGGAAAGTTAAGCCCTAGGTATATCGGCCCTTTTAAAATTCTGGATCGTGTTAGGAAGGTATTTTACTATTTAAAACTTTCACCAAATATCTCTCAAGTTCATTATGTGTTCCATATATCTCTTCAGAGAATGTATATACCTGATCCTTCACATGTTCTAAACTCAGAAGTCATACCGCTGGAGCAATATCATTCTTATGAAGAACAACCGATAGAAATTATAAATCATAGAGAAAAAGTTCTATGAAACATGACCACTCACTTGGTTAAAGTTTCATGGTGGAAACACCATTTTGAGGAAGCTACATGGGAACTTGAGGATATGATTAGGTAGAGGTATCCTCAACTTTTTGTTTCTAAGTGATGAATTTCAAGGGAGAAATTCAATTTAAGGGGGTAGAATGTAACATCGAGATGTTTTTATGAAATATTTTCTTTAAATAATATTAATTCTTCAATTGTTTAAATTTTATGAAATCGTGAGTTTAAATGAACTTCAAGATTCCCTTAGTATAAAATTATTGTTATATCCTAGTTGTTAGGTTAGCATAAATAATTATAACAAACTTATGAAAATGCATTGTGGATTCATTAGCTTAGAATTGTTTATGAAAAATATATATCCATTATATACTTGGATTTATGAGTGAATTAATATTGGTAATGAAATTAATGACATGTATGGGTTATATACTTAATAAAATATATTTTTCATTCAGCTAATGTATATTTTATCAATATGGTACGAATAAACCCTATTTGATTTATGAAAACCTATATTTTTTGAAAGGGTAATTCTACACCATTGAATGGAGAACCCATTTTAAATTAAGATTTTAACACGTTAATAATTTTTATATGAAATAAAAAACATATTATTTTTATTTGGGATGTGAGATTTTACTTCGGATGAATTTCTGCTATTTTTCTAATAACATTCAAGTTTTGATTAATAGTAAAAATATACTAAATTTTGTGAAAAAAACATTTTTCAATGAAATAATTTATATAGTTAAATTATAATATTGAATGGTTTTAAAGTATAAATAGAAAATATTTTTCTCATTCAATATAATTTATGTTATTATCCTTAATTTTTCATTGAATTCAGATGTAAAATCATTTCAATCTTTTGCAATATTTTAGCTTGTAAAACTCATTCTCTCTTTCTGACAATGGGATTAATTTTAAATTAATTAATTCAATATATATGTTTTGAATTTTGAAAAATTGAATAAATTTTTAGAATCAGTAGTTAAAAATTATATAAATATATTTGTTTTATTTTTTGGCACTACGAATAGTAACTTCGGTAATTTTTATTAATACGGTAAAAGGGTAAACTAGGTAATTAATGGTAAAAATTTTGTTATAAAATTACCCTAAAACTTTTATTAATATCATTGGATGAGTCTATTTTGACCTAAGTCATCCTTGAATCTTAATGTTATCCATTTTAATCCACTTAGATGATATTAGCACATTTAATTTATTTTATTTAAAGAAAAGTTAAATATGTCTCACTCAAAATTAAATAAATAAATACTTTTTAATATAAGATTATACTAAATATATTTTATATTATAAATACTTCTTTTAATGATAAAAGGTTTAAATTTATTATTTTAATTTATTTTTAATTTTTAGGAAATAAATATTTTCATTAATATCTTATACATTAATGATATAGAAATTATTTAATTAATGAAAAATCAATAATATAGATCTTATTAAAATAATAATACCCATTAAAATATCTGAAAACTTGACCAAATATTATTGATCGAGTATAAATAAACCATAATCATCCAAGGGTATAGTTATAGACCATTGGGAGCCATATATAAGATATTAAGACATTTATGTTATTTTATTTAAAGTGATGTTAAATTTGTCACTTTCATAATTTAATATGTATAACACATTAAATATATGATGTTTCTGAATATAAATTTGACTAAAAGTATTATTCTAAAATATAGTATATTTATATTCATCATATTATTTTATTTTTATTTTTTATTCAGAAAATAGTCATATTAAATAATTACAAAAAAATTGTAGTAATTATTTTATTAAGAGAAATATCTAATATATGTTATTAAAAATATTAAAGTAAATATAATTTGTGATAATTAACATGTGTAATTAATTTTATATGTGAACTTTAACTCCTATAAATATAATAAAATTGTTTTATCGAAGTTATATTTTTATATTTATATTTTCAAAAATCAATGAATTGAATAGTTTCAAAATCGATACTATTGATTGTTTATCAAAAAAAAAATTTACTAAATTATTTAAAAATCATAAAAAAAATAAAAAATATATAATAATTATTATATTGTCTAAAAAGATATAATTTACTTATTTAGGGTCTATTTTACATCATATGAGTAAATAATTCACCCTTTTAATATTGAATTACTTGTTACCCTAGTTAAATATTAAATAGAATAATTAAATATGTTAATTAAAAAGATAAGGTTTATATTGAAATTAATACTTTTCCAAAATTTATTGGTTGATGATATTACAACCCTATATTATCTTATCTTGAAATTGGGACATTTTTAATGTTTTTTGGTGGGGTTTTATTTTATTATAAATTATTATTTATAGTGTTTTCAAAAGTAACCCTCACAGGAATTATAAAAGGGCACCTACTCCATCACTTATTCACTTCACATTGAACCTTCAAGATTGGTCATCAGCTTCCATTTTTCCTTATAAACTTCCATATTTATATTAAATAGGTTATGTTCATCTTCAAATACCAACTCTAGTGCTCTAAGAAGAAATTTAGAGGAAGAATATTGAGGAAGAGGTAATCTCTTCTACCAATTATTTCAAACTTCTTTTGTCTTCTACTTAAACTTAATTAGTTGTTTAATTATAATGTAATAACATAAGTTTCAATAATATACTTATATGTTATTATAATTATTAAAAAACCAAATTCCACCTTCTATCCATCCTACTAAAAACAAAAAAGAGCATGTGTGTGTGCGTACGGATTACCGTCTCCCTATCATGGTGTAATCTGTTTTTCACCATCACCTTACTATGATGGGTATAATGATGGGAATAATAACAATATATTCTTATTATAACATGATACTGATTATGAAATAGTATACACCATCCAATTCAATACCATTCAACAGTTATGGGAATGATATTATCGCTCGTGTGTATATACGACCTACCGTCTCCACAATGCGTTATGATTCATTCTACATGATATTCATTAAACCAATATTATATACATGAATGGAATGAAAAAATATGATATATATTATAGTAATATCATTATGTAAATTATATTATTATAACCTAATAAGTGGAACATGAACTTATCCGACAAAACTTGCAGAAGAACATATAGTAGTTAATATCCGAATGACGAGTGACAATGAAATATTACTAACAAACGGATGATAATATGATCATATATGATATCATATAAATGACTATGATTATGTAAAAATTATATAACACTATTTAAATCATTATACAGTAGGTTTGGATACATACATAGGATATCAGACTAAAGGTAAGGGATAATGTTTTAATCTCATTACTATCTAAGATTGTTTATACGTAAGTATTTATTGGGGTATATTTATCATTCATGTTTATGTTTCATAAATATGTAATATTAATTATATTCTTATTTATTTTTTTTAATTTCTATTTAACCCATTGGTGAAATTTTATTAAATGGTATGAAAGGAATCTTTTGTCGTTTTCGGTACGATGCACTTTTTGACTTTTCTGGAAAAAGTATGAGAATAATGGTTTTAACTTATATATAATGAGTGTATTTTTATGGATTCAAGACACCTTATTTCCATAATTATTATCTTAAATTTTTTCAACATTATTTTCATAGAAATTATTTTATTTTCAAATTGCATGGATTATGGAGAGAAAAGAAAATATATTTGAAGGCAAAATGATATTTTCCTAAAGAATTAATTTCAAGTGTTTTATCAAAATTATTTTCTATATAAGATGACATTATAAAAATGGGGTTATGATTCTATCCCCATTTTTACTATGGTTTAATTTTGTTTATTATAAAATGATATTTTTTTTTAAATTCAATTGTTTTATATGGATTATGATGGAATGATGTTTAAGAAACCCATTTAATTCCTTAGGATATGCAATGATGAATGATTTATTTTTTGTGGAACACATATGTATTGTTTTAATTATGTGATGGGTAGGACCTATATCTCCCTCCAATTGATTGGGTAATGTTCTATATCTCATGAGATAGACATGATTGGAATGGAAAGTACATATGGTTCAGTAATACAGGGCTAAAATGGAAAGTAAACCTGGTTCAGTAACGGACTTTGTCTGCTATGATGGTCTTGGAAATAAGCCTTTACTAATATGAAATTGATTTTATATGCTTATATCTATACTAAAAAACTTCATTTCTTATGTTATGTCTTTTGGTATTATGTACATTAATTCATATGATATTTTATCCCAGGACATGATATCACGATCATTGATTTTCTGGATAAGACTTCCAAATGTTATATTCTTATGTCTATGATTATGATATGATTTATATTTCCTTTATTTACCCATTTTGATCATTTGATATCACCCTTTCAGATGTTTCTTTTCCCCAGGTCATGAAGAAAGGTATTAAGTAAGATATTTCAAAAAGGAGTATAGTTATGAATATATAATCGAGAGATAACGTAGATGTTTTATAAACTAGTTGTTTATGTTTCCCAGTTTCTAAATACATTATACCAATATGGTTATATCATGGATTTATTATATGATTTAATTAATATAATTCAATTTTGAAGTAATATCAGTGTATGTAAAGTATGGGTCGTTATAAAATCCTCACTAAAAACCAATAAATGAGTAGGATGAATCATATCACCATCTATTATAATTGTTAATGTAGCATGGTCCCAATTCCTCTTGTTTAAATTGATAAGGGTACCTTAGAGACCTCAGTCTTAGACACTCAAGTTATTTTACATATGAGGATAACCATCAAGGGGTAGTAGATTCTCTATAATTTAGAGTAGGTCTATATTATTATTCCACATGAGGAAGTATGTAATCACACCCTGATAAAGGCTAATGAGTAAGCTCATATCCATGCTCATATTGAATAAGCTATACAATGTGTTTTGGTAGAATCAAAAGGATCATATTGATAAATTATGATATTAACAAGGTGGAAAGCCCGTATTCTTACCCCTATATATAAATCCCATTGGAATATCCTTATAGTGACTGAAAGATTTGAATGGGACCATATTCCTTTTCTTACAGAAGGGATATATCATATCCTATTCCAAATTTTGAAGCAGGTTAGTACATCAAGGAAGAAATATAAGGGTAGTTTTATATCTCCTCCCACATCATATATAGCTTCCAATATATTCTTGAAGAGGTTAATAAATATCATCAATATATTTCAACAACAACTAAGGGGGAGTCTCGTATTCTTTCTCCATCTAAATTAAATAATCTTATCATCATAACCTGATGGATACTAAAAATTGAGCTCATGATTATAATATCATTCAGAATTTTCATTTTTTATGTCCTAGAAAATAATAAAGAATAAGATCAGGCTCATATTCCCACTCAGTTAGCTTGCCAACTGAGTTCTCCGGTGTGGAAATGTTGAAGGAGGATATCGAGGCTACTGAGGGGGACCTCCAAATCAGATGGGATGATGCCGCCTTTGTTTTGTTGTGTGACAAGAGAGAAGTTCTTGCTGAGAAGCTGCTTGAGCTGGAAACAGCTTATAAACAAAGTGCACGTGTGAGATGGCTTAAGGAGGGGGACCGTAACAGTTTTTTTCCAGGCCTGCTTGAAGGAGAGGAAATCTGCTAAAATCAACCTCAACCTGGGTAATGGTTCTTATACTTCAGATGCGAATATTTCTAGGAAGATGGACCTTGAACACTTTGAGGGGCTGCTAGCAGGTCCGACTGTGAAAAGAGGTGTTAATTCTGGTCTGGCTAAGCATGAGGGCAGTTTTTTGGGATCCTTGCCACAACTGATCCTTAGTTCTGATAACCATTGTCTGGTTTCTTTGCCCGATGTAGAGGAGATTAAGATTAATGTTTCTATGATGTCCATGGATAGTGCTCCAGGACCAGATGGCTTCCTGGAAGCCTTTTATTTAGTGTCATGGGAGATTGTGGGAGGGCATGTGGTGGAAGCAATACGTGACTTCTTTCGAGGAGGGTTGTTGACTCGGTGTGTTTGTGCTACTCGTGTGGTTTTGATTCCAAAGGTTAATGATCCTTATCTGCTCAATAATTAGAGAACAATTTGTTTGTGTAATGTTTCTTACAAAATTCTTTCTAGTCTTATTGCAAGAGGACTTAGCAGTCTCATTCTTAGGTGTGTGTCTAGAGAGCAACATGGGTTTATTGACGGGAGAAGCATTCAAGGGGCGATTGTGATCGCAAGTGATATGGTGCAGGATATTAACAAGAAATTTGTTGGCTCCAACATCATTGTTCAAGTCGACATACATAAAGCCTATGACAAGATTGAGTGGAGTTTCATCCTTAGGGTCTTGAGGAAATTTGGGTTTGAGGAATGGTTTTGCGATCTTTGCTTCAAGTGCTTCTCTTCTCCATGGCTCTCCATCTCTTTGATGGGGAAGAGCATTGATTTCTTAAAAAGTGTTTGTGGAGTTCTCCAAAGGGACCCTCTTTCTCCCTCCTTATTTATTCTGGCTCAAGATGCTCTCTTTAGAAATATTCATAGTAGAATTGGAGATGGGCACATTTTACCCTTCCATAATCAGAGGGGAGGAGCTATGGTGTCTCACCTTATGTTTTCTGATGATATTATTGTTTTTTATAATGGGAGGAAATGATCGGCTCAAGGGTTCTTGGAGGTCATGTCCATCTATGAGGTCTTGAGCAGATAGAAAATTAACTCAAGGAAGAGTCGGGTCTTCATTTCAAAGAAATTTTCGGCGCGGCGTTGCAGGGATATTCAATATCTCTTGGGAATCCAGCAGGGGCACTTTCCTATGACCTACCTTGGCTCCCCTATTTCGTTTGGCCTCATTAAAAAGATCTTCTTTAAGGACATCATCAATAGGATGTTGGGAATAATCCTCAACTGGAAGAATAAATTTATGTCAGTTGGAGGGAGAGTTACACTGATTAACAGCGTACTTACTTACATCCACATGCATATCTTTTCTACCATTCCCCCCCCAAGGGTCGATTGATAGGATGGAGAAAGTCTTAACTGCATTCATGTGGGACGCCAATCTTTCTGGATGGTTCCATTGGGATTCTTGGAAACGATTGGCCAGGCCGCTTGAGGAAGGTGGGGTGGGCCTCAGGGACATCTCGGAAATCATGCATGGCTTGCAAGGTCGCCTGGCATGGGATATCCTAGAAGGGCACTCCTTGTGGGCGGATTTCTTCTGTGCGAGGTACGAGAACTCTTGGGAGGGGGGAGTGCACTTAGATGGCCAGTCATCCCGTCTGGCACGTTCTCTCTTTGCTATGCTGGATGATTTGCAGGACTCTTCCAGGTGGATTTTCAGAAAGGGTGACATCAATTTTTGTTCTACCAACTGGGTGGGAGATGTCCTTTTTTCCCGGGTTGTCCATCACTGATCATCTCCTTCAGGGAGGCTTGTGGTCATCGGGACTTGATTCGACTGCTACTTTCACCGGAGCAGTGGGAGCTATTCGAGTAGATATCCCTCAAAGATGAACCGGATAGATGCTGCTACATTGGGTCGAGCTTGGGTTCATTCTCCTCCAGTGATTTCAGGAGAGTTCATCATGAAACAGTGGATCACAACCAATGGGGGACCCTTATTTGGTGCAGGGAGATCCCTACAAAAATGAATTTTCTTTTTTGGCATCTGAGAAACCAGGCACTCCCTACGGATGAGAATTTCCGGAGAAGGGGGATTTCTTTGGTCTCCCACTACTACTGTTGTAGTTCCCCTATGGAAGAGTCTTCTAATCCCCTGTTTTTTCGGAGCGAATGGGCTACCTGCCTCTGGTCCGCCTTCAGACAGTAGGTCATCATCTCCGCAGGCCAGTTCTCCATGCAGTCCTTCATCACGGCCTGTTTTCATGGAGCGGATAGTGGCATAGAGTCCAAGGTTCGGTTGGTCTAATTCACCTCCATCTATGGGACTCTATGGGATGCCTGCAACCAGGTTCGAATGGGAAACATCCGTTCCCGGAACTATCTCATCTTTCGAGTTAGAGCTTTTCTTCCAAAGTTGGGCTCTCTTCTTAAGGGGGTATTTAATCCATTTGTTCTGTCTATTGTGATGAGTAGAATTCCTGCGGTTGAACGGAATAGTGGATGGTGGATTGGTTGGTCCCCTCCTTTAAATGGCCTGAAACTTAATGTGGATGGATTGTTTATGAATGGGCATATACGGGGTGTGGGATTCTCAGGGATTCCAGGGGCTCTGTCTTGTTTGGTTTTAGTTCCTTCTATGGCCCTAGTTTCTTGCTGGGTGCGGAAGCTAGAGCCCTTCATATGGGTCTTATGTTGTGTAAAAGATTGGACATTCAAGCGATGGAGGTCGAGTCTGAATATGAGGTTTTGGTTAGAATTTCTCAAGGGAAGTGTCCCGCTCCATGGGACTTGGTTTACATCACTAGAAGTTGCTCCCTTGATACCAATGGCAGTCAGATGGTGAGACACATTTGGTGGCAAGCCAACTTCTCATAGGACACTCTTGCTTGAGTTGGCAGTCTGGTTGACCATCTTATTCTCTTCGACCGTGTGGGTTCTCTTCCTTATGAATGTAGAATGGTTGTCCAAGGGGATGCCCTTGACCTTCATCACAACAGACCGCCTTGAGACTTCTTTGTTTTTGATGGGAAATTTCCCTTCTTTTTAATAAAAATTTAATTTTAAGTCAAAACATGGGAGACACCTAGGATAGATAAAAATTTTAATGGTTATTGTGCATAATGCATGACCCCATCCAACAATGGAGAATATCCAAGAAGAAATTCAAACAAGGTAAACTTACAAACCATGATAAGTCTCATATCCTGGCCCTGATCAATGCTTATATTCTTAAGGCCCTTCAACATGTCTCCATATCAGCCAAGAATCTACGAGGTCATCATCAAAAGGAGAATACAGTTATATTCATGGAGTTCCTCACCATAATACTATGATTGTAAACTCTAGAGATCCTCCATAGAGTGTTCACCAAGGAGGCCTTACCCTAGGAAACATAAAGATCAATCATGGGAACTTTTCTCATAGTGTGATTTGTGAAAATAATCCTCATAGACAGATCATTAATTGGTAATAAGTTCTTCCCATTTCTAATACATCAAATATTGGTAATCACTAAGGTCCCCCTCCCCCATGGATTCCATGCTATCCACCATTGAGGTCCACCCCAGTGAATATGTTGCATAGGTTCACCCTACAACCATACATTAAGCTAGGATAGAATTTCTCTCAGCGATATAAAATATAAATATAACCAATGAGTTCATCCCCATGGAATTCACTATGAAGTTCCTCCCCATAGTGATATTACACCTTAACAAGAAGGTACTTCCATTAGAGATTCTACCCTTAGATAACCCTCATATCAAGATGCGCTCAAAAGACTAAGGATATGTACACTAGGAACCTCTTCATTAACTAGTGATGTCACTTATCAACTGAAGGATAGTATGAGGCTACAATTATCATATATACCACCATTGGATAACATACCCTTTTATTAAATAAAATAGATTCTAAAAAATATCACTCCCCTCAATAAAGAGGTTTGGAAAATACTACTCTAGTCGGATAATGTAGAGGAATCTATCTAGAAATAAAAATATAATGATATAGTTATGAGCACAAAAAATAGAAAATGGTAAGATATCAGTTATATTCTAGACCATATCCACATCTCAATATGACATTACCGTAACATTGAAAGAGTAATGCAAACATTAACTATGCCTAATTCTGTTGACAACTCTCTGTCACTTCAAGATGTAATACTTGAGTTTTGGGAAGTATTTCCACCGAGTCAACACCATAAGTGAACTTCACACCAAATCGGATTGGATTCCCATTTAGTTGCACAACATCTAAAGTTGGGAGGGAAGAACAAAGTTCTCTAGCAGGCGTTCCTAAATTCTTTGAAGACTCTATGTTATTTGATTGTTAGTTCCTCATCCAACATATACATCAGATGATGGGTTGAACATGGAGTGTTGTATTTTACCCAACTCTACATCAAATCACTACAAAAACATTAATTTAGAGATATTTTTTTAAAACATCACTAATTTAGTCACTTTTTCTGAAAACATCACTACTTTAGCGATGTTTTGTGAAAAGCTTCGCTAAATTATTGACGTTTCATAAAAAACGTTGCTAAATTAATTAAATTTTCAAGAAACATCGCTAGAAATATATATATTTATATAGCTCATTTCCCCACATCTATGTAAATATATATATATATATACATATATATATTAATATATTAATATATATAAACACCAAAAATATATATATATACATATATATAAATATATATTTATTTATATATAAACACACACACACACAAATATAAATATATATACATATACATATATTTATATATAAATAGATGTATATATTTTAGATTTAGTCATGTTTTTAGGAAAATGTGACTATTTTAGTGATATTTTTACCGGTGTTTTAAAACATAGCTAATTATATAATTATAATTATAATTATAATTATATATGTATACATACACATATATATTTATACATGCACGTGCTCCCACACACACACACATATATAAACATATATATATTAATATAAATATAATATATATATATATATATAATATAAACATATAATATATATATATATATATATATAATATAAACATATATATAATAATATAAACATATTTTTAAACATAAAATATAAACATATATATAATATAAAATATAAACATATATAAATATATATATAATATAAACTTATATATATATGAACATATATATATAATATAGACATATTAAATATATATGTATGTATGAACATATATATATTATATAATTATATATATATAATATAAAATATAAACATATATGTAAAATATAAACATATATATATATATATATATAATATAAACATATATATATAAACATATATATATATAAACATATATTTATATATATAATGTTGTAAGAACCCGGGTTTTGCTATGAAAGACTTTGGAATATTCTTGATGATATTCGAGAGCAGCGCCTTCAGACGGCGTGCGATTCCGAGCCCAGAGTGGACGGAATTTAATTTTCAGTGCTTTCACACTAGAAATGCCAAATAAATAAGATAACTCCTAAACGGTGATCCGGATCAGAGATCTGAGTGTACGGATGAGTCTGGAATGGGGTTTTTACCCTAGGAACGACATAAAACTTGTCGGCGCGGGATGTTTGGACCCCTCGCTCGCTTCTGAACGTTAAACGGATTAAATAAATTAAATTAATTAGTTTAATGTTGAAATGCAGGAATATCTTAAACGGTGGCTTGGATTGGAAAACCGAGGGCACCGTTGAGTTCGGAGCGTTCCGTTTACCCTAGGAGGGGTATATGTTTCGTAGGCGTGGGCCGTTTGTGAAAAATGGCCCCAGGGGCGTTTTCGTAATTTGGTGGCCTCGGGCGCTAAGTTTAATAACTTTTGAACGGGGTCACGGAATAAAATTCTGAGACCGCATTTGTGCTCAGAGCGTGGTTCTTATCCTAGGGGAGGCTAAATCCCGACCCCGTCGGGAGTTCGGGTACGGGGCCCACGGGCGGGAGTTTAAGTGTTTTGTTTTTAAACACTTCTCCCCCCCCCCTCTTGGTTGTTCTCCCTGGCGCGGCAGCCTCTCCCCTCTCCTCCTCCAGCTCCGACGAAGCACTCTGGCAAGACACCTCCAGCGAGCCACTTTTGGCAAGGCAGCGGAGCGGCGGCAGACTCCTCGTGATGCTCCGGGCATCGCCCAAGAGGTAGGAGTCGTTTTTGTTTCATTTTTAATTTCCCGAAATCATTGAGATTAATTTATAGAATCAAATTATTATCTGATCGTCGACCGATGCCCATGATCGCGTAGTACTATCTCCGAGCTTTCCAACACTTATTTCAAATTCGAAATCCAACCTCCGAAGCCTCTGCAGCGGCTCGACGAATATCCGCAGGTTATTGGGCTTTTCTGGCCGGCACGGTGGTCCGGCGGGTTTCCAGCGGTGGCGGCGAGGTGGTCTGGCGACCTCCAGGCGGCGGCAGTGGGCGTGTCTTGTCAGAGCGAGGCGGTCGGGCGTGCGAGGGCGACGGTGGGCCGGCTTCAAGGCGACGGCAGGCGGAGGCGGCCGGGCGGCTCCGGCGTAGGGTAGAGGGGGAAAGGACGCGAGGCGCGCGGCCCCGTGCAGCGCGACCGCGACCTGCGCAGCGCGGGTCGCTGATGGGGAAAGGATACCATCCTTGACAGCTGGTCGGTGGCGGTGGGATACGGCCACCTGGCCATGGCGTCTTGAACCGGACCCGCGGCCGGGCTACGGGCCGGTTGTGGGCGGACAGGCCGGTCTGGCCCAAGGGAGTGCCCCTTTGAATTTCTGACGCCCGTAGCTTTCGCTACGGGTGTCCGTTTTGCGCGCCGTCAGCGGCAGCGTGGACATTGCGTCATGGGGAATGTTTATAGATAGTTTCGGGAATTTTTAATTCCCGAAACGAGGGGCTATGGAAGCACGAAGTTTCCTTAAGTGGACGAGCATATTCCCCGAGAATCTTGTTTTGGACGGCGCGGACGCGTCCGACGTCCGTTTTGAGCACCATCAGCGGAGTTGCGACCTTGTCATCGAGGCATAGCTTTCCAGGGTGGTTTCAGGCATTGAGGCCAAAGTTGGGGCGCAGGCCCCACGACCCGTCTTTTGAGCTGCGTGTAGCTTTTAGCGACTTTTTCCTCGGACGTCCGTTCGGGGCGTGCGAGCAGTCGATGCTGGGTGTTTTTCCGAGGGCATCCCGTTGGTGCAGTCTTCCCGCTGTAATTCCGCACAATAGTGCGGGCCCCGCGAGGGCTATTTCCGGATTTGACGGTGATTTCCAGGTTTATCACTGGGCGATCGTTTTGGACAAGTGAGTAGTCCATCTTGTGTGTTTTTTCGAGAGGATCGCAACGGTGCAATCCGTTCGTTGAGTTTTGGGACCGGGTTGCAGGTCCCACATGGCACCACTCGTGTGCGGTGCACTAGAATGCATCTTTTCTCTGGATACTCGTTCCACGCAGGTAAGCGGTCAATTTGACGTGCTTTTTTGAGGGCTTTGCGATGGTGCAGTTCGCCCGACCTTTTTCGGGGACGTGGTGAGGGTCCCACATGACCCGACTACGGTGAATAGTACCCTTTTTACCGGGTGTCCATTTTGTGCGATTGAGTACTCAATACCGTTTGTTTTTTCGATGGGATCGTAGTGGCGTGATCCGTTGGTTTAGTTTCGAGATCTTGGAGGGGGGGCACACGGGTTTGGTTTTGGTGAATAGTACCTTTTTCACCGGTTGACCGTTTCGGGCGAGTAAGTAGTCGGTCTCGCGTGTTTTTCCACTAGGATTACAATGGTGTGATCTGTTTGGTTGTGCAGAGCTTTATATGTGATCTTATTAAATGTGAAAGCATGAAAGGTACTCCGGTGGCGGTTCTTCCGACCATGTTTGTAGCGGACCCTTGGCGTGTGATTGCGCACTCTTGGGAGAGTGATATAAATGGTTCACAAGATTTGGTTGGCCGTGCCGTGGCCTTTGAGTTGGAGTTGTTACGTCACGCCTTCGCGTTGACATTGGGTGTCGTGTGCACGATGGCGCTTGGGCTGAGACTGTGGTATACTCTGGGAGTATACGGAAATGCTTGGAGGTACATGTGGTTGTTCATACCGGAGAATGTTGGTGCGTTTAGTTGGGGTTGAGATGGGTCTACACGTTGTGTGGGCCCCACGTGCGTGTCGGGTTCTGCTTTACGTACTTTGACCTCTCGCGACGTAGAGGGTCCCTCTGTGCTCGTTAGTTTGACCAGCAGGGTTGAGTGGTCTCCCCCTGGTTTCGTTCTCGATGGATCGGCCGGTAGCGGTGTTAGTGACACCTAGTGATGGAACAGGCGCTGAACCCCTTTGGGTGAGTTGTGCTGGAGTTGGGTGGTTGTGTGATACCCACTCCGTGTTTGGTTGGCCAGTGTTGTACCCTCCAGTACAGATGGCCAGAGGAGTTCTGAGTTCCACCCTCCAGCGGGGCTGGGCAGTGGGTTACTCATCGACTTCTTCTAGGGTTTACCCTCCAGCAGAGACTGGGTAGTGGGTCGCCCGATGCTATTAAGGTCTACCCTCCAGCAGAGAGTGGGCAGTGGGTCACCCGACGTTATTAGGGTCTACCCTCTCGCAGAGACTGGGTAGTGGGTCACCCGATGGTATTCGGGTCTACACTCTAGAAAAGACTGGGCAGTGGGTCACCCGATGCTATTAGGGTCTACCCTCCAGTAGAGGCTGGGTAGTGGGTCACCCAACGACCTCTTAGGGTATACCCTCCAGCACGGCTGGGCAGTGGGTCGCCTGTCGTCTAGTTCCAGGTCTACCCTCCAGCGGGGCTGGGCAGTGGGTCACCTGATGATGTATTATGGTCTACCCTCCAGCGGGGCTGGGAAGTGGGTCGCTGGATGATGTATTATGGTTTACCCTCCATCAGGGCTGGGCAGTGGGTCACCCAATATCTTATTATGGTTTACCCTTCAGCGGGGCTGGGCAGTGGGTCGCCTGACGATATATTATGGTTTACCCTCCAGCAGGGCTGGGTAGTGGGTCACCCGATATTTGGTTATGAATTACCCTCCAGTGGGGCTGGGCAGTGGGACACCTGTTGGCATTCCAGACTCAGTCCTTACTACTAGGCTAGTCTGTGGCTTTCCTCTGTGACCACCGGAGCAGGACCCTTGGTTGTATGGGTCGGTGATGGATCGACTTGACATTGAGGAGACCTCTCGACTGCGGGGCAGTGACGAGTTGTGGTTTGACATTCCCCCAGAACTCTCAAGTGCAAGGGGCTCTTTCCCCACTGAGACGCGTTCTTGTGACGCGATCTAAAACCGTGCAGGCGAGTCAGTGCTTCCCAAAGCGGATAGTGTCGAAGTGCGGTGATTGAGCCCCTTGGCTTGCGGTTCGGGGCAGACACGCGGGATGCTAGGCATCGATGATGGAGTTTACCTCTGGGACTGTTGGCTACTTTTTCTAGGGCTGAGCTATGGGATGAAGATCCCCTTACGAGCTCGTTCGGGCTTCTTGGCAGAGCATATATAGGTATATAACTCGTACGAGTACCCACTCCTTGGGTTTTGGCTACTCTCCTTCCAGGAGAGGCGAAGACGCACGGGGTATGCCATGTGATTTCTGTGTCTAGCTTCTCATGGTTGGATGAGTCTACTCTCCTGCTATAGGTAGCGAATACTCGACGAGAAGTTTATCTTCTCACTATTTCTAGCTCCTTGTGTCTGGACAAGTCTACCTTCTTTCCTTTTGTTGGGTTGAGCTGGACTCTATACTATGTTGTTACTCTTTACTACACCCTCGGTTGGACTCCTTACCTTCCCTATTCGCTCTACTGCTCACCCTTCGGTACCTCCTTTGTTTCTCCCTCAAGCCTTCGGGGTATCCTACTGAGTATTTTTATACTCACCCATGCTTGGGCTTTGCCCGCACTTGGTGTGCCCTTGCAGACGACGGACAGGTGGAGCGTGACTTCAGTGGAGCATAGGAGCTTGGGGGCTTGGACCACACGCGGTGGTCGTGGCCGGGTTCCAGGTGGGAGACCTGTCAGCTGTTTCCTTTTTGTTTACTTGTTGCTGGGTTGTGGCACCTTTTCTGGTTGGGCGCATGTTTTTCCCCTTTTTCCTTTTCAGCACTGTACTTTATACTATTTAGAGGTCGATGCACATATATGGTTTATATGTATAGCAGTTGTTCTTTTTACTCTGCGTGTTCTTTCTTTTACTCTTCACTTTTGCATTGATTGTGTTGCATGTGTGTGTACAGGTACTTAGGCAAAGTCCTCCCCGAGTTATTGTGCCTTCGGCGCTGGTCGCCAGCCCCTGGCCTATGGAGGCGGGCTTGGGGTAGTTGCGGCTCGAGTCCGGGTAGGTTCGGGTCGTGACAAAGTCGTATCAGAGGTGGTCCGTTCCTTGGAACATTGTTCGGACGTCCATAAAAGAGGAATTGGTTGGGATATAGGGTAACATTGTTAATGTGTCTCGAGAGTGGATCTCAGGCCAGAGAGTCCAGTGATGGTGTGGCGACCGACGTATCCATTCACCAAGACCTTGATAACTCGCTTGTCGACTCGGCATGCTGAAACACTTGTTGTAGGGAAAATTTAATTGTTCATAACATAGAATTGAGTCTTTGACTGTCCTTCTTGAGTCATCTCCCCATCGTTGCTATTGGTATATACACATATTCTCATCTGACCGTGGCACTCCTTGATAATTTTCAGGATGTCTCCGTGAGGACAGCCAGCCATGTTACCAGCTTTGGTTCGTGATGATGACCCTGTGAGCTACGAGGCCACAGTCCAGGACCCATCATGCGAGCCCCTTTCTCCGGGTGGGCCGGTAGCATCACCCCCACCTGTTGAGCAGGAGACAGTTTCAGCAGAGTAGGTTGAGCTTGAGCGCAGTTTGAGGGCGCTCCATGAGTGTCAGCGGTAGAGACCGCTGAGGTTCAGTGGTGAGCCAGACCCTCAGGTAGCAGAGGTTTAGTTCGAGGTAGTGGTTCGCCTTTTCAGGCTTGTGCAGACGCCAACAAATTAGAGAGTGGCTTTGGCAGCCACCCTTTTTCGTGGAGTAGCTTGGCATTGGTGGATTTTGGTGACCCAACTTCTTGACGAGTCTTCGCTTTCATGGGACGACTTTCAGTTATTGTTTGGTGAGGAGTTTTTCCCCTACTACTTGCGCTCCGTTCGGATTCAGGATCTCCTGCAGTTTCAACATGGACGGATGACGGTGGCCGAGTACGCGGCTAGTTTTGTAGACCATGCACGCTTTTACCCGGACTTGGTCCATGATGACAACATCCGAGCGCGGAAGTTTGAGCAGGGTCTCCGTCAAGAGATTCGTGCTGTCATAATACCCTTGGGCATTTCCACATATGTCGGGGTGCTAGAGCAGACACTGGTGACAGAGGGCTTCCTGTCACGTTCTGGTGTTGGTGATGGCAGCAGGAACGTTGGAGCCGAGACGTCTATCGCAGCTAGTGGGTGTCGGCAAGCAGAACCTCGACGCAGGTGGCTTACTAACAACCGGACTCAGGGGCGTGGTCATACACCACAGTGGCGCTGGAGGGCACCAGTGCAGTCCAGAGAGAGTCAGTGCTATGCTTGTGACGGGTAAAGTCACTTGGCATGAGACTGCCTGACCCGAGTTACTAAGAGCTTCGGGCAGGCAATAGGCGCACCACCATGACAGAGGTAGTGCTGTGATCGGAGTAGTACCCAGAGAGGTGGTGCAAGCAGAGGAGCGGGAGGAGTTGGTAGTGGGCGACGATGTTACGAGGTCTTCCCATAACCACTAGGTGGTCCATGTTAGGCTCCGGGAGCTGACAGTTGGGACCAAGGATAACCGCAAGCTTTGGATGTCTATTATCCTGCAGAGCATGAGGTGATAAGAGGTACGCTCTACACCTCTTCTACCTTTTTTGTAGTATAATTGTTAGAATCTATGTGTGAACTCCTTTCCTCCCTGATCCTTGTTTGAGGTGTTACCAGGGTGACGCAGGGCGTCAGGTGTAACCCTGTGTTGGTAAGGAAAAAGGTGTGAGACCTTTTCCATTAGTCGATAGTGTTGACTCATTCGCCTTTTAAGCGTGTAATAGAGCATCGACTATGGAACCTTGCATGACCAAATATCCTTGGGTGTTTCACCATATGGATATTCTAAAGGAGGGAATCATCGGGCCTTGTTTCAGGCACGGGCGGTGATTCCAGTCACGGCGTTCGACGTAGAGGTTCGTTTGGGGAGGTGAGCTACCCCCGAGAGCCTTCGGGTCATTTGAGACCATGAAAATGGATGGCAAGGTTGTCTACTGCATCTCTGTAACCCCAAAGTCTGGAGTGGATGCACGACATTGTCAAGGGCCGACCTCGCGTGAACGGATCAATCCTTTGGTCTGTGTGCGGTGATGCAGAGGTGTGCGTGTGTTTTTCTAGGTATGGGAAAGCCAGGTGTGGGCTTAGTACCCTGTGTTTCTTCCTAGTTTTTCTTTTCGGGGATGAAAATCTTGAAGGGGGTAATGATTTAAGAACCCAGGTTTTGCTTTGAAAGATTTTGGAATATTCTTGATGATATTCGAGAGCAGCGCCTTCAGACGGTGTGCGATTCCGAGCCCCGGAGTGGCCGGAATTTAATTTTCAGTGCGTTCACACTGGAAATGCCAAATAAATGGGATAACTCTTAAAGGGTGATCCGAATCATAGATCCGAGTGTACGGATGGGTATGGAATGGGGTGTTTACCATAGGAACGACATAAAACTTGTTGGTGCGGGATGTTTGGACCCCTCACTCACTTCTGGAACGTTAAACGGATTAAATAAATTAAATTAATTCATTTAATGTTGAAACGCAGGAATATCTTAAACAGTGGCTCGGATTGGAAAACTGAGGGAACCGTTGAGTTCAGAGCATGTCGTTTACCCTAGGAGGGGTATAAGTTTCGCGGGCGCGGGCCGTTTGTGAAAAATGGCCCCAGGGGCATTTTCATAATTTGGCGGCCTCGGGCGCTAAGTTTAATAACTTTTAAAGGGGGTCTCGGAATAAAATTCCGAGACCGCCGTTACGCTCAAGGCGTGGTTCTTAGCCTAGTGGAGGCTAAATCCTGACCACGTCAGGAGTTCGGGTACGGGGCCCTTGGGCGGGAGTTTAAGTGTTTTGTTTTTAAACACTTCTCCCCCCTCTTGGTTGTTCTCCCTGGCGCGACAGCCTCTCCCCTCTCCTCCTCCAGCTCCGGCGAAGCACTCCGGCGAGGCACCTCCGGCGATCCAATTTCGGCAAGGTAGCGGAGCGGCAGCAGACTCCCCGTGAAGCTTCGGGCATCGCCCAAGAGGTAGGAGTCGTTTTTGTTTCATTTTTAATTTCCCGCAATCTTTGAGCTTAATTTATAGCATCAAATTGTTATTTGATCGTCGATCGATGCCCATGATCGCATAGTACGATCTCCGAGCTTTCCAACACTTATTTCAGATTCGAAATCTGACCTCCAAAGCCTCCGCAGCGGCCCGGTGAAGATCCGTGGGTTTTTGGGGTTTTCTGGCCGGCACGGTGGTCCGGCGGGTTTCCAGCGGTGGTGGCGCGGTGGTCCGGCGACCTCCAGGCGGCGGTGGTCGGTGTGGCTTCTCGGAGCGAGGCTGTAACACCCGAGACTTTTATGTTATATAAATCATCAAAGGAATCTTTTTCTACACAACACTTTCTTGGCTTGCTTTACACGCAATCGCGACCTTCCCCGATAGCTTGCGTCGTACGCAATACCGAGTTTCACTAAACAACAATATGCTATGAATAGTAATAACCACTTTTTGAAATTTTATAAATTTTATTTTTCAAAATGGACTTCATTTTTGGACTCAGAATATCGAAATTAGCCTAGGGTGAAATTTTGGTATTTTTTCTGAAAACTTTCAATTTTTGATGAATAGTGAAACCACTAAGTGGTAGGTTAAAAACTGAATTTTGCATAAAACTTAATTTTACCGCTTCTATGAATGGAATTTCAAAAATCCGAGAGACACGGTTAATATCAAGGACTAAAATGTGGTTCAATGAGATGAAAATAATTTTTTGGTGAATAGTAACTTTTTACTATTTTTACCGCGGTTAATAGTAAATAGGGTAACTAAGGGTAAATATGATATTAATATTACCCTAACACATGTCCTAATTCTATTGGACAAGTGTAATTCGACCAAAAACAAACTTAGGAATAAAATATGACCATTTAGGCCCACTTGGATTAGATTAGGACATTTATTATTAATTTATTTAAAGAAGGGTTAAAATAGTTAAAATCAAAGTTTAATAAGTAAATCATTTTTAATATAGGGTTATACATAAGATAAATTCGATTGTAAATATTCATTAGAAAGCTAAAAAGATTTCCTACATGATGGTATTTTATTTGTAATTTTTAGACGTCAAATAATTTAATTTATTTATGACACAAAGATGATGCAGTAATTATCTTATTAATGAAATATTGACAAAATTGATAATATAAATACCAAAATAAATGTAATTTAAGACTTTTTATGAATTCAACTAATTTTCTAGGTTACTATGATATATTAGTATTGATTTAATCAACTTGGTTCGAACATATAATTCTGCTATGACTTTGACAAAAATCATATATCAAATAGTGTCAAAATTGACACAAAATAGTTTTTAAATCAAATATTATATTATTAATTGTTATTTTATTTCTAAAAATCTAAGGTTCGGCCAAATGACTTAGATAAGGATATATATATTAATAATAAACAATTTGGGGTTCGTTTGGCATGTTATAGTAAGTGTATTAACCATATAGTGAAAGAAAACAAAAAGACATGGTAAAAGTTAAATTATTTAACTTAGAGTTAAATTTAATTGATAAGGTTAAAATAATATCCTAAACTTGTCTAAATTCTATTGGTTGATAGTATTTCGACCCATCCCCACTTTAGCTTCGAAATAAGACCCTTTGGAACCATTATAAACCGATTTTGACTTTAATATAAAATAATATTTTGAGATATTCCTAAGGTGCCCCTCTCCTCCCTTATAAAAGGGCACCTCCTCCCCCTCCTCCTCACACCAATTTGAGCACTCAAGCTCAGCCAACCCCTGCCATTTTCCCTTCTCCACTTCCCTAGAATAATCCTAGAGGTCCTGGTCTTCTCCAAACACCAATCTTAATTCCTTAAGTGGAGGATTCAAAAAGGCGTTCCAAAGAAGAGGTAATATCCATTACCGATCTTTTCAATTTCTTTCTTCTTCAACTTCTTCTTCTTTAGTTGTTTCATGATAAAGTAATAACATCAGTATTACTTACATACTGATATGTTATTATAAATATGAAACAACCCTAATTCACCTTCTATCCATCCTACGGAAAAATGAAATCACCGCGCGTGCGTACGTACGGAATACCGTCTCTACGCCGTGGTGTAATCTATTTTCCACCATCACCTTACAAGGATGGGTATAATGGTGTAATGAGTAACTATATATGATTATTATTAAGTAATATTGATACTGAAATAATATATATATATACTCCAATACAATTCCACGATCATAGGAACGATATCATCACTCGTGCGTACGTACGGAATACCGTCTCCACGATGTGATGCGACTCGTTCTACATGATCTTCATTTCATAATGATTGTATAAATGAATTGAATGAATGAATATGGTATATACTACACTAATACAATTCTGGAAATGAATTATCTATAACCTAAAGATAAGAATAAGAATTTATTCGACAAAACACGCATAAGAACAAAAAGTTATAAAGACCCGAGTAACAAGTAACAATGAAATATTACTAACAAGAAGCTAATAATATGACCATATATGATCTCATATAAATATGTATGATTCTGGAATAAGTCAATAACATTATTTAAACCATTATACAGGAGCTTCGGACACGAACAAAGCAAATCGGACCTAAGGTAAGGGAAATATCACAATCTCATTTTTATCCGAGATTGTTTATTCGTAAGTATTTACTGGGGTGTCCATGTTCCCTCAATATGTAATATTGTTTCCATCCACTTGAAATAGTTTAAATCCAATTTTACCCTTAGGTGAGTTTTTTTGTAAAGAATATGAAAGGAATCTTTTGTCGTTTTTCCGTACGAGGTACTTTTTGACTTTTCCGACAAAAGTACGAAGAATGTTTTTTTTAACTTATACGGCATGAATGGATTTTTAAAACATTACTTCAAAGAAGTTTCCTTTACAAGTTTTCAAGTTTATTTTTAATCAACTTCTTTTATTTTAAAGTTGTATGACATGTTATGAAAGGAAAAATGTTTTTGAAGAAGAAAGGATATTTTCCTCAAGAATTCAATTCAAGTGTTTTATCAAAATTATTTTCCATCTAAGATAATAAAGGGTTCTGTTTCTATCCATATTTTTACATTGGATTGACTATGTTGTGATGGAATTATGTTTATGAATTCCTTTATCATATATAAATTGATTTATGATGTCATGATGTTTCAAGAATCCCATTTTTGTTACATGTGTTATGCGATGATGCATGTTTTATGATTATGTGGCACACATAAGAAAGGATTCATTATAAGATGGGTGGGACCTATATCTCCCTCCAATGAATTGGGTAATTATTTTATATCTCATGAGATAGACATGGCTGGAACGGAAGGTTATTTCGGTTCAGTGATACAGGACTGAAACGAGGAGTGAACTCGGTTCAGAAAGGGACTTTGTCCACTAAGATAGTCTTGGCAATGAGTCATGACTAACAAGAAATGATTTTCCATGATTATGTGTGCATGCCACAAAGATTCAAGTTTTATGTTATGATTATGGGGATCTCATTTTCACTTCTATGATTTATTCCATGTTAAGATATTATGATCTCTTTTGCAGGTTTTGATTTTCATAAAGATATGATATGATTTTTATTTCCTTTATTTGCCCTTGCTGAGCATTTGAGCTCACCCTTTTATGTTTTCTTTTCCCCAGGTCAGGAAGATGGATATTAAGTAGAATATGCTAAAAGGGACCCTAGATATGATGAAATAAATGGGAGACACTGTAGAAGATTTATGAACCAGTTGTTTATGTTTCCCCAGTTTCTAAAGACACTATACCTATACGGTCCTTTGTGGTTTTGTCATATGTTGTAATAAGAGTGCTTCAATTTTGAAGTATTAACAATGTATGTAAAGTGTGGGTCGTTATAGTTGGTATCAGAGGAAAGGTATAGTCAACCTTTGGAAACTAGGATGTGAAAGCCTTAGTAAGAACCCTAAGGATAAGTCTAAGCATAGAACACAATCTTAGTGTTTTAGAAATGGCCTTGAATAACCTAGGATAAGACCTTAAGCATGAAAATTTTATTCTTGAATTATGTGGTTTCCTATTATAATTAGTGTTGCTCACACTATTCTTCTTGGTTTTAGTCAATGGCTGGAACCCGAAGGAACCGTGTTAATGCGGAATGCGATGGGCAATGCAATGATTGTCCCCCTGAGCAACCAAACGATATGGGAGCTGGAATGCAAAATCTTGTAGCCATGCTCACACAACTTTCTCAAGCTATGAATCATGCAGGATTTCCAAACGAACAAAGAAGGGAGCAACATTCTGTTGAATCCTTCATGAGGCAGCGTCCACCATCTTTCAGCGGGTCTACTGATCCATTAGTTGCTGAAAAATGGATTAGTACTACTGAAAAGATATTTTCAGTTCTTCAATGTTCTGAGCATGATAAAGTCATCCTAGCAGTGTATCGTTTGGAAGGAGATGCGGATCAATGGTGGAATCTTGTTAAGAATACGAGGCAAAGGGATGAAATTTAGTCTATGGAATGGGACGAGTTCAAGAACTTATTTTTCAATAAGTACTTCCCTCGTATTCTCCGAACAAAGATGGAGAAAGAGTTCCTTGAACTGAAGCAAAGGGATGATGAATCTGTTGGTACCTATGAAGCAAATTTTACCAGACTTGCAAGGTACGCTTCTGGTATTATTATCCAACCTGAGAGTAAGATCGATCGATTCTTTAGTGGCTTAAAACCAAGTCTTCGAAGGGCGTTAGCCATAAGGGACTTCAATAGCTACGAGGAAATCGTTCGATGTGCTCTCAAAGTCGAGATGGAGATTGGAGTAACCCATCAGTCACATGGGTTTGATAAGAAGAGGAAGATGGAATTCAAAGAAAAATCTAAAGAGCACACTGAAAAGAAGATGAACTTTCCCTTATGCTCAAAGTGTGGAAAGAAACATGGAGGGAGTTGTCTTAAAGGGACAAGTAAATGTTTTAAATGTGGAAAGGAAGGTCATCGGGCATTTGAATGCTGTGATAATGGGAAGAAGATGTCTAATGATGCAAACAAAGGAAGGGATACACAGAATGAACCTGCTACACTTCAATGTTTCAAGTGCAAGGAGATGGGGCATTATGCCAATCAATGCCCAAATCCAAGGGTTGATGATGATGGTCGACGTCAACAAACTCTTAAGGCTAAAGACAAAGGAAAGTCACATGCAATTTCTATCAGCGATGTGGAGTACGATAACGATGTGGTGAAAGGTACACTTACCATCCACTCTAAAGTAGCAAATGTTTTATTTGATTCTGGATCCACCCACTCTTTTATTTCTGAAAAATTTTCTAAGGGTATCACCGTATTACCTCAACAATTAGATGTTGAGTTAGCTGTGACAACACCTAATGGCACATCAATCGCATCAGAAGTTTATAATTCTTCTCCGATCGAAGTTTGTGGGAAAGTGCTTCCTGCAAATCTTGTGATCCTTCCTTTAGTGGAATTTGATGTGATTCTTGGCATGGATTGGCTTTCTCTACATGGATCTCATATCAATTGCCAAAGAAGGGAAGTCACATTTCATATTCCAGATCAACCTACGATCGTCTATCAATGCAAGGATGAACATAACCTTCCAGTGGAAATTTCTTCCATCTTATGGGTATTGATTCCACTAAATTAAGGTTATTTATCTCAAATGGTTGGTGAGAAACTCACGATTAAGAATATGACCATTGTACGGGAGTTTGATGATGTCTTTCCGGAGGAATTGCCGGGTCTTCCACCAAATCGTGAAGTTGAGTTTTCAATAGAACTCGTACCGGGTGCTTTGCCTATTTCAAACACACCTTATAGAATGGCCCCAATTGAGTTGCAGGAATTGAAGAAGAAACTCCAAGAGAATCTTGATAAGGGATTCATACGCCCTAGTGCATCACCTTGGGGAGCACCTGTTCTATTTGTTAAGAAGAAAGATGGATCAATGAGACTCTGCATTGATTATCGAGAACTTAACAAGATCACTATCAAGAAAAAATATCCTCTCCCACGCATTGATGACTTATTTGACCAACTACGCGGAGATCAATACTTTTCCAAGATTGATCTTCGTTCAGGGTATCATCAATTAAGGGTCAAAAGGGAGGATATACCAAAGACGGCTTTCCGTACAAGGTATGGACACTATGAATTTATAGTGATGCCATTTGGTCTTACTAATGCCCCTGCTATCTTCATGGATCTAATGAATAGAGTCTTTAGAGACTATCTTGATCAATTTGTGGTAGTCTTTATAGATGATATTCTTGTCTATTCAAAGAGCAAGGAAGAGCATGAAGATCACTTGATAATTATATTGAAGACCCTGAGAAAAGAGAAGCTTTATGCCAAATTTACCAAGTGTGAATTTTGGCTTCAAAAAGTTGCATTTTTGGGTCATATAATCTCAAAAGAGGGGATATCTGTGGATCCAGCAAAAACAGAGGTTATCGAAAGATGGTCAAGACCAACAACAGTAACTGAGATCCGAAGTTTTCTTGGTTTGGATGGATATTATCGACGTTTTGTAAAAGATTTTTCACGGTTATCTAATCCAATCACCAAGTTGACTCGGAAAGGAGTTAAGTTTGTCTGGACAGAGGAATGTGAAGAGAATTTCAAGGAGTTGAAAAGAAGGTTATCCAGTGCACCTGTGCTCACACTGCCTTGTAGTGGAGAAAGGTTTGTGATCTACAGTGATGCATCCAAGAAGGGATTGGGGTGTGTTCTTATGCAAAATGATATGGTGATAGCTTATGCCTCACGACAGTTGAAAATCCATGAGCAAAATTACCCAACACATGATTTGGAGTTGGCTGCGGTAATCTTTGCATTAAAGATTTGGAGGCATTACCTTTATGGTGAAAGGTGTGATATTTATACTGATCATAAAAGTTTAAAGTATATTTTCACACAAAAGGAGTTGAATATGCGCCAAAGAAGATGGTTGGAGCTGATTAAGGATTATTACTGCTCAATCCATTACCACCCTGGGAAAGCAAACAAGGTGGCAGATGCATTAAGTCGACAAGACCATGCTAGTTTATCCATGATGAGGATCACAAAAGATCCAATATTTATGGATTTACAAAGGATGGATCTTGGAATTATAATGGAAGGGGAAAAATCTTATCTTTCTCAAATGAATGTTCAACCATCTATACATGTGAAGATTAAAGAGGCACAGAAAGAAGATGTCGAGTTACAAAAGAAGGTGAGAAATGTTCCTGAATTCAACCTTGATTGTGATGGGATAATAAAGTTCAGGAATCGGGTCTGTGTTCCTCCCATCCCCGAATTAAAGAAAGAGCTGCTGGATGAGGCTCATAGTTCTTCATTCTCTATTCATCCTGGAAGCACGAAGATGTATAGGGACCTGAAAGAGTACTTCTGGTGGGATGGCATGAAAAGAGATGTTGCTGAATATGTCTCTCGATGCTTGGTTTGTCAACAAGTTAAAGCTGAGAGACAGAAGTCTAAGGGGATGTTACAACCATTACCCATACCCGAATGGAAATGGGAAAACATCACTATGGACTTTGTCACAGGACTTCCTAAAACATCCAAAGGCAATAATGCTATCTGGGTCATAGTTGATCGTCTTACAAAGTCTGCACACTTCATTGCTATTAGAGAGGATTTATCTCTAGATCAGCTTGCCAGGATATATGTAAAGGAAGTGGTAAGATTGCATGGAGTACCACTTTCTATTATATCTGATCGGGATCCGAGATTTACCTCGAAGTTCTGGCGAAGTCTTCAGCATACTCTGGATACAGAGTTGAGTTGCAGCACTGCTTATCATCCCCAGACAGATGGTCAGTCTGAGAGAACAATTCAAACCCTAGAAGATATGTTGAGAGCTTGCTCTATGGATTTCAAAGGAGGTTGGGATCAACACCTACCTTTGGTAGAATTTTCTTATAATAATAGCTTTCACTCCAGTATTCAGATGGCTCCTTATGAAGCTCTCTATGGAAAGAAATGCAGGACTCCAACTTGCTGGGATGAAGTTGGGGAAAGAAAGCTATTAGGACCTGATCTCGTTGATGAAATGGCAGAAAAGGTTAGATCTATTCAACAACACATAAGAGCAGCTCAGAGTCGACAGAAAAGTTATGCCGACAACCGAAGAAAAGACCTAGAGTTTGAAGTGGGTGATAAAGTGTTCTTACGAATATCTCCCTGGAAGAGGGTTATGAGATTTGGAAAGAAGGGGAAGTTGAGCCCTAGATATATCGGTCCTTTCGAAATACTGGATCGTGTTGGGAAGGTAGCTTACCGATTGGTGCTTCCACCGAATCTCTCTCAAGTTCACGATGTGTTCCATGTATCTCTCCTGAGAAAGTACATACCAGATCCTTCACATGTACTCAGCTCAGAAGTTGTACCGCTGGAGCAAGATCTTTCTTATGAAGAACAGCCGATAGAGATTCTGGATCGTAGCGAAAAAGTCCTACGAAACAAGACCACTCTCTTGGTGAAAGTTTTATGGAGAAACCACCAACTTGAAGAAGCTACATGGGAGCTTGAGGATATGATGAGGGAGAAGTATCCTCTTTTGTTTGTTGCAAAGTGACGAATTTCGAGGGCGAAATTCTTTTTAAGGGGGGTAGAATGTAACACCCGAGACTTTTATGTTATATAAATCATCAAAGGAATCTTTTTCTACACAACACTTTCTTGGCTTGCTTTACACGCAATCGCGACCTTCCTCGATAGCTTGCGTCATACGCAATACCGAGTTTCACTAAACAACAATATGCTATGAATAGTAATAACCACTTTTTGAAATTTTATAAATTTTATTTTTCAAAATGGACTTCATTTTTGGACTCAGAATATCGAAATTAGCCTAGGGTGAAATTTTGGTATTTTTTCTGAAAACTTTCAATTTTTGATGAATAGTGAAACCACTAAGTGGTAGGTTAAAAACTGAATTTTGCATAAAACTTAATTTTACCGCTTCTATGAATGGAATTTCAAAAATCCGAGAGACACGGTTAATATCAAGGACTAAAATGTGGTTCAATGAGATGAAAATAATTTTTTGGTGAATAGTAAGTTTTTACTATTTTTACCGCGGTTAATAGTAAATAGGGTAACTAAGGGTAAATATGATATTAATATTACCCTAACACATGTCCTAATTCTATTGGACAAGTTTAATTCGACCAAAAACAAACTTAGGAATAAAATATGACCATTTAGGCCCACTTGGATTAGATTAGGACATTTATTATTAATTTATTTAAAGAAGGGTTAAAATAGTTAAAATCAAAGTTTAATAAGTAAATCATTTTTAATATAGGGTTATACATAAGATAAATTCGATTGTAAATATTCATTAGAAAGCTAAAAAGATTTCCTACATGATGGTATTTTATTTGTAATTTTTAGACGTCAAATAATTTAATTTATTTATGACACAAAGATGATGCAGTAATTATCTTATTAATGAAATATTGACAAAATTGATAATATAAATACCAAAATAAATGTAATTTAAGACTTTTTATGAATTCCACTAATTTTCTAGGTTACTATGATATATTAGTATTGATTTAATCAACTTGGTTCGAACATATAATTCTGTTATGACTTTGACAAAAATCATATATCAAATAGTGTCAAAATTGACACAAAATAGTTTTTAAATCAAATATTATATTATTAATTGTTATTTTATTCCTAAAAATCTAAGGTTCGGCCAAATGACTTAGATAAGGATATATATATTAATAATAAACAATTTGGGGTTCGTTTGGCATGTTATAGTAAGTGTATTAACCATATAGTGAAAGAAAACAAAAAGACATGGTAAAAGTTAAATTATTTAACTTAGAGTTAAATTTAATTGATAAGGTTAAAATAATATCCTAAACTTGTCTAAATTCTATTGGTTGATAGGATTTCGACCCATCCCCACTTTAGCTTCGAAATAAGACCCTTTGGAACCATTATAAACCGATTTTGACTTTAATATAAAATAATATTTTGAGATATTCCTAAGGTGCCCCTCTCCTCCCTTATAAAAGGGCACCTCCTCCCCCTCCTCCTCACACCAATTTGAGCACTCAAGCTCGGCCAACCCCTGCCATTTTCCCTTCTCCACTTCCCTAGAATAATCCTAGAGGTCCTGTTCTTCTCCAAAGACCAATCTTAGTTCCTTAAGTGGAGGATTCAAAAAGGCGTTCCAAAGAAGAGGTAATATCCATTACCGATCTTTTCAATTTCTTTCTTCTTCAACTTCTTCTTCTTTAGTTGTTTCATGATAAAGTAATAACATCAGTATTACTTACATACTGATATGTTATTATAAATATGAAACAACCCTAATTCACCTTCTATCCATCCTACGGAAAAATGAAATCACCGCGCGTGCGTACGTACGGAATACCGTCTCCACGCCGTGGTGTAATCTATTTTCCACCATCACCTTACAAGGATGGGTATAATGGTGTAATGAGTAACTATATATGATTATTATTAAGTAATATTGATACTTAAATAATATATATATATACTTTAATACAATTCCACGATCATAGGAACGATATCATCACTCGTGCGTACGTACGGAATACCGTCTCCACGATGTGATGCGACTCGTTCTACATGATCTTCATTTCATAATGATTGTATAAATGAATTGAATGAATGAATATGGTATATACTACACTAATACCATTCTGGAAATGAATTATCTATAACCTAAAGATAAGAATAAGAATTTATTCGACAAAACACGCATAAGAACAAAAAGTTATAAAGACCCGAGTAACAAGTAACAATGAAATATTACTAACAAGAAGCTAATAATATGACCATATATGATCTCATATCAATATGTATGACTCTGGAATAAGTCAATAACATTATTTAAACCATTATACAGGAGCTTCGGACACGAACAAAGCAAATCGGACCTAAGGTAAGGGAAATATCACAATCTCATTTTTATCCGAGATTGTTTATTCGTAAGTATTTACTGGGGTGTCCATGTTCCCTCAATATGTAATATTGTTTCCATCCACTTGAAATAGTTTAAATCCAATTTTACCCTTAGGTGAGTTTTTTTGTAAAGAATATGAAAGGAATCTTTTGTCGTTTTTCCGTACGAGGTACTTTTTGACTTTTCCGACAAAAGTACGAAGAATGTTTTTTTTAACTTATACGGCATGAATGGATTTTTAAAACATTACTTCAAAGAAGTTTCCTTTACAAGTTTTCAAGTTTATTTTTAATCAAATTCTTTTATTTTAAAGTTTTATGACATGTTATGAAAGGAAAAATGTTTTTGAAGAAGAAAGGATATTTTCCTCAAGAATTCAATTCAAGTGTTTTATCAAAATTATTTTCCATCTAAGATAATAAAGGGTTCTGTTTCTATCCATATTTTTACATTGGTTTGACTATGTTGTGATGGAATTATGTTTATGAATTCCTTTATCATATATGAATTGATTTATGATGTCATGATGTTTCAAGAATCCCATTTTTGTTACATGTGTTATGCGATGATGCATGTTTTATGATTATGTGGCACACATAAGAAAGGATTCATTATAAGATGGGTGGGACCTATATCTCCCTCCAATGCATTGGGTAATGATTTTATATCTCATGAGATAGACATGGCTGGAATGGAAGGTTATTTCGGTTCAGTGATACAGGACTGAAACGAGGAGTGAACTCGGTTCAGAAAGGGACTTTGTCCACTAAGATAGTCTTGGCAATGAGTCATGACTAACAAGAAATGATTTTCCATGATTATGTGTGCATGCCACAAAGATTCAAGTTTTATGTTATGATTATGGGGATCTCATTTTCACTTCTATGATTTATTCCATGTTAAGATATTATGATCTCTTTTGCAGGTTTTGATTTTCATAAAGATATGATATGATTTTTATTTCCTTTATTTGCCCTTGCTGAGCATTTGAGCTCACCCTTTTATGTTTTCTTTTCCCCAGGTCAGGAAGATGGATATTAAGTAGAATATGCTAAAAGGGACCCTAGATATGATGAAATAAATGGGAGACACTGTAGAAGATTTATGAACCAGTTGTTTATGTTTCCCCAGTTTCTAAAGACACTATACCTATACGGTCCTTTGTGGTTTTGTCATATGTTGTAATAAGAGTGCTTCAATTTTGAAGTATTAACAATGTATGTAAAGTGTGGGTCGTTATAGAGGCGGCCGGGCGTGCGAGGGTGACGGAGGGCCGGCTTCAGGGCGACGGCAGGTGGAGGTGGCCGGGCGGCGCCGGCGTAGGGCAGAGGGGGGGGACGAGGCGCGTGGCCCCGTGCGGTGCGACCACGACCCGCGTAGTGCGGGTTGCTGCTGGGGAAAGGAGACTGGCCTTGACGGCCGGTCGGTGGCAGTGGGCCGCGGCCACCTGGCCGCGGTGGCTTGAACCGGACCCGCTGTCGGGCCGTGGGCCGGCTGTGGTCGGACTGGCCGGTTCGGGCTGGTCCAGCCTAAGGGAGTGCCCCTTTGAATTTCTGACGCCCGTAGCTTTCGCTACGGGCGTCCATTTTGCGCGCCGTCAGCGGCAGCGCGGACCTTGCGTCATGGGGAATGGCTACGAGTGTCCGTTTTGCGCGCCGTCAGCGGCAGCACAGACGTTGCGTTGTGGGGAATGCTTAGAGCTTGTTTTGGGAATTTTTAATTCCCAAAACGAGGGGCTGTGGAGGCGCGACGTGTCCTTAAGTGGACGAGCGTATTCCTCGAGAATCTTGTTTTGGACGGCGCGGACGCGTCCGACGTCTGTTTTGAGCGGCGTTGAGACCCTGGCATCGAGCCGGAGCTTTCCAGGGTAGTTTCAGGCATTGAGGCCGAAGTTGAGGCGCGGGCCCCACGGCCCATCTTTTGAGCTGCGTGCAGCTTTTAGCTACTTTTTCCTCGGACGTCCCTTCGGGGCGTGCGAGCAGTCAATGCTGGGTGTTTTTCCGAGGGCATCGCGTTGGCGCAGTCTGCCCGCTGTAATTCCGCACGATAGTGCGGGCCCCGCAAGGGCCATTTCGGGATTTGACGGTGATTTCCAGCTTTATCACCGGGCGACCGTTTTGGACAAGTGAGTAGTCCATCTTGTGTGCTTTTTCGAGAGGATCGCAACGGTGCGATTCGTTCGTTGAGTTTCGGGACCGGGTTGCGTGTCCCACGTGGCACCGCTCGTGTGCGGTGCACCGGAATGCATCCTTTCTCCGGATACTCGTTCCGCGTAGGTAAGTAGTCAATTTGACGTGCTTTTTCGAGAGCATTGCGATGGTGCAGTTCGCCCGACCTTTTTCGGGGATGTGGTGAGGGTCCCACCTGACCCGACTACGGTGAATAGTACCCTTTTACCGGGTGTCTGTTTTGGGTGATTGAGTACTCAATCCCGTGTGATTTTCCGAGGGGATCGCAGTGGTGTGATCCATTGGTTTAGTTTCGGGATCTTGGGGGGGGGCACACAGGTTTGGTTACGGTGAATAGTACCTTTTTCACCGGTTGACCGTTTAGGGCGAGTAAGTAGTCGATCTCGTGTGTTTTTCCGCGAGGAATACAACAGTGTGATCCATTTAGTTGTGCGGATTATTATACGCGATATTATTAAATGTGGAAGCATGAAAGGTACTCTGGTGGCAGTTTTTCCTACCATATTTGTAGCAGACCCTTGGCGTGTGATCGTGCACTCTTAGGAGAGTGATATAAATGGTTCACAAGATGTGGTTGGTCGTGCTGGGGCCTTTGAGTTGGAGTTGTTACATCATGCCTTCGCGTTGACGTTGGGTGTCGTGTGCACGATGGCCCTTGGGCTAAGACTGTGGTATACTCTGGGAGTATACGGAAATTCTTGGAGGTACATGTGGTTGTTCGTACCTGAGAACGTTGGTGCGTTCATTTGGGGTTGAGATGGGGCCACACGTTGTGTGGTCCCCACGTGCATGTCAGGTTCTGCTTCACGTACTTTGACCTCTCGCGACATAGAGGGTCCCTCTGTGCTCGTTAGTTTGACCAGCAGGGTTGAGTGGTCTCCCCCTGGTTTCGTTCTCGATGGATTGGTCGGTAGCGGTGTTAGTGACACCTAGTGATGGAACAGGCGTTGAACCCCTTTGGGTGAGTTGTGCTGGAGTTGGGTGGTTGTGCGATTCCCACTCCGTGTTCGGTTGGCTAGTGTTGTACCCTCCAGTAGAGATGGCCAGAGCAGTTCTGAGTTCCACCCTCCAGCGGGGCTGGGCAGTTGGTTACTCATCGACTTCTTCTAGGGTTTACCCTCCAGTAGAGACTGGACAGTGGTTCGCACGATGATATTAGGCTCTACCCTCCAGCAGAGAGTGGGCAGTGGGTCACCCGACATTATTAGGGTCTACCCTCCAGCAGAGACTGGACAGTGGGTCACCCGATGTTATTAGGGTCTACCCTCCAGCAGAGACTGGGCAGTGGGTCACCCGATGCTATTAGGGTCTACCCTCCAGCAGAGGCTAGGTAGTGGGTCACCCGACGACCTCTTAGGGTCTACCCTCCAGCACGACTGGGCAGTGGGTCGCCCGTCATCTAGTTCCAGGTCTACCCTCCAGCGGGGCTGGGCAGTGGGTCGTCTGATGATGTATTAAGGTCTACCCTCCAGCAGGGCTGGGCAGTGGGTCGCCGGATGATGTATTATGGTTTACCCTCCAGCAGGGCTGGGCAATGGGTCACCCAATATCTTATTATGGTTTACCCTCCAGCGGGGCTGGGCAGTGGGTCTCCAGACGATGTATTATGGTTTACCCTCCAGCAAGGCTGGGCAGTGGGTCACCCGATATTTGGTTATGAATTACCCTCCAGCGGGGCTGGGCAGTGGGACACCTGTTGGAATTCCAGACTCAGTCCTTACTACTAGGCTAGTCTGTGGATTTCCTCCGTGACCATTGGAGCGGGACCCTTGGTTGTACGGGTCACTGAGGGATCGATTTGACTTTGAGGAGACCTCTCGACTGTGGGGCAGTGACGAGTTGTGGTTTGATGTTCCCCCAGAACTCTCAAGTACGAGGGGTGCTTTCCCCACCGAGACGCGTTCTTGTGACGCGATTTAAAACTGTGCGGGCGAGTCAGTACTACCCAAAGCGGATAGTGTCGAAGTGCGGTGATTGAGCCCCTTGGTTT
The DNA here is from genome assembly GCA_963277665.1 of Viscum album. NCBI lineage: Eukaryota > Viridiplantae > Streptophyta > Magnoliopsida > Santalales > Viscaceae > Viscum > Viscum album. The sequence continues at coordinate 1,539,183,399 of OY728156.1, read as the reverse complement.
ACGGTTCGGGGCAGACGTGCGGGATGCTGGGCATCGATGATGGAGTTTAACTCTGGGACTGTTGGATACTTTTTCTTGGGCTGAGCTATGGGACGGAGATCCCCTTACGAGCTTGTTCGGGCTTCTTGGCAGAGTATATATAGGTATATACCTTGTACGAGTACCCAATCCTTGGGTTTTGGCTACTCTCCTTCCAGGAGAGGCGAAGACGCGCGGGGTATGCCACGTGCTTTCCATGTCTAGCTTCTCATGGTTGGATGAGTCTACTCTCATGCTAAAGGTAGCGAAGACATGATGAGAAGTTCATCTTCTCACCATTTCCAGCTCCTTGTGTCTGGACGAGTCTACCTTCTTTTCTTTTTGTTGGGTTGAGTTGGACTCTCTACTGTGCTGTTACTCTTTACAAAACCCTCGTTTGGACTCCTTAATTTCCCTGTTCGCTATACTTCTCACCCTTCGGCACCTCCTTTGTTGCTCCCTTGAGACTTCAGGGAATCCTATTGGGTATTTTTATACTCACCCCTGTTTGGGCTTTTCCCGCACTTGGTGTGCCCTTACAGACGACGGATAGGTGGAGCGTGACTTCAGTGGAGTGTAGAAGCTTGAGGGCTTGGACTGTGCATGGTGGTCGTGGCCGGGTTCCAGGTGTGAGACCCATCAACTGTTTCCTTTTTGTTTGCCTGTTGCTGGGTTGTGGCACCTTTTCTGGTTGGGCGGGTGTTTTGCCCCTTTTTCCTTTTCAGCACTGTACTTTATACTGTTTAAAGGTCGATGCACATCTGTGGTTTATATGTATAGCAGTTGTTCTTTTTACTCTTCATGTTCTTTCTTTTACTCTGCACTTTTTCATTGAGTGTGATGCGTGTGTGTGTATAGGTACTTAGGCAAAGGCCTCCCCAAGTTGTTGTGCCTTCGGCGCTTGTCGCCAGCCCCTGGCCTATGGAGTTGGGCTTGGGGTAGTTGCAGCTCCAGCCCGGGTAGGGTCTGGTCGTGACAAATGTAAACATATTTATACAATATAAACATATAAACATATATATAGAATAATATAAACTTATATATCTATAAACATAAAATATAAAATATAAACATATAAACATATATATATTAATATAAGGATATTAATATATAAAATTATATATATATATATATATATATATAATATTATCTTCTTAAATATTGATGCATATATATAAACATATATAAACATAGGCATATATATTTAGATATAATATATAAACATATATATACATACATTTATATATATAAACATATTTTTTTTAAATTTAGTCTTTTTTTTAAGAAAACATGGCTATTTTAGGGAAATTTTTACCAATGTTTTAAAATGTGGCTATTTATATATATATATATATATATATATAATTATAGTTAAATATATGTATATATACACATATATATATTTATATCACACGTATATAATCATATGTATATTTATAAACTCACACACATATATAATATTAATTTTAAAATATTGCAATTAATTTATATATATATATATATCATAATAAATATATATAATAAAAATATTAAAAGGTGAGTCGGTCTGTTTTTGTGTTGTGATGTTGGAAGTGCATGGATCAATTTCAAGCATAGGCAGTTTTTTTTGGTACATGGGCATGAGGAAGCATATTGGAAGCGTGGAGTGCGGTGAGGTGGGGTTTTGGTTGGCATGAAGGTGGGTACTCATGGGGGTGAGGCATTGTATTGGGAGCATGGATTGGGGGTGCATACTAGAGGGAGTGAGCTCATGCAGTACGAAGGGTAGCATGAAGGTGGGGCCTCGTAGGGGCACGTACTGGAGGGAGGGAGCTCATGCATTGCATAGGTTGGAATGAATGTGGGCCCCCTTGGGGATCATACTAAAGGGTGTAATCTCATGAAATCTGGGTGAAGGGTAGTGTGAAGGTTAGGGTGTGAACTATAGGGAGTGAAGGGTGAGGCAGCATGGGAGTTATAAAATATTATGTTTTATTGTAAGAAAAAGTATAAATTTCAAAAGAAATATAAAAAATCAAAAAAGAAATTACTAGATTTTTTTAGAAACATTGGTAAAAGACGCATCATTTACAAGGTGATGTGAAGGCGGGGACCCATGGAAAGTGTTCTGGACGGAGTGATCTCATGTCGTCCGGGTGAAGGGTAGCATGAAGGTTGGTGCGGGTACTATAGGGAGTGAAGGGTGAGGCAACGTAGTGGTTATAAATTTTTTTCTTTTATTATAAAAAAAATTATATAAAATTAAAACAAAATAAAAATGTCAAGAAAAATAAAAAATAAATTACTATCATTTTTTAGAAACATCAAAAAATAACACACAAGTTATAGTTGTTTCTAAAAAATATCAGTAAATGAGGTGTCTCTAAATAGAGATGTTTATAAATTTCACTAATTTATCTTTGTTTATTTACCGAAATTTCTAAAAAACCTTGGTAAATGTGTTGTCTCTAAATAAATACATTTATAAACATCTCCAATTTAGAAACATTTATAAACATCGCAAAATTGAAGACACCTCATTTAGCAACATTTTCAGAAACATTGGTAAATGAATTAGAGAAATTTTAAAACATCGCTAATTAGAATTTTTTTGTAGTGAGCAGAGTACAACAAGAAATGATCCATGCAATATCATCAACTCGAAAAAAGTCTTAGGAATTATTTATTCATATGGAATTTGATATGATTAGTATAATCCTAACATCTCTAAAGCTCAAAAAAATGTACTCAGCGATAATGGTCTATTAAAAATCACATACACTAAGATGCTAAAAAATTATATTGGGCCCCCATCTGATGAAAAGAAAAACTTAATTTAAAATATAATCTCAATGGATAGTATCTCACTTTTGAAACATGTGCTACATGTGGCCTATGCTTATAATAAATCACGAAAACTTATGGAGGAAGCAACCTCAATAGAAATACAGGACTATCCCTAGCCCATAGGGTGGTGGGAGTTTTTACCACCACCACCACCCTAGGGTTCAACAAATCCCCAATGGTTCTAAGATATGATATTGGAAGAACTAATTCAACCCCATATCATATGTATTGGAGACTTTTTATCCCCACCACTTCTTCCCCCATTAAAATCAGTCTTCTCCAAAGTTGGGAAATTTCCCAAGTTAAGCCTTTATTGTTCCAACCATTGTGTGATCCATATTAATCCTTGGGGATTCATTTGATGAATATTATTGGGTTTTTCCTTAGGATCACTCTAACGACCCAAACTTTCTTTAATGAAAATCCTTCTTGATCTAATTAAATGTCTCATTATGTAAAAGGTTTTTTGAACTTCTTTGGTTTTATGATTTGTATTTTTGAGATACCATTAAGAAATGTCACCGTTGCTAATATAGATGTTGAACAGTGATCCCATGATTAGTATAAATATAGGGATTTAACAAATCCAATTTACTTAGACAAAGGATGAGATGGCCTAATCTAGTAGACTTGACCCATACGAAGCCCAATTTTTGGAGCTCAAAAAGGAGGTGGCATCATTAGGATTCGCTCTTGACCAAGCCCAGGCCGAGCTTGAACACGTTAAGCTTGAGATGAACCGACTACAGGATAAGTGGAAGTTAATAGAGATTACCACCCGAGCGATGTTATTTGAGCCACCCCAAGATCTATCACCATCGCACACCTTATCCTTCAGTCTTATGCGGGTGTTATAAGGGGTTATGTAACAATACCCTAGAACTATGACAACATACATTATTTTTGTATAAATAATGTGCATTGATTTTATTGTTGTTACATTGTAAATAATTTTAAAAGCACAAATAGTATTTTTAGTTAATATTCAACTAAGAAATCTATTTTGATGAATTAATGGATTTTTGAATTAAATAATATTTTAATAAAATATTATTATTATTAAATTAATTTTTATTAAATATAAATGATTGCAATTGTAATTTTTATTATGGTTTGAAAGCTGTTTTTATCAAAACCCAATATTTTTCGATAAATGTCAGTTTTTATTTTAAAAGTAAAAATTCATATATTTAGAAAATTATTTAAAAAATTAATATTCTTTTTGGAATCAAGATGTCAAAATTATCCAACGGTGAATATTTCATAATTTTATAAGACAGTCGAAATTTTGGGTAAAAAATAAATACAGTTTAAATATATAATGTGTTTTATGAAATCATAATGACCCAATAGTGATGTAATAAAATACTATAAATGATATGTTTAGACAATATATGTTTTAACATTAAAATAATGTGATTTAATATTTTTTTATTTATTTTAAAAAGCTTTAGTGGACCCTCCAAGACTTATTAAATATTTTGTCTTTTTAAATTGTTTTCCTTGAGAGTGTGACTCACCTCCACATAATCAACCCTATTATTTTAAAATTTTAGGCCATTGGAAATATAAAATATTGTTTTACACTCCCCATTTGCAAAAACCATGGGCAAAAACCATGGGCTTGTTTGTGGTATTGATTATTTTAATGTGTGGTGACCCAAACCTAAATATTAAAGAATTCCCTCTACTTTCCTATATAAACCCACCCAATATCCCACTTCCTCTTCACTCAAAGCCTTTGGAGTTAGAATAACACCTTCCCACATCTCTCTAGAATCTTCCCAAGGTTCCCCAATCTCCAATAAGCCTCTATCAAGCCTCTCCCAAACCATTAGAATCACACATCAAAGTAAGGGATGTCTTCCTTTCTCATTTTTGTCCAATTTTATTTAAGTTTTATGCCCCTTTGTTTTCAATTAATAATATTGAGGTATGATTTATCACCTTCCCAATACTTCCCTCTATTTGTTTGGATAATGGTATACCACTTTATCTCTCATTAATGCCTCCCATGTACACCAGTTACCATGACGAAATTCCTCGAGGGATTTCTCTCTTCTCTTTTACATCCAAGTAATTATTTTGAATTATGAATCTAAATTTCATTACGTTTGTTGGGAAATGTATCTATATAACCCCATTACTGGAAATTTCATGTAAATATTATGACACACCACTTTCTCTCTCATCGACCATTTTTTATGAGTTCTTATTTCACGTCGTTGTGCTGCCGAAATTGTACTACAATTTTCCAAACCAATGTCATTTTGTAGTGAAAACCATGACCATTTATCTATCAAGGGTATTCACCTTTATGAACATTTACTTATTGATTATAAATCTTCATGTATGTATTACACATCCCTCAATCATGGAATAAATGATGATGATTGATTCCATGTTGTATGATCCATGTGGCACACTTATGCATTAAATGAAATGTTTAAGAACGGTGTGCCCTGATAGTGCTCCAATGCATTAGGTAAAGACTAGTATCATGATACGTCAAGTGAAATGAGGGTTTAATCATTATGATTAAAGTGAAATGTGGGTTTACTCATGCTAATCCAACTAAAATGAGGGTTTAATCATGCTCCATGTGCAATGAGCCTTGGATCATGCTAAAATCATGTTAAATGTTGTTGTCACATTTCCATGTTATGATTATCATGATTTATTATGCCTTTATGTAAATGTTTCTCTTTTGATACATTGATATTAATATTGTCTAACATGTACTGTATTCCTCATGTAATTCCATGTTTATTCCCTTACTGTGATTTATACCTCACCCTTTTCTTATGAATGTCCTCAGGTTATCCTATGCAATGCTAAGTATGAGGGAATGTAGTGGTCATGTAAAGGAAGTTTTCAATAAAGATGTTGTATTTCATGTTCAAATTTGTTATATAAAGATCATAATCCTCAAAGAAACTATACCTCTCGATATTCTATGTTGTGTCAACTGAATTCTATGTAATAAATTATGTTTTAAGTGTGAAATAAAAGAGCAGGGTTGTCATATTTGGTATCAGAGTATAGGTTTAGATATTTTTGGGATTAGGATTAGAAAATCCTAGGGAAGACTTAGAGACAAGAATAAGTGTAATAAAAACATCCCTAAGTATTGGTTAGTATTGAGTAAGTGGGTTTTCAAGCAAATACATCCCTATCTAGATACAATCCGGTAGAGGCGGCTCTGGAATAGATGTATCCTATGGGTAAAACCCAAAAACACCGCTTTAAGCTAGAATTGAATGGGAACTGGTGCATGAAAATGGGCCTTGATGCACTCTTAGTTATGAAACTCCCGAGGGATATGCTTTATTAAATTCATAAGCTTAGTATGAACCACTATTAAGGGAAAAATTCCCCTAAGAATATATGTTGGAAAGTAGATCATGGAAAACATAGATTAAAGCCTATAAATTCATAAGTTAAGGAAATAAAAGTAATGTATATGTCATCTGTTTTGTCTTTGGATTATCTTTTATGTGTTACCCCAACATTCCATTAATAAAGGAATAATAAATCGTTAGACTTCAAGTAGTTTAATATAAAAAAAATTTCATGTCTAGAGGGTAACTCAAAATTTGATATGTTTTGTCAGTAGGATAAAGGATATATTCGAGATGGATGGGAAAGAACCTCATAAAACACTCTTGTCCCTTCATGAGGACTTGATAGCTATAATTGTAGAAAATTCAAGATTGTATAGATTCAAAACCTTTTCCAATGTCCAACTTTCTTGCAAGACGCTCTACGACATATCAAACACCACCTCCATACCACAAAATCATCAGGGATCATGGCGCACCTATGATCAAATATTGACCTCCCAACTCTACCACCTTCCAAGATGAGGGAGGTACTCTCAGGGTATTTTCAAATATTTCACCCTATCCAGATAGTATGTTGCATTATTTTATTTTAGAATAGCTGTCGAAGAGGGAGACCTCTGAGCAGCCTATATATACATAGTGTTGTCTTCAAGTATTTTTGGAAACTTAGACAATATATTAGAAGAACCACATTTCAAAAATTTCAAATCTGACTATGTTAGACTATTTTACAAAAACCTAGTACATGGTGATGTTTTCAGACTATACGTTAGTAACAAATATTTTCAAAAAGTGCATCATATTTTCCATCAGTATGATCCAAGGTGCAGAGACTGCATCCGGACTAAGGAAGTAGAAGAATTTGAATGTACATTGAGGTATTGTTTCACTAAGTGGACCCAATATCTCTGTGATCGACGTGATAATGTGGGTTGGGGAATTCTTAATGGTGGTGGTTAAGCAAGCCTGAAGTTGTGTTTAAATTTTAGAGTTCTTTTTGTATGAAACCAAATTGTGAGGACGCAATTTTTTTAAGGGGGGAAGATTATAACGACCCAAAATTACATTAATGGAAATCCCTCTTGATATAATTAAATGTCTCATTATGTAAAATTTTTTGTGAACTTCTTTGGTTTTATGATTTGGATTTTTAAAATACCGTTAATAAATGTGATTGTTGCTAATATAGTCGTTGAACAGTGATCACGTGATTAGTATAAATATACAGCTTTAACAAATTTTATTTACTCAGACAAAGCAAGTGATGGCCTCATCAAGTAGAGATGCCACATACGAAGCCCATTTTTTGGAGCTCGAAAAGGAGGTGGCGTCATTGGGCTTCAATCTTGACCAAGACCAAGCTGAGCTTGAACACGTTAAGCTTGAGCAGAACTGACTACAGGAGAAGTGGAAGTTAATAGAGATTATCACCCAAGCGATGTTATTTGAGCCACCCCAAGAGTCTGACACCATCACACACCTTACCCTTCTTTCTTATGTGGGTGTTATAAGGGGTTTTGTAACAATACCCTAGCACTATGACTATATACATTATTTTTGTATAAATAATGTGCATTAATTTTATTATTGTTACTTTGTAAATAGTTTTTAAAGCACAAATAGTATTTTTAGTTAATATTCAACTAATATATCTATTTTGATGAATTAATCAACTTTTGAATTAAATAATATTTTAAAAAAATATTTTTATTAAATATAAATAAATGTAATTGTAATTTTTATTATGGTTTGAAAGTTGTTTTTGTCAAAACAGATCAATTTTTTATAAATGTCAGTTTTTATATTAAAAGTAAAAATTCATATATTTAGAAAATTATTTAAATAAAATGAATATTATTTTTAGAATCAGGACGTCTAAATTATCCAACGGTAAATTTTTCATAATTTTCTAAGACAGTCGAATTTTTGGGTAAAAAATAAATACCATTTAAATATATAATGTGTTTTATGACATCATAATGACCCAATAGTGATGTAATAAAATACTATAAATGATATTTTCGGTCAATATATGTTTTACCATTAAAATAATGTGATTTTAGATTTTTTTTGATTTATTTTATAAAGCTTTAGTGGACCCTCCAAGACTTATAAAACATTTTGTATTTTTAAATAGTTTTCTTTGAGAGTGTGACTCACCTCCACATAATCAACCCTGTTATTTTAAGAAGTTTTCCCATTGGTATTATAAAATATTGTTTTCCACTCCCCTTTGGGAAAAACCATGGGAAAAAACCATGGGCTTGTTTTTGGTATTGATTAGTTTAATGTGTGGTGACCCAAACCTAAATATTAAAGAATTCCCTCTCCTTTCCAATTTAAACCCACCCAAGATCCCACTTCCTCCTCACTCAAAACCTTTAGAGTTTGACCAAACCCTGACCTCCTCTCTCTATAATTCCTCCAAGGTTCCAAAAGCTCCCAAGAAGCCTCTCTCAAGCCTCTCCCAATCCTTTGGAATCACACTTCCAAGTAAGGGATTTCGTCCTTTCTCATTTCTGTCCAATTTTCTTTAAGTAGTTTTACCCCTTTGTTTTCAATTAAAAATGTTGGGGTATGATTTTACTCCTTCCCCATACTTCCTTCTTTATGTTTGGATAATGGGAGACCACTTTCTCTATCATTAATTTCTCCCATGTACACCCGTTACCAGGCTGAAATTCCTTGAGGGATTTCTCTCTCCTCTTTTACATCCAAGTAATTATTTTGAATTATGCATCTAAATTCCATTACGTTTGTTGAGACATGTATCTATATAACCCCATTACTGTCCATTTTATGTAAATATGATGAGACACCCCTTTATCTCTCATAGACCATTTTTTATGAGTTCTTGTTTCACGCTGTTATGCTGCCGAGATTGCACTACGATTTTCCAATCCAATGTCATTGTGTAGTGAAAACCATGCCCATTTCTCTATCAAGGGTATTCATCTTTATGAAAATTTACATATTGATTATAAATATTCATGTATTTATTCAACATCCCTTTATCATTAAGTAAATGATGATTATTTATTCCATGTGGTATGATCCATGTGGCACACTTATGCATGAAATGAAATGTTTAAGAAGGGTGTCCCCTGATAGCGCTCCAATGAATTTGGTAAAGACTGGTATCATGATACGTCAAGTGAAATGAGGGCTTAATCAGGATAATTCCAGTGAAATTTGGGTTTAATCATGATAATCCAAGTACAATGAGGGTTTACTCATTCTCTATGTGCAATGAGCCTTGGCTCACACTAAAATCATGTTAAATGTTGTTGCCACATTTCCATGTTATGATGATCATGCTTTATTATGCCTTTATGTTAATTTTTCTCTTGTGCTCCATTTATATGGCTATTTTCATACATTTACTTTATTCCTCATGTTATTCCATGTTTATTACCTTATTGGGCTTTATAGCTCACCCTTTTCTTATGCATTTCCTCAGGTTATCCAATGCAATGCTAAGTACGAGGGAATGAAGTGGGTCATGTAAAGGATGTTTTCAATAAAGATGTTGTATTTCATGTTCTAATTTGTTATGTAAAGATCCTAATCCCCAAAGACACTATACCTATAGATATTATATGTTGAATCAAGTAAAGTTTATGTAATAAATCATGTTTATGTGTGAAATAAAAGAGCAGGGTTATCATAATCAATAATCACAAATCACTTTTTTATGAGAATCGATAAGAAAATTCAAGACCCTATAGGGTTCGTAAGCTGAAAAGGTCCCTCAAGAAGGTGAACGCTAAAGATGAATTCAATTTCTTCCTCAAAAAATACTCAAATGTGACTGATACCCTTATCATTCTTATGAAGACAAGGTTATTATAGTGTATTACAGATCCTTGGATATTATTAGAATTATCTATGAATATAACTTAGAGTATGATTTCGACTTTGAAGATAATAATGATGAAAACTCTATCTGAAATATATCCCACACTAAAATACTAGAGGAAGGTGTGCGTAAATAAAATCAAATTTAGACTAAAAATATAGGGGCTCCCCTAAATACCCTTAGTAGCACTCTTTATAAATTACTTATATAGAAAAATCTAGAATAAAACAAGAAACCCTCATAGGGGAATAAGGCCAAAAAGGTCCATCAAGAAGAAAAATAGAGAAGATGATTACAATTCTTCCTCAAAAAATACTCAAAAGGTGATGAATCCCTTAATCCTTTTGACGAATACATAGTTCTTGCAGTTCATTACACATCAATGAATGTTATTGATATTTTCAATATGGATAAATTGGGGGATGATGTTAGTGTAGAAGATAATAATGATGAAACCTATATATTAAATATGTCCCACATTGAAATACCTGAGGAATATGCGCATAAACAACATTAGAGGAATACTCAAAATCTCAAATCTCTCTAAAATACCCAGTTACCACATATTTAATAATTTTTAGCTAAATATAAGGAGAAGAGTGTGGTTTCATCCCACCCACCACCCAAAGAAACTAAAACTCTCACCATTAAGGAGAAGTTAGCATAATATCAAGCTAATTTATAGATACTCAGGAAACTTAATGCATAACTACTCAGCAGAAATATTTTTGATGAGTATAATTTCGTGTAATAGAATAACATTTCTCCTCTAGTGGATCATATTCAACCTGAGAAAGATAATAAACCCATTAGTGTGGAGTCTAATCATCTAATGTGCAATAGGTCCTGAAAACCTGTGTATCTAAACCCAGCGGCCAAAAATTATCAATAATTCCTTCCACTAAGATAGTATCCAGATCCATGTTAAGAACTCTACCTTAGGCTGAATAATATTGGATATAATTAGTATAAATATTTGATTCAACCATATTAATATATGTATTTCAACTATACCAGAGTGTATATCAAGAAAAACATCCCACCAAAACTTTTTGACAACATTGAGTCTCTAACTACCCAAATGGAATCCATGGAAGGATGATACACACTAGTGAAAGTGAAGTAGAAACCATATCTTGAATGGGTTAATGTGAATGCTCCTCCTATGAACTTTGGAGACCCAACCTTTCCAATATTTAATTTTTTCTGGTACATATAATATGATTTGATATATATATTTTCTTGATGTATCCCCATGATGGATACACTTGAATGATAAGAATCATCCAAACTTAGATGATTTGTGAAGACTCTCGAAGGATAAGAATTCATCTAGTATAATAATCTACTAGTTAGATCCATTATAGGTTGGGAAGACCTTCATCATAAATTTCACTACTAATTCTGATAAATACTGAGAAAGATAATGATCATATATCTCTCTAATTACAAGAAACATGATAATGAAAGGGTCTTAGACTTTATTTCCAAATGGAAGGGTCTCACTTACTCTCTAAATATATAATTCTTATAGGAATAATTATAGGAGATATGCATAGAAAATCTCTAAAAAGAGTTGAATATGATTTTTATCTAATTGAAATACCCATATGAATATCAAGACTTCATAATAGCTACGTAGAAGTTAGAGGATGTTATCCAATGCTCAAAGGAAAAATCCAAGCCAATGTTGGCACCTCAAGGAAGGAGGATTGTAAAAGTGTAAATGGAAATATATATTCTTAAACCATCTATAAAACTATATATGAAACCTAAATTCATGTAATATCATATGGATCCTCCCCCTAAATAGTAAAAAACAAAAAAACTAATGGGAAGGAAGAATGGATCAGAGGTATCAACCATTAAAGGATAAGAAAAAAAGTATATAATTTATGAAAAGAAAATTTTTATAGAACTTCATTTATACTATGGAAAATAGATTTCTAAAGTTTCTCAAGGCTATAAAAAACAATAAAATTAGCCCTAATGATCACCAGAACTATTTCTTCTACTATCGAATAATGGGGAGCAACATCCAAGTGTGTTTTATCTTCAAATACATCCTCTAAAAGATGTTTTTTTCTAGGGAGGTAAAATTGGTATATCCACCATAATAGGTGACTTCCATATCCACCATTACACTAAAGGAGGAAATATTTTTGGAAGTTATGAATAAAATAACACCAAGTTTTAATGACCAGATAACCAGAAAATTAGTCACCTGGGTGCATTCTATCCTTAATGTGAAATTTATTCAACCATTTCTAACCCCAGTTCTCTTGAAAACAACTAGGAAATATACTTAGATGTAATATTCTTCTAAGATTCGGTGAAATATGGACAACAAGAACAAATAATAGGATAAAGATCCCTTATCAGTTCCCAAGACATTTCAAATTATTCAGGACTTCCTACCTCCATCAACATAAGGAGGGAAACTATCTCATAAAATTTGGTAACAAAAAACACTCTTCCAACTAGAATTTCCATCTTATGAGGAGTCACAATATGGTTCTATCAATGTGGACCACATGGAGAATCACTTATCTGAAAAAGAATATCTATAAGAACCAAAGGTCCTCACTAATAATTGGGGATGAGGGGAAGGGTCCATTGAGTTTTAGGAGTCCGAGTAAGATGTGGTTTATAGGGATCCTATAATTCAAGAAATTTTTCCAGTGAAGACATATATTTTCTATAAACCAATATTCATGTTTCTTAAAGGGATCAATAGAATAATAAATTTACTCACACGTCATCTAGAGCCTATTTAAAACAAATTATATTATATTTTTGAATAGATAATGTGTAATTTATTAGTCTATATCAAAATTTGGGAGGTTTTCTTCAACTTATCCCACATAAAATAAAAGCACCATCAAATTTTGGTCAAGGAAAATCAACCAAGAGCATAATTAGCATGAACCTCCATGTATGAGTCTAGGGAATACCCTCATAATGGTAAACACAGACCGCTAGTCTAAATCATGATATTTTCAAATATCATAATATTATTCAAATAAATATTTCAATATTGGATTCCCTTCACCATTCAATGGTTTTCCAGTAAGCACTCATTGAGGCACTTTTAAGACCTTAGGAGTTTGAGGTTGAGGTAGTAGTTCATAAGGTGTATCTTATAGAAACAAATGCCATTGAATTTCACGCTATAATGTACATTACATAATAATACAAAGAATTTTCTATACAAGGATACATTAGACACATATACATTTCTAGAAACTAATATGACATCAATTTACATTTATATTTTATTGATAATGGTTCCAGAATCAACTTTACACTAGTCCAGACCCTCCAAGGATTATGATATAGTAAGGCCAACTTATCTCCCTTAAATAATAAAATATAAGGGTATGAAATGAGAGAAAATAAATATAATACCCCAATATTTTATGAAATATCTTTTTCAAATAAGTTTAATTTGTTTGATATCTTGTGTTACACATAACACTGAGTTTTGAAGAACCAAAATATAATAATAATATTGTCATTTAAATGTGGTTGTTACAACCTAGTTGTTGAACTCAGTGATTTTAATATGAATAACAACATTTTTAAATATAAGTTTAATTTTTTTATATAAATAATACATGTTGATAAAAAAGTACATAATTTTTAGTAAATCCTTTACAAGTGTTGAAAATAATTTTTCTCAAAAAAAAGTTTCACATTTATTTTTGTGAACAAATAATAAAAGTAATTTTTCCCAATTTTTGGAAATATATTTTGAAAAATTAAATTATTATATTAAATAAAAATCAAAAAATTATTACCAAGTTAATTTTCAATAATTTTTAGATAATATTAATTTTTTATGACTATTAAAAAATACTAATCTTTATTAAAAACTATCTTTTCTTTTAAATCATCTAAAAGATAATTCTTTCAAGATGGTGATAAAAGTAAAATTAGATCAATTATATCATTATTAATCCAATTTTGGTCATGGAAATCATGTTTATGCACAATATTTTTATAAAAACATCTTACACCTATGAAAGAAATCTTTGGAAAATTGATTTTACATCACGACTGCGGGTTTAATTTTAAATTAAAATTTTCCACTTCCTTGAATTGAATTTAAAAAAATGGATTCCAAATTTGGAAGCGTATTAATTAATAATATCTAATAATTTCAACTTAATTTATTATCAAAATTAATAGTAAAAATAGTAATAATTAATTACCATGATTAAGGTGAAAACTAATTTACAGGGGGGTTAAACTAAAAAGATAAGTATTAAAATGACATAAAATCTATTTAAACTCCAATTAAATGGTCATATTTAGAAGTTATCTCATATAAGGTTTGTTAATGAGCCATTTTGGAGCCTGATGAAATTTTTTAAATGTGGATATACCTTTTTCTTTTCAAAACCTCTTAGTGTGTCCTCTCCCCTAATTATAAAATGGAACCCCTCTCCTCTCCTCTTAAAAATTTAAAAGCCTCTTGGTTTATAAAATACATGCCAAAATACCTTCTTTAATTCCCTCCACACATACTATATCCTTTATTTTTATTATTAAACCTTCCTAATATGGTTTTTTACAAACCTAAGGTGGTTTTCTGAAGAATTGCAGGTTTGAACGTGTGTTAATAAAGTTGAGATCTGTGGTAAGGGATTATCATCTCACTTTTATTTATATGAGACACACTATATATTCAACACTTGTTTATTTATTTTTTTGGTTTATATATTACCCATTAATTTCTATTATTATGCTTCTCATGAAAGTTATGGGATTTACATTTCTATATAAGGTTCTTTTTTTCATGGGGATTATGATTTCAAAGGTATCAAAGTTGTAAGGGTTTGATGTTATATTGTTCTTATTTATTAGGATTGTTTATGATTAAGCTTCCAATGATGAGATATTATTATATAACTCTCAATGAACTCATTAATTTTCTTCTCATATGTTTATTTATATTAATCAAATGATTTCTTTTCATTGTTTTTCTTTTTATAAATGATTCCAAAAGTATGTTTTAAAGAAAACTAACTTTATTTCTCTATTTGATCAAAAACCCATTTTTTCAATATCCATGTTTTCTAAAAACATTATCATGAATGTTTTTAATGTTATAATATAATGGTTTAAATTCATTTTTACCCATGTTAGATTTTTTTTCAAATTGAAAAGGAATATTCTTGTAAATTTTTGAATAAGGTACTTTTGAATTTTACCAAAAAAGTAAAAGTTATAATAGTTTTAACATGTACTTCATGAAAGGTATTTTATATTATCATGAAAAATAAATGGTTTAAATAATCCTTAAAAATTATCCAAGTTTATTTTAAAATAAAATTTTTTCCTTTAATATTTGAGAAATATTTAGATTTCAAATAATTGATTTCAAAATAGAAAGGATATTTTTCATAAGAAATTTTCATATATATATTTTAAAATAATTTTCCATATAAGAATTCATATTTTGATATTACTTAAGTTTTACTGGGGATATAATCCAATGATACTATCCTTATTCATTATATTGATGGTTTATGATAATATAAATACATGTTTATGAAACATATTACTTTTACATAAGTTATATTATGATAAATTGATGAAATTGTTATATAACCAATTTATTTTCTATAGGTTATGATATGATTAAATGTTTATGAAACACATTTACTTTTCGTGGGTTATGATATGATTAATGTTTTATGATCATATGTCCCACATCTGTATGATTTTCATTATGTGATTTGTTGTCCTAGAATTATATATCCCTCAAATTCATTGGGTAATGATTATTATTATATGAGCTCAAATGGTACAAAGAGGTTATCAAAATCTAAATATAGGGTTCTTAGGTTCTTATCCCTATCCAGAAATAGGGTACACTAGAGGTTATCCTAAGCCTAAAATAGAGTAAACGAGAGTTTATCCCAAGAATGAAAGAGGGTACATTGGAGGTTATCCGAATCCTGAAATAGGGTGCATGTGAGGTTATAATAAGACAAATGTAGGCACGGGGTGGTTACCCTAATCCTAATATGTTATGAATGTTTTGGTAGATATCCTTGAAATAAGATATTTTATGTTTATCTGTTTACCAAAAATCTATGTATTATTCGGATTTTATGATCTCATGTCCGTTGGATCGAAATGGATATGAGATGGCAAAAATACAAGTGGGTAATTAATTTTATATTTAAAAATTAATATTTAAACCTTTAAGGTTCTTAGTTTACTACAACTAAAACAATTCACAAAGCCTCTTATAAAAGAAAAAAATGATCAGACTGGCTCTTGATCTGATGATATAATATGATACCATAGGTTATGAGACAATTGTATTTGGATTGAAAAAAAATATAAGAGTATTACAAATTGTAAATTATTCTACCATATAGTGAGTATAATTGGTACTAGAAGTGTAAGTTGTAATTAAAAAAATTACGAAAGAAAAAAAATATAAATAATAAATAAAATGATTCTCTTTTTATTACAATAAGTAGTGGAAAAGTTAATGGTATTGTAATTATTTTATTCCAAAGAGTAGGGTATCATTTCACCTAGGATAATAGGTCTTTCTCACTAACACCGGTAAGACCTTGATACAATTATTGGAATTTTTGTCTTACTATCCCCATAAGCCCTTGATTTTATAGGTAATCATAACATTTTTCTTTCAAACACTTGAAATCCCTTGATATGATGATCGGTTTCACTGTCTGCCTATCCCCAACATCCCTAGATCATTGTCACCTGATCGGATGCACAAAGAAAAACAAATAACTTGTTGAAATACAAAAACTAAGAATGATCCATTCACATTTTTTGATTTCAAGGCTTTCGCACGAAGCAGAGATAAGTCACATAGTCTCTCTCTAGAACTTGGAAGTAGTTAAAGTTGTTCAAGTTTTTTTTATCTTCTTCAAACTACCTCATATTTATATGCATCAGGTTCCAATAGTCATATTTTTTCCAACTGTCATATTTCTCTAGAAAACATGAATGGACAAGGACACCTGGAATTGTAATGGTCATATTGAAACAGATAACATGACATCATTTTGAGTAGTTTAAAACTAACTCTCTGACATCATTTTGGTTAAAACAATATATATATGAAAATGATAAAAAAAATTCAATATGTGTTTTTATAAACTAGTAAAATCATGCATTTTATAAAATTAACACATGAGTATGATTAATATTACTTAGTGAAAGACATTAGTATGATGAAAAATGGGTACGATGCATAATGTGAATACGATGGTCAGAGTAAGATGAACATAGTTAGTATGATAGAAAGAATCAATTAGATAGACAGATTCAGTATGATAGTTAGATTCATTATGATAGATAGAGTCAGTACGATAGATAGAGTTAGTACGGTAGATAAAGTCAGTACCACAGACAGAGTCAGTATGATAGATAGAGTCAGTACGATAGATAGAAAAACTATATTTAAAGTAATACCTTTATTTAATAATTGAGAATAACGAAATTTTTTATTTCCAAAAAAAAAGTGTTAAAAGTCAAAATAATACTTTTGACTTTACAATCTTTCCCTTTTTGGAAATCACAAAACACAAATTAAAACTAGAAAGAAATACTTATCTCCCCCTGAGTAATAAAAACTCTTATGAATAGGGAAATGAATACAACTAACTCCCCCTTAGGTATAGACTTTTGTAAGGACTATATTCATATATATTTTTGGTGGTTTTGATTATTATTCTCTTTAATGTATTACTTTTGACATTATTAATTCTCCCCCTTTGTAAAAATTCACTCCATATTTTATAAAACATTCACCCCCTTTGTGATTTAAAAAATAAAATGGGGTAATTTTTAGTTTTCTGAAAGGGTTAGAAAGAAAAAAAAATGAAAAATAAATGGAAATGAAAACATAAACCTCATTGAATTATCAAAAGTTCATATAATTTCAAATGACAATCAAGAAATAAAGATATAGTAAAACATTCATTTGTTTTCTCTTTCTTTTTCTTTCTTGATAAACTCATGTAGAATGGCCTTCATCTTCCTAATTTATTTCTTTTACTCTGGGATAGAAACACCTTGAGTTTTGAGAAGCTCTTATTAGTCTACAAAAAGTTTATCCTGGTTTTTGATTGTCTCTTCTTGATTTCTGATCATTTCTTCAAGAGTATCAATCATGTGTTGCATATTCTTATTTTTATTATTTAACAAAGTGTTTTTTTCTTTAAAAAACTATTTAATCTTTGAAAGATGAAACCTTTGAAATTTTTTACTAGAAAGCGGTGAACCTTTCTTGAAAATCATTCACTGAATGAGCATCAACACTATGAGATTTTGGGATCTGATTTAACCTTTCAATTGTTTCCTTATCGAGATTATTGAAATAAATAGCAAGTTCATTTGAAATACTCCTTAAGTATTCAATTTATTATTCATGTTCATTTACTGATATTTCTATTTTTTATAATTATTTGGTTATCTTATTTCAACCCATCTTATGTGAAACATAACTATAACTCAAAACTTTTAGAACAACCTCTATTAACATCACTCTCTTTCTGGGATCTCTTACAGAACCAAATTTATTACTTTGATTATATCTGATGAAATAAATCTTTCCTTAAATTCTTGTATGTTAAGGAATAGTCTTCTCAATTCTTCTTAAAATATGAATAATGTAATCACTTTTCTTCAAGAAAATTTAGTGTTCTGGATCAGTATCATCATCGTGCGATTCATGTTCATTTTATCAGATTGATTCTTCATTAGGTTGTTTTTCTTTTCCTTTATCTTTTTCCTTTTCAACCCTTTCTACTTATTTTCAGCTATTTCTTCTTTAACATTGTCACTAATGACAATTACATTCTCGGCAGATAACTTTAAGCCCTTTGTTTGACTAGAGAGGGAACTCTTTCTAATTTAGTTTTTAAGAACTGAATTGGTGCTTGATCAACATGAGGATTTTGTTTTTGAATTCCTTCACATTGTTTTTTAAGAGAATATTATTCTCTACTTTTCTTAACACTCTAAAGATATTCCATAAGAAATTCATCTTCCTCTTCTTTACCTTCCTACAGTGAAGCCGATTGAATATCTTCTAGAATTATTAATTTTCATTTTTCTTTCTCTGGAAAATTATGTATGATTAGTTATTATTATATCTTGAAGAATTATATTTCTTCTCTCAAAAACAAAATTTTTCTGAGGTGTTATTGGTGCATAAAAGTTTTGAGTAATACCTTTTTTACTACAAAAATATTTGAAATCAAAATTTAAAAATTCTCCACCATGATCACTTTGGATAGTTATCAATGGTAGGTTTTTCTCATTTTTAACTTTATAATCAAAAGTTTTAAAGAAAAA
The DNA here is from genome assembly GCA_963277665.1 of Viscum album. Classification (NCBI taxonomy): domain Eukaryota; kingdom Viridiplantae; phylum Streptophyta; class Magnoliopsida; order Santalales; family Viscaceae; genus Viscum; species Viscum album. The sequence goes on along the minus strand of OY728156.1, from coordinate 1,539,163,998 downwards.
AAGGCTTCTAGTTTTTTGGATATAATATATACCCATTTAAATTTAGTATAATCATTAACTAAGACAAATACAAAGTACTTTCCTCAAATACATCCATTTTGTGTTGGACCAAAAAGATCTATCTGCACTAACTATAATGCATCAGTAGTTGTGACTTCACTGTTTTATTTAAAGATTGACTTGTGTTCTTTTCCATATTGAAAAGGGTCATAAAATTTAGAAGAATAAAACCTATTATTTTCTTTTTCATGTTTTCTAGAAACTTCACAATTTTTATTTTCTAAAAGTTTAGAAAATCTTGAAACTTATTCATAATAGGGTAAAGAATTATCATTCTATGATGAGTAGGTTTCTTTATAAGAGGAATATTTTTTATTCGAATAATTGTTACTCAAAGACATATTAGTAAGAGATTCAAGATTTTATACCTTCTCCATTAAGCAATGATAAGGAGTTTTGGTAAGGAGACCAACATTCTTATGATTTGAGATACCACTATCAGAAGAGTCTTTAGAAGAATCACCACCACTCATGCTCTAGGAGTCATTTACATTCAAGAATTTCTTTCCCTTGGGATTCCAGTATTTATTATCATTATTTTATGAATATCTATCCTTTATATCCATTATTTTTAGCATAGGAAAATCATGTTTAATGTGTCCTTCTCTTTTACATTCATATCATGTGACTTTAAAATCTTTCTTATCCATGTTACCTTTTGAAGTATTTATATATATATATATATTAGAAATACCTCTTTCCAAAAAAAAATTCATTCTTCTAGTCATATTATCAAGATAATTATCTAACTGCTTAGTATCATTAGAACCTGATAAGGTTTCAATCTTCCTCTTTCATGACTTGGTTTTCACAAAAGATTGAGAATTGATAGGATTTGATGTATTAGTAAATGCTACTCCACCATTATTCTTTTTAACTTTATATGAATCTCTATTAATTATTCATTCATATTCTAATAGAGTTCCAATGAGATCATCAAGAGTAATATTAGTAATCTTTCTAGATTCATCAATTTTGGTCCTCTTGGATTCCCATTCATTTTGCATAATATCTATGATCTTCTCAACTAAATCTTCATCTATTATATTTTTATCTCCCGTAGCTTGAAGAATATTGACTATTATCATAAATCTTTTTTTAACCTTAACTACTAGTTCACCATAAAAAAATTCAAAATCTTGATAGTTGGCTCTTAGAATATCACTTCTTGTTTCAACAACTTTGGAAGTACCAAAATGTGTAATTTCCAATTTCTACCATATACTATTTTCAGCTTCACATGAATAGATTTTATTGTAAATGTTCCTACACATAGAACGCAATAAATTATTTCTTATATTATAGTATATTTGGTATTAAAGTTTTTCTTGAGAAGTAAAAATATTGATTTCTTTCTTGGGAATCTTATAGTCACTAGTGAGTATAAAAAATTTATATACACCAGTATTTATTATAAAAGTCTTCATCTGATCTCTCCAATATTCAAAATCATTACCATCAAAAATAGGTGGTCTTGTAGGGTTAATATTGTCAATTGAAATGACATTCATCATGTATGTCATCATAAAGAAACAAAATCCCTTTTCCATAAATAAATATTAGTGTGTTTAAAAGAAAACAATGTAAATAAAATATAAAAAGCAATGGAAAAACTGCTCTGATACCAATTGTTGGATCGAAATGGATATGAGATGGCACAAATACAATAGGGGGCGAATTTTATATTTGAACATTTCTATTAAAAACATTAAGGTTCTTAGTTTACTATAACTGAAACAATTCAAAAAGATTCTTATAAAAGAAAACAAATGATAAGACTGACTCTCGATCCGATGATATAATATGATACCACAGGTTATGAGATAATTGTATTTGGATTGAATAAAAATATCAGAGTAATAAAAATTGTAAATGATTCCACCATATTGCATATAGAATCAATACTAGAAGTGTAAGCTGTAATTAAAAAAATTATAAAAGAAAAAAATAAAAAGAATAAATTAAAGGATTCTCTTTCTATTACAATCAGCAGCAGAAAAGTAAAAGGTATTATCATTATTTTATCCAAAAGATTAGGTTATACTTTCACATAGTAAAATAGGTTTGTCTCACCAACACTGGTAATCCCTTGATACGATTATCGGCACGTCCATCTTTCTATCCTCTCAAGCCCTTGATTTTATAGGTAATCAACACCTTTTTCTTTAAAACACTTGAAATCCCTCGATAGGATGATTGGTTTCACCATCTACCTATCCCTGACATCCCTCGATCATTATCACTTGATTGAATGCACAAATAAAAACAAATCACTTGTTTAAATACAAAAACTAATAATGATCCATTCACGTTTTGTAATTTCAAGGCTTTCACATGAAGTAGATAGAAGTCACACAGTCTCTCTCTAGAACTTAGAAGTAGTTGAAGTTGTTCAAGTTTCTTTTATCTACATCAAATGAACTTTTATCTATAGGCCTCAGGTTTGAACAGTTATATTTTTCTCCAGCGGTCATATTTATCTTAAAAAATCGAAGGTACTTGAACACCTATTATTATAATGGTCATATTGAAATATAAAACACGACATAATTTTTATTAGTTTAAAACTAACTACACAACATAGTTTTGGTTAAAATAATAGATATATGAAAATGATAACAAGAGTGTAATATGTGTTTTGATAAATGAGTAAAATCATGCAAGTAATAAAAGTAACACATGAGTATGATCAATATTACTTAGTAGAAAACACTAATATGATTCAAAATGGTTATGATGCATTATGTGAGTATGATGGTCTGAGTGAGTATAGTGAACATAGTCAGTACGACATATAGAATTAGTATTAAGGACAGAATAAGGATGATAGATAGAGTCAATACTATATGTAGAGTCAGTATGAGAGACATATTCAGTATGATAGATAGATTCAATATGATATATAGATTCAGTACGATAGATAGAAAAATCGTATTCTAAGTATGTCCTTTATTTAAGAAATGAGAATAAAAACAATTTGTGATTTCCAAAAGAAAAGACATAAAATTAAAAATAATACTTTTGACTTAACAATTACTCATATTCTTTGATTCCTTTTTTATTCATATCATATGAATTACCAAGATTTTTGCAATAACCTAGGTTTTTAATATATTATATGAAGGTTATTATTTTTAGTTGTTATTATCATGTTCACATTCCCATATGCTCATGTTATGATGATATCTATCTAGTTTTCCTTTACTAAGAATTCTAGTTAACCCTTTATTGTGTTTCATTTCCCTATGTTATAAAGGAATATATTTTGTATGATATATCTAAGAAGGGTTCTATTAATGAAGAACTTAGTGGGAGATTCTGTACTTCACTTATGATCCATTTTTTATGTATCCAAGTTTTTGAAGGTACTAAACCTAAATGATTCTATCATATATCGTTGTATTACATAATGAATATTCATCTATTGAGATGAAATATTTTTGTATTAAAATTATCGAAAATTATATTTGGTAACATATCAAGGTTTAGTTAACCTCTGGAAAATATGATGAGAATAGTTTAGGGATAACTATAAGGATAAGTATAATAATAGAAAAATATCATGGGATTTTGGTGAATGATAGAGAAAGTGGTTTATAATAAATTTCAACCCTATGAGGATAATACAAATATATGTGGCTCTATCATAGTTATATCTATATTTAATAACTCTTAAAAGGTAACATTAGGCTTTGACTCGATCCTCACTCTGTGCATGAAAATGGGCTTTAATTCACAATAGGTTTGAAAATCCTAGGGGATATGTTTTTTAAATTCACAAACTCTTAATAAAACATCATAAAAAATTTTAATATATGATAACCATGAATGAATTTGGTTAAACATAAGATTTTATTGAAAATAGATTCCTAAATTAGAGATCATATAAATGATTTTTCATGATTAGGTGGTTTACTATTATTATTATTGTTTCTCAAAATATTATTTCTAATTTTACTTGATAGATGGAACCCAAAATAATCTTGTTAATGTGGAATGTGATAGATATTATAATAATTATCATCCTGAACAACTAAATATTTTGGGAGAAGTAATGAAAAATACCATTTCTATGATCACAAAAATATATCAAGATATGAATCATACTAAAATTAAAAACAAGAAATGGATATAAAATTTATATGTTGAGTCCTACATGAGAAAACATCCACCATATTTTAATGGTTACACTGATATAATAGTTTAAAATAAATGGATCGGTACCATTGATAATAATTATTTTGTACTCCAGTTCTTAGATAATGAAAAAGTCATTTTGAATATCTATCTTTTAGAAGGATATGCAGATCAATGGAAAACTCTTATCAAGAATATGAGATAAAAAAGAAGAAATTGAATCAATAGAGTTAGATGAGATTAAGATATTATTTTTCAAAAAGTATTTTACTCATATTCATCTTACAAAAATAGATAAGTAATTACTTGAGAAAAAGAATAATGACGATGAGTTCTTTCATACCTAGTAATAAAATTTTAAAATTTTTGTGATGTAGCTTTCAGTGTTATCATCCATCTTAAAAGTAAGGTTGATCGATTATTCATTAGATTAAAAAAGTCTCTGAAAGTAATTATTCATAAGGGACTTCAATAGGTATGAATAAATCATTTAATGTGATGTCAAGGTGAAAATGGAGATTGGGGTTACCCATTAATCTCATGGATTTGATAAGAAGAGAAAGAAGGAATTTAAAAGAAACTCTAAAAACTTTTGTGAAAAGAATATAATATTTCCTTCATGATTGAAGTGCGAAAGGAAACAAGGAGGAAATTATATTAATAGGACTAATAAATGGTTTAAGTGTGTAAATGAAGGTCATCAAGTAGAATAATTCCAAAGTGATCGGAAATATTTATCTAATTATGTGAATATAGATAAATCTTCTTAGAATTCACCACCCACATTCCAGTGTTTCAAAATGTTAGGAGTATGGGAATTATACTAAATAGCGATAAAACTTGAGGGTTAATTAATGTCAGCAACCTCTTAAGTCAACATAAAAATGTAAAAATAATAGGATCTATATTTTTTATGAGAGTTATAATAACAATGTGGTGAAAGATACAGTTATCATTCACTCTATAACTGCTACTATATAACCTAGTTATGTATCTATTTGATTTTTTATGTCATAAATTTTTTTAAGGGTATCACAATACCACCATAATGATTAGATGTTGATTTTACACTAAAATCACTTAATGGTATGTTGATCACATCTCATGACTATGATTCATCTCTAATTAATGTTTGGGAGATTTTGATTCCTGAAAATCGTGTTATTCTCCCTCTAGTTTAATTTGAAATTATCTTAGGCCTATATTGATATTCTATACATAAATCACATATTAATTATAAAAATTTCAATGAGGGGGATAAATACAATGAAAATACTACTCTAAATCAATAGGGAAGTACTCAACGAGACTCAAACCTAAGACCTCATCAAGACCCTGTAGGACTGCAACCACAAAGCTAGACCTCAGGGGAATAAATCCCACATTAATTTCCAAGGAAGGAAAGTCATGTTTAATATTCTAAGACAACCTATATTTGTATTATAGTGTGATGACAAATATGAATTTCCAATGGTAATTTCATCCATTTTATGTTTCATGATTACTTTTTAAAATTGTAGTTTATTTCAAATGGTTTTGGAGAAAATAAAAATCAATGATAAGCCTATTGTGTGGGAGTTTTTTTATAGCTTTCCAAAAGTGTTTTCTAGCCTTCCACTGAATCATATTTTTTAGTTCTCAATAGAACTCATGATGAGTTCTACACCAATCACATAGACTCCCCATATAATGGATCTAATTGAGTTGAAATAATTAAATAATCAACTCCTAGATAATCTTTAAGAGGTATTCATTTGGACAAGTGTATCATCATGGGGGACACCATTTATTTTTTTAATAAGATAGAAGAATTGATGTGACTCTGCATTGATTTCTAGGAACATAACAATATTACAGTTAGGAATGCGTATCCACTACATCGTATGGATGACTTTTTTGATCAACATCATAGATATAAATACTTTTTAAAGATTGAAATACATTATGGATATAATAAATTGAGGGTATAGATGGAGGATATAACCAAGAAATAATTTCACTAAGGTATGGACACTATGAGTATATAGTGATGTCATTTGGTCTTACTATCTCCCTCTCTGTATTCATGGATTTAATGAATAGAGTCTTTATCGATTTCATTGATCACTTTTTGGTAGTATTTATTGATGATATTTTTATATATTCAAAGATAATGGAATATCATGAAGATCATTTTAGGATTGTTTTGAAAACCCATAGGAAGGGAAAGATATTTAAAAAATTTGCTAAGTTTGAATTTTGGCTATAAAAAATCTTATTTTTTCTCAAATAATATCAAGTGAGGGTTATATTGGTGGATCCATAAAAGATGGAGACTATTGAGTATTACCCCAAACCAACCTCTATGATTGGGATCCAAAGATATTTTGGTTTGGATGGATATTATTGATGTATTGTTTATAATATATCACACCAATCCAATCTAGTCATGAATTTAACTTTAAAGAATCAAGTTACATTAAATAGATGAATTTGAGGAAAATTTCAACGAACTGAAGAGAAGGTTAGTAATTTCCCTATGGTTACACTTCACAATAGTGGATAAGGGTTTATAATATATATTTATATATAAAATAATTGATTGGGAAGCATCCTCATGAAGAATGGCATGTTTACAGTTTATGCCTCATGATGATTGAAGGTTCATGACAAAAATTATCCAAATCATGATTTGGAGTTACTTATGGTAATTTTTCATTAAATAAATAGAGGAATTATCTTTAAAAATAAATATGTTATATATATTCTGATCATAAGGGTATAAATTATATATTCACATAGAAAGAGTTGAATAAGAACCAGTAAAGATGGTTGGAACTGATTAAATCTTATGACTTCTTAATATATTACCACCCTAGGAAATTGAACAAGGAGGATGATACTTTGATCCAAAAGGATCATGCTATAAAATATATGATGAGGATCAAAAAAATCCAACGTTTTTGTATTTTCAAAATATAGACCTGAAATTATTAAAGGAATTGGAGAAATCATATATTTCTAAAATAATTTTTCAATGATCTATATAATTAATGAATAAATAGGTGTAGAATAATTATGTTGATAAGAAGAAAAAGAGGAGAATTTTTCCCAATTTTAGACTTTATTATAATTTAAGGATAAGGTTTAGAAACCATTTATATGTTCCATCCATGCTAGATTTTAAGAATGAGTTGTTATATGAAGCTCATATTTCCTCATTATCTATTAATCCTGGAATTACAATAATGTATATAGATATTAAAGAGTATTTTTTGTGGGATAGAATAAAGATATATATTTCAAAGTTTTTATCCCAGTTCATGGTATTTTAGAAAGTCAAATATCAGTGATAAAATTCAAAAGGGACGTTACAAACATTAACCATATCAAAATAAAAGTGGGATAACATCACAATGGTTTTTATCATCAGATAGGCCAGAACATATAAAGGGAATAATTCTATATGGGTTATAGTTGATCACCTTAAAAATTAATCATACTTCATCGCTATCAAAGAATATTTCTCTTTGGATTATTATTCTATAATATACATTAAGTAAATGTTTAGGTTTCATGTATTATCATATTCTCTTGTATTTTATTGGGATTCAAGGTTTACCTCAATGTTCTGAAGAAGTCTTCAATAAGATCTTAATACAGAGTTGAGTTTCTGCACAACTTATCATCCTCAGATAAATAGTCATTATGATACAAATATTAAAATCCTAGAGGATATGTTTATATCTAGTTATATGTATTTCAAAGGTGGTTGGTATCAACAACATTCTTGATTCTAGATTTCATAAAATAAAATCTTTCACTCAAGCATTCAGAAGGCTCTTTATGAATCCCTATATAGAAATAAGTTTATAAAATATAACATTCTAGGATGAATTTGGAGAAATAATGATATTATGACCAGATCTAGCTGAAAAAATGGAAGATAAATTTAGATCCATTAAACAAAACACCAAAGAAACTCAGAGTCGATAGAAAAGTTATGCTAAAAATATTTGGTGTGATCTAGTGTTTGAAGTTGGTGAAATAGTAATTAAATTATTTTTTTATGGAAGAAGGTTATGAGATTTATGATGAAATAAAATCTGATACTAAGGAATATTATCCCCTTAAAGATTCTTGATCAAGTAGGGATAGTGTCTTATCACTTGGCTCTTCCACCAAACCTCTCTAAAGTCTAAAAAGTGTTTCATGTATCTATCCTGTGGAAGTAAATACGATATCCTTCACATTTAATGAAATCATAAGTTCTACCATTGGATCATGAACTTTCCTATGAGAAAAACTTTTAGAGATTCTATATTTTTTATATAAAGTTTAATGAAACAAGAACACTCACATATTCAAGGTTTTATGGTGAAACCTTCTACTTCAGGAAGCTACATTAGAACCTGAGGATATGATGAGGTAGAAGTATCCTCATTTTTTTGTACAAGAGTGATTTAATTTTATCGGTGAAATTCATTCTAAAGGGGAAATAATGTAACAAAATGACATTTTATGAAATATTTTTTTTCAAAAAAATTAAATTTCTTTGATACCTTGCGTTACATGCAACATCAAGTTTTAACAAACCATGATATAGTATTAGTACTATTATTAAAACATGACCATTATTACCTAGACAATAAACTAATGGGTTTCAATATTAACAAATTCATTTTTAAAATTAATTATAATGGTTTTATATAAATAAAATATATTGTTAAAAAATACTTAATATTTCATAAAGCCTTTATATTCTTCGAAAATACTTTTTTCCACAAAAATGTTTTTTTATTTATTTTTGTGAAAAATAACACAATTAATTTTTCCAATTTTAGGAAATATATTTTAAACAATGAAATTCAAATTTAAAATAAATATTTCCATATTATCTTGTAGTGAATTTTTTATAATTTTTTAAAATGATTAATTTTTTAATGAACAATGAAAAATATTGATTTTAATTAAAAAAATTCATTTTCTTTTAAAGAATTTTCATGTTCCATTTTTTTTAAAATGGTTTTAAAAGTAAATTTATTTTAATTATTTCATTATTAATAAAATTTAGGTTATAGGAATCAATTTTATGCTCAATATTTATATAAAAACATCTTACACTTATAAAGATGTTTTCTTTAGAAAATTGCTTTTTCGTTGCATTTTCGGGTTTAATTTTAAATTAATTTCTAAAAATTCAATAAATTTAAATTGGAAAAATATATTCCATATTTAGGGTTGTGATAATTAACATTATATAATAATTTGAACAAAAATTTATATCATAATTAATAATAAATTAGATAAAATTAATTACCACAGTTAAGGTCAAAACGAGTTTACGAAGGGTTAAACTAAAAAGATTAGGGTTAAAATGATATAAAAACTTTATTAAATCCTATTAGATGACCATATTTATATCGTTTAATATTTAATATTTTATAATTATCCATTTTTTATCCTTTTATCATTTATAAAATGTGGTTATACCATTTTCTTTTAAGAAAATGCAAGTGCATCATCTCCCCTTACATATAAAAATGCACCCCCTCTCTTCTCCTATTTACAATTTGAAATCCTTTTGGTTCAGAAAATACATACTAAAATTTATTCCCTAATTCCCTCCAAATGTCTTAGAGGATTTATTTTGATTATTAAGCCCTCATAAGAAGTAATTTGGTTAAAACCTAAGTGGTTTTCCAAAGAAGATGAGGTCCAAACATGTGTGAAGAAAATAGAGATTGAGGTAAGGTATTTTCATCTCACTTTTATTTTATGAGAAAAATTCCATATTCACCACTTGTTTCTTCATTCTGGTGTGAATAATTAACATGAATATATTTTATGATTCTTATTTTTAAATTTATTTGGATTTACATGTTCATGTAAGATTCTTTCATTCATAGGGATTATGATTCAAAAGTTATGAAAGTTGTAAGGGTTCGATGTTACAATCCCATTATTTATCAAGATTTTTTATTATTAAGCTTAAAATGATTACATATAATGATTTAACACTCAATAAACTCATTAATTTTCTTATCCTATGGTCATTTCAATAAATTACATGTTTTAATTTTATATTCCTTTCTTTATATACACAAGATTCCAAAATACAGTTTTTAAGAAAAACTACCTTTATTTATCTCTTCGATCAAAAACCCATTTTATTCCATATTTATGTTTTATAAAAATATTTTCAAGAATGCTTTAAATATTCAAATTTTATGTTTTAAATTATTTTTTATCCATGATTCAATTTTTTTAAAAATAATAAAAGGAATATTCGTATTGCATTCTGAATTAGGTACTTTGACCTTTCACTAAAATTATGAAAGGAATATTTGTTTTAACATGTGTGGTATGAATATTATTTGTCACTATCATGACCACTCAATGTTTTAAATATTACTTTATATGTTTCAAATTTTATTTTCAAATAAAGTTTTTTATTTAATATATTATAAATTTTTTAATTTTTAGTGATTTCAAAATGGAAAGGTTGTTTTCTTCATGAAATGTTCCGAGTTATATTTTAAGATTATTTTCTATTTAAGATTAAATACTCTAATATAACTTAATATTTACTAGAGATATGATCCAATTATACCTTACCTATTCTTTCTATGGATGGTTTTTTATTATTATTATTAGATTATTATGAAACCCATTCCTTTTCCATGGGTTATTCTATAATGAATTTATGAAATGATTATGACAACTATTTATTTTACATAGGTTATGATATAATGATATGTTTAATAAACTTGTTTCCAATTAATAGTTTATAATATAACGAGTGTTTTATAATATTTTTGGAACACATCAACATGATTTTCATAATGTGATGGGTGATCCTAGAATTTTATAACCCTCCAATGCATTGGGTAATGATTAATGTTCTATGATCTCAAAGGGTGTATGGGATGTCATCTCAAGACCAAAATAGGTTACACGAGAGGTTATAGCAAGCCCAAAAGTGGGTACATGCTAGGTTATCCTAAACATGAAATACGTTACATGGGAGGTTATCCCAAGCCCAAAAGAGGGTACACTAGAGGTTATCACAAGCCTAAAAGTGGGTACACAGGAGGTTATTCCAATCCCAAGGCAGGTACACTGATGGTTATCCCAATCTTAAAATATTATAAATATCTTAGTGGATAACCTTGAAATAATATTTTATATTCATGTGTGTATGCTACAAAACTAAATCTTATGATAATGTTATTCCCTTGTGAATCATGTTCTCTAATTCCATTATTATTTGTGACTTATGAACTACCAAGATTTTTTCCATGACTCAAGTTTCTAATTTAGGATGTGAAGAGTATGGTTTTAAATTTTTATTATAATGTTCTTATACCCTTATAGTCAATTAATGTTGATATATCTATTTTTTACCTATACTAAGAATCTGATATCACTCCTTATATTTCCTTCCCCCTATTTATTAAGAAAGGTATTATGTATGATATGTCAATGAAGGGTGATATTTGCGAAGAACTTAGTGGGATATGATGTTTTTCATTTATGAACCAGTTTTGTATGTATCCAAGTTTCCAATAGAACTGTACCTAAATTATTTAAGATTAAATAATTATATTATTTAATAAATATTAATCTATTAAGATTTAATAATTATGTATAAAAAGTATGGTTTATTTTAATAAACCTCTTAGAGAAATGAAGAACAAAAATCAGTTTAGAGACATCAAATCTAACATTGAATTTTTAGTATTCCTCCAAGATATAGCTTGTAATGATATTTTTTGATTTCTATGGATCTATATGTATGTGGTGATTCACTCATTATACAACTAATTCAACAAGTACTCCATTAATGAAAAATTTGAATCATTTTATGGTGATAATTCACCTTATGCGTCTTTGAAATCATAGTATATAAATAGATCATTTTTCAAGGGAAGGAAAAAATATAATGATAGATAAATCTATCCAAATAAATACACCAAAAGTACATAAATTTCCCAATCAACCCATTCAATGATCTCAATGAAGACTATGTGTTCCCCATCAATCAATTTGAGGAAACATATCCATGTTTTGGGTAGTCATCAATTCATGTGAATCCATTTCATGAGGTCAAAGAATTTGATAAATCTCCTTCTATATAGGGGTCAAGAGCCTTACCTCCGTAAGGATCCATCATTAGTACATAAAGAATATGTGTATGATCCATGCAGATCAATGTCACTCATTGGTTATTTTACTTGAGAGTTGTTCTGGCCAATATTCAGACTACATATTTGAGGCTCATCAATAAATTATACATTAAATCATGAGGAAAGATACAAACATGCGGTATAGGAATGACTTCTCCCGTACTTATTATATCTTTTACATTATATAGACTCATTCATGCAAAATAAGGATGTGATATTAGAAAATATAATGATTCCCTTGATGAAAATTACCCACAATTGTCTTTTAGATTAAAAGATACCCATGAATCGTTATTCTCTAGATTCAAATATTCTTATTCATCATAAAGGGGAGTATATAATTCCCACACATCATCCCCTAAATCTCAATATATTAGTGTATCATCTTTTCTTGATGATAGTGGGGGTAGAATAACATATCTAGAATTCCCCTGATAATGGTGCCCAAGTTTCTACACTGTTAGGATATAGGGGTGCCTCCTCATCATTTATAAGAAATAAAAATGTCTGTTAACAACTTATAGATATAAAAATGTGCATTTGTCTCCAAATTAAAATGATATTGTGACATAATATGGAGAGGTATAATATCTCAGAGATTCCCATATAGGATTTTAGGGGGTTTCTTTTTCCCTATTGATGCGCTCATACAAGTGAATCTAGGTATAGAGGAAGATTTAAGACCTGTATTGATCAATTATTCCATGAATCATGAGGATCAAGAGATTTATATCCCCTTATTAAATCAGAAATGAGATTTCTTCTCCTAGAAATACACATAGACTCCCAAAATAAACCCTGATGTGGACACTGATCATTTGGTTCTTCTAGAGGATCCTCAGTGTTTCAAGAAAGTATCTAGGAGAATGCATCTGACCTATTCTACCAAGTTGGAATCATAATTTTATAATCTCATTAAATCTAACATGATTTGGGAAGTTCAATACTCAAAATTTCTCAACAAAATATTCCTTATCAAGAAAAATAATGAGAAGATATAAATTTTTATTGACTTTAGGGATCTCAACTGAAACTGCCCAAAATTATTTCCCAATCCAAATCATGGAACTTATAATAAATTAAACAGTTGACATTCATGACCTCTATTTCATGGACAAGCATATAAGAAAAACCAAATTCGACTTTCCCCTAAAGATTATGAGGCCATCGGTTTCAAGGTACCTCGAGGTGTATATATTTACTTAGTAATTTCCATTGGATTGATGAATGTTGGATCCATAAACTAATGTGTTATTCACCATATCATCAATCCTATCCAAGGTAAAACCATAGAATTATATATTTATGATTTATTAGAAAAATCTAAATAACATTGTGATCATCTTTCTAATCTGGAAATAGTTTTCAAGAAGGTGTGATAACATATATTGAAAATGAATCCCATAAAATGTTTTTTAGTGTAATATTAAAGAAATTTATCAGCTTTATGGTTTACCATGGTGGAATTGAATTCAACCCTAAGAAGACTATGGTTATTATTTGTATTCCACCTTCACACAACTTTAAAGAGTAGAGAGGGAACAAGGTATATATGGCCTACATTAGAAGTTTCATATCTAACCTCATCGATAAGTATCAAACCTTCATAAATTTTATGATGAAAGGAGTCATTTATTAATGGGATGAATATTTTCAAGAATATTTTAATGATATAAAATAGTATTTCTTAGTATTACCATTATTGATTTGACTAATAGAAGTAAATCCACTCAACCTATATATGGAAACCATATAGAGATCATTCATCTCCTTTCTCACACAAGATAATTATACCGGTAAAGGAAATAGTATCTACTATATCAATAGATCAATGTTATATATCGAAACTCATTACTCATGGATTGAAAATAAGTTATTTGCATGAATCTTTACAGTGAAAAATACAATCCACCACCTACAGTATGATGAGTTCCACATGGTCTCTCATTTTAACACATTTAAATGTATACTCAATTTTCTAATCATGGATGGACATTTTCCATGGTGGGTGATCATCATACATAAATTTTATATCTAAATTTCTTTCAAAAGGAATTCATAGGTAAGTAATTGATAGTTTCTCTTGAATAACATTATACCCTAAATGGGAAACCAGTAGATACAGAACTATCAAATGAACTAGAACTCTAAATTTGAGATGCTCTATATATAGAGAAAATGTACCTCGGTAGTGCCTCTAAGAGCCTAATAGAAAAAAAGAATTGAGAATACAAATATCAATATATTTGGCCTAGTTACTATTCTTGTCTCATTATTTAAATAAGTTCTTCCATATTATGTATTATTTTCATAGGGTTATAATAATAATGAAGAATAATCCTAAAATATCACTATAGGCTTAGAGTTATATCTTTAGATATTTATGTCCCTATTAAGCATCAAAGTTGATTCAGAGTTAGTTATTATGTGATTAATGGTTATAATTCCATCATGAGTGTAGAATTAATCCCCATGTTTTATTATGTTTGACGGTTGATAGTAAAATTATTATATGAGTTATCACCATCTCACATATTGTGTTCATATAATGCTCATATCAATGCATTAGATAATGAAACCACAACACTAGAAGAACCTGAATAGGAGGAAACATCGATCTACATTGTGCGTCATAGGTTAGTCCCTCATTTTACTAGTAATAACATGGAGGAAATAAATGATATGAACACCAAACCTAACCATGGAAAATATCCTCACTAACAGATACTTCAATTGGATGGATTTCACCTATACTGAACTATGTGCAAAGCATAACTCTTCTATCAAATTGAACCACTAAGGAATAGTTTTGATGTGAGTTTGTTAAATTTGTTCTCTATGAAATAATATATTCCCATAATTTATTCTAAAAAAATATTTAATATATTACTCCTTAAATTAATTAAAGAATGAGAAAATTCTAATGTTATATAGAAAGTCCATGTGGGAACTTGTGGTACTTATCAGTTAGAAGAAAAGCCCCCCCCCCCCCCCGTCAAATCAAGATGGTTCGATACATATATAAAATGATAACATAAGTTTTTATAGAGTTTATGATGTTGTTTTGTGAAATATGGATACACAAAAGTTTATTTCTTCAACCCTCAAATAAATTTTATATTGTAAAATACTCTTAGTTATTTTCTATCTAGGTAATTGTGTCATTAGGTCATATCCCCCAGCTATAGCGAGGAATATCAAGTATATACTTACTAACACAGACCACTTCCGCAAATGGGTGAAGTCTATATACCTTAAGAATTATAGAGCAAAGGTTATCATCAATTCTATGAAGTCCAATATCATTACTATATTTGGTTTCAATTACATAATATTGATGGAAAATGGCACAATTTTTGAAATTATAAATTGAAAGGTTTGTATCAAGAATACAACATTTAGTATAACCAGTCAACCTCTTATCATACAACAAAAAATTCATAGATATAGGTGTTTAATATGAGCATGTCATGTATTCTTCAAAATATGGTGCACAAGAATCAGAAATCCTAACCCAAAAAAATCTAGTATTATTTTTATTTTATCAAACCAGAACACATAATTCTATATAATAAAACTTTTATTCTCTTATATATAGGATAGATTGTGTCCTAGACATTGAAATTCATAATCCTTCACTTCATGCCTCTACCTTAAATTAACACTCCAAATTTGATTACTCCTAGAAACTACTTAATAAATTGGAAAGACTTGATTAGAAAATGTTTCCCACACTACACAACCTATAAATACATAAAAATTGGATATAATGTTCATTCAATAAGAAATTTCACCTTAGTTCATTCTTCATAGGTGAATTGGTGTTGGCTCTCAGAACTCTGCTGATAACTGGTAAAACGTGATCCCAAATGGTAAGGACCTTATTCTATACACAAGGTCTTTTCCAATTGATCCTACCACATTATTACAATGGATAAATATCATATCACACTATCCACCAATGAAATATTTTTCAAAAATAAATTTTTGTATCTTCACATTTGATTTAACATGTCTTTACTACAAGATATTAAGCATCAGGGCTCAAATTTGAGCAATACAGTTTTAAATCTCATATCCTATACATCCTAGTCATGCAAAATCAAATAAAATCCCTATTTTATGATGTAAAAAGTCATGAAAATATCCACCCCTGACATGTGCTCTCATACGACATGGGTAATCTTCCAATTTCCTATTGTTTCTCAAATACAGAATAACTCACATGAACTTAGAGGTTATAGTTTATTTCCATGATTAGAATAATTGAGATACATCATGTTTAAAGTGAGAGACCAATCTAGTTCACAGAGCATTAAACTAAATGATACCAGGTTATCTAAATGTATTTTCCACCATACATTATGTTTAATGACTGTAATCTTCCACTATCTATTAGCCAAAACTAAAATAAAACTTCCCTTAGAATAATTATATATAGGCTAATTCCTATTTATAATAGATATGTAATGATCTCTGAACTGCTATAATTTTATACAAAACTAATCCAAAAAATGTCCCCCATTTTTTATTGGTGCTAAAACCCATATTCTATTCATATCAGTTTCCTTCTCCTTACTCAATTCTAAGAAAAGGTGATCTTATCTTTTTCATATATAAGTACCATGGAAAAATTGATACCCATTACCTTGGAATATATAGTGATTCTCAAATAGTTTATCTCAAACCTCACCATAAATCCAAATTCAAATCCCTACTCCAACATAGTGATCAGATTCATTCATTTACATCGAGTGTCCCTCCATAGGTCTGGAACATAGATGAAGTCGTTCATTTTACACATAATTAATATTTTTCTAAAAAACCCCATAAAAATAGCCTCATCATATGAACCTAAACTATATATTATCTAAGTTCTTTTTGCAAGAATCTAAACTACATGAATCATGGTCCATCACGTAAGACTTGAAACTACCTAAAGTGGTCCACCCTATGGGACCAATTCTCCTCTATGTATAATATATATATATATAAGTATCCTTATAATCTAGTTATTTATCCACAAACCTATTCTAGTTAAAAAGTAACCTCTAACCTATATAATATCTTGGTCTATATGGGGTTATTTTACAAGAACTATGTATATATTGATTCCTATTACTACATGATATGGTGTGATTCCATTATCTCCAATTGTGGGACCGACCAATGATTCTCCCTATCCCTAATAACATTCTCCTTAAATGATATTTGGAGCCATGTAAGAGTTATTATTGTTTGTTTTTTCTATATCCATTATTATTCACTAAGAAGAAAAATACTCTCATTCATCTTCATCCTCATTACATGATAGTAAAGTGTACAATATCAAAGTCCACCATATGTGACCTGTCAAGTTATCTAGGATGGTATATTTTATAACCTAATCATTTTTTATGAGATAAAGATCTATATAAAAATTGTTATGGTGTTTATTGATTCTATCTAAGATAAAATACCCTCACATATCATCAAAACTATATGTGGTTTGATTCCTAATGTTCTATGATATATACTTACACTTAGACAACTTGTCCTAGGAACATCCACTAACCTTGTACAAATCCTTTCCTTATATTGATTTTTGATCCCCTTAATTCATGTTTGGTTTCTCTCAATAGGTCCAACACTGAGATTATTCCGTTTTTTTATCATATGAGTTGAATTATCATAATACCCATAGAATGTGGTTGTATAACCCTAAAGTTATTCCTAGGTCAAATGTCCCCAATTAAAAATCCCATGTCGCATGAAATTAAACTATCTAATGTGTGATCCCACTCATATAAACTTAAACTATATATAGTGTTCTATGACGCATGAAGTAATTAACCCATATGAGATCCAGATTCATGTGAGGGTTCATGACACATCAGACCCTACACTAGGATAGAATACCCATTTGTTCCATAAAATCACAGTGTTTGGGTTCACCACACCAGTGTTTGGATATACACTAGAGTAATAACATGGGTATGGCTATAAGGTTTTTTTCTAGTATTAATTACATAATAATAAATGATAATTCCCCTCCCCTGCACCTGAAATATATTGATATCGGGGTTTTCTTTCATAAGAAATATATGTGGCTTGATTTCTATCTTATGGGATACATAATAATGCTTGGATTTCTAATCCTAATCCCAATAAAAAACTCCCATGTGTTTGAAAACCTCTATATTTATGGTCTCCTCATTCGTATCAGGTCTTATTATGTTATACTCTACACTAAAATAGAATATCCATTATATATAATAACTATGTGTGAATTGATTCTTGATACATTGGGATACACAGTTATACTAAGATCCTGATGTTATGGCCATAATATAATCCATAATATATATGTATTCTCCTCTCATCATCCTTAAACATCATAATCATGGTTTATTTAGGGATAGGGTATTCCAACCCCTAGTTGGATATTTCCTCCCATATATCACACTTTCATGTCATAAGTGTTTGAACCACCACAAACCTTTTATGGATATCAGTAAAAAGTGCATCTGGATCTAAAAAGAAATTATATTTGGAAATGATCATCGATGTCACAATATTCATACCTTCTAACCATATGCATATTTTTTCAAAGGAGAAGGTCCTATAATCTATTTAGGCCTCATATAAAATTTTCCTAGAACCCATCATTTGAATTTTGATCAATGGCCATCCTTAGCAGACTTCTCCCATATGATCTTCCTAATTCCAGTACCCTAGGTAATTATTTACACTGATTTAATTCCCCATTGATATTTTTTAGATCACTCTTATCCCTTATTCCCCATTATATGTTCTCATCATTATGACCTTAACCAACATAAACCCCCTTGAGATAGTTCTTAGCGGTAGTGGACCTTTTATTCACATTAGGTCTTACCATTCCCTTGTTGTGTGGGATATCTCACCACTTTATGGAACAAATTCCATGAAATTAAAATATTTTACATCACCTATGAGATGAGATATAGTATCATTGGGACCATAATTTTCATCGAGTTTCATCATTCCCTTGTTAGTAAGACTATCCTTCTAATTTGGGAAAATCTGTATAACGTTAAACCCCAACTTCAACAAGTCAAAGTAGTGTGACCTTAAACCCTATCCCCTTATGGTCCAAATTTCATGAACCTTAAACTAAAAATAAAAAAGATACACAAAAATTTCTTGGTAAAAAATTTTTAAAGTCAGTTCTAAGTAGAATTAAAGTCTCTACTCGCTAAGTCTCTATTTTTACGACCAAGGAAAATTTAGATTGAAAACTAAAAATGAGATAAGTATTTTAGGTCCCACCATATATCCCTTATATAAAACCAAAATATTCTCACTAATCCCACTTGTTCATTAAAAAGTTAGAAAAAAATCCATGGAATATATCTTCACCCTAAACATTTTTTCCATACACGATGATAGAGCCTTTAGGGTTCTCAAAACCTTGTTAAATACCATTTATACTATTAGCCTAATTTAATTATTAAGTGTTTGAATTTTCTAAAACCTTTCATTTTTCATTATTGATGAGTGTATCTAACTCCAAGGTACCCCTATGTTTGGATATGAAAATATTCCCATAATATGGATTTATATACACACACTTGATATAACCTGATAACTAGAGGCATCTTTGACTAATGGGGAAGGTTGTCTAATCCTTGTAATCCCCAATAGCATAATGGTATAACCTTTCATTTCAATGTGGTCCATGGTCATCCCCTATGTTCTTATTCTATGACATCAATCCTAATTCAAAAAAAGTTAGTTATTGTTTACAAATTTTATAATCTAAATGTTCAAGTGGTTATTAATACTCTCCATGTTACACACTTTTGCATCATACCCATTTTCCATGAAAGGATATAACATTTGATTCTTGAAACTTGATTGGTCATTTTCATGTTAACCTAAATGGAATGACATTTTGGTCCAAGTTTCATGGACTTAAACTATGTACACCTTTTATTAGGACGACCTATACTAGTATCAGGTTTCTATTTATGTTGGTTTTCCTTTCCCATACTACTTAGAAAACTTCCGCCTATTTTAGTCAAATTTTTATGACCTTAAATACTAGTTGCATTGGTCTATCTTAAAATATGATAAACTACCCAAGGAAATAACCATAACACTCTCTATCCTAAAAACCTATAAAAAGAGAACCAAAAAAATGTTGAGTCTCCCCTCACTAGACACACACCTCATATGATTTTTTTGAAAAATTGAGCACTTAGAAATAAAATGACATTAAACTTTTCAAGTAAAAAAAACATAGAGGGTTGGAAAAGTATAAGTTAGGATCCAACACAATAATTCTCTAGTATATGAAACTTAATAAAAATATTTTTGATGGAAAATAAAATTTAAATAATAAGAAATCAAAAATAATTTGGGATCTACTATAAGATCCCAAGAAAATTCAATCCATTCTCACTAACTCTGTAAAATATTGGAAAAAATATAGATTGTTTCTATTCCTCTAATACATTTGTTCAAATAATCTATGTAAAATTACTGAAGATAAACTTTTAGGGTATATGATTCAATTAAAATATATGAATCCTCATTCAAGATCCCCTCTTTGTTATCCTCATCATGTTAAGTCATCTATCTCTATATTCAAATGGAATAACTCTAGTGGTTTGGTGATGGTACTTGATTTTTGAAAATATTTTCCATCATGAATTATATCATGTAAGAAATTGATTATATCTCTTCCCAAGAAGAATGTGTTTTGGGAAAAATTTTGTTTCTAATTTCAAAAAAAAAATATTGGAAATGGAAATTTTAAAAATATTTAAATATACAAAAAAAATTATTTAAATATCATACTAAACATATAATTTTATCCAATTTAAAAAAATTGACATAATTAAAACATAGAATAATTTGAAAAAAAACTATTATATTAGTGAGCTTAATAATTAAATACATAGTAGAAATAACTCTTACAACATTCTTGAATTAAGAAACTAAATGTTCATAACGATTTGGGGTCCATTCAATAGCTTGTTTAAATGAAAATATTTTAATTTTAAATCATAATCAAAATGACCAATTAAAATTAAGATTATAGATCTTAATTATAATGATTGAACAAAATAATTTTTTATAAAAATAGTGAAATTTAATTTATGTTATAAGATTGAATCAATGGTAGAAAAAAATCACTCCTAGTGTAAAACTGTTCATAATTCCTAGAAATATTTACAACCACTAAAAATGAAAATTAATGACTCAAAATAGTCAATTTTTAAAATATTAAAAGGTTATTCAATTTTTATTCAATTAAATACTGTTTAGCATGGTTAAATACACCTCCCCCACACTTAATAGTTATCAATTGCCCCACTGTTGAATCTAAATATTGGGAAAAAAATAAATAATTTGATCCAAAAAGATATCTCAATAAATATTGATAAATTGTGTTTAATAGGTTTCAGAAAATAAAAAATAGATAGTTTTCCAAAGATTACAAATCTCTAAAATATATTTCATAAATGTCATTCCTTTTATTTTAAAAAAATAATGGTTCTAGTAGAGTAATTAAAATAAACATTAATAGTATTGACTATATCTGAAAGAATTATTAATAATCTAAAGGTATTTTTATGGTGCTAAATAAGTTTTCAAGTTTGGTCTAAAATTGGTTTTCAATAGCTTATATAAATAAATTAAGGTACACAATGGTTTAAAATGTACTTAGACTCAATTTAGTTTAAACATTCAAGCAACCCCCCATGCATAATTTAAATCATGGAGAAGATTTTAAGTAAATTAAATCAACATGTCAGGGAAGTGTTCATCAATTAAGACCATCATGAAAAATTTAAGAAGAAAAACTAAATTCAAAAAAAGTTAAACCACTAAAATTTATTTATTTTTTGTTTCTTAAAATGTGTTCAATATTTCAAATTCCTTTTAAACATTTATAGCTCTACTTGGTTTCTCTATTGAGATTCATATAAGAGTAAAACAAGTCAATATTATAAACAATATTTATAAATCAAAAATATGAGAAAAAGTAATGGTAAGAGGGTGTGAAGTGAACTTTTTATTATTAAAATGATGTGTTTCATAGGAATAAGGTTCCAACCTATTTATTTAAAATAAAAAACCTACATTTAAAATTTGTAAAAATTATAGTTTAACTCTTGTGAAGTGCTAAGTTTAAAGTATCCAATCTAAATTTCCCATTAAAATATATACATATCCACTAAGAGGGAGTCTTATCTCATCGGGTGGATCTTAATAATTATTTAATAAAAAACTAAGAAAATTTACAAATAGTTCAACAACTAGAACAATAATAAAAATCTTTAAAACATCTCCAAATACAACATGTAATATTTTTTATACACTTAAATTTAAATTCTCAAAACCTTTACATTAACTATAAAAATGGTGTTTAATAGACTAAAAACACTTTAGCTGACCTAAAATAAATTCAAATATCTCCCTCATACTTGGGGCTTCAAAAAACATAGGAACAGATGGCCAACAAGCTGTAACCTGTCCAAAATGCCAAAAAAATGAACTTAAACAACATAAAAATATAACATCTATTAAGACTCCCCATTGATTATATCAAAATATCAAGATAGAGTACATTTTTTAAATCCTTTAATAAATTAAATTTTATTCAAGTTCGCAATGACATGTTTAAAAAAATTATACACAACATCATTCACAATAGTAAAGAAAATATTAAGAGATAAGACATATTCATATTGAACAATATCTTGTTTTTCAGAAACCAAATTTAAAATGAAATTTTCCCCAACTTTTGAGACTTTAAAAAAATAAATATCTGTTGATAAATTCACATAAATAGGTTCACATAACTAAATAATAAATATTTGTAACTCTGAATTCTAATTTGGTTCAGGGGAAAGGTTTTCCATTGAAAATATGATTGTGAGTATCGATCAGAATCTTAAACAATAATTTCTAAAGAGAGTTTTTATTCTTGTTGAAACAATTAATAATTTTTAATAATAATATATCTAATTCATTTCTCATTCCAACCTATTCATTAAAGTTCTTTTATGGAATCTGATTCAGTATAATTGAATCTAAAGTGTCCAACAATTGATCCTTCAATTATTTAATCAAAAGAACCCTGAGTATCTCTTCTTATCTCATCTAAAAAAAATTTCTGTAATATATATTAGTTTACAACTCAACTCTTCTGTGTATTCCTTAAAAACATTGAATAATTATTGCTCAATGAAATAATTAAAAACTTCTCCATTTGAAAAATCTACACTAACACATCTTTTAGCTATGAATGGAATTCCCAAACTGATCGGAACATTTTGATCATACTCTATATCAAGAATAATGAAATAAATGGGAAATTTAATTGTCCCTGCCTTGACTAATAGGTCATTCATCGTTCTTATAGATTGATTGATTGACCTATAAACAAACTGAAGAGATAGAGATATTGATTTTATCTCCCCTAGACCTAGCTAATGAAATAAATATAAAGTATAAAGCTTAACACTATCTCCTAAGTCACACAATCAATTTTATTTTTCACTTTCTGTTATTATAAACTGTAAAAAAAATATAAAGTATTTCAATTTAATACAAACCTTTTTATTGGATATCATTGCATTACTAAGTTAGACTGATAGTGACCATATCTTCTAAGTTTCTTTTATTGTATTTTTTTTGAGAAATATAACTTATAGTGGGATTTTGATTAAGGTCACACCAAGGGGTATATTCAGGTTAAAATTTATAAACATAAAAAAATTAAATAAAAAAGTTCACCATTCTTTGGATTGACTCATCGGGGAAAGTAAAATAGAGGATAATAATGTTGTAAAATAGGATGGTACTCGTCATTCTCCTCAAATCCAACTTTATTTTTCACTTCCATGATTAATTATCACTTTATTTTCCTTTCTCATTTCATTTTTCAAGTGAATATTCATCAATTGACTCATTTTGGACTTTATTTTCCACTTTTTTAGATTTAGTGTTTTGTACATTTTCATCTTTGGTATCACTTAAAACCTCAAGATTATCCTTCCTAGATTGTGACCTAATATCCACTTGAGTTTTTATAACTGATCTTGTGGTTATGGTTATCACCCCTAATTTAAGATTTAATCATGTAGTGTTAGAAAGCTTTCTATTGTCCATAGATGTAAATTATATAGTAAGTTATCCCATTTGTAACTCTAAGTTGTGGATCTTATAATTTTTATTATATTTTAATGGAGAAATTTTACCCAATACTTTCTATATAAAACACTTTAAACCCCCTATAAGATTATAGGATTCGGATCTAAATTGAATTTCTAATTTCATATTTGGCTACCATAAAAATCCAGGGGTGGAAGATTTATTCTGAAATCATTGGTCTTTTCTTAAAGTGTTATAGTGATTTATAAATATAGGGTTATATTTAATGGAAAAGGGATCATTATTACCCTACTTTCTACACCCAAAATTTCACAAAATAGGAACTTTTATATATTTTTTATGGTAGATCCAAGTTAGGATAGTTGTTCCTAATATACCCAAACATTTTAAAATGGTTGTACAATGGCATAAGTGTACTTTACTAACCATAATCATAAACTCTAGGACACTAAAGAATATATTCCTACTATAGATATTTTTCTTTCTATAACTTATACGTTGATAATTATGATAAATTTTATCAAATGTTTTCTTAATCTCTTGAATATTTATGTCATAAAAATCACCACCAAATGATTGTTTTACTATGTTTTATTGGTAATGGGTGAGACCATTATAAAATATGTTTATTAAGAGGTTTATAGTGTGATGATCATAGGTACACTACATAATATTCCCTCAAAATTGATCCCATGTTTCATGGAAAATATATCCCTCATACTAGAAAAATCCATTGATTTTTTCCTCACCTTAGTGATCTTATTTAGAGAATAAAGTTTCATCACAATTGAATTGAATACTTACTTTAAAGTGACAAAAACCACATCATCAAATTGTTGTGGCCATCTCCTAGCCTTAATTTTTAAATAAAATAGAAACAATATCAACCTTATATCCTCTTAAATAATCCCATTCAAAGATAATTATTGAACCATTATATAAATTTTTTTAATAAACTCAAGAGAATCCTTATTTGGATGAGCATTAAAGAAAGGTTACATGGAGTGGTAATATTATCTCAATTTCATAATTCCTAAAACTTCGAAATAATTGCATACAATATGGGTTATGTAAAATTTAATAGAGTTGTAAATACCTAATTATATGCCTCTCGGTGTTCTAATTTTTGGGTTTAGGTATAATGAAAAAATATATATTAATTTAAGTTCTCATATCTCTAAATTTCTAGATTTTACTTTTTATTTTAATTTTTTTTTATTTTAGAAGAATAATTATTTTCAATTTTAGGTTTCAATTTTTGAATCTCAGTTTTAGATGATTCCCTTTTGTGTATGAAAATTTCGGTGAAAAAAATGAAAAATCATCACATAATATATAAAAAAGAGCATATATTCAAATAAAATTGAATGGTTTGGTTTTTTGTTTTTCAAAAAAAAAATAATGAATTTTTGTTTTATTTTTTTCTTTTTCTTGGAAATTTGTTTATTCCCTATAAATGGTATAAATGTTTTATGAGAACAAAAAAAATCTAATCCAAAAAATGTAAAAAAAAATAAAAAAAAACATGAAGGAATTGGTGGAGAAATATTATGATGGAATGAAGAGATAAGTAATAAAAATAGTGGTGAAGTTTAAACAATAATGAAAAATAGTACAAAGATACTAAGGGTGAAAACGTATGAATTAAAGAGATACTACATTTAATTGAACTGATTGAGGGATTTTATCTTCCTTCAAGATTGACATTGTGGCAACCAAAGAGTGTGAAAGAGGTAATTTGAAATACCTAGATATCATCAGTTACCAACTCTACTACTGCACTCTATAATGGATGGTGTATCAATAAAAAACTCAAGAAAATGTTGATTATTTGTGGAGAAATTTTAGACTCTTTTCCAACTAAAGTACCTTAATTAAGTTTAAAATGTATTAGGGTTAACTAATCTTCACCTATTCATTAATGAAGTAGAAAAAATTCATGCTCAAGATGAATAGAATTTTGTGAACACCAGTGAAAAGAATAAAGTACCAAAATTACAGTTAAACATTGCCTAAATTTTTAAATTTTTAGTGATTAGTATAATTATATTCCTTTGAAAAGAATTTTTCTAACACTAATTTAATTTGGTAATACCTCATTAGAGAAAATAGAAAAGGTAGCAGATAAATCAACTTAGTAATAATAGAAACCCCCTAAATAATAATTAAATATAAATAGGAAAAAATAATTGACTTCAATATTTTTCAACTCCCAAAATGAATTTAGCTATACAAGTTACCAAAAATAGTAAAACGATATTCAATAAGTACATCAAGATAGAGAAAAAAATAATAACATATGGATAAATAATGGACTTCTCTTTAAGCATGATCCCTTCTCTCAAACACGAGACTTCTAAACCACTAACTCGAATGTTTCCCCTATCATTGGTCTAGCTCCTCCTTCCATAAATTTACATGAATTAGTGAATAAAAAATCCCCATATACGCCATATGTTCTGTCCTTTTATAATTTACTCATGTGTCAACTTTAAGCAATAACCCAAATACAACATATCCATCCTTGAATCACTAAACTTCACTTTTTTCCACTATTAATCATATTCCTTAGATTAATCGTCAAAGACTACAAAAAACAATTTTGACAAACCCACATGATCAAGACTCATATTTTGTCTTACCTAGAGATCTTTAAGTTATTCCTAAACATTGATAGCTCAAAATCCCCTTCTCCTAGAATATGATTTCCTAATTTAGGGTCCCATGATTTAAATTTAAATTTTAAGTGTCGAGTGACCTTGAGGGAGACCTTATTAAGAATGGGATACCCTTATATGACACTATTAAAATGTGGCGATAACATGAAACATCATTTATGAAACATCGGGGTGACCCTAATATATCCTCTTTAAAGTGATGGGGAAATATATGTGAGTTGGAAATAGCCTTTACAAAGGATTCAATGATGATGGCCCATTATGTGTGTGAGGTTTACCCTTCTGAAAGTAGGATATGACCTTGAAGTAGGTGATAAATGACCCTTATGTGGGTCATTGAATGGTAGATCAATCATTATATATTGGATACAATAGTGATAGTACCTTTACATAGTGTTTACTTCACCTTTACCGGAGATGAACAACTTTTTTAGTACCTTTTAATGAGTTCATGTTACCCATCTGCAATGATTTGGAATTTTTGATGACCCATACATGAGTTCTAGATAACTTGACTACCTTTAAATAGCCTACATAACTTTGATATTATAATTACGCACATCCCTTATACAAATATAATTAAACAGTTTTTCAAAATTATCAATTTTAAATGAAAAATAAACTTCAAAAATAGAATAAACAATGATTTATAATTTTAAATGTTTCCCAAAAAAATATATTAAAAATATAAACAATTAACATTAAAAAATATCAATTCCAAAACCCAAAATCCTTAAAAATCACTTCTAAAATGATATTTCAATTAAATTTTCACAAAAATCATCTAAAATATTGGTTCTTATATGATAAAAAAATTAAAACAAATAAACTTTGACATTTCGAAACCAAAATAATATATTTTTGAAACAAAATCCTTAAAAAATTAACCAATATTCAATAATTTTCCATTATAAGTATATTTTGGTATCAAAACATTTATATTTTTCGGAAAATGATATAAAAACATGTACTAAAAATTGGCAACATAAGTGTATGAGTTTATACCCGTTTGTGAGAACACATCTCAAAAGAAATTTTCTTCACTCAACCAATTATTTATCATGGTTCGCTTAATAAATTTTCATTAAATTTTCATATGGGTTCAGTTATCTTGGCTTCAACCCTTTGAGAGTTTTGTGGGTTACTCTAAATTAATGATCACAATGGAATAAGAATCATAAAATTGATCATGGTTGGAAACATTTTTTATTTCATTGATGAGAAAATATATATAGATAGAAGCATCCCTATTTTGGAGACTCTCAGTCATCATGAAGGTGGAGATAAATTATATTCTAAATTCTGTTAAGGCATTGATATTATCAATTGACAACTAAGATGAATTAGAGTGGTGTCAATGTTCATCCAGATTTTTTGCCTCAATTTCTTCTTGAGGTAATAGATATTTTTCCCTAACATTAACATTTATTCACATCCTTTCCACCTCCTACATAAACTTATAATTATCCTTGATGTTTTCCAAAAAATTAGAGATCTATGGGTAAATATGGTCTAGATTTTAATTAATCTAATCATATAGGTACCACTCTTATATAATGTGGTGTTTCCACATTGGTATCATTGCTACATGTTGGAAAGACTCCAGAAGCATGGTCATCCTGAGATTTATAGATTGAACTGATAATTTCTATATATAAAAGAATAATTGGGATATCTTATCCCACTCCCCAAATCATATGATGTCATTTTCACAAGAATAGATAAAGTCTTCATAACCCAGTAATGAGAACAAGCATAAAAGCTTGTATAGTTTCGTCGATAGATCCTCTTGGGGGACATGTATATTATCCTAAAAATTTCCTTTTATATAATTTGTTTAGTGAAACACTAGGAATATAGGGTATCTTGGTTATTTTCAAAGTCTTTTTCAGAGGGATGAATATATTCTATAACCCACTCACTTGGGGAGGACACTTTTTCATCACCCTTTGAATTGGAGAGCCCTGAATTAATGTTAGGCTAAATGTGTAATAGTAGTTGAGGTGTAGGGATGGAATCATCAATTTGGAACTCATTTTTTTGTTATATTATTATAATATATAGAAAACATAGTCATGTGTCAATATGCAAATTAAAAAATACATAATAAAGACCAGAAAAAGTACTTACCCTTCCCCGGGATTTTATCTCCTAAGGTTGTTGCTTCTCCCACCGTAGGTATATCTTGAACTTATTCTACCAATTTCATTTTGATGGTAGGTGATTTGGGATCATACATTTGATTAAGATTTGTTCATTTTTTAAGTTACTATACCCCCTCCCATTCAACAACATCCTCTTTCATTGGTTGTGGGGGAGCCTCCAAGTGGGGATGATATTTTTCCGAGTCTTTAAGATTCGCCTTGGGTAGTGCAAGAGGGTCCACTCTTGTTGATCCGCTGGTTAATAATCTACTCACTATAAATTTTGGTGGAGTCCCTATATATTAACCATGAATTAAATTATTTCCCTCTACAATTATTGAAGCTTATCCAAGGAGGTGTAGATATTTATGTTTGTAAAAATAACTTTCATTATTAGAATAACCTTATAGAGTGTTAGAAGCATTATTACAAGGGCAAGAGTCATAAGGTGTTTTATAACACCACATTAACTTTTAGTTATTATAAAAAAACTATATCCTCTTAACTAGTGGGAACTATTTGAATAACTATTATTGAGGCTACATAAATCATATATACAGTTTTCCTAGAGTCTAGAGTTTTTTATTCACCTAGAATCCCCCTTAAGATATCCTTGGGGATTACCATTGACCTTTTAGGGGAGAAAATCTATATACTCAAAACATATCAATATTAGTACCTATAAGGAAAATTGTAAACCAATGAAAATATTATAAACTATCCCTATTCATTAAGAAACATACACTTGGAAATTTTCTTTACCCTTCACTGATGTTTGATCTCAGACGGTGAAGGGTTCATCCTTTCCCTTGGGAGGATTGGAATTAGATGAGGGATTATTGAAGGATAAACCTCTCATTCCACCTTCCTCATAAACTATTATTTATAGAAAACTCCTTTTATTCCTTATGAGGGACACCCTCCCCCCTCAGGGTAAACCTTCAGAGTGCCCTTGAAAACATACTTGGGAGGGGCATCCATTATCTTGATCACTCTCATTATCAGCAAGTAAAACATGAAACTTTGAATTGGAATAAGTTTCAAATTAAAGATTTTCATGGATAATAAGATCAAACTTGAATATTTAGGATGGATAAATGTATCTAATTATTTATATAATGACAGGTTGATCACCCCCTCAAGGGTTACCTAGTATCACATGTCTTAAACCCACCCAGTGATGGGAACCCACTTATTGGTGGATAGGATCAGCATCTCCGGTTCTTGAGTGTTTTCCCCCACCTATGTAGGATTATATTTGAAGTATAATTCCTAAGGATCCATTATATTTCTATTTATGGGTATTTGAATGATTCCATGTATGAATTCCCATTAATATTGAATATTAGTGGAGGAGAGTCCACTAGTATAAATATTAATGGAACCAGGATATACTTTCTCTGAAGAGTCCCTAAATATATTTCAATTTTTTTCAAATAAAGAATGAAGATCCTTCAAATGTTTCTTATTTTTGGGCGTCTCAATATTTATTGGGTGATTTCCTCATTTTATTTTACTTGGTCTTCATTTCTCTAGCTCTTGGTATGGCGGATTTTTAGGACTGAGTGGTCCATAAGTTCATGGTTGGGTCTTATCAGTTGACTCAAATACTTCTCAATCTATATCATTCTTATAATACTTTACATATGACTAGTTTCCCTTTATGAAGGAAATGGATTCTTCCACCTATTGGAAACTAGTCCCTGGTATACCTTTTGGATGAGATGAAGTTTGAGATTGGATTTATTTTGAACTCATCCCAATAAACACAACCATTAAAGAATTTGGATAATGGCCTAGGTTTTTTTTCTAGGACATTATTACCCATTGCTTCCATTACACTATGGGATATTTTTTCACCCTGATATCTATTGAATGTTCCACTACTATATTTTTTGGGCACTAGAACTATATATAAAATCTATATGGATCATAACCTTAAAATATGATTTCATAGTTAAGCTGATCCACTTGGATGTAATCCATCACATCCATATTTTATGACTTTCCAACATATTTACCACTGCTCTTTTATATAATAATTTAATTAAGGGGTTAAAATAAAGAAAAAATTTAAACTCTGATTTTTATATCAAAATTTTTAAATCTTTTTTGTTCCTCGATGACTGTGGTCTGATGTCAGAGACATCCTAGATAAATGTTTTGAATCTATACCTTGGTAGTTTTACTTTAGCATGGATATCATATACAATAAAGGGTACTTCTAATCAAAAAGAATCTCCCTTTGGATGTTTTGTCACTGTTATAAAATTTATTTACTTTACACATTATGGGATACATGGATTGGGATATAGTAACTACTAATTTACTTTTCTAGAAATCCTATTAAATGTGTTTAGGGACAGATTTCAATGTTAACATTGTGATGTTATTCCTCATATTGAACCCTCTCAAACTTTGGGTAGTAAGTTCCTAGTATTTTAATTTTATATATATAACGGAACCCTATTTGTAATATTTAGGTGATCCTATCACTGTGGGAAACTATGAAATTTTTCATCCAAGACTCAAAGATTATGTATTTATAATGGAAGGGATACCTCCCCATGGAGTTTTTTTGATTCCACTAAAAATTATTGGGCCACATATGGATTCCTTCAAAGGACCCTCATGCAACCTTTAATTAAATAATCTATTCATAAATGGACCTTATAATTGAATAATTATAGATATTTTATACATCCCATAGGATGATCACCACCTTCCTATAGATGAGGTAGAAAAAATCATCTGAGGAATCAATTAGTTGTGTACCTCTAGAATCACATCGACATAATTATATAAATATGTCTAGAAGATCAATAAATATTAATAAATGTTAGTGGTTTAACACTCTAAGACTTTATGATATATTTCTTCTTAAATAAATCTAATCTCTTTGATATCCTGCAGTATATGCAACCCCGAGTCTAAATGAACAACAATATAGTATACTACTATAACATAGCAGTTAAATTGGAGAGTAGGAATGGGAATAACTAAATTATAAAATTATATGTTTTACACATGTATAAAATAAATTCAATGGTTAAATATTGATTATAAAAAAAATAAGAATAATTCAAAAGGAAAAGAAATGTTTTTTGAAAAACTGTATTTTTCTATAAGGTAATTTCTTCTTAATTTGAAAAAATATTTAAAAATTAGTTTTTCCACACTTTTTTAAAATTTATTCTCAATATTTTAAATCATTTTTTAAATAATAATGTCAAAATTATTTTTCACTTGATTATTGAGAATTTTCAGAAAATATTAATTTTTTTAGGAATAGTGGAAATACTGGTTTTTATTAAAAACTGTTTTTTTATTTAATGCATTTCAAATTTCCATTTAAATTTAAAATTTATTTAAAAATTAAATTAGTTAAATTATATTATAATAAATAAAATTTAGTTATTTAGAATCAATTTGATATTTAAATTTGATACTAAATCTTTCTATACTGACGAAACTTTTCTCTTTAGAAAACCATTTTTTCATCACATGTGTCAGTTTAATTACAAATTAATTTTTTTCAATTATACTAATAAAATTGAAAAAAAATAACTAAATTTTTTTAATCATAATAACTAATATTATATAATATTTTCAACTTAATTTTTGTTCATAATGAGTTGGAAAAATAGAAAAAATTAATTACTTTGGTAAAGGTTAAAGCGATTTTATCAGGGGTTAAACTAAAACAATGTAAGGGTTAAAATAACCTATAAAAATTTATTTTTCATATTTTTTGACCATATTTTTACCTCATATCATCCAAGGTTTGATAATGAGATATTTCTTATCCTTTCATCATGTGAAAAATGTGGGTATCACTTTTTCTCTTCAAAAATTTCAAGTGTGTCCTCTCCCACACTTATAAAATTCCACCCCCTATCCTCTCCCATTCACACTCCAAAATAATTTTATTCATCCAATATTCACCCAAATATCTTCTTTACATACCTATAAATATCCTATAGTCCTTATTTTGATCATAAATCTAATATAGGAAGGAATTAAGTATAAACCTACCGCGGTTGTTCAGAGAAGAGGCAAAGTTCTTAACCATGTGTTTCATTTTACATCTTCTTACAACTCATCAAAATATTCTAAAAATATTATAAAATAATAACACAATTATAAAATATATAATTATGTATTATTATGTTAATTTAATAACCTATATAGATCTCCTCTTCTATCAAATGGGAAATGAAACAGTTGATTGTGTGTACAATGGATTACCGCCTCAGGAACCGATGTAATTCGTTTTTCATCGCTGCATTTATAAAATGGATATAATGATTGATTTAAAATATTTATATTATATTTATGAAATTAATATACTTATTTAATTATGATATCACATATACATTCTTACATTCCAATATTTTGGAAAATAATAATGTCGCTCGTGCGTATATATGGACAACTGCCTCCACATAGCGATGTGAAAAAAATTCAATTTTATCTTGAAATATATAGTAATATGGATATATTAAATGAATATAAATAAATAATTTGATATAGTAATGGTTATGTAAAGGTGATACGTTATTTAACTTTTCTTTATGTTTTATTTATTAGAAAAAATAGAAACAGTGTTCATGTGTACACACGGTCTACCCTCTCAATGAACGGTGTAACTCATTTTATCACATCTAACTTCATAGAAAATTGTAAATATTTAAATAATTATTATATTTGATATTTAAATAATTATTAATATTCTGGATATTATTTAACCATGATCAAAGTAAAATGAAAAAAACTATCAAACCCAAACATATATGAAAAACAGAGAAACTATAACACAATAAGTAATTTTAACAAAGAATTGTTCATAAACAGGTCATAAAATAATATAATTAAATAAAACACGACATTAAATATGTGATTTCTTTTTTAAAATATTCATAATAAATCTATATTTATTATATAGGAGTTATGGACACGTAAAAAGAAAATCGGACCTAAGGTAAGTGTATCTCGTCTCACTTTTACTTCAGTGAGATATATGCCATATTCACCACTTAGTTCTTTTGTGTGGTGTGTATAATGACCCTTTAATGATTTATATGATGAATAAATTTTTATTAATGGTATTTAAATTTTCATTTTAATCCAATTATTTCATGGGGATTATGATTCAGAAGTTTCCAAAGTGGAAATGGTTTATGTTACAATATTAGTTTTTATCAGTATTGTTCGTGATTAAGTTTTTATGATGAAATAATATGATATATATTTCAATAAACACATGAATTTTATTATCACATAGTTATTTATTTATAATACATGTTTTCCTATAATTTTAATCTATTTAAGAACAAAATAAACAAAAATAACATTTATAATGAAAACAGACTTCATTTCTCTCTTCGGTCGAAATCTCATTTTCTTCCATATTCCTGATTTATAAAAAAAATCAAGAATTTTTTAAAATTATAAAAATTATTTATTAAAGAAGTTTTTTCCCATGATTTAATTTTTACAAAATGGTTTGAAAGGAATCCATTTATTTTTTTCCAAATGAGGCTCTATTTAAGATGTTCATAATAGTGTGAAAGGAATGTATTTTTAACTTATACATAATGTACAGAATTACCCACCATCATTACAAATCATTAATTTGAATCTTCCTATAAAATTTTACATGGATATTTTTAAATAAATTTTTTTTCTTTAATATTCTAAAATTGCTGGGTTTTGGAAAGAATTTTCAATGTGAAAAGGATATTTTCTTCAATAATATTTTTTATTTTCTTTTTATAGTATTTCTATTCATCAATGAAAAAAACCCTTGCTAAACTTATGATTAAATGGGGATATGTTTTAATGATACCAAACTTATTATTTTTCTAGATGTTTTATGATCAGTTTGATTGGGGATGTACTATTTTTATACCATTCATCATATTAATCGGAATGGTTTGTGATTATTTTTATTGATTGGGGGATGTATTGACATTTCATATGATATATTCTCAACATGAATGTTTATGTTGATTATTTTTCTCCCCTTTCATATGATAAATTCATTTTACTTAATAAGTTGTGTTCATGACCTTATATATCCCCTCAATGTATCAGTAGGTTTCATGATGCTATTTGGATGAGGCTTTTCCTATTTATGTAATATATCTTGGCATTAGTCCTTAATGGTATAGTTATGATGTCTGGAATTATACATTACCTCATTGTCATATTACTTATTGAAGCTCCATGGGATTATTAAATTAGTTAGAATATTCAAGTTTAAGTTTCAAGATCATCTGATTATTTATATGTAATTATTTCATCATCATTTATTTATGCCATATTATTCTCATGTAATTGATTGAATAGAATATGTTTCAGTTATTTACCTTTAAACATTTATTTTGAATTGTTGATTTATTATATCATTAGTTGTACTCATTCCCTTACGAGGTATTATAGAATGAACCTTTCTTATGTTTATTTTCCCCAAGATGCGAGTAAGTGTATTATAATTGATATGTAGGGATATGATAAATGTAATTTTGGTGTTCTCAAACAAAATTATTTTCATTTTATGTTTTAAATTGTATTATGAGATTCAAGTATGTATCTAGTTTTTTAATAATACTAAACTATTCAGTTCATAAGGTTGTGATACCTTGTATATAGTGCAATTGTAATAAAGTAACCATTGAATCTATGACACTAAGTTCAGGTTCTTTACAAGTAGCCTTAATCTAGACCATAAATTTTATGCCCATATAACGGACCCAATACACCCATATTCACTCAAGATTCACACCACCCCTGGGATGTAGGTCCCTATTTCTATCCATCCTTTGAGTTGATCCATGGAATACTGATGGAAGATAGATGAGTAATAGTATGATTAGAACTCCTATGAGTAGGTATAAACATATAATTATTCTTTTCAGTGATATACTATGAAGATAGGTGTGGCCTTCCCATTATTAATGTATGACCATTTGGATGATATGTTGGCACTACTTACATGATTATACCTTCCAAACTAGGAGCTTAAGAGATTTTTGTTAGTCCTTGGGATTTTCACATATATTATATGGTCATTACCATATAAGGGGAGGAAAGTTAATGTGAGTTAATACAATTGGTGCTTCCATAGATCTTGCTCCATAGTTGGAAAATAAGCATCCCACATACCAGTGTTCACTTACTCGACATCCTGAATCAAAAAAATTATGTGGGTAGAGGCATTGGTGATAGTGATGATGTTGGATACAAATTCCATTCTATGTCCTACAAATATAAGAAACATATCATTGTTAATTAGACCATTTAAGATCAAAAAATATTAAACCAAAATAAAGTTATCATGGTTATGGTAAGAACTCATGAATGTTTGAAAATTATGAAAATTTACTAAAGATTTAGGTTTCTCTCAAGTCTCTTTACTCAACTCCCTTTTCTAGGGTCCTTGGCTCTAGTCCCTTTACCCCAGTTCACTCAATTAGGTCCCTTCACCCAGGTTCTATTTCTCAAGTCCCTTTGATCAGGATGCATTTTCTCAAGTACCTACCCAATGTCCATTTTCTTATTCCCATCACTCAGGTACCCTTTACTATGTTCCTTCATTAAGTTCATTCACCCAGCTAAGTTGGGATCATGATAAGGTGAATGAAACCTCATTAACTTACCCTAATGTAATGAAAATGATAGGAGTGACTGGAAAGAGTAGAGGTAAAGATCTCTCTCAAGCCATATAAAGTGTTCCGAGTGAGGGGGGTCCACCAAAATTTATAAAAGTATTATTATATTCACCTAACTCGTGATATATTCTGTACTCAAGACTCACCAGTGCCTGTTTGACCCAATATACTAGATAGATTTCAATTTCTTATTCCTTAGTTCATCATGGAGATAGGGTGAAAATTGACTCAAAACTTGATACACTTCATTCTGATTGGATCCCATTCTAGGGGAGGGGGTTATTGGTTCTTCTTTTTTTGGATAAAGAAAAAGAATCAAGAAGAAAAATGGTACCTAAAAAGGAAGACATTACATTACTCAAGTCACTAGGTATGAACTCAGGTCATTTTTATTGGGTCCTCATATGTTCACCTAGGTTATCACACCCTAGTTTGGTTTTTTCGAAAGTTATAGAGTACCTACCTCCCATACCATTGTTGACATGTGTAACTACCTTCCATTACCAACTCCTGTGTTCCCATTAATCATTTTTTCCTATAAATATATCCCTTGGAATCCAACTTTCAATCCTTTTATAAGAAAAGGATGAAAATAAATATCCCTTCATCTAGGTCTCCCTTTCCCTCTCAAGGTACCTTGTAAAGATTAAAACATAATATAATTAACCGAAAGGAGGATTAATTTAGTTATTTCAAGATAAAACCTTTTTTAAAGAAAAATTTTACCCAAGTTCTCCTAGATTAGGGTGAAGGGCCCCCAGGACCACCAATACTCGACTTTCAGGAACTCAACACATTTGGGGAGAAATACACAAGGTAGAAACATTCCCAAAGCTGTTAAGATAACTTTATACTTGGGATAAACCCATAAACCTACTCCCAAACTAGGGAAACACCTTCATCCTACCTCAACCAGGTTGACCACTTAACATTACCCTAAAATAAAATGAAACCCTTTACCCAACCCTTTCTAAGTAGAAACCCTTCACCCAAACCTTTCTAGAGTGAAAATTTTCAATTTTCCCTCACTAGTTTGAATCCCTTCACTTATCCCACACTATGGATAATTCATTCACTCATATCCCTACTAGCTTAGTTCCTTACCTTTACCCTACATGAAGTAAACCCTCTTTACACAATTCCATCTAAGAGAAACACCCCCTTCCACTTCAACATTAGGGTACTGTTTATAACATAATTCTAATGATAGATCATCCCTTTACTCAGTTCTCTAACCAAGTTACTCAATTGTTTATACATATCCCAAAACCACCAAACAAATAATATCAGGTCATCACACATGTAGAAGTTCCCTCCTTCAATCATGTATTCCCTTGATAAAATTTGTCTTCTGGATTTTCTCCCAAGAGGATAGGTCCATCAGGGTTATAATAATCATTTATTACCATGATTATAAGGGTCCCCATCATGAGGACACTAGTGATGAATATCCCGTCTCATGCTACCCATATTGGTTTTTTAAGGGTTTTCTTAGAAGGCATGATTCTAATCAATGATCCATCCGAGACAAGTATTCCTCACTAGGTGTAGGCCCTATCCATATTCCAATTGATTATTTTATCACCTTTAATATTAAATGATCTATAGAGACACATGAGGTACTCCACTAGGTTTAACCCACAACTCATTACTCCATGGGTCATAATCCTTATGTGGAGAAACATTTAAATACTACCCCTGTGTAAGAACTATTCATCCTCTATTTTTCCTCATTCATGACACAAATTTCCTAATTTCATGATTTATAACTATATGAAAAGATTCTAGTCACATGAAGTGAAACTATACAATAATATGTTTACCATAAGATGTCAAACAATATGGTAGAGTCCAATCACATGACTTAAACTATGAAAATCAGTTATATGATCTTTGATTCTGGCTAATCATAATACCCCTAGGGTTCAAACCCACCATAAAAAACTCCCATATCTTCATTAGGATCATATGCCCTATGAAACCTTATTATTGGGCCATATTATTGATGATACAACACCTTATTTTTGGAAACATATACTCGTTGGGCTATATTAACCATGAAACTTGTTCTCACTAGGTTATGTTCCTTGTAAGACTCGTCCACATCAGCCCATATTCCATGTAATATATAAAACACCTCTTTGGTCCATATTCCCCAAGATCCATGTAGACCTAACTAAAAGGTTCATATTCTCTATAAGAAGAACCTAAAAGGGTCACTCATAAATAAGTCTTACACCTATTATTATTAAGAACCTTTTTCCTAATAGTCCTCTCCGTATGAATTTAAAATTATTCAGTGTGGTCATGGTTTCAAGACCTTAAAAGGAATTACATTGGTCCTTGTCAGATGATCTTAAATGGTATAATGTGTCCCAGTAAGAGACATTGATCTATAGAGGTTATAATTCCCTTCACAAGGATACATATGAATCCCCTATGATGGGACCTATCTAAATATCACAACACCCACCATCATCCTAGATGGAAATAAATTATAGAGTTCCAAACTATGTGGCTTTAAACCATAGAAAAAATAATTAAAAAAGAATTATAGAAATCCTTTAATATATATAAAAGGTACCACCAATAGATAACCTTTAATATATATATATATATACATAGTTTCTTAAATTAACACATGGTTTTGATATGATCATTGGAATAGGGATAACCAGTACCATGTTAGAATTTAGAAAGTCTTCATAAATATGTCTTAAAAATATAATAAAGTCTTAAATTGGAAAATAATTCCTCCTAAAAATGTGAAGATGAGCCTAAAATCCCATTATCTAGAAAAAAAAATTCCATGGCATTTCTTGTAAAATACCAATGATCGCCTTCATTTTGAAAGTAGTTCTCAATTGAATGAAAATATCACAGTATGGGAATCCATTGAAAATGTCTTTTTTCTAAAATAATTTTCATAGAGGTTATCACAATTTATGTGAAACTATAATATGAATTATTTTGATTAAAGTTTTTCTTTATCTCCTCAGTATATTGAGGATAAATGAGTATTGTATGGGAGTTCTAGGCTCTAGTATTATGATGATAGTACAAAAGGGTAAAATATTATTCTAAAAAAAGAATATTGGAGAGTCTAATAAGTATCATAGGCCATTAAAGTCTTAAGAAGGTTTCAGTAAGTATCAAGATTTTATCCTTTAATGAAATTATATATATTAGAGACATAACATCTTAGAATGTCTAAAAGTGTGTAAGAAACTCTATAGAGACTCCAAATTAATAATTTATTTAATAGATAAAAATTACTTTATTTAAAATGGTATATGATACAAAATATATATTTTACAATTATTGTAATTATATATTAGTTCAAAATTAATGAAAGGATTGATAAATTTTAAAAAATTTATTCTAATAAAGTGGTTTCGAGTTACTACTGTAGATATTTGAAATATAAAAGAATACATAAAATATTGACTAATATATAATTTTTATTGTATCTCATTTAATTTCCCTTTCATGAAAAAATATTGAATGTGAATAGGGAGTTGTTTTAAATAAAATTATATGAATATTTTGATACACATGGTTTATGTTTCATCAAAATTTTTTATTATATTTTTTAGGTATGTATAACATCTAAAATGTAATAGAATAACACTATAAAACACAATTAAACCCAGAAAATATCAATATATTTAGAATTAATATAAAAGAAGAACAATAATGGAATACCTTAACCAATTTATCCATCATTTTGAATATTTTCACAAGAATTCGATTGATATCACTGAGAAGCATCCAAAGGACTCCTTCCACAGGAAGTATCCATGGATCATAAAAATATCTCATCCCGTGAAAATGATCTACCTTTATTTGTGGTCATCTAAAAACTTGTAATTAAAAAATATATGGAAGAGAGATATTAATGATTATATATGCTTCAAGAAATCTAAATTAAGACACCACACTATAGAATATGACCCTTTTATAACGAGTGAACCAATTAATATAAGCATTTCACAACTCTAAACAATCATCTAATATAAACTAATCATTTTATAAATGCTTAAAATGTTTCAACTCTTTAAACATTTAGTTAAATCTCATTAATTATCATTTAATATTTAAATGATTATTTGAAAGATTAAAACTATACAAGTTCATCATTAGATAAATAATGATATAACATGATAACATTTAGATAAATGGAATAAATAATATATCATGGTATCACATATCACAATAATCTCTTGTAGGTACACTACATCATGGTGACTCTCACCATTTCATGGTGTAACTTATGGAAAATTATGATGTGGTCTAAACCACCACACCATGTTGGTGAATTTAGTGAACAATTCCAACAATATCCCACTTGTACTAAAGTTTCATACTGTAACATCCCATGTAAGTAATGAATAATAGATATTTTTATCTATGTCTATTAATGAATTAGATAGTGTTTTAGAGGCTTAAAATGAAAATAAATCCAATCTTAAGTATGGAATACACTAATATTCTTAAAAGATTGTTTTACTGCCTTTTAATGGCAAACCCTTTTAAAATAAAACTTTTGACAATTTTATAAGCAATGTTTGTCAAAATAAACTTATTCTTTATTATTGGGACATCAAAATTTACTTTGTGTTAATTTTTGGTATTTTTCTGACAATGTTCATTTTTTAATGAATAGTGAAAAATACTGCATTTTACATCAAAACTGTTTTTTCATGTAATTTAATTATGTGGTTAGATTATATTTTTAATTGGTCTTAAAGTGTAATCTGAATATATTTTTACCATTTAATACAATGGTGGTCATTAGGATTAATTTCACTTTGGAATTGGGCATAAACTAATGCTAAACTTTTCATAGATATTGTTTTAAAAAACCCCGCTATTTGTTTTGACAATGAGAATTATTTTTAAATCAATTATTGCAATTTTTGTGTTTGTAATTTGGTAAAATGGATTACATATTTGGAATCATAAGGTCCAAATTATGTAATCAAGACTCTTTTTTTTTGACATTATGAATAGTAACGACGGTAATTATCTTTAATTATCTTGATTAATGAGTAATCGGGTAGTTAAGGATAATAAAATAATATCATAATAATAAAAACAATGACCCCAACATGTGTCCTAATTCTACTGGTTGTCTCATGGCCGACCATGGGATGTGTTGTGCCAAACTTGTGGACCCCATGGAATCACTTTTGTGGAAAGTAACTTGTTATCTTTTTATTTTTTTAAAGAAAGTAAATATAACAAGAATGTATCACCTGATTAAAACATTTTTAATTTTGTCTACATAGATGATATTTTAGACTATAAAGAATCATTAGAAATCTAAAAATATTTCCTACATCATAGTATTTTTTAATAATTTTTAGACTTAAAATAAATTAAATTATTTATGACATCATGATAATGCAGCGATTACCTCATTAATAACCGATTTAAATAAAATGAAATGATAATGTAAATTATATGACCTACACATGTCCAAAACCTATTGTATGGGTGGATTTCTAACCCTTATCACCTTACCCTCTAATTATATCAATGTGGGACCTTTTGAATCCGAAAATCATTTTCAAATAAAGGAACATTTCTTTACTTTCCAAGAGTGCCCCTCCTCTCCTCTTATAAAAGGCCCCCACCTCTACCTCCTTACCCACACTCCCAAAGCCTTTGGCTAGGCCAAACCCTGCCCATTTTGTCTCTCCACTTCCCTCTATTACTCCTTGAAGCCTCACTTTGGGCAGACGTCTACCCAAGGAAGCCTTTGAGCTCAAACCAAAGGGAGTTACCCGATTTTAAGGTAATGTATTCACTTGAGTCTTTTTGTTTTATTTTGCTTCTCCAACCCCCTAAACTCTTTTTATTCATTTCTTTTGTAAAAAATACAGTATCTTAAATATAATAAGATGTTGTTATAAGAAGGATTCAAGCTACTCTTACACACACCTACATCTAATGGTTAAATAACATACTGTTTCCGTGGATGGTGAATTTATGCCTCCTGAAACGACGATTGTTAAACATTATTTTAACACCTTAAAAGGTGGGCATTAAGATGTAACTATATTTATATATGATATATAATATTTTTATGTTTTCCTTAAGCTTCTGTATTTTTCATTTTGGGCATACCTTTATGGTTTCCATTATGGGTAAACGAGATATCTTCATTTAAGGAAGTGCGGACTACCGCCCCCTAAAAGTGATTTGATTCGTCAAATACCATATGTGGGACGTATAAAGGATGGAGTTATGATATTATATATGATATTATATTGGAATTATAATATACCTTTATATCATTATGATTCCATTCTATAAAATACGAAATAGAAATGAAAGTAGCGTTCATGCGTACGTACGGCTTACCGTCTCCATGAACGGTGCATTTCATTTATTACCTCTAAATGATTATGTAATATTATAAATGCATGTATATACTGGATATATATGATATATACATCATGATTATAATTCTGGATATAATGGATACATGAACAACTTGTAATTATAAAGGGTTTATTTTTGACTCAAGTACCAATGATCGTTAAAACGACCGTTATTAACTTAAATAATTACATAGTGTTAATGACATGGAAATAAGTGATATAAAAGGAATAATGAACTTAAAAAAGGTTCTTAAGCAAGTAGAAATTAACTCAAGTTTATTATTTAGGAAATTAAAGAACGACTGAGTCAAGTCGGAAACGAGGTATGGGACTTCGTCTCAATCTCCTTTCATTGAGGCATATTTTGTTTTATACACAACCTTCTTTTATATGGTGTATAAACCCATTTGACTTTTACGTTTATCCAAAAGGAATATTTTTAATACGAAGTGTTTTACTAAACGACAAAAGGGAATGTTTTGTTGTACGTATGCGGCGACAATGAATTCTCCGCCGACGTGACCATTATTTGAGTTTCGGCTTCCTCTACAAGCCATACCTTCTTTTTAAAAGAAAAATAAATACCATGTTTTACTTTTCTTTTATTTTGGTATTAAAAATGGTTTTCATAATTTTTTTATATCAATGTGTTGTATTGATATCTTGTGATTGAAAGGTGGAAATGTTATGTTTCCTTTATGCATGTTTTATGTGATATGATTATGTTGAGGTTCGTGGGCATTATTATGAAGACGGGTGGTTCCGTGATAAAATAAGGGTGGGTGAGCCCGATATAGCTCTCTAATGCATTGGGT
The DNA here is from genome assembly GCA_963277665.1 of Viscum album. Taxonomy (NCBI): domain Eukaryota; kingdom Viridiplantae; phylum Streptophyta; class Magnoliopsida; order Santalales; family Viscaceae; genus Viscum; species Viscum album. Next base: position 1,539,119,784 of record OY728156.1, on the reverse strand, counting down.
AACGCAAAGGAGTGAAACGTTAAGGTTTCTCCGAATAGATTTAGGGAATATACAGTGATGGGTATTCCAAACGTAACCAAAAGGGTTACTCCCTACGTAAGAATGTTATGAATGCCTCAAGTTACCTTTATGTCTTATGATTTCTATGATTTATTCATGATTTTATGAGGTATGTTAAAGTGCTTTTGTTTTATGGGTAAAGTATGATTTCATTCTTATATTTATATGAACTCATGTTTCCTTTCCATATTTTTTTTATATAACCCATACTGAGCTTTTTATGCTCATCCCGAGTCTTTTTTGAAATGTTTTTCACAGGTCAAGGGAAAGGTACATGATATGATGATAGTGTCAAGGAAGTGTCAAGAAAGAATCCATGTTTTATTTTAAATATGTTCCATTGATGGGAAAAAATTAATACTATCTTTATGTAACCACTTTGTTTAAATGTGGAATGTAATGCAAGTTTTATGATCTAATTCTCTAAACCTCTAAACCTGAAAAGATCCTCAATGTGTAATCTTGTAATAACTCAAGATTAAGTAAGGTTTAAGGCTGGGGCCTTATAGTTGGTATCATAGGTCGGTTTAGATAACTTTAGGAGTTAGAATTCTATTAAATGATTATCCAAAAATATTTTTTTGAAATGATATAGCATTTGAAGATTACCATGTTGCTTCATCTAAGACATGTTTGTTCAGAATGGTTTTCCGCAGAGGAAACAGGGAAGCAGTGCTAGGAAGCCATATAGAAGGAAATAACCTTCCGAATCAGCATCCTGAGATGGTCAGAATTGGAATTGAACAGTTTTTTGCAGTAATGGCGTAGTTGACTCAAGCGATAAATGGTGGTGGTATCCATGCACGAGATCAGCCAGATCAACCGCAGAGGAACATGTCAGTGGTGGAACATTTCGTGAGGCAACATCCCCCATCATTCAGAGGATCATCTGAACCTGTGTTAGCTGAAGGGTGGATTAAAGCATTGGAGAAGATTTTTGATTTCATGGGGTGTTCAGACAATCAAAAGGTTAGTCTTGTTATTTACCGTTTGGAGGGTGAGGCAGATCAGTGGTGGTATATGGTTAAAAATATCAGGGATGCTGATGAGATTGGTGCTCTTGACTGGGATGAATTCAAAGGTATGTTTCTTGAGAAGTATTTTCCTAAGGATGTTTGACTTAGGATGGAAAATCAATTCTTGGAATTGAGGCAAGAGGAAGACTCGGTGGCTGCCTATGAAGAAAGGTTCACTCGATTGTCAAGGTATGCTCCAAATTTTATCCGAGACCTTGATAGTAAAATCAATCATTTTTACTCAGGATTAAAGCCAAAATATCGAAGGGAATTAGCTTCTCATGAGCTTAAAAGTTATGAAAAGCATGTTCGATGTGCTGAGAAGATGGAAATGGAGTTTGCTGATGATCAATTGTTCTATAACAACCAACAGAAGAAGAGACCGTGGTGGTAGGAGAAAGGTAAGAATTCTTCAAAAAAGTCTGATGGTAAGAAAACTAAGTTTCTAGTTTGTGATAAATGTGGAAAAAGGCATACTGGGGAATGTATTCTGAATTTTGGAAAGTTCTACCGATGTGGTAAGATGCGACATAAGGCTTGTGATTGCACTGAAAAATATCAAGGTGAAGGTAAGACCAAAATTGATTTACAGTTAGTGAAATGTTTTAAGTGCAATGAGAAGGCTCACTATGAAAACGAGTGTCCGACAAAGAGCTTGAGTGATGGGAAGCAGTTAGACTACAAGCAGAAAGGGGTGGTGAAATCCTTTGCAACTACTTTAGCAGATGTCGGGCCATCAAATGAAGTTGTATCAGATACTTTGTTTGTTTTTTCAGATTATGTCAGTGTGTTGTTTGATTCGGGTTCTACACATTCTTTCATCTCTGAAACCTTTTCTAGTAAAATGGGAATACCATCTCAAGAAATGACTCCTGAACTTGTGGTAAAAACACTTGGGGAAAATGTTGAGGAAAAAAGAATTTATAAGAATCTTCTTATCCTTATCTGTGGAAAGAACCTACTTGAAAACCTTATTGTTTTACCTCTAGTAGAGTTTGATGTTATCCTGGGTATGGATTGGCTCTCTATTTACCATGCTAAGATTGATTGTAGAGTTAAAGAAGTTTCTTTTCAGAAAGACTTTCAGTTTGTGTACAAGAATGAACCCTTACTGTTGATAACTTATAAAGAGGCCAAGAAACTTGTAAAATATGGAAATGAATGTTACCTTGCACACATCGTTGAAAATAAAGGAACTGTGCAGATTAATGATGTGCCAGTGGTAAATGAGTATCCTGATGTTTTTCCTGATGAGTTGCCTGGAATAATACCAGATCGAGAAGTTTCGTTTACTGTTTACTTAGTTCCTGATGCTAAGCCAATTTCAAAACCCCTTTATTGAATGGATCAAATTGAACTTTTAGAGTTGAAGGAGCAATTGGAAGATTTATTAGAGAAAGGTTTCATTCAACCTAGCACATCACCATGGGGTTCTCCTGTCTTTTTTGTTAAAAAGAAAGATGGCTCAATGAGACTATGAGTTGATAATAGGGTCTTGAATAACATCACTGTTAAGAACAAATATCCTTTGCCTCATATTGATGATTTGTTTGATCAGCTCCAGGGAGCTCAGTATTTTTCAAAGATTGACCTGAGATCGGGGTACCATCAGCTGAAGGTAAAGGAAGTAGATGTTCTGAAGACTGCGTTTCATACAAGATATGGCCATTATGAAATTGTAGTAATGCCTTTTGGGTTAACCAATGTACCTACTGTATTCATGGACTTAATGAATAGAATTTTCCATGAGTTCTTGGATAAGTTTTTGGTGGTTTTCATTGATGATATTTTGGTGTTTTCTAAAAGTAAAGAGGAGCATGAAAGACATTTAAGGATTATCTTGCAAACCTTAAAAGAAAAGAAACTATATGTAAAATTCAGCAAGTGTGAGTTTTGGTTGCAACAAATTTCTTTCCTTGGTCACATTGTTTCTAAAGATGGGATAACCGTTGATCCTACAAAAACAAAGGTTGTTGAAGAATGGCCAAGACCCACAAATGTAACAGAGATTCATAGTTTCCTTGGTTTGGCAGGATATTACCGAAGGTTTGTTAGAAATTTTTCACGATTATCTAGTCCAATGACTAAGCTAACTCGGAAGGGTGTTAAGTTTATCTGGACAAAAGAATGTGATGATTGTTTTCAGGAATTGAAAAGAAGATTGGTGAATGCTCCAGTTTTGGCACTACCTTCCAGGAATGGTATGTTTGCTATATACAGTGATTCTTCATTGAAAGGATTTGGTTGTGTCCTAATGCAGAATGATCAGGTAATTGCTTATGCTTCACGTCAGTTGAAAACTCATGAGGTAAATTACCCTACATATGATTTGGAATTAGCTGCTGTTGTTTTTGCTTTAAAAATTTGGAGGCATCATTTGTATGGAGTAAAGTGTGAAATATATACCAATCATAAAAGTTTAAAGTATATATTCACTCAGAATGAATTGAACATAAGACAAAGGAGATGGCTAGAATTAATCAAGGATTATGATTGTACAATTCATTACCATCCGGGAAAAGAAAATAAAGTGTCTGATTCTTTGAGTTGAAAAAGTAATGCTTCATTAGCAATGTTGCATTTGGAACGTGATCCTTTAGTTAAGGATTTGATGAACTTTGTCATAGAATTTTTTGGTGCAGGAAGATCTTCTGTTTTGTTTCAGGTATCAGTGAGATCATCTCTATCAGATAGAATCAAGCAAGCACATAAGCAAGATAGTGAGTTGCATAAAAAGGTAGAGCTGGTTCAGAAAGGTAAGTTACCTGAATTCAACATTGATAATGATTGTGTTTTGAGATTTGGGAAGAGATTGTTTGTGCCTTGTGATTCAAAGTTGAAGAGAAAGTTGTTATGTGAAGCTCATAGTTCTCTGTTTTCAGTTCATCCTGGCAGTACTAAGATGTACAGAGATCTGCGGGAGTATTACTGGTGGGATGGAATGAAAAGAGATATTGCTGATTTTACTGTGAAGTGTTTGACTTGTCAGCAGGTTAAAGCAGAGCGGCAGTTACTGAAAGGGATGCTTCAGCCTTTAGTAGTGCCAGAGTGGAAATGTGAGAATATATCCATTGACTTTGTTGTGGGATTACCGAAGACATCTCGAGGTAATAATGCAATCTGGGTTATTGTTGATTGCCTGACCAAATCTGCTCATTTCCTTGCTATACGAGATACTTTTTCCCTAGATCAACTTTCCCATTTGTATCTTAAAGATATAGTCAGGTTACATGGAGTTCCTCTCTCCATTGTATCTGATCGTGATCCCAGGTTCACTTCTAACTTTTGTAAAGGCCTTCAGAAGTCGTTGGGTACTGAATTAAATTTTAGTACATCATTTCATCCTCAATTAGATGGGAAGTTAGAACGAACAATTCAGACCTTGGAGGATATGCTACGAGCTTGTTTGATGTATTATTAGGGATGTTGGGACCAATATCTTTCTTTGGTTGAATTTTCATATAATAACATTTTTCATTCCAGTATACTGATGGCACCATTTGGGGCATTATATGGGAAGCAGTGTTGAACTCCAACTTTCTGGGATAAAGTGGGTGAAAGGAACTTGATGGGACCAGAAGTCATAGAAGAGATGGTAGAAAAAGTTCAGCTGATTTAGAAGCACATGAGAATAGCACATAGTAGCCAGAAGAGTTATACAGACAATGGGAGGAAGGATCTCTCTTTTGAGGTAGGTGATCATGTTTTTCTCAAAGTATCACCATAGAAAAGTGTGATGTGATTTGGTAAGAAAGGAAAGGTGAGTCCAAGGTTCATTAGACCATATGAAATTCTGTAGAGAGTTGGATCAGTTGCTTACCGAGTGGCTTTACCTCCGAGTTTATCTCAGGTACACAATGTTTTTCATGTTTCGATGCTGAGAAAGTATATGCCAGATCCATCTCATGTTTTGAGTCCAGAGGTAGTTCAGCTGGAAGAGAACCTATCTTATGAAGAACAACCGGTCCAGATTCTTGACCATAGGGAGAAAGTGTTATTAAATAAGGTGATTAATCAGGTAAAGGTTTTGTGGAAAAACCACATGATGGAAGAGGCAACATGGGAATCTGAAAATGCAATGAGAGATAAGTACCCCCATTTATTCGATAAGTAAATAAATTGTGGGGACGCAATTTTCTAAAGGGGGGAAGGATGTAACATCGCAAGTAATTAATGAATAATAGATATTTTTATCTATGTCTATTAATTAATTAGATAGTGTTTTAGAGGCTTAAAATGAAAATAAATCCAATCTTAAGCATGGAATACACTAGTATTCTTAAAAGATTGTTTTACTGCCTTTTGATTGCAAACCCTTTTTAAATCAAGCTTTTGACAATTTTATAAGCTATGTTTGTCAAAATAAACTTATTCTTTATTATTGGGACATCAAAATTTACTTTTTGTGAATTTTTGGTATTTTTCTGACAATGTTCATTTTTTTAATGAATAGTGAAAAATACTGCATTTTACATCAAAACTGCTTTTTCATGTAATTTAATTATATGGTTAGATTATATTTTTAATTGGTATTAAAGTGTAATATGAATATATTTTTACCATTTAATCCAATGGTGGTCATTAGGATTAATTTCACTTTGGAATTGGGCATAAACTAATGCCAAACTTTTCATAGATATTGTTTCAAAAAAACCCGTTATTTGTTTTGACAACGGGAATTATTTTTAAATCAATTATTTCAATTTATGTGTTTGTAATTTGGTAAAATTGATTACATATTTGGAATCATAAGGTCCAAATTATGTAATCAGGACTCTTTTCTTTTTGGACATTATAAATAGTAACGACGGTAATTATCTTTAATTATCTTGATTAATGAGTAATCAGGTAGTTAAGGATAATAAAATAATATCATAATAATAAAAAAATGACACCAAAATGTGTCCTAATTCTACTGGTTGTCTCATTTCCGACCATGGTATGTCCTTTTCCAAACTTGGGGACCCAATGGAATCACTTTTGTGGAAAGTGACTTGTAATCTTTTTATTTTTTTTAAAGAAAGTAAATATAACAAGAATGTATCACCTGATTAAAACATTTTTAATTTTGTCTACATAGATGATATTTTAGACTATAAAAATTCATTGGAAATATAAAAATATTTCCTAAATCATAGTATTTTTTTCATAATTTTTAGACTTTAAATAAATTAAATTATTTATGACATCATGATGATGCAGCGATTACCTCATTAATAAAGGATTTAAATAAAATGAAATGATAGTGTAAAATCTAGGACCTACACATGTCCAAAAACTATTGTATGAGTGGATTTAGAACCCTTATCACCTTACCCTAGAATTATATTAATATGGGACCTTTTGAATCCGAAAATCATTTTCAAATAAAGTAACATTTCTTTACTTTCCAAGAGTGCCCCTTCTCTCCTCTTATAAAAGGCCCCCAGCTTTACCTCCTTACCCAAACTCCCATGCCTTTGGCTCGGCCAGCCCCTGCCCATTTTGTCTCTCCACTTCCCTCTCTTACTCCTTGAAGCCTCACTTTGGGCAGAAGTCTTCCCAAGGAAGCCTTTGAACTCAAACCAAAGGGAGTTACCCGATTTTAATATAATGTATTCACTTGAGTCCTTTTGTTTTATTTTGCTTCTCCAACCCCCTAAACTCTTTTTATTCATTTATTTTGTAACAAATCCAGTATCTACAATATACTAGGATGTTTTTATAAGAAGTATTCGAGCTACACTTACACACACCTACATCTAATGGTTAAAGAACATACTGTTTCTGTGGATGGTGAATTTATGCCTCCCAAAATGATGATTGTTCAAAATTCTTTTAACACCTTGAAAGGTGGCCATTAAAATGTCACTATATTTATATATGATATATAATATGTTTATGTTTTCCTTAATATTCTGTATGTTTCATTTTGGGCAAACCTTTATGGTTTCCATTATGGATTAACGTGATATCTTCATTTAAAGAAGTGCGGACTACCGCCCCCTCAAAGTGATTTGATTCGTTAAATATCATATGTGGGACGTATAAAGGATGGAGTTATGATATTATATATGATATTACACTGGAATTATAATATACCTCTATATAATTATGATTCCATTCTATAAAATATGAAATAGAAATGAAAGTAGCGTTCATGCGTACGTACGGCTTACCGTCTCCAGGAACGGTGCATTTTATTTCTTACCACTAAATGATTATGTAATATTATAAATACATGTATATACTGGATATATATGATATATACATCATGATTATAATTCTGTATATAATGGATACATGAACAACTTGTAATTATAAAGGGTTTATTTTTGACTCAAGTACCAATGATCGTTAAAACGACCGTTATTAACTTAAATAATTACATACTGTTCATGACATGGAAATAAGTGATATAAAAGGAATAATGAACTTAAAAAAGGTTCTTAAGAAAGTAGAAATTAACTCAAGTTTATTATTCAGTAAATTAAAGAACCACCGAGTCAAGTCGGAACCGAGGTATGGGACTTCGTCTCAATCTCCTTTCATTGAGGCATATTTTGTTTTATACAAAACCTTCTTTTATATGGTGTATAAACCCCTTTGACTTTTACATTTATCCAAAAGGAATATTTTTAATACGAAGCGTTTTACTAAATGACAAAAGGGAATGTTTTGTTGTACGTATGCAGCGACAACGACTTTTCCGCCGCCGTGACCATTATTTGAGTTTCGGCTTCCTCTACAAGCCATACCTTCTTTTTAAAAGAAAAATAAATACCATGTTTTACTTTTCTTTTATTTTGGTATTTAAAATGGTTTTCATAGTGTTTTTATATCAATGTGTTGTATTGATATCTTGTGATTGAAAGATGTAAATGTTATGTTTCCTTTATGCATGTTTTATGTGATACGATTATGTTGAGGTTCTTGGGAATTATTATGAAGATGGGTGGTTCAGTGATAAACTAAGGGTGGGTGAGCCTGATATAGCTCTCCAATGCATTGGGTAATGTGAAGGAGTGAAATGTTAAGGTTTCTCCGAAGAGATTTACGGAATATATTGTGATGGGTATTCCAAACGTAACCAAGAGGGTTAATCCCTACGTAAGAATGTTATGAATGCCTCAAGTTACCTTTATGTCTTATGATTTCTATGATTTATTCATGATTTGATGAGGTATGTTAAAGTGCTTATGTTTTATGGGTAAAGTATGATTTCATTCTTATGTATATATGAACTCATGTTTCCTTTCCATATTTTTTTATATAACCCATACTGAGCTTTTTATGCTCATCCCAAGTCTTTTTTGAAATGTTTTTCACAGGTCAAGGGAAAGGTACATGATATGATGATAGTGTCAAGGAAGTGTCAAGAAAGAATCCATGTTTTATTTTAAATATGTTCTATTGATGGGAAAAAATGAATACTATCTTTATGTAACCACTTTGTTTAAATGTGGAATGTAATGAAAGTTTTATGATATAATTCTCTAAAACTCTAAACCTAAAAAGATCCTCAATGTGTAATCTTGTAATAACTCAATATTAAGTAAGGTTTAAGGCTGGGGCCTTATACATAGTCTTGGAGCACATTCAATTTATATCAATCATTTACAATAACATGTAAAATTGTATGCAAAAAAACTTTTGTATATCTTTAAAACTACTTTTCTAGAATCCTTCATCAATTCAAAGTATATAACATCATATCTAATACCTTTTGAATATTTATCAAAAACATATTTTGATATCCTCTAAAACACTTTTGCGGTAGTTCTCAATGTTTTAAAATATTTTTCCTAATTTTCATGACCATAAAGTGTGACCCTGTAAGAATTTGTAGTTTTGAAAAAAAATTATCAATTACTAAATATATAATTGTACCTCAGGAAAAGAATCAATTATACACAATCTATAAATGGATCTAGTATGAACTCTATCAAATAGATGCATCTCTAAACATGTGTCCACTAGTTGTATCATATAAAATTATGTGTAATCATATGATTCCTTTTTAAAATAAATCAAGTAACCATGGGGAATGAAGTAATTCAATTTTGTAAAGTTACTCATTAATTCTCAATTCTCAGAGTATAGACTAACCAATTCTATGAATTAATCACATGTCATTCATCTTACTTGATTATAACATTATATACCCCTCACCCAAATAGATAAGAACATCATAAGTTTTATCTATGTATGTTCAATCAATTACTTACTTTATCGTAATCAAGGGTCCAAATGTCATACACATCATATGAGATTATAAATCTAATATTTTTTAAGATCCACGTGATAACATGATCAATAACATACCCAAATATCTCTAATTATATAATTATAAAACCTTGACTTCAAAAGGTATCAATGTATGAAGATCTTCATGCAAGGTACCTCACCATCCTCAGGTACATGGAAATTAAAATATGAAATATGTACCCTTAGTATACTAAAAAATAGTGTATTACACTCTATGTGGCATATTCTTAGGGTTAATCCAGTGAAAAAAACACTTTTTTATACCTTAAAAGAATATTATAATATCTCTTTTCATGAATCCTACTCGCGTTGAACCTAACATTTTTTCATAACCTATAAAAATCTGTGAAAAACATTGGTTATGTAAAACTCAAATTTTGAGAGGATAATTATTATTACACTTCATGTAAAATATACACCCAACATGAAGGATGATAATATAGAGTCTTCCTTTAGTATAATGTATATATTTTATATTCTTAAAATCTTGGAAGACAACTTAATAAAACTACATAATTTCTTGTTTAACATATTCCTAATTTTCATATCCTTCAACATGTTATGTAAACTCCTAAAATTCAAAAAATCTAATGTTATTACACTAATAATTCCTATAGTCTACTTTAAACTCCCTATAATTCCATCATTGTAACCTTTTCCATAAAAATTTTATCTTGAAACATTTTGCAAACTAATGTAATTATTTGCATTAATGTTTTACCGACATAAACTAAACCTTTTAATATTTTTAATTGGAATCCACTATTAGTGGGATAATATTTTATTTTTAATATTTGAACTTCTCAAACTCTAAACATATACCCATTATACTCTTAGTCATTATATTCACTTTTTAATATCTTACTAAGTTACATAAACACCTATTTGTTTAAATAATAACTTTTTTTCCATCAGTGGTAATATTTAACAAAAAATGTGAATTTCCTTATCATATATTATATTCTATGTGTTCGGATCATTATTCTAAAAAAAACTTTATTCTTTAAAATACACTACTAATGGGTGGTGGGATCATATCCCCCATATTTTGATAAAAATTTATAAAAACACTTTTGCCCTAGATAAAAAAATATCCCTTAATTCTCCAAAAAAAATGTTTTCATATCTAAGGAATCATAAATTGTGTGTATAAATTTAATCACTATTATCATAAAATAGAAATAAAATGAAAATATGAATCCTTTATATAGATCTATCTAAGATTGATAAGATTACTTTTTATTCAAATACATGATTAAGAAACCCTTTTCTTCATCATTTGAGTAAAAAATAAAAAATTCATTAATTCATTCCTTAGTTTTGGAATCCTGTATATTGAAAGAATTTATAAATTATTCATTTGGTATTATATAACTTTCCAAATTAAATTAATGATTATATAAAATTAACACCAAACATGAAATTTTCATGGAATTCACTAAACTTATTCATGTATCCTAGACAATTCCAACTTATGGAAACAATTTCATTTATCCATAATAGTAAAAAAAAAATTCAATGAATAAGGATAACTATTAGATAAATCCAATATTCTCCTTATAGATTAAACCTATACCATTTTGTACTATCAACACGACATTAAATCCTTAATGTTGCATGTCATTCTAATCTATCCTCAACATTTTGAGGAAAACAAGTAAACTTTTCTTGAATTTATTCACCTTTTAGGAAAATTTCCAATGATGTTTTTTGAATGAGTTTTATAGATAGAGTAATTCTTAAGGAAAACTTTAATCTCTCCATGATATCAACACCCAATAAAATTTAGTATATGAGTATATAATGAAGTTAATTTGTTCATCGTGTATCTAATTCACTTTAATCCTTAATTAAATTCAATATATGCTTCTCATTAACATATATATTCACTTGGTAAACTTCTTAAACACTTGGTTACGTATAAAGGTATTACATTAACACATATAGTTCTTTCTTACATAATCATGTTTCTTAAGTTTATACTTGTCTAAGAAGTTACTTACACCAAGATCGTTCTTTTCAAAAATTTAATCTAAAATTCTTGTTTGAAAATGATGACTCTATTATATCTACTACAAGACCGTTTATTATAAGAGTATGATGTATTATATTCATTTAATAATCACTTTTACTAAATTTACTCCTAATAAAATGATAAAACATTTAAATTCATCATATCCATTAGTGGATAAAGATATATATTTAAATGGGAAAATATTCTACCTTAGTGTTTCTATCACCTCTTGGTTATTAAGGTTGTCAATCGTGAAAACCATAATAGATATAATTATTGGATAATTGAGTAGAAAAATATTTGTCCAATCCATGAAATTAATAAACTGAACACTATCCCAATAGTATCCTTCCTAATAATTTTCTAGATATGTGTAACCCAAACCTCACAGTGGGGTTTCGGTAACTAACATTTAGGGTTATTCATCTCCTCCATAGCTTACATAATATAATCCATGATGGCCCAAATTTAGTATGAAACTAATAGGATGGGTTATCGAGGTCTTGAAATGTGTTAACTTTGGAATGAATTTAACACTTGGTGTTTTTAAAGGGGATTTAATCTCAACATTATATCTCATGTATTCCCTTTACATGTACACATGATAATAAAAATGATTTAGCTTGGAATCATATTTCTTTCACCAAATCAATATTTTCATATTGATGTGTTACTCATTACACAAATCAAATCTTATATTACTGACCAAAATAAAAATCCAATTATATTCATACATATCCAAATTCTTATCATGCATAAGATATATAAAGCATTTTCATGTAAATACATAGAATCATATGAAAACAAAAACCCCTATAAGAGTAATCTTGGGGTGAAAAATATTCAATGACCATTTTATATAAGGAGTAAGTATTCAATATAGTAAGTAGTCTAACACAAATGCCCTCTACCAAAGTATATTTTACTCAACAGATATTTTCATTTCATCACAATTTTAACACCCAGTCTGTACAAAGCTATAATAAACTTCTTGATTTTGGGTTTATAAACTAATAACAAGATAAAGTTAAGGTAGAAGAAAACTGGATTATTTATTATACCTGGAATGTATCTCCTTAAATAAAGTTATGGTAACATAGTTGCAATTTAACAACTAAAACTAAATCATGTATATAATCATTATATAAAAAATATATATCTATTAATAAAATAAAGATTAAAATAAATAAATAAATCATTTATATATTTAAACATGAGATAAAAAATTTATGAACAATTCATAAATAAAAAAAATAAAATTTGATAAGAATTTCCAAAATAAACTCCTTCATGTTATTCATTATAAGGAATTTACATTAAATTTATGATTTAAAATAAAATATAAACACTTTATATTTTAATTCTTTTATGTAAAAAATTTATATAATCTAAATATCACATTTTAATATTATTTAAAACTTGAATAATGAAATTATCAGAACCCATTTTTGATATGTTTTACATAATTTATCAAATAAGGGCTTTAATTTGAAAAATTTGAACTGTTTAATTATGAAAAATTGGTAATTTAAAAAATAAATAATTTTATATTTAAGCCTTATTTTCTAATTTATAAACACTTTATAAATTACCCATATAATTTCCATATGATCATTTTAAATCTTAATTATATTTCATTCCATATAAATTAAAATTTTATTTTAATATCAATAACTAATATTATGTATATTTATTTAACAAATGTTTAATAAACATTTATTTAGTTAATAATAAATAATTTATAATTAATTAACATACAAACCTTTATAATTTAAATAAATATTAGAAAATAAATTTTTCCATGATTTATGAACTATTTAATTAAATTTTAAATAGAGATTTAGAATAATCATATTTTTATTACTATATCATTTTTGGTGACATTCACATATCATAAGTAGTGATTAACAAAGAATGATGCTTAAAAACTCTTAAGTGCATTCTATTATACCTTATTATAGATAAATCATATTATGATATACATGATGGTTCTATTTAAGGTCAAACTAGTGCATTATCGATCCTAGGCTACAACAAGCAGCCTTGTATGATTAATCATGTGTATCGTTGGTCAACATAAAATAAACTCGTAGTTATCGACTATCATAGAATATTATATAAAGCCTATGTAGGATTAACTTAAAACAAGTATTATGTTATAGTTTAACATAATTTCACATTATCAATGTCAGATTAAATTGGCGTATCAAAATATCATGTCCAATGATAAATCTATGTGTGGTATTAAAACACAAGCCTGAAAATTACATAGGATTAATAATATACCGCTTGAACAATATAGCTTATGTTATAGTCTTAATGTAATGTAGTGATAAGATAAGGAAAATGTATAAATAAATTTTTAAACCATCATATAAAATTTTACAACTACACTATGTAGTTTAAATCTTTCAGCTCTTGGGAGTCAATCTTTACATTACCACCTATATGATAATAAATATATGATTCTCTATAATTTATAATTCCTTATAAATACCTATAACACCCATTCTTCATAAATTATGTCAGTTTTTCAAAAAAATAACCAAAAAGGTGTTTTGGATTCACTCGTTCCATGGTCTTGTGCGAATAAGAGAAAAATGGGCATTCACATCAATTATTTAATAGTGCATGGAAAACACTTTTTCCAAAATTCATCATCCATTTTAATTTCAAACCAAACATTATAAATATTCTCTGATAACAATTTTAAGTAATATATGGATTAATAATTTCTAAAATTTAGTTTTGTAACACTCCAAAACTAGACCAAACATTAAATATTTCTATACATTTATAATGAATATAAATGAGGAATATGAATGAAATACCTTACACTAGTCCATCTGTAATGTTGCAGCTTTTCAAAAGTGTTTTATCAATATCACTAAGAAAAATATTAAAGACTTATTCCTCTAAAGTTATCCATAAACTATATGTATCTCTTAATGATTAGGAAGGGTCTCTCTCTATTACCAGTCTTCTCAGACCTCAAGTTTGAAGAATAGATAGAAGATAGTGCTCAATGATTATCTTGGTTTAAGAACATAAAATTAAAATTTCAACACTATAGAATATAACCCTTTTTATAAGGAATAAAATAATTTATATAGGTCCTTCAAAACCTAAAATATTTATGCGATATTCATTAAGTGTTTCGCAAATTCGCTAAATGTTTCAACTCTTAAAACATTCGATTCAATCTCATTAATTGTCATTTAATGTTTAAATGATTTTTTGAGATGATCATACACCACAAATCTATCATCATATTATGAATAAATTAACTTGATATATTTTAGAGTAATATAATGATAAATCCAACATAATATTGCATATCATGAAAATTCAATATAGACACTATTGGAGTTGGTTCCAAAGAAATAATTTATTTTTTTTACTTTTAATTACTGGTATATTCAAAGACGTAAATATTTATGAATATATTATCAGATGAGTATTTTTATTTTGGTAACATAAATGGAATATTTTACTTAGAGTGTTTTTCACATTGAAAATGACATGGTAGTTTCCCACTATAATGAAAACCTTGAAGTGTTATGATAATATTTTTGAAGATATTTTTTTATGGACATATGATGTGATTTGAAAGGAAAAAAATAATGTAGTTTATCAAGTGATGGATACTCATAATTGTATGAGGCTTTATATAATGAAGTTTCAGAATAAGTAATATCTAGGAGAGTATGTTACAAGAACAAACCTTTTAGAATCAATTTTATACGCATAAGGTGTTAATGGATATTCTTGTCTATAAATGTGTGTGTTGGACGTAAGACTTGATATTGTTATATATGTATATCATGATTCATGTACATAAATATATTGATGAAAACTATCACTATAGAAACCCAACTCTAGTAACCTAGATCTAGTTTATACTTTATTATATAAGAATAAGATACAAGTGATCACATCACCAAGGAACGATTAGTTTAGTGTTCTTAAAGATCTAGAAACATAAATAATTCCCATATTACATTTTAAATATAAAATCCATAGCATAAGAAACATTTTCACTTCCTATATATTATTCATAATATAATTATTTAAATTTTGGGTAAAGGAAACAAAATAAAGTGCCATCTCAGATGCTTAGTAAGGATTATGTACATCAGAACCTATCATGAGTGTATAAAGAATAATCAATATGGAATAGTAAATAACTAAAAACGCATTTCAATTAATCAATAACATGAGAAAGAAAAACATCCATGGTTAATATTAATTTAGAAATACCATGGAAAAAAATAACTTAATTCAATGAAGTAAATGCTTAATATTGTACTTAATGATGTCATATATCATGATATCTTTACCATCAATGCCTTGTGAAAAGCTAGTTTAATTAATGGATAGGTATACACCAAAAACCGATTTAATAAGGATAGTTAAATAGTTTGTCTCATGAGACCTATCGATCCATATAGAGAATATTTATAACTGATACCCTCCCATAAACATATGTCCTATTCACTGCAAAAATATTTAATGAGTAATTCAATTCATAAACAATATTCCTTATAAAAAAATTTTGTATTCAGAAAAAATAATATGGAATACCAAAATTTCCCAACTCAATTAGATAACACTCAACATAAAACAACATGTATAAAAATAATACATAGTTTAAGAAATAATCAAAACTGTGATACAGATAAAATAAATATTTTAAGAGTGATGTAATGTACAATAATAAAAATAAATTGAATCTTTCTAAAAAAATTAATGACTATAAAATTAATAAGATATAAAATATGGCAATCAATTCATTATAAATATAAGTTTTTAACAAAATCACATCCTTTGTAGAAATAAATAAAATGGAATCATTCCATAAAAAATAAAATATCATTAAATATTTTTCTTTTTCTAACCATTGTTAACTTATAGAATAATCTTAATAGCATAAAATGGTTATGGTGGAAAGAAAATATTTTTAACATTGTATGTGTTAAAAAGAAACAATCATTTCGAATTTTTGTAAAAGAAATTTGAAAATGGATCTTTAATAGAACATTATAAAGATTAATTTTAAACCTTATAAAAATTAAAGGATTTCATGAAATATCATTAATAAATCATTTTATTAAATAAAAATTTCTTTTGTAAAAAAATTTAAAAATATTGACATAGAAGAAAAATATACCCAATCAAAAATAAAAATAAGATCAGGTTTCATTTAAAACATTTATTTTTCTTGATTCAAGCAAAAAATAGAGGAAATTAGGAATAAATCTTGGAAACTCTTTAAATATACAAATTAAAAGAACATATATGTATTTTATAAAGGATATATTATAAGATTCCTTCAATAAAAAAATATAAACAATCCCAAAAAAAGAGATTGTAAAAAAAATTCTTAACACTTTGGTAACTTTTAAATATAGACCATTGAATGAGTAAACAAGAATTGATAATTCAATCATCATTAATAAATATATATTTTTCCTATATAATTAAAATAGAAATCATATGCACTGTAAAATTAAATAGGTTCATAATACCAAATATGTCTCAATGGAGTGGAAATTGAGACAAAATACCTTACCTCAAGTTTGGTTTAACACTTAAGTGCTTTTAAACTCCTATATAACAAATTTACATTTTTTATACTTAAATAATATAACCATATACATATATTTAATATTATATATGATCTATTTATAACATTTTATCACATGTTTGTTCTCAGTCTTTTATTTTTATCATTGTTTAGGTTATTAAATAATTTTTTTTCATGATAATGTTAGATCAGTAGTTCCAATCCTTGTACTTTAATTATGGATCAGTAATATCAAAAAAATTAATTATGACATAAATATGAAATATAGTCATTATATATATACTTAGATTCATCTATAAAATTTATAGATAAAAAATGAATAACACTATTCATTGAGATCATGAGTCATACATACACATGAATGTTGTTTTCACTTCTTAAAGGATGGAACAAAATAAAGGTAAATAAATATTAAATTATAAATAATAATTATTATATCATATATATTCATTAAATATACCATTATTACAATCCATTTAAAAAATAAATGAAAAAAAATCATATTGTTTCATGGAGGTGGTCATCCACATATAAGCTTGAGTGACGTAATCATTTTCCAATAGATTAGAAGGTAATATGTTAGATATTATATTATAATTAAAAAAGTATAATTTTTATACAAATATCAAAGAAATAATTATTTCTATCGGTATAACCATCCAAATAAAGTGGTGATGAAAAATTTAGTGCACCACTATATGGAGATGATAAGTTGTACATACGCACAAGCGATTAATAAACTTTTGATATGATGGAAAAGAGATGGAAAATGGTTGTCCCATAATCATAATAAAATATAAGTATATTTCTTTTATTTTAGTTATTATTTTGACATGGTTAAAACATATTAATAGGAATTAGAATAAGAAAAAAATTAAAAGATTTGGTATAGGTGATTACCTATTCTTTAGTAAAATTCATTTAAATTATTTCAAAAGGTCCTTGGAATGCTATTTTAAGAAGAAAAAATTTATAATTCATATATATGTAAGTTTATAAGAGAATTAATTAGGTTTTGGTCAATCTAGACAGCTAAATGTAGTGTAAATAAAATATATAAGGGGTGTCCTTCTATAAGTGATGGGATGGTAACTCTTGTAATTTTTTAAAATATTAATATATATTAAAGTGATATTCATGGAAAAGTAATTCCAAAATAAAATAGATTTGAATATAAGGTGGATATGTTGCCAATATAATCTTCTAATAAAATTTATAATGTTTTATATATCATTGTAAACCTTATCTTTTTTATTAACCCCTCCATTGACCATTTTTTAACATTAAATACAGAAACAACTATTTTAATATTAAAGGGTTATAATTTTACATATAAGTTGACAATTGGAACATAAATGGAAAATCTAAAAATATTTAAACCATATATTATCCCCCTTTAACAAGTTCAATATTTTTATCATTTTTAAGTAATTTAATAAAACATTATTTTCCTAAAATATAATTAATGTCATTTTTGACACTATTCATTTAATTTGAATTTAAAGAAATCAATAAAAATATGGAATTAGAATATAATCCTTTAAAACATATCGAATGTGTTATATTTATATATAAAATTCATTTTTAACTATAACTCACTCAAAAATTATTACTTTTATAGTTTTTAAATTAATTTACAGGATTTTTCAACTACTTTCACAGGTATTATGTCAGCGTACTGTAAGAATTTATGGTGATTATTTCATCACTAAAAATTAAAAATAAATTTAAATGATAAAAAAAGATAATTAATATTAAAAATAAGCATATTTAACCAAACTTATAATCTTTTTAACCTTATTTAAAAAATTGAGATATTAAAGTCAAGAGAGTGACATTTTGGAATTTTCTTAACTGAAAATAATATAAATTCCATTATCAAAGTAAAATTGCATAACAATGACATATATTAAAATCTAGTATGGATATAGTCAAATTAATATCTTATAATGAAATAAATTCGTGTTTTTGATAAATTTTAAATTACATATTACATTTTTTAACCAAAAATACCCAATTTACCCTTTATTGAGGTGAAAATTTCTACCACTATTAATATTCATAATGAAACAAATAAAAGGGATATATTTAATAAATATAAATATCATAATTAGGAATATATAATTATTTTATAAAATTTTATTCCTATATTTTTTAGAAATTAATTTAAGAACAATCTCACAAAATGTTACTAAAAACTCTTTTCTGAACAATTGCGTTTTTAAGCCTTAAAATGGAAATATATCAAAATCATATAAAATTATGATCCTGATATAAATAAATTTTATCTTATATCACTTTAATAAAAAATAAATATCAAAATAATATTTTCAAATTGATTTATTTAAATAAAATAAGTTATAGTTTTACAAAAAATTATTATTTCTCATTATTCAATAAAAATATATCTTTTTAGAAAAATAAAAAAAATTAACCTAAGATAATGGTGAAAGGAATAATAGAATTGTAACATAATAAAATTTCAATATTTTTTGTGGTTTTTTAAAACTTTTTATTCCAATTAAAGAAATCTATTAATGAAATTAAATTTATTTAAAGGCAAATAAATCAAAAAAAATATTGGGTTGTTAAATTCTACCCACCTTATATGAATTTCTCCCTTGAAATCATATCATTATGAAAAAATAAAAGAGCATATTTTTTTTCATCTCATCCTCAGGTTCCCACATAGCTTCCTTAAACTTATGGTTTCACAAAAATACTTTAACTAGATGAGTGTATTTCTTTCAAAGAACATTCTCTCTTTGATCCAAAATCTCCACTATTTATTCCTATTAAGATAGATATCCAGTGGTACAAAATCTGAGTTCAATACATGTGATGGGTCATGTATGTACTTCTTCAAGAGAGATACATATAACACATCATCAACTTAGTATAGATTCAATGGAAGTTACAAAAATTAAGCTACTATCCCAATATGATTAAGGCTTTCCAAGGGACTAATATATTTAAGGATTGAATTTCCATTATTTCATAATCTTATAAAATTATTCAAATAAGATATTTTTAGTAATACCTTGTCACCAACATCAAACTCTAGATCTCAATTATGGCTTACAACATAAGATTTGTTGTCTACTCTGAGCTACCCTTAAGTGTTTTTGAATGGATTTACCTTTATTTACATTTTCTTAACTAGATTAGGTCTCAATATATTTATTTATCCAACCTTATCCCAACATGTTGTAGTTATGCACTTCCTTCAATGGAGGGCGTTATAAGAATCCATCTGAATGCTCGAGTGAAATATCTTTTTTTAGAAAACTCAACCAATGGAATGTTTTTATCTAAATAACCTTTAAAATTCATATAATACAATCTTAATATATATTATAGAGTTTCATTGGTCCTCTTATAATGAAATCTATCTGAGGATGATAAGAAGTACTAAAACTCAACTCGGTATCCAAATATTACTGAATTTTTCTCCAAAACATCGAGGTAAGCCTTGGATCTTGATTAGATACAAGTGGGAGTGGTAATTCATTCAATCTCCAAATTTCTATAATGTAAAACCTATTAAGCAGTTCAAGATAGAAATATTTTCTAATATTAATAAAGTGCACAGATTTTGTAATTTGAACAATTATAACCCAAATAGTATAGTTA
This sequence comes from Viscum album, assembly GCA_963277665.1. Taxonomy (NCBI): domain Eukaryota; kingdom Viridiplantae; phylum Streptophyta; class Magnoliopsida; order Santalales; family Viscaceae; genus Viscum; species Viscum album. The sequence goes on along the minus strand of OY728156.1, from coordinate 1,539,099,227 downwards.
TCTTTATATGTTTTGGGGATTCTGGTGATGAAATCCATGGTAATTGTTTCCCATATATATTCTAGTATAGGTACTAGTTGTAACAACCAATTCAACTTTTACCTGTCATCCTTAACTATCGAACACGATAATAATCTGGGTACATACTCTATAGTATACATTTTCATGTTATCCCACAAAAAATACTCTTTCAAATCACTATATATATTTATAATTCTAGGGTGAATAAAGAATTATAAATTATGAGCTTCATCCAAAATATCTTGTTCATGTATATTTTGTTAGGACACATTATTAGTTTCTGAACCATATTATTTTAGTATGATCATGGTTAAATTTGGAAACATTCCTCTCCTTCTTCTATATTTTTGAATCTTTATTTTATGCCTTCTTAATCCTCTTATGGATGAATGGTTGAAAATTTATATTATAAATATAATACATATCTATTTAACTAGAAATTAAAATATACAACTTATATAAATCCATAAATATTAGATCTATTTCAATCCTAATTATGGAAAAACTAGCATGGTCCTTCCAACTTAAATAATCAGAAACCTTATTTACCTTACTAGGGTGGTAATGTATTGAACATTCAAAATATTTGATCAACTCCAAAAATATTCTCTATAAAATATTCAACTCTTTCTATGTAAATATATAATTCAATATTTTATGAATAGTATATATATTATACCTTTCAGCATATAAATAATTTATCAATATCTTCAATTAAAAAAGTACCATTACCAATTCGAAATCTTAATTTGAGTAATTTTTATCATGAATTTTTAATTTTATATAGGCATAATCTGTCACAAAATCATTCTAAATGATGAAAACTCCCAATCCCTTCTTTGATACATCACCATATATCACAAAAACTTCTCTACAATAGGGTAGTATAATCACAGGCTCACTAACAAACCTTCTATTTAGTTATTTTAAACTCAACTCACAGTCATTTTTACACATGAACTTGGATCCCTTCCATGTAAAATTGGAGAGTGGATTAGATAGTCATGATAAATCCCTTACAAAGAGTCATAAGTATCGATCGAACCCAAGAAAACTCTATATATCAGTTACAGTGGTTGTTCTAGGTCATTTCTTAATAAATTCCTTCTTTGAAGGATCCATAGATATACCCCCACTTTAAATTATAAGACTTATGAATGAAACTCTTTCTATAAAAAATTCACACTAATTAAACTTGTCATATAGCTTCTCTTTTTATAGATTAATCATCACAATCCTAAAATATTTTTCACTCTCTTCCTTTCCCTTTTAATATATAAGAATTTCATTTATAAATACAATGAAATTTAGGTCAATGTAATATAAATAAAATCTATTTATCAATTACATGGAGATAACAGGGGCATTGGTAAGTCTGAATGGCATTTTTATAAATTTATAATGACCATACCATGTATGGAAAGATGTTTTGGGTATATCTTCTTTATTAACCCTTAACTAATAATATCTAGACCAAATATCAATATTGGAAAAACATTTATCTCCTCATTATTGATCAACTAGATCATACGTACAAGGTAGCGGATACTTGTTCTTAATAGTGATTTTATTAAGTTTCTTGTAATCAATTCAAAGATTTATTGACCCATTTTTATTTTTAATAAAAAAACTAGTGAACCCCGTCGTGAAGAACTAGTCTAAATGAACCATTTATGTAGATTCTCATAGAGTTCCTACTTTAATTCCTACAACTCAATCAGATACATTATATATATATTCTTTGAAATAGGTATAGCTCTAATTATGAGTCCTATTGAAAACACAACTTCATGAGTATCAGGAAGACTGGTAAAATATTTAATAAATACATCAAAAAACTCTTATAAAATAGGTATATATTCAATTTTGAGTTTCTACCCAACCATCTGAGACAAAAAACCCATATTAATAGGTAGAAAAAACTACATGATGGAAGTAATTTTCCTTGGGATTCTAGGTTCATCCTCTCACTGATATACTATCATAGGTTTATTTGGAATATCTAATGTAACTTCCCTTCCTCAAAAAATGATATGGTATCTGTAAAAATAGATCCAATCATTTCCCAAAATTACATCAAATTTAACTAAAGTAATTAAAAAAAATATTTTCTTGAAGCACATTCCCACAAAATTTTATTGAATAAGAGCTATGGACTTGATATGTGATCATCCTACCATTAGGATTTTTCACTTCCAACTCAACATCTAATGGTTGTAGTGGTGATGTGATAACCTTAAAAAACTCTTCAATATAAAATATTGGGTAGAACATAAATAAAATAAAATATTTACACGTTAATAGTAGATGATAAGTGTACCTTTCACTACAACACTTGAAATTTTTAATTTATCTATTGTAATTCTATATACTTGTCCTCCTCCCCTTGGATTATTCTATAGAAAGTTCCCTTAATGCTTAGGTAAATAGTTTGAATAATTACCCATCTATTTATAGTTGAAGCAATGAATATTAGTGGTTTCTTTATTCTCCTTACCTTTATTGTCTAAATTACCCTTATCTCTGCACTTGTAACAAATTATCATGCCCATAAATCATTTTATAAGTTTTTTATTTTCCCCATTTTTAAATAATGGAAATTTATTCTTTCCATTATTCATCATTGATGTGTTCTCTTTTCTTAGTGGACATCTAACCACTTCTTCTCTTGATCTACCTTGAAGATATAGGATCTAAAAAAATATTTTTCTATATTAATGGAACTTGATAATATATCTTTATATGATTAAAATATTTGAGAAACTAGTGACCTTCATAAACTTATCTTAATCCCATCAAATAAATGATCAATATTTCTTTCTAGATTTTGTATGTAGTCTGAATCATGCATAAAAAATATTATAATTTTAGCCTCATACTATGACACATTTTCTTCTTATTTTTTTTAAATTGAGTAGCTTCATCTCTATTTCATCTCATACTTATCACGGAAATTATTTCACAAAAATTATCACTTTATAAGTTATTCATTCCATGATTTATATTTACTCAACTAATTTAGTGTTCTATAACAATAAACCCCATTGACTATAATATAATCTAAAACAAAACACTACAAGAATAAACTTTTAATTTTTATTACGTAACAAATCCAAGAATATATTTTCTTACAACTTAATCCATTATTCAACTACCAATGGATTAGTAGTTACATTAAAATATAGAGCCTTCTATCGCATGAAGAAATACACTATAAGTGAATCACACTGTGGAATAATAGGTTACTCCATATAGGTAAGGTTCTTTATCATAACATGATTCAGCTATCCTAATATGGCTATTTTCTACTCAGTTCTTACACTAGTTTTTTTCTTGCTCAGCAGGTCAATCCCTACATTTTTATGGGTGTTGATTACCTTTCCTCCATTAGAAGTCATCACAAAATAATTGTATAATCTAATTTTCTTAATAATAATCATGAATACCAATCCATAAAATAAAAATACATCTAATGGAAAAAATTCACCAATACAATTAAGTATTATCATAATTCTTATGTTAGTCATGTTCATTTAAAATATAGTTTACAGGGTTTCAACCAAACATGCTCTAATTCCAACTGTAGAAATCCCAACTCTAGTAACTCAGAGTTTGTTTCTACTTTATTACATTGGAATATGATACAAGGGATCATATCACCAAATATTGATTAGTTTATTAGTCATAAATAACTAGATACATATATGATTCCCATATTACATTGGAAATATAAACTACATAGAATAAGAAACATTATCGCATTCTTAATATTATTCAAAATATCCTTCTTCATATCCTATGGAAAGGAAAAAAACAAAGGTTAATCCCATATTCTCAATAAAGGTTACATACAATGGAATTTATTATGTTTTAATAAGGAATAATCAATATGGAAACGTAAATAACTAAAAACAAATATAATTTAATCAATAACTTGAGCATTAAATGCATACTTGGATAATATTAATGCAATAATATCAAGGATAATAATAACTAAATTAAATAATGGAAATGATTAATACTCAATGTCATGATCACAGATATCATGTTATCTTCAATATCAAGGCCTGGTGCCTAGATAGTTTAATCAATCGGTAGGTATACACCAAAAACCCGTTTAAAAATGCTAGCCAACTGGTTTGTCTTATAATACCAGTTGATTCATTGGGGGATATCTATAACTGGGACCCACCCATTACTGCATGTCCAAGGAATTACTTATATATTTATTGATCAGTTTAATTCATAAAAAATATGAATTATCAATAGATTTACATATTTAGTAAATGATATTAAATATCAATATTTCCCTAATCAATCAAATAACATTCAAAGTAAAACATCATAAATAGAAATGGCGTAATTTTTAGGTGATAATCATATCTATAACAAAAATAATATGGATATTTAAGATAAAAGTAATTTCAAATTATCACCATAATGTGAATGTTTCAAAAGAAATTTAATGATCAAAAAATTAATAAGAGACAAAATATGACCATCAATTCATCAAAAATATAGGTTTTGTAATAAAATAAAGACCCTTAGAGAAATAAACAAAGTGGAAAATAGGAATTTAAAATAATATTTCATTAAAAAATTAAACCATTGAAAACATTTAAAAGAAGATAGATAGCATAAAATGATTATGGTGGTGGAAAAATCCATTAACGTCGTATAAATTAAAAAGAAACATTCATTTGACTTTTTCTAAAAGAAAGTAAAAAAAATGAAACTTTACAAAAACGTTAGAAAAATTGACTTAAAACATTTTAAAAAATCACCACTGACATAATATTACATTAATAAATCATTTGAGTAAATAAAAATAATTTGGTAAAGAAATATAAAAATATAGAAATGGAAGAAAAATAAACCTGCTCAAAAATAAAAATCACATTGACTTTTATTTTAAACATTTATTTACTAGATTCATGGTTCCCAGAGTGCAAAAGTTTGAATATAACATGGAAAATACTTAATTATCTAGATTATAATAAATTATATTAATTTTATCAAGGATATATTTTAATATCCCATTAACTTAAAATATGAAATCCCATAAAAATGAGATTGTAAAATAAATTCTTACATATTTGGTAACTTTAAATTATAACCCCATAAAAGAGTAAACTTTAATTGAAAAAATAATCATAAGGAATAAATATATATTCATTTTAAAAACATAAAATGGGTATTATATAAACCACATAATATCTATCTATAACATCTTATTACCCATTTTTTACAATATTTTATAACTATCATTGTTTCAGTTGTTAACTACTTCATTCTTTTATGACAATTTTCGTGTGGTAGTTATGATCCTTGTACATAGATTATCATTACACTATCTATATAATGTTAAATTTGATATAAATATAACATATATTAATTATATTTATATATATTTAGAGTCATCTGTAAAAGTTGGAGATATAAAAATAAACTACATAGTTCATAGAGATGATAAGTAGTACGTAAACATGAACATTATTTTCATTTTTCTATGGATGGAATGGAAAAAGGTAACTAAAAACTTGAGATTATTAAATAATTATTATATTATTTATATTGTATGTATTCATTAAATATATCCTTATTACCATCCATGTAAAAGAGAAATGAAAAGAAAATCACATCGCTTAAGGGAGGTGGTAATCTACACATACACATGAGCAATGTTATATTTTTTCCAATGGATTGGAAGGTAAGAAGGTATATATGATATTATAATTATAGAAGCATAACTATGTCATAAATATCATATCAATTTATTATTTTCATCTTTATATCTATCCAAATAAAATGGTTGTGAATAATGAATTACATCGATATGTGGATATAGTAAGTCATACATACGCATGAGTGATGTTTTTTATTTTCATAGGTTTTAAAAGGGATGGAAAAGAGTTATACCATAAAAAATAAAATATAATTATAAATATTATTTTATATTTATTATTTTATTTTGAGTAAAACATATTTATAGAGATTATAAAAAGAAATAAATTTAAAAGAATTGGTAAAGGTAATTACTTCTTCTTTGATAGACTTCCTTTAGATTCCTTCTTAAGGACCCTTGGAATGGTATTTAAAGAAAAAAAGAACTTATAATTCATGGATAATTAATTTTATAAGACAATTTGATGGTTTTGGTTGTTCTAATTGGCTCAAAGTTGTGTAAACAAAAGAGATAAAGGGTGTCCTTTTATAAGTGAGGGATGGGGAACTCTTTTAATTTTTAAAAATATTAAAATATATTAAAGTCACACTCAAGCCAAGGTTATTCCAAAATGAAATGGATTCAATGATAATGATTATACGTTCCTAATATAATCAACCAATAAAATTTCTATAGGATTAAAAATCATTTTAAACCTTATATTTGGTATTAACCCCTTTATTAATCATTTTTAACCTTAACTATGGTAAGAACTATTTCAATATTAAAGGGCTATAATTTTACGCATAATGTGAAAATTGGATAAAAATAGAAAAATGATCAAATTTTATACCATATATTATCCCCCTTATCCTATTTAATATATTTACGATTTTCAACTAAATTAAAAAACTATCATTTTCAGAAAATATCATTAATGTCATTTTTGACACTATTCATTTTATTTAAATTTTAAGGCATCAAGGAAAATATGGAATAAGAATATAAACATTTAAAAAACCTAATATTTGATATTTATTTTTAAAATTATTAGGTATCTATAACTCACCAAAAAAAATATTAATTTTTCATTTTTAAAATCATTTACATGGTTCTTCTACTACTTGCACAAGCATTGTGTCAGCGTTGTTTAAGAATTTAAGATAATTATTTCATAATTAAAATTTAAAAAAAACATCATGAAAAAAAATTAATTCATATTTCTAATAAATATTTAAAATATAACTTATCCTCCTATTATCATTATGAAAAAATTATAGATACATTAAAGTCAAGGGTGTAACATTTTAGAATATTCTATACTTAAAATAATATAAATGTCATTATCAAAGTAAAATGGAATAAAAATTTCATATATTAGAAGTTACAATGGATATAGAATAATTAATATCATACAATTAAATAAATTCAAGTGATGGATAAATTTTTTGAGCCTTATTATATTATTTTTACAATAATTACCTGATTTACCATTTACCGAGGTGATAAATTTTACCAAGGTTACGATTCATAATGCCAAAAACAAAATGGACATATTTAATAAATTAAAAACTTGTGATTAAAAATATGGGATCCATTTTATAAATTTTAATTACTATATGTTGAAGAAAATAATTTAAAAATAAACCCATAAAATGTAACGAAAAATAGTTTTCCGAAAAAAATTGTGTTTTGAAGCCTAGAAATTGACTTATATAAAAAATAAAGTAAAATTTTGTTCCTAATTTAAATAAAATGTATCTTATGACACTTCAGTATTACATATAAAATATAATCAGACTTTTATATTTTTTATTTAATGAAAATAAATTATAGTATTACAATAAACATTATTTTCATTATTCATTTAAAAAAATTTAGAAAAATCTCAGAAATTTTACATAATACAATGATTAAAAATGATATATTTATCACATGATAATATTTTAGTAGTTTTTTTGTTTTTTTAAACTTGGTGTTTCATATAAATAAATCTATCAAATAAATTTAATTTATTTAAAGAGAAATATCTCATTAGATCTCAGGGTGTTACAGTGACATCATATGTTTGTGATGAGGTAGATATATTAGGTGTGTCATGAGTGATATAGAATTAATAAAAAATTCATCACATGGTTTGTACCTTATATATATCTCCCCATTTTATAGAAATGGAACTATCTGATAAATTTCATGGTCATGGTGTTCAACAAGTTTATTTAAAATGATTTAAGAAAACTAATCAAGCATTGAGGTCAATGACACGAGCATACAACATGTTTGATGAGATATTAAGACAAATGGATTATATTATATAGTGTTCATTAGTATAAGGTATTTTTCATTATGATATTAATTTATTCCTATATAGGTGACTTCATGTGTGGCTAGATACTAATATTGGATTTTTCACACACTTATTAAACATATTGATCTTAGTTAAATTATATTTGAATTTAACTTTTTGAATAAATTGTATTTTGAAGGATAAATAATATTTATTGATTATTTTTTTATCATAAATATTCAAACACTAATTAAATTCAAAATAATATATATATATATGTGTGTGTGTGTGTGTGTGTGTGTGTGTGTGTGAGTTTGATATTAAATAAATATTTATTTTAATAAAATTGAGTACAATATTTATCTCTGGTTTTATTCATAAGATAATAAATAATGTTATATAGGTGTTATTAAGTAACAAAAATATTAAAATGAATATTTATTCACAAGATTTCGAATATGATCTTTATTTATAAATTGAATAATATTTATAATTTTATGTTTATTAAATTCTGAGGAAGGTGTATGAGATGATTTAAGGGCCTCGTAATAGAAATTATATAATATTAAACATAAATAAAATAAATAATGAATTAATTATTTTATAAAAATGATATTTATTAGGACAGTGAACTTCATTATATAATAATATTATTATTTTTATTATTATCATTGGTAATATATTTGATTAAATATTTGATTAAGAGACTTTTTGAAATTATCAATATTAAACCATAGCTTTGTATATCCTTATCTTATATAATTTTAGAAGGTGGTTATTTACAATGATTTACTAACCTAGGGTATACTCCCTATGAAGAACATATCTAAGGTTTTTCTCAAGACTAAAACAATTCATCATCCACCTTCACCCTCCCAATATATAGAGAACAAGAGAGATAATACTCCAAACCTAAAGGATTATTTTGAAATAAATATGTGCAATGTGAGATGTTTTTATCATTTATGCAAGCACAAGAAGTTTCATCAGAATTATTTGGAGATCATGGAACATGTTTGGATCATTATTAAAGGTATTATATTTTGGATCATATTAGTGTAATGAAGGTGCAACTCAAAGGAGGTAATTAAAATTTCCATCAAAGAAAGAATCTCAATTATGAGTTAATTATTATTATTAAATTAATTATAAATTTAACATGTAATATCCTCTTTTCTTTGTTTTGGAATTCTTTTTCGAGTTTCTTCTGTTGAAATCGTTAAACATGACATTTCTTCATAATGTTCTTGTGCATTTCTTGTAAAATCAAATAGAATCCATTTTGATTATGATCTCGACTAGCACTTCTACTATGCCAGAAACATGGTATCAGAGAGGTCATGTTTAAATTTATAATTTTTTAATTTTTTTTAACAATATCACAATTCAATTGTAAGGTTTTATTTATTTTTTGTTCTTTATCCGTTATGTTGAGATAATGATATTGTTCACTATCATTTGACCAAGATCAATCCAAGAATTGGTAAATTATTCATAGAGATTTCATGAAAAGGTATCAGAGATTTTGGTTACACATCCATATTACACACCTTGTAATAAATTACACATTACGTAGTCTCATTTAACCACACATGCATGCGGTTACCCCAATCATGGAAATTCATGTCATAGATCATTACGCAGGGTTTAATTTCACAGTAATTACATCATGTTTCAACTACTAGGGTGGAAAAAAGTTTACAAGGTTACACAACATGTTACAAATGTATAAACTATGCAATGACACAAGACATAGGTCTTATGCGATCAACAAACACAATGTCTAATTAATTCAAAAATCATATATGGACAACCAGTTGATAAATATGGGCTAGTTATTCTTACACAATGGGTAGTTAGTGTACATTCAATAAAACTCATAAATATCCACATAGATTAAATGTCAATTTCCTAGCTGTGTATCTCAAATGGCCATATAAATAGGTACATGGCATGTAGTAGGTTGTACTTCCCATATAACGCCTACCTATTTACGTGTAGTACGCGCCAAGCCAGATTGTACACAGTGTAAATTAATTATATATGGAATGAAATTACTTTAAGCATTAAAACCAAAATATACAATGTGTAGGTACATTTGCACAACCTCTGATAGGGTTATATCGAATTTTAAATTCTTAGTTATTTATTTTTATTTCAGAACAACACGTCATGTGTGATCCTCATATACAACATGGGAATTAATAGTGAAAGACACCACACATATTAACATGATTCATCTATCATACATGCCAAGATGACTAATTATCTTTACACATAGAACTACACTATGTAATAAAAAACATGATAGGTACACCACATTTCATATAAGTGAACATTACACACTAAAGACCAAACATAGTACCATGTATTTTATATGAGTACACACCATGTTGTCTCTAATACACATTATCTACATTAGTAATTTTAAATAAAAATAATTAATTTAATTTATTTAAAAATTTATAGTGTATAGAACTCTTATATATCTTCAGGACTTCTTGGAATATTAAGTAATATAAATAATTAATTAATTGATAAGACTATTAATTATTAATTTAGGATAAATTTATCTAAGTTAAATATAATGGTTTTAAATGAATGAAGGAAAGTATGAATATGATTTAATTGCATATATATGAATGATCATGAACATTACTGACCAACATATGTGTTGGGTTTTTATTAAATTTAATATTATTGCATGAGTTTTTATATATGATATTTTTTTATTAAATTAAATATGAACGCATGTAAATCATATATCCTATCATTATTATGTAGAACCTATGTGTCCATGATTAGTTTTATCTATTTCATACCTGTGATTCCCCTCACCTGTATGTGAGTAAAATTCATTTAAAGGACAGATCTTCATGGAGAAGAGTTTATTCAGAACCTGAGTTGAATATAAACCAACAAATAATATACAATGATCAATGGTGGAATATTGAAACTTGATCTAAGACTTGATAAAAGTTTTTTTTATCAAGGCTTATAATTTTATTTATCTTTCACTCAATAAATAAACCATTAGAAATCTTATGAACAAGTAAATTTTTTATTTTATTTTATCAGAGTGCATGGTTATCTTTCATTCAATTCATGTTTATAAGATGTTAAATTTGATCATAGAAATTAATATAACAATACATGAAAGATAAAGTAAAATGAATGGATTATCTATAAATTATTTCATCAAATACATAGTTAATTAATTATATAAAATATACATAATATTAATAATTCATGTAAAGGATAAAATAAGTATATTTATTCATAGATATAAAAAAATTAATCAAGTAAATATTAAGTTAGAAAAATATTCCATTACTTGATTTAGAATGGAACCATTGAACTAAGTGTTGGTTTATCCCTTGTTAACAAAATTATTTTTATTAGGGAGTTATAATGATGTTTTTTTATTGTTTTAACCAAGTTTACATCAATAGGATTATCCCTTGATAAAATTGGTGTAAATTAGAGGTAAGTGTTGAGGAAATATGAGTTAGGGTTTCTGAATTAGGGAGTCCACTCAAGGAATCAATGATTTGTGAGCTACAAGTTGACAGGACCACCTATATAAATACCTTTGAGTAATTTTATAGTACTTTATCTAGGTTATGAAATGGTAAATATGGGTTGTTTTCATTATAATTTCCATGTGATATGACATTTTGAGTCAAATAGTGAGGGGTATTGGGAAATTATAAAATATTAGTGAACTAATAAAATGATTAATTTTTTTTTCTCACAAGTTTTATGATCAATATAAAATTATATTAATTTTATTCAATTTTTTTAAAAAATGGAAACTTCATCAAGAATAATATCCCTATGATCTATATTAGAGAGAGAAAATATCAACACCGGTGGTAACTTCCATAAAGTTTTCTAAGTAACTACACATTTTAATAATCCAATAGTTAAAGCATTACATGATAAATTTGTAACACCCCAAGGATTTATAAATAAATTTAATATAGAATGTAATGCGCACAACACTAAGTCTCTGCAAAACAACAATTTGTTATTATAATTATTTAAACAAGATAGTCATAACCTAGCCATTAAACAAAAATTTTCCACTTTTATGATTTGAATTTCAAAAAATAGACATACACGGTAGATATTATTAAGATATTTCGAGTATGATGGGATCAACTTAATTTTTTGGTGAATAGTAACTTGACCCTTTTAAATAGTAATATAACTTTATGAATAGTAATATGACCATTATGTATAGTAAACTGGCCAAATAAATAGTAACCTCACCCATGAAAGTATAAATAAAATTTAGGAGTATTATAAATGAAATTATGATATATTTATATAATAGTATATGTAAATAAATGTTTTATTAATTATTAATTAAGTATTAGTGTTTTTATAAAACATAAATGTTTATTTAAAATTTTAAAATTAATTTAAAGATTCAAAAAAAAAATTATTTTCATAAAATATAATAATAACATATATTTTTATGTCTTGTTTTTATAAGATAATTTTATGAGACATTAGTTAATTTTTCAAAGTGTCATAAATTCAGTTATAATTTTGAATTTTAAATTTTTCGAGAAAATGAGGTTTTTAATTAAAAGATAATTTATCGTATTAAGGAAATTATTTTCATAAAATAGAGTTATTTTTTTAATTATAAATGTTTAAAAATGTTTATGATGAATTTTTGGTATTTTTTCTGAATTAGTTTAATTTTTAGTGAATTGTAAAAAATACAGTTATTAAGAAAATAGGATATTTTTTGTGAGAGCGACAAGAGATATTTATGATATAAAATTTATTAAACTTATGGAATAAAAAAATAATAATGTTATAATAGTAATATTTTACATAAATAATCCATAACAAGTATTTTATAATTTGTTTCATGATAGTTAAAAAAATTATAGCCAATACTGATGCAGTGTCTATACAGCATTGAAAATATCAAATTTAGTTCCTAATAAATAAAAATTGAGGGATAAAAATTATTTTCATGAAATTTAATTAATTAATATTTAAGTTTTAAGTTTTTTATGTTAAATTCTAAATTTATAGCTATATAATATTAATCATATCCAAATGTATGTTTAATGCTTGGGCAAGGCAAGAAAATGAAAAATAACAATTTTAATAAGTTTTCTTGACATGTATATGAGTGAATATAAATAATTAATTAATAAAAATCTTTATTTTGAAAATAATTAATTTATATTTAGGATTTTAATTTATTTTTTATTATTTTATATGAAATAATTAACATTAATGTTTATACAACGCTGATGCAATGCTTGTGCAAGAATAAGAAAAATAAAAAAAGTGTTTTTAATTAAAATTAAATGAATTATTGAATGACCCATATTTTAGATAAAACTTTTTATATAAGAAATTTTACCCATTTCTGTGTTTTTATTCTATTTTGGGATATTTTAGACCCATATGAATCATATTAAATCATTTATAATAATTTAGTTCAAAATGAAGTCAAGTTGTCACACTATAGTTTTTAATTTGTATAATATTTTAATATGACATTTTAAAAAAGTTTTATTTGAAAAAGAATAGTTTTTGGAAATTTAATAAAATTATATTTCTTGTGGAATTTTAATTTTACTTTTTATACAATAAATAAATTCTATAATGGCTTTTACAAAGATAATGTTGAGTTAATTTAATTAATGAAGAAATCAAATTAATGATATTTAGAATAAAAAAATAAATTTAATTTGAGATTTTAAAGAAAATTCAAATTTTACCTAGATTAATATGATTTTTATAAGATATAATAAAAAAATATTCTAATTTAAAACATTTTTATGTGTATAAAGTCATAGTTATGAATAGTGTTTATTATGTTTTAATAATTTGTGTAATTCCTAAATTACCCCTCACCTCGCTTATAAAAGGAGGCTTCTTCCTTCATAAATTTCATAAACTTATCCTTATTGTTTGGAAAAACTATGAATAATTCCCTCCAACTCAACCCATAATAAATTATTATTCTTTTGGTATCACAAAAATACCACTTCCAAGAGCTTTAAAGAGGTTATAAAATATAAATTTTCAATAGTTAAGATTCATTCTTCTTCTCTATCAAATTATTTATCACTTATACCTTATCCCTACCTATTATCCAATGATTCATGAAAACTCTAGTATCATATATATACTATAATTTTTCATGGTATATGCTTCATAAAATCTCTTTTTTTCTTCTTTTTATCTTAAATAAAAAAAATCGTATTTTTTGGTGTGTCAATTCACTACCTTTGTGAACGATGAGTTTTCATTTCACTTTACTGCAATCATGGGAATTCTTAATTCACATTTAATTTTTTAAAATGACCTAAATATATATATATGTTATCAATTCTGTATTACTATTTCTTTTTTACAAGCATGGCCATAATTAACCGACCTAGGAAATCATGAAAAGAACGCACCTGAAACAATGGAAATAACAAAATATTGTCAATAAATGGGTGGAAAATATTATAAGAATATTATTTAAGGTATTATAAACATGAGTTTTGTCCTATAATAAATTAATAACACTATTAAAACCAATATATATAAGATTTTAACAATTTTTAAAGAATTCAAACTCTAGGTAAGGGAAATCTTAACTCAATTTCCATTCATTGAGTTAAACATCTATGTCATTGGTTACATTTTTCCAAGAATGTGTGTGAATGACATATAATTTTTTTATACTTAATATCCACTTATATTGGGTGGATTTATATTTTTCACACATAATTATGTCACTGATTTATCCTCACTACAATGGTATGATCTTTGTAAGGGTTAACTTGACAATCTCATTATTATCTGAGATTGTTTATACGTAATTATTTAATTTGAAATATTTATCATCCACATACATGGTTATTTTAAATATTTAAAAAGGAATCTTTTTATGGTTTTATAGAAGTAATATTTATCTAAAACCTCATTTTAAATGTTTTGAAGATTTATTCTTTTAAATATTTCTCAATCATGTCCATGTTTTCGAAATGAGTTTTATGGATTTATTTATAAGGACATGAATTATTTAAAATGTTAATTTTTTAATGTCTCTGAAATTTTTCAAAGTGTTATGGGACACTTTTATTCAAAAATATCTTTTTAAATGTCCTATTTTATAAATGTGAATCTTTTGAATAAATTATTTCAAAGTAAAAAAGGGTATTTTTCTCAAGAAAGTTTTAATGATTTTATTAGATAATTTTCATCTATTTGAACACCCTTGTTGATTATTACATTTAATTGGGATTACTATTTTATGATATCATCTATCATGTTTTATTGAAAGGTTTATAAATAGTTTGATAGTAGATATTCTGTCTTGATACCATTCACTACATTACTATGAATGGTTAGTGATTATGTGTACTGATTAAGGAAAGTTATTTACACTTCATATGTTAGTTTCAATATTAGTACATATGTTTATTATGCTTAAACACTTTTATATAAGGAATGAATTGGAATAAGTAAGTGTTCGGTGGGGACCATTATAGCCCCTCAGTGCTTCTATAGGTCTCATGAGACAAACTAGCTTTGGTTTTTACCCGTTTATGTATGGACATCGCACAAGGCCTTGATGGTATGGTTATAATGTCCCACATTATGAATTACCTCATTATCAAGATAATAATTGGTATTCCATGTGATTTTTTTACTGGTATAATATCCATGTTTATGTTTTATTATGGTATTATTTTCATCTGTTATTCATATAATATTATTCTCAAGATTATATTTTAATGTCATGTGTTTTTTAGTTATTCACCATGCCATATTATTTATGCTTCCACTGTATTACTTACCCTTACTAAGAATCTGAGCTCACCCATTTCTTATGTTTCCTTTACCTAGGTTATGAAAAAAAAACTTTGAATAAGATTTTGATGATGTAGTTTATTTCATTTTATGTTGTATCATGTTTTATTTTTTTCCTTGGCGTATTATGGATATCATGACTGTAATATAGTCTTCCAAAACTGCTAAACTGATCAGACCTTTAGGATTTCATTCCTTGTAATCATGCCAATTTAATAAAATAATGCACTGACTAAGGGATTCTGGTGTCGAAGCGTTACAATTGGTATTAGAGGATATTTAGCAGCATCCTTGGAAACTAGATTTAGAAAGAAGAGATTATAGAATGTAACCATAAGATAAACTTTGAGGATAATATTATAAAAAATCTTATAATTTTGGTAAGTTAGAGATCATATGGATCCTCCTAGAAATACATCCCTATCTGGATACTATAAATGGACCTGGTTCTGGCATAGATGTACCTAGGGGTAACACTCTGACAAGGTGTTCTAAGCTTGACTTGGGGTAACGTGGTATATGACATATAGCATCCAACCATTTTATAACTTAAACTTTCATTACATTACACACAACTGAGGATCTTTAAGGTTTAGTGTCTTGGAAACCAGGAACATAATACATGAAAACAACATAAAGCATTCTTCTTAAACACTTGGAAGGCTTCTCCTTAATTTCATCCTAGGTTCATTACTGCATCTCATAACCTGGGGACATACATCAAAAGAAAGGGTGAGCAGAAGGCCCAGTAAGGGAAACAAGAGGAACATTTTACATGTGAACTTGATATACTTCAATAAGGACATGAAAAGAACTTTAAGGTATGAGAAAGAAAATCATGAGGCATTTCATAATAAAAACAACATTTTCCATAACTTGAAGATGTGGCTACATCATTTAACATAGACAATCATGAACATATCACCAAGGTCCATCCCCAAGGTGTCATTTGAAAATTACCAAGGTTATTCACCAAGGTATCATGAAAATTGTAATCTCTAGTGGTTACATCATTACCCAATGCATTGGAGCGCTATCAGGGAGCACCCTTAATTTGTCTTTATTATCATGTGAGCCACATATATCATCATCAAACATTTCATAAATAACCCACATAGCATAAAATAAATGGGTTTCATTTCATAATCATAACGTTTTAAAAACTGCTTTAAAGACATGATCTTTACGTCACTTTAAACCCATGGAAAGGGAATGCGGGTCTCATGTATGTAAATCCCAGAATTTAAAATGGAACATTTTGATATATATGTGAATACCCTTGTAGAAATAAGAGCTTTGAGTATTCACTTTATAACATAAAATAATTTTTGAGAAAAGAGAGAGGCATTTTGAGGGGAAAATTCTGCAGCATAATGGCTAAGTTTCGGGGTTTTAGAAAACATTGAAATGGGAGGGGACATGGGTCACCCACTCATAAATGATCCATAAAATAGTAGGGTGAAATAATAAGAAGGATATATGGACCTGGAAATGTAATTTGGAGGACATACCATTTGAAAAGAAAAGCATGGAAGGAAGACAAAAATTAGATTTCTCTTATGAAAATTCGGCAGCCTAACGGCGTCACTTAAACTTCAATAAAAATGAATTTGCAAGATCAAATAGGGTCTCTCATCATATGATCATAAGAGATCAGTATGATAGATATAGAGATCATACCCCAACATAAAAAAAAGAACTTGAAAGACTTGACATGAAAATCGAACTTGAAAAATGAGAAGGGTGAAAGAATCCCTTAAAAATTCGGCAGCCTAACGGCGTCACTTAAACTTTCATAAAACGAAATGATGAGAGTAAGAGGGGATCTCTCATCATATAAACATGAAAGGGCAGTAAGAGGAATATAAAAGAAACATCCTCTCACATAAAAACATGGAGCAGAAAAGGAATGACATAAAAGAGATTACATGAAAAGAAAGAGAGGGGTCGGATCCCTTACCTTAAAACGTGACTCTTGAAACTCAAAGGATTGGACCTTGAGGGCTTGGGGGCACCTTGGGAGGACTCCTTGGAAGTTAAGAAGACCAGAACTTCGTTGGGGGAGAGTTGGGAGTGAAATCTAAAGGAGGAAAGGGTGGGTATTTATAGGGAAAGTGAGGGGACAAAGCATTAATGGCCAAGGGACACCTCACTAGTGGTTTTGGCAAAACCATGGGCTTTCCCATGGTATTTACCCATGGTATTGGCCACTTGGGACACCTCACACCTTATATTACTATTCATAATTCGACCATATTGAATATATACTTAATACATCATTTAATGATGTCATTAAACACCCGTAACTTAAAAACTATACTTTCACTATTCACCGAAAATTCAACTTTCTCAGAATAATCCCAAAATTTCACCTTAACCAAATATCAATGCTATGATTTCAAAAATGAACTCCATTTTATGAAAATAATTTTCTAAATATTTTTAATTTTATTTTTAAATAAATACACTATTCACCGAAAATTTATTTTTTCAGAAAAATCCCCAAATATTACCATAACATAATATCGATGCTCTGAGTTCAAAAATAAAGTCATTTTTATAAAAATAATTTTCTAATTATTTTTAATTAAATTTTTAATTAAAAAACACTATTCATCCGAAAAAACTAATACTTGAATAATAATTTATGAAACCGTTATTTACCCATTTTATTGAATCACATTACTTAATCAAGGTGCCTAGATTATTTTAAAACTTTCTTTAAGTGAGATTTCTAATCCATTTGGTCACATTACTAATCCTAAGCATAAAATCACTATTCACTATTTACTATTCATCAAAAATTAAGTTGATCTTATTAGACTCCAAATTCCTTAATGAACACTTTTGTAGAAGACCATTTTTTGAAAATCATTACACATCATTAGTTATTTATAAATATTTCAAAATATCCCTTTTTTAAAATTCATCAATAAAATACATTCTAAAATTATCTGGACGTTTGAAATTTCACAAACATCACTAAAGGAAGAAATCTCAATTTATTCACCCGAAGGGATTACACAAGGAAGCTAGGGTCTCGTCACATAGCCCCTTATAACACCGGCATAAGACCTGAGTGTAAGGTGTGCTATGGTGAGAGAATCTGAGGGAGGCTCAGATAACATTGACCTAGTAGTAATCTCTACTAACTTGAACTTCTCCCGCAGGCGTTTCCGTTCAAGCTTGACACGCTGGAGTTCGGCTTGGGCTTGGTCCAAAGCGAAGCCCACAGATGCTACCTCCTTCCCAAGCTCTGATAAGTGGGCTTCATAAGGGTTGAGTCTACTGGATGAAGCCATCGACTCCTCTTTCTGCATTAACCATTAACATCTTATTAAATCAATAAGAGTAAGTTAATATACTACTCAAAAAGATTGGGTCGTTACATTCTTCCCCCCTTAAGAAATTTCATCCCCGAAATTTATACTTGAGGCCTAGTCGAAAAGGTGAGGGTACTTTTGCTTCATCGTTTCCTCAGGCTCCCAAGTCGCTTCTTCATATTTATGATTCCTCCACAACACTTTCACAAGGTGGGTAGTCTTGTTTCGTAGGACCTTGTCTCTACGGTCCAAGATCTCCACTGGCTGCTCCTCATAAGAGAGGTCATGTTCAAGTTGTACCACCTCTGGGTTCAGTACATGCGAAGGGTCGGGTATGTACTTCCTCAAGAGAGATACATGGAAGACATTGTGAACTTGAGCTAGGTTCGGTGGAAGTGCTAGACGATAGGCCACTGCTCCTATGCGATCAAGGATTTCATAGGGGCCAATGTACCTAGGGCTGAGCTTCCCTTTCTTCCCAAACCGCATGACTCTCTTCCATGGAGAGATTCGAAGGAAGACTTTGTCACCAACACCAAACTCCAATTCTCTTCGTCGATTGTCAGCATAGCTCTTCTGCCGACTCTGAGCAGCTTTTATGTATTGTTGGATGGCATGAACCTGTTCTGTCATTTCTTGCACAAGATCAGGCCCAAGAAGCTTCCTCTCACCAGTTTCATCCCAACAAGTAGGAGTTCTACACCGCTTTCCATACAGAGCTTCATAGGGTGCCATCTGAATACTCGCATGGAAGCTGTTGTTATAGGAGAACTCCACTAATGGGAGGTGTTGATCCCATCCACCTTTAAATTCCATTGAGCATAATCTCAACATGTCTTCGAGTGTCTGAATATTCCTTTCAGATTGGCCATCAGTTTGAGGATGATAGGCCGTACTAAAATTCAATTCAGTATTCAGAGCATGCTGAAGACTTCTCCAAAATTTTGATGTGAATCTTGGGTCACGATCAGATACGATGGATAGTGGTACCCCATGCAGCCTTACCACTTCCATCACGTATATCTTGGCAAGCTGATCCAGATAGAAATTTTCCCGAATAGAGATAAAATGGGCTGTCTTGGTGAGACGGTCCACAATAACCCATATCGCATTGTTTCCATTGGATGTTTTTGGGAGACCAGTTACAAAGTCCATGGTGATATTATCCCACTTCCATACTGGTATGGGTAGCGGTTGTAATACCCCCTTAGGAAGTTGTCTTTCTGCCTTTACTTGCTGACACACCAGGCACCTTGTAGTGTAATCGGCAATCTCTCTCTTCATGTTATCCCACCAATAATGATCACGAAGGTCTCTATACATCTTAGTGCTTCCCGGATGTATAGAGAAAGTAGAGCTATGAGCTTCATCCATCAGTTCTTTCTTTATCTCCGGAATAGATGGAACACATAGTCTTGTACGAAATTTCAATACACCTTCTTGATCAATATTGAAATCAGGGAACTTCCCATCCTTTACAGCCTCGAACTTCTCCTGAAGCAAAGGATCTTCTTTTTGAGCCTTCTTGATCTTCTCTAGTAATGAAGGTTGAGAAATCATTTGGGATAGGGTTGATGATGTCCCTTTCCTTATAATTCCCATGTCCAGTTTTACTAGATCTTTAATCAAGGGATCTCCCAGGATCCTCATTGTTGCCAGAACAACAGGATCATTCCTACTTAACGCATCCGCGACTTTGTTTGCTCTTCCAAGGTGATAATGAATTGAACAATCATAGTCTTTAATAAGCTCCAACCATCTCCTTTGTCTCATGTTCAATTCTTTCTGAGTGAAAATATACTTTAGATTTTGGTGGTCAGTGTATATATCACATTTCTCCCCATAAAGATAGTGCCTTCATATCTTTAGAGCAAAAACAACTGCCGCCAGCTCTAGATCATGCGTAGGATAATTCTGCTCATGAATCTTCAACTGTCGAGATGCATAAGCAATTACTTTGTCATTTTGCATGAGGACGCACCCAAGCCCTTTCAGAGATGCATCGCTAAAAATAACGAATCCTTCTCCGATAGAGGGTAGTGTTAACACAGGTGCAGTAACCAATCTCTTCTTCAGCTCTTGGAAACTTTCCTCACATTCCTTTGTCCAGATGAACTTAACCCCTTTTCGAGTCAACTTGGTTAGTGGATTAGAAAGCCGTGAAAAGTTTTTCACAAACCTCCTATAATATCCCGCTAAACCAAGGAAACTACGAATCTCAGTTACTGTTGTGGGTTGAGGCCACTCCTCCACAACCATTGTCTTTGCAGGGTCAACCGAGATTCCTTCATTGGTTACGATGTGCCCCAAGAAAGCCACTTGTTGTAACCAAAACTCACACTTGCTGAAAATCCCAAAGAGCCTCTCTTTCCGTAGAGTTTTCAAAATAACCCTCAGATGATCTTCATGCTCCTCACGACTTTTTGAATATATCAAAATATCATCAATAAAAACTACCACAAAGTTATCAAGGTAGTCCTTAAAGACTCTATTCATCAAATCCATGAAAATAGCAGGAGCATTAGTCAAGCCGAAGGGCATAACAGTAAACTCATAATGCCCATATCTTGATCGGAAGGCAGTCTTTGGAATATCTTCCTTCTTCACCCTCAGTTGATGATAACCAGATCGAAGGTCAATCTTAGAGAAGAATTGAGCCCCATGAAGTTGGTCAAATAAATCATCAATTCTTGGAAGAGGGTATCTGTTCTTCACTGTGATCCCGTTCAGTTCTCTATAATCAATGCATAGCCGCATTGATCCATCCTTCTTCTTCACAAAGAGAACTGGTGCTCCCCAAGGAGACACACTCGTTCGGATAAACCCCTTCTCCAACAAGTCTTGGAGTTGTTTCTTTAGCTCCTCTAGCTCCACATTTTCCATTCTATACGGAGTCTTTGATATCGGTTGGGACCCAGGTATGAGTTCAATGGATAAATCTACCTCTCTCTCTGGGGGAGGTCCAGGTAACTCCTCAGGAAATACATCCATGTATTCCTGAACAATCGGAACATCTTCTATTTGTATGCTCCCTTTTATTTCTTCATCACCATCGATTAACTCCATAAAGAAAGCTATAGGAGGTGCTTCTAGATAGGGATCAGTTCGGGATATCTCTCCTTGGAAGATAACTGTAGGTCGTTCTTTCAAGACTACTGAGATTTCCTTACTTCTTCATTTGATCTTAGCATTATACTTTGAGAGCCAGTCCATCCCTAGTATAATGTCGAATTCCATCATGGGAATGACTACTAGATTTGCGATAAGATTGTGCTCACCAAAGTAAACACTAGAGTCTCTAAACACTATTGATTCATAGATAATCCCACTTGGAGTCTTGACTGACAACTCTACCTCAAGCAATTCGGGGATTGATTCTATATTCTTTGCAAACTTGGAAGAAATAAAGGAATGCGTAGAACCAGAATCAAATAAAGCACTTGCTAGCTTTGAGAGGACAACAATAGTACCTGCTACCACATCGTTCAGAACTTCAACTTCAGTTGTTGTGATAGCGAAAGCACGACCTTTCTCCCTTGGCCTCTGCTGAGGTTGATGGTGATTCCCCTCCACCGCCCTCGGATTTGGACATTGATTAGCAAAGTTCCCAAGCTGTCCACACTTGAAGCATGTGACTTCGGGTAGGGCCAGAACCATCTTTCCTCTGTCGTTAGTGTTGGGAAGTTGAGGCTTCACATCACCACGACAATTCCGAGAAATATGGCCTTCTTTTCCACACCTATATCACTTTCCACTTCCGATCAAGCAGTTCCCCGCATGCTTCTTCCCACATTTATTGCATGTGGCATGTTGCATATGCTTTCCACCTCTTTCCTGATCAAAACTTCTTCCCAGGCTCGGTTCTAGAGTTCTCTTCTTCTCATTAGATTTGTGAGACCACTATGTCTCCCCAAACTCTAGTTCAACTTTCATAGAACTTTGAACTATTTCTTCATAGCTATCGTAGTCCCTGTTGGCTAGATTCTTCCGCAGATGTGGTCGTAGTCCGCCAAAGAATCTATCAACCTTCCCATTAGGGTCCATGACAAAGCTTGAGGTATAACGGGAAAGCCTTGTGAAGTTCATCTCATAGCTTCCGAAAGATTCGTTCTCCTTCTGCTTCAGCTCGAGAAACTCTTTCTCCATTTTCGTTCTCATTGAACGAGGGAAATACTTGTTAAAGAAAATCCCCCGAAATTCTTCCCACTCCATAGCTTCCATCTCTCCTCGTGGCTTCGTGTTTTTGATCAGTGACCACCACTGATCAGCTTCTCCCTCTAGGCGGTAAACAGCAAGGGTGACTTTTTCTTGTTCCGAACAATGAAGTACAGAAAAGATCTTTTCAATGGAGCTTATCCACTGTTCTGCAACCAATGGGTCAGTAGATCCACTGAATGTTGGCGGTCGTTGATGCATGAAGGACTCAACAGAAAGTTGTTCCCTTCGTGGTGAGGTTGTCCTCTCAGCTTGATTCAAGCTATTACTCATAACTTGAGTCAGTTGGTTCATCATTCGCATGAATGTTTCCATTCCGGCTTCTATCGGAGGGCCATCAGCACATGGTGCATTGCAGTCACCATCGGCACGGTTTCTCCTATTGCCTGCCATTTTCTAAAAGAATAAAACCTTAGTGAGAAACTTATTTCATTTATGAATCTTTTAACTAAGACTTCGTGCTTAGACAATTATAGTTCTCTATAATTCCTTCATAATGATTCATAAAAAGTATGTGATTGACCAAACATATCCCCCGGGAGTGTCGTAACCAAGAGTGCAGCAAGGCCCGTTATCGTGCACCAGTTCCCGTTCGATTCTAGCTCAAAGAGGTGTTTTCGGGTTTTACCCCTATGTACATCTGTTCCAGAGCCACCTCTACCTGCTCGTATCCAGACAGGGATGTATTTTTTTGATAGACCACTTACTCAATACTTACCAAAATACCAGGAAGTTTTCCTATACTTAAACTTTTCTATAGGGTTCTTCCTAATTTTTTTATTATATCCTAATTTCCACAAATAACTAAACCATCCTTTGATACCAACTATAGCATCCAACCATTTTATAACTTAAACTTTCATTACATTACACACAACTGAGGATCTTTAAGGTTTAGTGTCTTGGAAACCAGGAACATAATACATGAAAACAACATAAAGAATTCTTCTTAAACACTTGAAAGGCTTCTCCTTAAGTTCATCTTAGGTTCATTACTGCATCTCATAACCTGGGGACATACATCAAAAGAAAGGGTGAGCAGAAGGCCCAGTAAGGGAAACAAGAGGAACATTTTACATGTGAACTTGATATACTTCAATAAGGACATGAAAAGAACTTTAAGGTATGAGAAAGAAAATAATGAGGCATTTCATAATAAAAAAAACATTTTCCATAACTTGAAGATGTGGCTACATCATTTAACATAGACAATCATGAACATATCACCAAGGTCCATCCCCAAGGTGTCATTTGAAAATTACCAAGGTTATTCACCAAGGTATCATGAAAATTGTAATCTCTAGTGGTTACATCATTACCCAATGCATTGGAGCGCTATCAGGGCGCACCCTTAATTTGTCTTTATTATCATGTGAGCCACATATATCATCATCAAAAATTTCATAAATAACCCACATAGCATAAAATAAATGGGTTTCATTTCATAATTATAACGTTTTAAAAACTGCTTTAAAGACATGATCTTTACGTCACTTTAAACCCACGGAAAGGGAATGCGGGTCTCATGTATGTAAATCCCAGAATTTAAAATGGAAAATTTTGATATATATGTGAATACCCTTGTAGAAATAAGAGCTTTGAGTATTCACTTTATAACATAAAATAATTTTTGAGAAAAGAGAGAGGCATTTTGAGGGGAAAATTCTGCAGCATAACGGTTAAGTTTCGGGGTTTTTGAAAACATTGAAATGGGAGGGGAAATGGGTCACCCACTCATAAATGATCCATAAAACAGTAGGGTGAAAGAATAAGAAGGATATATGGACCTGGAAATGAAATTTGGAGGACATACCATTTGAAAAGAAAAGCATGGAAGGAAGACAAAAATTAGATTTCTCTTATGAAAATTCGGCAGCCTAACGGCGTCACTTAAACTTCAATAAAAATGAATTTGCAAGATCAAATAGGGTCTCTCATCATATGATCATAAGAGATCAGTATGATAGATATAGATATCATACCCCAACATAAAAAAAATAACTTGAAAGACTTGACATGAAAATCGAACTTGAAAAATGAGAAGGGTGAAAGAATCCCTTAAAAATTCGGCAGCCTAACGGCGTCACTTAAACATTCATAAAACGAAATGATGAGAGTAAGAGGGGATCTCTCATCATATAAACATGAAAGGGCAGTAAGAGGAATATAAAAGAACATCCTCTCACATAAAAACATGGAGCAGAAAAGGAATGACATAAAAGAGATTACATGAAAAGAAAGAGAGGGGTCGGATCCCTTACCTTAAAACGTGACTCTTGAAACTCAAAGGATTGGACCTTGAGGGCTTGGGGGCACCTTGGGAGGACTCCTTGGAAGGTAAGAAGACCAGAACTTCGTTGGGGGAGAGTTGGGAGTGAAAACTAAAGGAGGAAAGGGTGGGTATTTATAGGGAAAGTGAGGGGACAAAGCATTAATGGCCAAGGGACACCTCACTAGTGGTTTTGGAAAAACCATGGGCTTGCCCATGGTATTGGCCACTTGGGACACCTCACACCTTATATTACTATTCATAATTCTACCATATTGAATATATACTTAATACATCATTTAATGATGTCATTAAACACCCGTAACTTAAAAACTATACTTTCACTATTCACCGAAAATTCAACTTTCTCAGAATAATCCCAAAATTTCACCTTAACCAAATATCAATGCTATGATTTCAAAAATGAACTCCATTTTATAAAAATAATTTTCTAAATATTTTTAATTTTATTTTTAAATAAATACACTATTCACCGAAAATTTATTTTTTCAGAAAAATCCCCAAAAATTACCATAACATAATATCGATGCTCTGAGTTCAAAAATAATGTCATTTTTATAAAAATAATTTTCTAATTATTTTTAATTAAATTTTTAATTAAAAAACACTATTAATCCGAAAAAACTAATACTTGAATAATAATTTATGAAACCGTTATTTACCCATTTTATTGAATCACATTACTTAATCAAGGTGCCTAGATTATTTTAAAACTTTCTTTAAATGATGATTTATAATCCATTTGGTCACATTACTAATCCTAAGCGTAAAATCACTATTCACTATTTACTATTCATCAGAAATTAAGTTGATCTTATTAGACTCCAAATTCCTTAATGAACACTTTTGTAGAAGACCATTTTTTGAAAATCATTACACATCATTAGTTATTTATAAATATTTCAAAATATCCCTTTTTCAAAATTCATCAATAAAATACGTTCTAAAATTATCTAGATGTTTGAAATTTCACAAACATCACTAAAGGAAGAAATCTCAATTTATTCACCCGAAGGGATTACACAAGGAAGCTAGGGTCTCGTCACATAGCCCCTTATAACACCGGCATAAGACCTGAGTGTAAGGTGTGCTATGGTGAGAGAATCTGAGGGAGGATCAGATAACATTGCCCTAGTAGTAATCTCTACTAACTTGAACTTCTCCCGCAGGCGTTTCCGTTCAAGCTTGACACGCTGGAGTTCGTCTTGGGCTTGGTCCAAAGCGAAGCCCACAGATGCTACCTCCTTCCCAAGCTCTGATAAGTGGGCTTCATAAGGGTTGAGTCTACTGGATGAAGCCATCGAATCCTCTTTCTTCATTGACCATTAACATCTTATTAAATCAATAAGAGTAAGTTAATATACTACTCAAAAAGATTGGGTCGTTACATGACAACAGACCTTAATGTGAACCTAGTTTGACACTCCTAGGGTATATGCTTAGGATAATTCACATTTTCTTTACAAACCATTTTAAAGAATTTAAAAGTAAATATGTACCCAAAGAAAACATTTTTATGATTATGAGGTTAGATATTCATAAATTTTTTAATTTATGTAAATTATTTAACTAGTATGAGAACTATACATTATATTTCATAATGTTATGATCTAATCTAATGTATTAAATTATTTATAAATTCTTCTTAGTGGAAGGAATGGGATCTTCATCAGTTCACATGATCCAAAGATTAAGAAGGATCTTTTATTTTGTGGTCTTATACAAATTTTTCAAAGGAAACTAGTATCCAAAACATTTTCATCATAGGAGGAGATAATATCATGTCCTTCTAAGGAGAAAGAGTTTTCTATTTATTGTGGATCAGTAAAGAAGCAAGATAAGAATCAGATGACTGAGAAAAAGATAGATAAAGGGAAGAAGAGAAAGAATTATTCTACCACATGTAATGATTATAGAATGAAACACCATAGAAAATGCATAAGAGAAAAAGGAGCTTATCACAAGTGTGGAGAAAAAAATCCACCATGATCATGATTGTAAGTAAAGGAAATAATTTTTCAATGTTCATTGTTTAAACTATAAGGATATGGGGTACTATGATAATTAATGTTCCAAGCATTAATGAAATATAGCTCAGAAAATTCAATGGGATCATGGTAAATATTTTTCTGTTACTATATTAGAAATTGAATAAGTAGTGTATTTGTGTCATTGGGTCGAAGAATTATGTTATTATTATAAGAGTTATAAGATATATAAGGATTGTACAATAGTATTGTTTGATTAAAGATTTAAGAATGTATGTTGAATGGTAATAAGGAAAAGTGACTCAGTGGAAAGTTAATATTTTAGAAAAGTATATGGTGGAGGGAAATACAACCATTAATATGTTCTAAGTACTGAGATGTAGATTTCAGAATAAAGATCTGATTTATTTGGATAACGTAAATTGGATATCACTTACTATATTGGATCTAAGTATGGAATGTCGACAAATTGGATTATATAATCATTGTTAGAGTCTATAATATTTTGTATTTAAGGAATATATCTATTATCTTATTTTTTACATAAGGAATAAGGAAACATGAACGAATTTAATAAGGTTTTATGGTAATTTTAGTTATTTCCATGCTTTAAGAGAATATAAAAAGAATTTACTCACATATTTATATGTGATGATTAAGAGCCACTTCATGTTGTTTAATAAGTTAATTTTGGAAATCCAGTGATATTATTACTAAATTTTAGGATCATGATATTTTGGAAAAGTAAAGCATTTATGAATTTGTTGAATTTTATCTTTGGACAAGGTTTTAGAGATTATTATACCCTTTGATACCACATTTATCATGAAATGAAGTAGGAATAGTTAAAGGTACAACCTAATTATAAGATTGTGTTTATAGAAATGTATCAAGTACTCATATTTCCTTAAATTATTATAGAGTAAAATGATTCCTTAACTTTAGGGAAAGGATATTGGAACAAAAAAAAATGGTATCCTAGTTCCTTCTTTTCAAAAGTGGATTTTCCACAAACCTATTTTCTAGTATCGAGATTTTTTTCTTTTTGGAAGTGAATTTTAAAATTAAGAGGAAAAAAATTATTGAATGTGGGTAGAATGTAACACCTTGAGGATTTATAAATAAATTTAATGTAAAATTTAATTCATATAACACTGAATCTCTACGAAACAACACTTTGTTATTATAATTATTTAAAAAAGATAGTTATAACCTAGTCGTTAAAAAAATTCCGCTTTTGTGATTTGAATTTAAAAAATGCTCAAACATAGTTGCGATTAGAAATATAGTTATAGTCTTATAGGATCAACTTAATTTTTGGTGAATAGTAACTTGACCTTTTTAAATAGTCATGTTGCCCTTATAAATAGTAATATGACCCTTATGAATAGTAAAATTACCAAATGAATATTAACCTCACCCATGAAAATATAAATAAAATTTATGCATCTTATAAATGAAAGTATGATATAATTATATCATAGTATATGTAAATAAATATTTTAGAAATTATTAATTAACTATTTGTATTTTTATAAAACAAAAATGATTATTTAAAATTTTATAATTAATATAATGATTCAAAATAAAATGTATTTTAATAATATAGAATAATAAGTTAATATTTATAAGTCTTATGATTATAATATATTATTATGAGATATTAGTTAATTTTTCAAAGTGTCATAAAATCAGTTATAATTTTAAAATTTATATTTTTTTGTGAAAATAATGTTTTTATTTATAAACTTTATTTATCATATTTAGAAAATTTATTTCATAAAATAAAGTAAATTTTTGAATTATTATCATTGAAAAATGGTTTGGATTAATTTTTGGGATATTTCTGAAATAGTTGAATTTTTAGTGAATAGTAAAAAAATATAGTTTTTAAGAAAATACTGTATTTTTTTAGACAACGTCAAGAGATATTTATGATATAAAATTTATTAAAATTATTTAATAAATAAATAATGATATTATAATAGAAATATTGTACGTAAATAATTCATAACATGTATGTTATAATTTTTTCCTTGATAGGTATAAAAAATATTGTTAGTACCAACACAGTGTCTGCACAACATTAGCTTTTCCAAATTTGGTTCCTTATAAATAATAATTGAGTAAAAAAATATTTTCCTGAAATTTTATTAATTATGATATATTATTGAAGATTTTATATGTTAAATTCTAAATTTATAGTTATATAACTTTAGTCTTATCCAAATTTCTGTTCAATGTCTGTGCAGAGCAAGAAAAGTCAAAATAACAAATTTAAGAAGTTTTATTGACATGTATATGAATGAATATAAAAAATAAACGAATATAGAACTTTATTTTGAACCTCATTAATTTATTTTTATGATATAAATTCATTTTTAATTTTTATATATGAAATAATTAACATTAATGCGTATTCAACAGTAATGCAGTGCTTGTGCAAGAATAAGAAAAATAAACAAAGTGTTTTTAATTAAACTTATAAGTAGTATTAAATGACCCATATTTTAGATAAAAAAATTATATAATCATGTGTTGTCCATTATCATGTTTTATTATATTTTAATACATTTTAGACCCACATGATTCTCATTAAAGCCTTTATTGTATTTTAATTCAACAGGAAGTCAAGGAGTCGCATTATAGTTTTTAATTTGTATAATATTTTAATATGAGGTTTTAAAAAAGTTTTATTAGAAAAAGAATATTATTTGGAAATATAATAAAATTATATTTCTCAAATAATTATATTTTTAATTTTTATAAAACAAATAAATTCCAAAATGGATTTTAGGAAAATAATGCATTATTAATTTAATTAAGGATATTAAAAATAAAAAAAAGTAATTTGATATTTTTAAGCTAATTAATATTTCTCCTAGATTAATATGGTGTTTCTATGATATAATAAAGAAATTATTCTAATTGAAAACTTTTTTTATGTGTTTAACACTATAGTTATGAATTGTTTTTATTTTAAAAAAATTGTTTTTCATGAATAAAATATTGTATTAAATAATTTAAAAAACAAAAAAATTATTGAAAAAAACCAAAAATGATAAAATTACTTTTAAAATGTAATAAAATTTAATTTTAGACCTTTTTTGAAGTCTTAAACCCTATAATTGATTTATGATATTTTAATTTTTTGATTAATTCCTAAGTTACCCCTCACCTCACTTATAAAAGGAGGATCTTTCCTTCACAAATTTCATAACCTTAATCATTATTTTTTATCCACAATATACTAGAATATATCCTCCTCAAACCTTACCATATTCTTGTTCTTCTGGTCTTAGAAAAATTCCACTTCTAAGAGCCTTAAAGAGGTTTAAAAAGAGAAATATTTAACAGGTAAGATTCATTCTTCTTCACTATCAAATTATTTCTCACTTATACCTTATCACTACCTCTTATCCAATGATTCATGAAAACTCCAGTATAATATATATAGTTTAATTTATTTTTTATGTCATATTCTTCATAAAATCTCTTATTTTCTTCTTTCACTTTTAAATAACGAAATTTTCATCTATGGTGTGTCAATTCACCGACTTTGTGGACGATGATTTTTTGTTTCACATTAAAAAATCATGGGAGGTATTAATTCACATGTAATTCATTAAAATGAAATTAATATATAAATTTTATCAATTCTAGATTATTATCACTTTTTTACAAGTAATATCATAATAAACTGACATTTGAAACCCTGAAAATAATGCAGCTGAAACAATTCAAATAACAGAATATTATTAATAAATGGGTGGAAAATATTATAAAAAATATTATATAAGTTTTTATAAACATTAGTTTAGTTATTTATTAAATTAATAACACTATGAAAACCATTATACAGGAGATTTGAATAAATTTTAAATAATTATTACCTGAGGTAAGGGAAGTCTTAAATCAATTTCCATTCATTGAGTTAAGCATATATGTCATTGGTTATGTTTTTCCAATAATATTAGTGAATTAACTCTAATTTATTTGTATAGAATATCTAATTATATTTAGTGATTTTATATTTTTCACCCATAATTTTTTTATTGATTTATCCTCACTCTAATGATACGATCTTTGTAAGGGTTAATTTCACAATCTCATTATTATTTGAGATTATTTATACGTAAGTATTTATTGGGACATATTTATCATCCATGTCCATGTTCTTTTTAATATTTTCTAAAGTAATCATTTTAAGATTTTATTTAAGGAATCTTTATCTAAAACCACATTTTAAATTTTTTGAAGATTTATTTTTCTAAATCTTTCCACGTTTTCAAAATGGGTTTTATGGATTTATTTATAAGAACATGAATTATATAAAATGTTGATTTTATAATTCTTATAAAAAAAATTTAAAGTGTTATGGGATAATTTTATTCAAAAATATCTTTTTAAATGTATTATTTTATAAATTTTCAGTTATTGAATAAATAATTTCAAAGTAAAAATGGTATTTTTCTCAAAAAAGTTTTAGTGATTTTATTAGAGAATTTTAATTTATTTAGAAACCCTTGTTGATTATTATATTTAACTTGGATTAATATTTTATGATATCATATACCATATTTTATTGAATGGTATATGATTAGTTTGACTGTGGATGTTCTATCTTGATATCATTCACCATATTACTCTGAATGGTTAGTGATTATGTTTACTGATTGGGAAAAGTTATTTACCTTTCATTTTTTAGTTTCAATATGAATGTATATGTTGATTATATTTTACCCCTTTCATATTATGAATACATTGGACTTAGTAAGTGTAGTTTGGGGCCCTATATATCCCCTTGGTGCATCAATAGGTCTCATGAGACAAACTAGTTTGGGTTTTTACCCATTTTTTATATAGTATTGGCACGAGACCTTGAGCTCCACCTTGATTGACAAGGTAACTCTTTCCACTCCCACTGATAACATTAATATCGATGTTGAGTATAAAAGGAAGCCTCTTTTTTGTACTGAATGCATGGTTGTTGTACACTCGTTGGAGTTATGTCGGAGGAAGATCTCTTGTGAGAAATGTGGGATAAAGGGACATCTGGCTACTCTTTGTAGAAGGAAACTTGAGGGCAAGCATGTGGATTTTTCAAATCATGATAGAGATTCTCTCAAAAAATCATCTGCTTCTCAGGTTGAGATGTTGGCTTATGGGAAATCTGTTTCTCGTGTGCACAATTTGAAGGGTAAAGGACCGATAGTGGATACGTCTCCGATGAGTGGTCCCTCTGCTCGGGCTGATTTTTCCAAGGAGACTACACCTAAGGATGGTGGTGGTGTTACTCTAACTGGGATAGTTGATACTGGACATACTTCTAGTATATCTGTTAATACTAGTATGAATGATAGTCCTAATGCAGGTGTGATACAAGATGAGACTATTGAGTTGGCTCCTTTTGGGCCTTCTCATAATGTTGATTGTCATCAAGAAATTCAGAATCTTTTGACCTCCTCTAATATTTCTGGGAAGTGGGGTGACATCTCTAAAGCGGAAGTGACAACACCAGATTGTGGTGGTCCTAACACTTTCAAAGATGCACTACTTTCTGGGAAAGGGAAGGTTGATGACTGCTTAGTCCTCGCTCCTGCTCCCTCGAAGAGACGACCAAGGAAGGATTATTCTAACATACCTCGTACTGTGTCTACACGATCTTCTAAGCCTTCTGGTAAGTTCAACTCTGATATTCTTAAGATCCTCAATCAGGGTAAGCCCCAATCTGAATGGGAAACTGCTGATGAATCTGAATATGGGAATGACATGTCTTATTATGATCTGTAATGTTGTGTTTGATGGATGAGGGCAAGTTACTTTATTTGACCCCGCCCGCCTCCTCCGTAACTTTTTCTTTTATTTAATAAATAGTCAGAGGCTTAGCTTCTGGCTGATCTTGCTTGTTATTGGCACGAGACCTTGAAGATATGGTTACAATATCTCATATTATACATTCCCCCATTATAAAACTAGTAATGGATATTCCATGTGATTATTGGACTAGTATAATATCCATGGTTATGTATTATTATGTAATTATTTTCCTATTTTATTCATAAAATTTTATTTTCCTCTTTTATTCTTTAAACATCATTATAAACCCTAAAGTTATCTAAACCATCCTATGATACCAACTATAAGGACCTTGCCTTATTACATTATATAATCTTTATTTTAGTTAAGAAATCACTTCCTTTTACATTGAGTATCTTTTCAAGTTTAGAGATTTAAATAATTGGTACATGAAACATTCATAAAACTACACATTATTACATAGTGGATACCATAAAAATAGTATTCCTTTCTTAAAAAATATAAAACTTTTCACATAAATCATGATTTCTTTGAATAATATTCAGACATTTAACTTGTCTTCTTTCTTTTTCTTACTCGTCCTTATAACCTATGAAAATCATTTAAAACTTGGTATGAGCACAAAAAACTCAGTAAGGGATATAAAAAAAGGAAATTCCATGAATACTTGAAACATATGAAAACATTTTCAAAAGGAATACTTGTTACCCATATATACTTACTTTTTGTAAAATGATATTTCCAAAAGATCCCCACAAAACATAATAACATAAAAAACCCCTAAAGGTATCTTGACACATTATTTACAAAATATTTTAACCATCTCATCTATCTTATAATTTGTAACCCTCATGGCTACCTTACAATTTGTGGAACCATCGCAGTTACACTTAGAGTACCATACGGTTGACCTCCAACTTACACATACCCAATGAATTTGAGGTAGATATAGGTCCCACCCTTAATCATAAATAATTCTCAATATCTAGAACATAATCATACAATATGAATAATAGCATAAAAACATTGCTTTTGAATTTTTTAAAATATAATTTTAAAAGAAGATTTTAAAAGAAAAGTCCCTTATAAATATCATATAATTGAAGTGAGACTTAATAGAGTGGATGGAATATGTATATAATCTATAAATACACATAATTAAAAATAATATAATCACAATTAATCACACAAAAAATTTAAATACCACATAAATAATTAATTATAAGGTTAACCCAAAGGATGGAAATCAGGTTAATTATTCCCTTATATAGAGCTTGTCTTACTTAAAACTTGTTCAAACCTCCAGTATAATGGTTAAAATAGTGTCATTGATATCTTAAATAAACATATAAATATTTATAATACCTTATATTATCATTTTATTACATTTTTTTACCCTTTAATTGTTAGTATTTTGTTCCTTGCACTGTTTTATGTAAGTTCTTTACATGATTTCCATCATTGGTTCATGATGGATTATTCTTGTCGATTGGAAATGAAACTCTAGAATTGGAATATAATGGTGTTTATATATTTATAGTACCATAAATTATATCATTTATTATTTTTAATTCTTACATGAGGATGATTCATAAGTTAAAAAATTAATGATGATTGTTTAGATCATTTTAGTGGTTCTTTGATAATAATGACCTCATTTTGTTTTATAAATTAAAACCATGAGTAAAAAAGAATTAAAGAACCATGCATGAGATATAATAAGTATATTATAACATTTTTTAAACATAAAAATGGTTTTATGACCCGACATGGAGTAATTAAAGCAAATTGAAATCACATCGTCAATGATGTCTTTAATTCGACACATCACGGACAATGTTTTTAATTTCTTGAATAAGTGTCAGAGGAGAAGAAGATTGATGAGAAATTTTCCATTAACATGAGAGAATCTATAATATACAAGATTATAGATCTTTAATTCTTCTATTATAATATGATTTGAGGAAATAATAAGAAAATAAAGGAACTCAAAATAAAAGAAAATTTGAGAAATTCTTTACGAAAATTCGGCAGCCTGACGACATCGTTTAAATTTTCATAAAATAATTTGATGAGAGAAAAAGGGGTATCTTATAATTATTACATAATATGGGAAGTAATGGGTATATGGAATGAAATATCCCAAAATATGAAAAATGGAATGAAAAAGAATAACATATAATGAAAGGAAAGAAAGAAAATAAAAGATGATGTTTACCTCTTGATCTCTTTTCCTTGAGATACCTCTTAAGGCCTTTCGTTTTGGCCTTTTGGTGAGACCAGAAACTCTAAGACGTGGGGAAGATACTTCTAAGTAGTATTGAGTAGAACTTAGGTAGGGATCAAGGCTAGAGAGGTGTGGGAGGAAGAGGGGGATGAGGGTGGTATTTATAGTGGAGGAGAGGGGGTATTTTTCAACATTTTAATCATTATTATAATATTTTTTCTCAAGACTATAAATAATATTAATTAATGTGAAAAAAAATAGTAATAATGGAATTTGAGTTTGAAAAAAGTTGTTTTACATCACTTATGATGTCATAAATAGTGTATTTTACTGATAATTTGAATATACAGTATTTTACCATATTTCACTATTCATCAAAAATTCAAGAATTTCAGAAAAATCCGAAAAATTTACCCTAACCATTTCTTGAATTTTAGAATTCAAAAATAAAGTACATTTTTTGAAAATAATTTTCTAAATGTTATTAATTTATTTTTTAAATAAAATCACACTTAATTCGAAAATTAAAAATTTTAAAATTAGAACTGCTTTTATATGACATCGAAAAAATTTACAAAAATTTCATTATCTTCAAGCTTTAAGAAAATAAAATAATAGTATAATTTAATATTCATTAGGATCATATTACTATTCATATTACTATTCATAAGGGTATGCTACTATTCATCAAAAAAACAAGTTGGTTCCCTTATGCTTCAAATAACTTACTGAACACAATTGCAGATGACCATTTTTTGAAATTCAAAACATAGAAGTGGAAAAATTATTTTAAAATACTTGTTATAAATATCAACTTAAAACAATGTTTCATGCATTTCAAATTATTTTTAAAACCTTGGGGTGTTACACTCTAAGGAAGCACTCACTGTCAATTCCTCTTATAGTTCTTTAAGGATAAACAAAGACTCTCTAAGGAAACACTCACTATCAATTCCTCATATCATCCCTTAAGGATAAACTACATACTCTATGAGGAATCAATCAATGTCAATTCCTCTTGTGGTATCGTAACGATGTCTATAGACACTCTGAGGGAGCACTCAACGTCAATCCCCCCTATGGTCTCACAATTTGAAAAGTATAACAGGTACTCTGGGGAAGCCCTCAACATCAATTCCCCTTATTGTCTCACTACACCAAGTCCACACAGCCCTGTGTAAAGTATTGGTGCACAAATGATATTCAGCATCCAAAGTAAACCTCAAGAACTACTTGGCTAAACAGTTACAAAGCATATCACAACATCAGATAATATCATTCTATCCTATCAATACTAGGCATGAAAAATAAGCATCCTAACAGGAAAAACTAGTCCAAATGGTGAATATCAAATTATACATGGGAAAACACCTCAATAGCAAGGCAAAAAACCCAATTTACAATCAAGATCTCTAACTCAGGAAAAAAAGTATAGCAGGCATCAATAGGGTTAAAATACCTAAACACGCAATACCCCAATCTAGGGTATTGGAAGTGTTTGCACATAAAATTCAAATACTAACTACATAAAGGCACAAACCACCTACCTCGGAATTGTATGATCGATATACTCTAGTGTTGGACATTGAATCGACATAGAATGTGGTAGATCTACAAAAACATCATAAACGGTCAACCAAGGATATCTCACGAAAGAGGGGAAATCAAGGAACGAGGCTCTAGAAGAATAAATAACTCACCGTGTATATTCCAATGCAATTGATGGTGTTTTATTTAGAGAATGGATGGTTTATTGAGGTATCAAAGAAGAAATGTCGACTTCAGTCACTCCTAGACAAGAAGAGTCGAGAAGAAGGGTGTTCTTCCAATTAGATGTGACCCCAGTCCGATTTAACAAACAAAACAAATTATATGGTGTGTCCTTTAAAAAGTACATAGCATGTAAATACCTTAATCATCCTCCACATTAGGCGGTCTTCGAGTCACCCCACACAGCCATGTACGTGGCTGTTACATGGCCAGTACACAGTTACCCGCAGTAAATGGGTACACGGTGTGTACTTCAAAGTACACGGCGTGTACTCCTTAAATTTCCAGAAACTCCTCTTTTCCTCAAAAACACTATAAAAATAAGATCCATACCTGAAAAGAAGATTTGGGTTCTTACAAACTTCCCCCTTAAATAAATTCATCCCTGAATTCCCCTAATAAGGTGTCAAAGAAGAAGAATCCTCAAACAACTCTGGCCACTGTGATCGCACATCGGCCACCCTCTCCCAATTCTCATCTTCTACTCACCTGTACTGCCATAGAAACCATACCAAAGGAACAGACCATCCATATAGAACCTTCACACTGTGATCAACAATCCATATAGGATTCTCCTCTAATGATGTGTCTACCTTCAACTCAACCTCCTCATTTTGGAAAACACGAGATGGGTCTGAGAAGTAACATCGTAGCTGGGAAACGTAGAAGACGCCGTGCATAGCCCAGTACCTATGAGGTAACTAAAATCGATAGGCAACCAGCCCGACTCTCTGCAAAATCTAAAATGGTCCAACTTACCTCGTTGAAAGATTTCCTTGTCTCATAACCCTCTTGTGTCCCAGCCTCAGTGTGACACATAGGAAAACCCGATCTCCGACCTTGAACTCCAGATATTGTCTCCATCGATTAGCATAAGACTTCTGTCATGACTGTGTAGTATCCACCCTCTTACAAATCAACTCCACCTACTTTGTGGTCTCTTGTACAATATGAGGTCCCATCATAGCTTCCTCTCCTGCCTCCAGCAAACATAAGGGTGATCGGAATGGCCTACCATACAAACCCTCCTAAGGTTCCATCTAAATAGTTGCTTGAAAACTATTATTATAGGAAAACTCCATAATATATATGTTCTTCTCCCAAGAATCTCCAAAATCTTGGACGCATGGTCAAATCATGTCCTCTATCACCTAAATCGTATGCTCAGACTGGCCATCTGTCTAGGGGTGGTAATCTGTACTTAGAAGTACCTATGTACCCAAAGCCCTCTATAGTCTCGGTCAGACCTAAGACGTAAAACGGGCAACCCTATCTATCATTCACCTTTAAAAGAATCTCATATAATAAATCCATAAGATTCTAATCACTTCTAGCCTCATAAACTTCCTGTATCTGAGTCCTCCTTCTCAACGCATCAACCACTATATTTCCCTTCCCAAGCGTGTAGGAACGCTCAAAGTCAAAAGAATTAAGGTACTCAACCTAACTTTGCTATCTCCAATTCATATTACGCTGAGTGAAGATGTACTTGAGACTTTTTTGGTTGGTGAAAACAACAAAATGCTCTCTCAATAGATAATTTCTAAAGCAGCATAAAGAATTAACAACAGCATCCAACTCCAGATCGTGCATTGGGTAATTCCTCTCATGTGGCTTCAACTGCCGAGACCCATACACAATGACTCCTTCCCCCTACATAAGCACTGCTTCTAGCCCGATACCTGATGCATCTCAGTAAAAAGTATAGATCTTTCCCATCTCTAGAAAAACTAGTATCGGCACTGAAGTCAATCTCCCTTTCAACTCTTGAAAGACTGACTCACAAAAATCTGACCACATGTACTTCGCACCCTTCTTAGTCAGGCCCATCAGTGGCGCTGCTAAGAATTAAAAGTCTTGTATGAAATGTTTGTAGTATTTAGCTAACCCTAGAAAACTTTATATCTCAAAGAAGTTCTTTGGATACTCCTAATAAACTACTTATATCACTTTCTCTGGGTCCACTGTAACTCTTGTCTTTGAGAAAACATGACCCAAGAAGTGAATCTGGTTCATCCAAAAGTGGCATTTTGAGAGCTTTGCATATAACTGATGCTCTCTTAGTGTACTAAAAATGATCTCAAGATGTGTGGCATGGTCATGTCGAGTGTGAGAGTACACCAAGATATCATCAATGAATATTACCACAAAAGAATCCAAGTATGGATGGAACACACGGTTCAACAGTTCTATGAAAACTCCAGGCATGTTCATGAGACCAAAAGGAATAACCATATACTCATATAGACCATACCTACTTCAAAAGGTTCTATTTGTTATATCTGATGGTCTAATGTAAAACTGGTGATAATCAAATCTCAATTCAATCTTTGAGAACACCCGAGCTCCTCGAAGATGATCAAAGAGACCATCAATCCTTAGTAAGGGATATCAGTTCTTGACCATAAATTGGTTCAGCTTCTGATAATCCACAAAAATTCTAAGGGTATCTTCTGCCTTCTTCGCAAATAGGATAGATGAACCCTAAGGAGAAGTGTCAGATCGGAAGAAACTCTTCGCATGTAACTCCTCTAACTACTTCTTGATCTTTTTTAACTCTGGTGTAGCCATCTTATAAGGAGGAATGGACACTAGTGTCGCTCCGGGCACAAGATCAATAGAAAATTGCACCTCTCACTCTGGAGGCAAACCTAAAAAGTCATCTGGAAAGATATCCCTGAAACGATTGACCACTGGAGGAAAGTTCAACTGTGAATTCCCCTAGTCATCCGGATATAGACTAGCGATTTAGGCAATAACTCCTCCCAACCCATGATGCTTGGGTCCTATTCTGCTCTCCTAAACATCCCATTCATCCTTATGTAAAAAGGATCTTCCCTTTGGTGACGTAAATCTCACCCTACGGCGATAGCAATCAACAATAGCCTGGAAGGGATCTAACCAGTACATTCGAAGAATAAAGTCATAGCCAATCATCTTTAAGAAAGAAAGGTCTGATGAGAAGTGACACACAACAACCTCAAGAGGGAACTCCTTGAAATGGCATAGACTAGCCATATTTTCCCCAACAGAGTATCCAATGTTAAGACATCGGCAGAAGGTACACTGAAACTCATCCCAAGCCATAAACTGTTGGAGTCCTTCCTGCGAGATCACCTCCCACAATCTCTTGGCAGAATCCAAAATCATATTAGTATAGAACTTCATACTCCTTTCAAGATACGTCTCCAGATATTTAAATATAGATAGCATGGATTCTAATCATGACTCTACAGTATAAGGTCCTTCATCGGTGGGAGGATGATGTTGTTGAAAGACCCATGTCAACTCTTCCATATATGGGGAAAGATGAGAACCTCCCTAGAAGGTCTGTATAAACCTCATGAAGCCTTCTTGGAACTATACATTGGAAACTGTATCTATAATGATGGTTGGTTCCAACATAGGCACAATAGAAGGGTCTTCTGCTAATCCCTGATCTATCATGTCCAGTGTCTTGTCACTGCCCTGAATCTGGTGTACAACTAGAGGACATCATGGTGGCATCACTCTGCAAGGTCAAGCACACACCTTAGTTTAAGATTATCAAGGACTAAAACTTATAAGTTAAAGAAAGTAACAGGAGAAGAAAAGCATTCAAGTTTTTTAAAACAAGGATATATGGCGTATATGACCCCTACATGTTGTGTTTCTTCAAGTATTCACAGGGGTGTGTACTCCTACCAACCCTGGTTATGTAACACCCCATACACACAGCGGTTCTCCCAAGACATGGCATATAATTGAATATTTTTCCCCTGTCTAAGATCTTCTACATTACTAACCCACACGATTCTCCTATAATGAGACTACATGGCATGTTCTTTCCAGACACGGTGTGTACTTGAAGGATTTTACATACCCGTGTTGTTATTCACATAGCCGGTTACATGGTCTGCTTTACACGGCATGTTTATAAAAGACACAGAGTGTACTAGAAATATTTCACTAACTCGTGTTGTTAGTCACATGGCTGGATACATGGGTTACACTACACTGAGTTTTCAAGATTCACATGGCGTGTATAACCTAAGTTTCATCCATCTGTGTCGTTAGTCACACAAGTGGACACACGGTCCCTACAACACAACATTTATGTCCTATACATGGCATATTCCTCGAAGGATTTTCCAACCCTGGGTATCTGCCCACACATCCAGTGACATGGTTAGAGACTACACGGTGTGTACATACATTACATGGAATATACTTAAGAAATATAGTTCCTTCCCGAATATAAGGATACATGGCATGTATTCAGCAATACACACCATGTATTCTATTTTTTTCCAGGCAGTAATCCTCATAAACTATTCTAAAACCCATAAAAACACTGAAATGAACATAAAGTGCCAAATTCTGATCTGTGAGGGCCCATACTCCCCACGAATCAAATTTTGGCATCTTATACATGTCATATACAAGCATAACAGTGCAATGATCCACCAAATCTTGATCCATGAGGGACTATAACACCTCAAGAATCAATGTTTTGTGTTCATTAAAATGAAACCTTACACAATCCAATACCCTATCAAATAGAAGGTATTCTATCAAGGCATATATCACAACAACTTGCATATCTAGCACGACATCTATCACAACAACATGAAATTAGTAATTCACCCTAAATGGAATTCCAAAAAATGCATGAAATGTTATGTATAAAAGTGCCTATATGATTCAAGAGATGGAATACCCTAATCTTATTGAGTTTCAACAAAAATAGAACCTCAATAATACCAATTTTAATAGAAAAAAACATGTGAATCACCCAATGGTGAAATCAAATAAACTATAAAATTGAAAAACTAGAACAATTGAAATATACGAGGTAAATTTGATTTTCCATGTACTTGGGTTAGCTACTACCAGGTATAGCTTTTTACCAACTACCTATTCTTTCATATCCCTGTCTATAGGCTTCAAACACTAAGTCTAGAAGAAAATAATTACTCTGATACCAATTTGTAATGTCCTGGTTTCGGGTTCCGCCCAAAGGTGCCCCATATCTAGTTGTTCACCTGGCCTCAAGTGCATTTTCCCAAACACCAGAGGATGCCAACTAGTAGTGAGGGTATTGGATGTGATAGTGGGGAAACTATTCCTTCATTGGCATAATAATGAAGTGGAAATAAATAGATAACAGTAGCAGAAGTAATAATAATAACATACAATAATAAATAGTGAAAGACTATAAGTAAGTAAATAACTACATTATATATATGTCATTAATGATGCATGTCACAAGTATCTAGGAAAGAATCTGGACAAGTCATAATGTTTTAATATAGTACTAAACCAAAGT
Organism: Viscum album; assembly: GCA_963277665.1. Taxonomy (NCBI): domain Eukaryota; kingdom Viridiplantae; phylum Streptophyta; class Magnoliopsida; order Santalales; family Viscaceae; genus Viscum; species Viscum album. The sequence continues at coordinate 1,539,056,468 of OY728156.1, read as the reverse complement.
ACAAAGGAAAACTAGTAAACAACTCTAACAGCATCGCAATCCTCAGCTTGGTCCCATGCTCCCCAGCTCTACAGTAATCATGTACCTTAAGTAGAAGGGCGCTTACCCTTATCTATACCAATAGAAATATAATCTGTTTTGGGAAAAAATTGTGACCCAAACAGGGTGTGAGACGAATCCAATAGGTAACCACCAAAAGATATATGCCTAACTATCAGTTAATATATATGGAAGGCAATAATCAAAAAGAAGAAATAAATAAAGAAGTACTCAAAAGTAAACAGTCCTACATTTTCAATTACATTCATCAATTATTTAACTAAGATAAAACAAGAAACCCTCTAAGAAGTTCTCATAGCATACCCCCTCTTGTTCAACCAAACAATCTCAAGTAACCCTCTAGGTAAGTTATCACAGCCTAACCCCTCTTTTTCAACTTATACATTGATACAACGACCTCCTGGTAGCTCACACGGTCTAACCCCTTTGGTCTCATGCAAATAAAGAATCTCTGAGGAAGCACTCACCATCAATTCCTCCTATAGTCCTTTAAGGATAAACAAATACTCTCTAAGGAAGCACTCACCATCTATTCCTTATATAGTCCCTTAAGGATGAAATAGTGACTCTCCAAGGAAGCACTCAACGTCAGTTACTCTTTTGGTCTCATAACAATATCTATAGACACTCTGAGGGAGCACTCAATATCAATCCCCCCTATGGTCACGCAGCATGGAATGTATAACAGACACTCTTAGGAATCCCTCAACGTCAATTACCCCTATGGTATCATTACACCAAGTTCCCAAAGCCCTGTGTAAAAAAATCATTCATAAACGATATTCATCATCCAAAGTAAACCTCAATAACTAATTTTCTAAACAGCTACAAATCATATCACAACATCAGATAATATCACTCCATCCTAACAATACTAGGCATGAAAAAAAGAAGCATAATTGGAAAAACTAGACCAAACCGTCAATATCAAATCAAACATGGGAAAAAACATCCATAGATGGAAAAAACCCTATTTACAAACAAGATCCCAAACTCAATCAAACAAGAATAACAGGCATAAACATGGTCAAAATCCCTAAACACACAATACCCCAATCTAGGGTATTGGACACTTTTTCAAATAAAATTAAAATACTAAATACGGAAAGGCACAAACCACCTACCACAAAGTTATAAGATCGATATTATCCAGTTTCGGCACTTGAATCAACCTGGAATGCGGTAGATCTACAAAAACATCAAAAATGCTCAACCAAGGATATCTCATGAAAGAGGATAAATCAAGGAATAAGGATCTAAAATAAGGAAGAACTCACCATGGAAATTCCAACACAATCGATGGCGGTTGATTCAGAGAATGGATGGTTGATCAGGGGCTCAGAGAAGAAACATCGGCTTCGGTCGCTTCTAGATGAGATGAGTCAAGAAGAAGGGTGTTCTTCCAATTAGATGCAACCCCAGTCTGATTTAACAAATAAAAAAAATGTATATGGTGTGTCCTTTAAAAGTATATGGCGTGTATATGCCTTAACTGGCCTCCACTTTAGTTGGTCTCTGGGACACCCCACACGGCCTATACACGGCCGCTACATGGTCAGTACACAATTACTTGCGGCAATTGGGTACATGTCATGTACTTCAAAGAATACGATGTGTACTGCTTAAATTTCTAGAAACTCCTCTTTTCCTCAAAAACACTATCCTCCTTTTCCAATGGCCCAAAGGTCTTCATTTTTCATTTTTTTTGATAATACACCTTTTAAGGGGTGAGGTGGAACCCTTAAAAGGACCGTAGGTGTAATTATTACATGTCTCATAGGCCTTAGAGGAATTCATTTCTCGTAGGCTTCAAACATTACATATATCCCAAACTAACTACTTGGAACTGCTCCCCCTAGCATCTTCATCGTCAAATCAGCTCTCCACCTTTGTATGGATATTCAGATAGGCTTTCTCATGCATGTACTGGCTTGACCCGATGGAAAGTTTCATACCCTATCTTTCTTGTAATTTGTTTATCTTCTGCTATGGTGAAATTTCTTTGATCATCATCCTTTTGAAGCTTGTTCTTTATAGGTTGTCTAGTTTTCATTTGAACTTAAGGTGGCCTAAAGGCCATGAGGTGGCCTGAAGGCCTTACAGACCCGAAGGCCTGGGTGGCCCGAAGGCCTTAAAGGACTCGAGGATCAAATTGGTGGTCCGAAGGCCCAAACAGGGGAATAGTCCCATCTGCTACAGTGCCAAACAATGCATGTTACAGTTCCCGCTACAGTACCTGAAAATAAGATCCGGGTTCTTTCATAAATGATATATATTTATATTATTAATGTGTTTTATATGTTAAGATATTATTATTATTATTATTATTATTAATAGATATAGGGTCAACTAAGAATATTAAATATGGTAAAGGGATTGTGTGTAATTTTAAAACCCTATACCTACCATAAAAATATCTAATTATATTAATTTTCATATCTAAAATTTTGGGTGTACATAATTCTAGAGAGAGATCTAGAGATCTATAATGATATTTCTCTACCTACACTCTCAAGAAATTGAGAGAGCATTAATATTTATTCCTTATTCAATAATATTTCTCTTAGGATCAACCATGAACAATTCAACTGATCAGGATTGGTCATGCTTGCACTTGTAGATTCTACAACTATGTTCAAAGATTATGGTACACATGTTTATCACCGGTAGAGGGGTTATAAACTTGGATCCTGTAGAGAAATGAAGGTATAATGAGATATAATTAGTTGGATCATAAATGAAAGCATAATTACAAGTTTGATATAATTCTATATCTTTACCAATTAAATATAAATTACAAGTGAATATTCTCCTATCTTGGTTATGGAGTTTTAATCTAGTCAAGTAATATATAGTTATCATTAGACATGACATTTACCTATAAATTAAGACTAAAATTCGGGTTCGTAATACCATCAAATGACATTTCCATTGTGACTAGAACCTATAGGTATCATGTAGTCAATATTATTTTCTATATTGAGTATCTTGAGTTTCTATAACTTAATCTACACAACGAATTGCACATAAATATCATACATTCCTCACTTCCTTAGAGCTTCTATATTTTTGTTTTGAATCTTAACATGAACATCAATTAGAATTCCCTTTTAAATATCCTTACACTCACTCACCAGGTAAATAAACACATGAATCCTAAAAATATTTCCATTGTTATGGTGAACAAGAAAAAATTCCTTGTGAATATATCCAAGACTAACACAAACTCAAAATATTCTTTACACCATCCTTCTAAAAATAGGATGGTTAATGGGAATGAAAGGGAGTGGGATTCTTTTCTATTACCATTTGGAAGGAATGGTCATTAGAATAAGAACTATGATGAATTGTAGTAGAATATTCTACTTTAGGTATATTCATTAAAATGATTCCTTTGTATTTCTTCATGGGTATTAAAAAAAATATGTTTACATAAATGTATAGGAATCTAGTGAATGTACAGATATTACTAGAAGTTTGGGGAATTATTTAAAGAATATAAAGGTTGATTCCTATATTAGTAAAGAGAAGTGCACAACTTATTAATTTTCCAATGATTTGATTCATGTCAAAATATTATTTTATATTACCAAAACATTTTTTTAGAGTCCAAGTATAGACAAAATGAAAAACTATTTTATTTTCTGAAATATTTTTTTTATATTTCATACTAAACTAATCAGTTGGTAAATATTAACTCACAAAAAAGAATATATTTTAAATTAATAGTGAATATAAGAATATAATACTCAGAATAACTTCTTGTGGAAAGATAATTATTTATCAAATAAAATGGATAGTAGTTTGAATGTATATATCTATATTGGTGTTTACTCACTTTTGATCTAAGACATAAGATAAATTATAAAATCATATTACTGTTTTTTAGGTATGCCTAAACTCTTATTTTTACCAATTTTTTGTTGTGTTTCCTTTGGGGTTTTTTCAGGTGAAATTTTAAATGTTTTTAAAATTTTGGGCTTGTGCATGGTTGGAACATATTTTTCTCAAACCATGCACTCACTCAAACCAAACTATGAAAACCCAAACAATGGGTTCTTCACGATTGGTGCATGGTTACTCATATTGTGTTTCCTCTTAGTAGAAACCATGATACCCATTTAAATGGGGGCATATCCAGGCCGCACAGCTTGGTATGACCATCTAGGTCTTCCCAAAAAACCTTGTGTGGATTTTAATTAATCCAAAAATCTAACATAAAAATATAGAATTACCCATTTTAAGTGACGGATAGACCTATCATGAACCCATGAGATTTCTTCTTCCTTGAGACCAACCAATAGTAGTTCTTATCCCCTTGGATACCTCTTCAATTTTATTTGAATCTTGAAGAACACCCTTCGATATACCCCCATTTAGTTACCTCGCCTCGATCTCTATCTCCCACTCTCTCTCTTCTCCTCACCTAGGTTCTGTAGATCCTTTTGTTTCTTTGTGGATATAATACCCACTATTTTTGGATCTTTAACCTAGTTTTGATTCATGTTTCCTTGATCGTTATTCTTTATTGACTAATCTTGATTAGGGTTTGGTGATTTGAGATCCGTTGATCCCGAGGTAGGTGGTTCCATCATGATGCCCAAATTTTGTTAACCCTAAATTGATTTATTTAATTTTAATTTTTTGAATAAAATGAAATTTCTTGGTTTTGATTAAATTGATTTTAATTAATTGTTGTAAAAACCCAATTCCTCTGAATTGGGGATTTAAAAATGGGTTTTTGGAATGATATTGGGAAAAACCTAAATTCAATTGAATTTGGGTGTGTTTATAGAAAATTTAGAAATTTAATTTGTTTAATTTAAATTGTGAATTTGATGGAAACTATATCAATTAAATTTTATAATTTAACTCTGGAATTGGATTAGATAGAAAGTTCTGAAAACCCAAAATTCCATTGAATTGGTGGTTTGTTGTGGAATTGATAGAATTTTGTGGAAATTAAATTGTTGAATATAATTGTGAAAGTGAATTGGTAAATTTAATTATGACTTGATTTCAAATTAAAATTTGTGAAAATGTATTAAAATGGTTTTTATAGAAACCATAGGGTTTTATCTCATAAAAATGCATGTTTTTTATTAGAACCCTTTTTTTAATAGATAATTACAATATTTGAAATGGATAATGGGATTAATTGTGTTTTAATCATTCTTAAAATAAATTTTCCAATGTTGATTTTTTATAAGAATTAATAAATAACTTAGGTATTTGGTGATTTATTGGATGACACCATATGATTTGCCAAATTCTAAAATATAAATATAGCACATCACATCCCTTAGATGATGGTGATGAGTTCTCTTTAACTTGAGATCAAAGGGACATATGTACATATTATCGTGTTACCTTGAGTGTGGAGACCCTTATCCTGAAATTTTCATACCTTCTTAGGCATATGAAAATTTTGTTTTCTTGTTTGTATTTAAAATGAATACAAGAAATTATTTTAAAAAAAATTATACACCTTCTTATTTATATAAACTATTTTATATAAAAGTGTTTATTTAATAAATTTATGAAAATTCCTTTTTGTTGAAGTATTTTCATCACCTAAAATGTATTTCCATCATTTGATATTTAAAGCACGATTTTTTTTAAATATGCTCTTGAAATTTAAAAACTACTTTATTTGAAAATTGAAATTACTTTATTAGGTTAATTTTACATTGGTATTTTGTTATGAAATCCTTGGTGAGACCCTACTGGGATTTTTACCTCACACCCAACCTATGCCTTGAGGTTTTTGTAGATTATCTCCTTCCAGGTTTGAGTAGAGGAATGGTTCCACATTGAGGTGGTTTTCACTGTTGATCCATGGACTTAGAGAGTTACATCAGTTGGGACTTTGGTTTTTTATCTTCATACTTTTTCTGGTACTTTGTTTTAGTACTTTGGCTTGTTTATACATGTTTGACTTTTGGTAAACATCGCCTAGTGGAGTTTCTCTTGTATGCATACTATTTTTTTCTCTTATTACCAAAATGCTAGTAGAAAAATAGCCTCCACTTACATTTCTTATGATGTCAGGTGTTATTCACCAACCCATGGGTATTGGGAGTGTCATTTAGGTCATGTTAGGGTTGGCACAGTTATTAGGTTACCAGGGTACCCTGGGTGGTTCAAGATAATGTGGTATTAGAGGTAGGTTCATATTTTATCTTGAAGCCAGTATGAATTTGAGTGATCTTATCATGAAATAAAAGGTATTTGTGATTGAGTGTTTGGCCATCCCTCACTATAATAAACCTTAATTCACCAGGGGTGGTTCGAGGAAATATTTCTTGATGATTAGTTCTAGTATTTTCTCTTCTATTGATTTGCATAGACTGAAATCAAAGTATTTTTCTATATATTTTGGGATTAATTTTCCCTTATTTCTTTGTTTGGGTGTTATCTAATGTCTTCATTTTTGTATGTCGATGTTTTTAGGCATCATTACTTAGAGAATACATATGAATCCAATCCAAGAGGAATATGTGACTGAACCTCAATGATAAAATTCTCTTATAGACTCGAATCTAGTTGAGGTAATTGTGTGCATTGTACAAGCTCTATGATAGGCCCCACCACCAGTTCTTGTTTAGGCTCCAACTGTGGAACCTTGGAGGTACATTCTTAATATTTTTTATCTAGAGTTTCTTTTTGAGAATATATCACCATTCAAGGGTTTAAATGATCCTAAATAGGTTCTAGAATTGTTGAGTAGAATATATTATTTTTTTGTATTCTAGGAGACAGATGATGAAATCAAGGTGAAGTATGCCACCTTCGTACTAGAAGGACCGAGCAAGAGGTGGTGGGAAACTATGGTGATAGTAAATAATAATGAGGTAATAGAGTGTAAATACTTAAAATTTCTTTTCACTGACTAGTTCTATCTTGACCTAGTGCTGTTTTCCAAGGCCACAAAGTTTTTCAAACTTGATCAGGTTGATAGAACCATGATAGAGTAAGAAAACTATTTTTTTGAGCTCGTGCATTTTTCACCATAGATATTATCGAATTAGAAGATGAATACTTGAATGTTTGAGTTTGTATTTCATTAGGATATTATTTATAATCTTTTCTTATTGAATATTTTTTCTTATACCGAGGTAATGGATAGAGAGATTATGGTTGAGTTGGACCTAGCTGGAAATTCAAGGTTATCGGGAGTTTCTTTCACTCTAAGTGGCAGTGTGAATTCTTATAAGGGAAATAGGAATCATTATGATTCTCATGGTGTTTCTCGATAGTAGGTTCATTCTAGACCTCCGTAAATACCTAGTAGAGGCCCTTTTATTCGCTACCAGTGTGGCAAGGCAAGCAATTCAAAGATGATTTTCACTGAGGTACCTAAGGTATGTGGTTCTTGTGAATATTTAGGTTACCTTCATAAATTATTCCATGTTTATTCCAATTCACATAGTGTAACGGGGTCATCATACCCTTCTAGAACTATGATGCAATCAGATGATTCACATGACAAAGGGTTCCATCCCCAAGCATCGAGAACAAATCTTATTCATGTAGTGTAAGAGTCTCTAGAGGAAGTGGATATGGGTCCAGTGACTAGGAGAGGTACCATTAATATAACTTCATCATTAGTGGTTTCTCTATTTGATATTGGTGCATCTCATTCATTCATTTAAACCTGTATTTTTAATCTTCTTAATCTTCCTATGGATTTATTATCTTATGTAATGGATTTCACTACACCCCTTGGTATGAAGAGGGAGAAGGGTCTTCATAGTATCTCTTATGTTTTCTCTCTGTCATATGTCAATATTACTTGCATTTTCTTAGTTCTCAACATGAAACCCCTTGACTTTATATTCGGGATGGATTCTCTCATTTCCAAAAAATTCTAGATTTATTATTATCTTCGATGGTTCTTCTTCTTCACTAGACATGATGGTGTGTTTCCTATTTCCAAAGAGAATAGGTACCATGGTTGAAAAGATCCGGACCTTCTTATCTAGAGTTTGGGAAAGTGATATATATATTTTATTTTGATATGGAGTTGGAATCTTTGAGTGGTGATCTCCCTCTAGTTTTTATCGAGTTTCCTCATGTGTTTCCTTCTAACTTCTCTGGTTTTCCATAGGTAATATAGGTGGAGTTTTTTATTGACTTGGTTCCTAGTACTCAACAAATTTTTATACTTTATTACCACATGGAACTAGCTAAAATTAGAGAGATAAAGTCTTGGTTATATGAACTTATTAGGAAAGTATTTATACGCCCAAGTGTGTCACCTTGGGCTTTTTTTATTATCTTTCATAAGAAAGTTGAAGGTTCACTCTACCTTTGTATTAATTATCAAAAACTCAATCTAGTTATGATAGAGAACAAGAATATGTTGATGAAGATTGATGATCTATTTGATAATTTGAAATTGGTAAAGTGGTTCTCAAAGATTAATTTCATTATGGATATCATTAGTTGAGGAGAAAAGAATCTGGCATTTAGATAACTACCTTTAGGATCAAGTATGGTCATTATGAGTACCTTTTCATTCCCTTTGGTCTAACCAATGCTCCTACAATGTTCAAAGCTTTGATAAATAGAATTTTCCATTAGTATCTTGATACCTTTTTGGTAGTCTTTGTGGATGACATCCTTGTTTACTCTAATTATGATAAGAATCATGTGCATAATATGAGAACAGCCCTACGTTTGCTAAGAAATCACTGACTTTATGCCAAGCTTTTGAAATGTGATTTATAGATTGGGGAAGTTAAGTTATTGGGGAATGTGGTGTTAGATCATGGTATTTCAGTTGATCCTGAAAAGGTGAATGATATTATGACATAGAAACAACCCTCGAATGTTTTCAAGATTTGAAGATTCTTGGGATTAGTTGGTTATTATTGACAGTTTTTTAAGGACTTCTCAAAGTTGGATTCTTTTAAGACTACACTAACATGGAAGGGAGTAAAGTTTCCTTGGGACGAGAAATTTTAGAATTCTTTTTTTAGATAAAATTTCTTTTGACTACTGCATCAGTGTTGACCCTTCCAGAGGTTAGGCAAGGATATGTGGTATTTTTCACACATCGTGTTTAGGCTTCAGTTTTTTTATTATGTAGGGTGATCATGTCATTGATTATGGATATTTTCAGATCATGCCATATGAGTATAATAATTCTACCCAAGACCTTGAACTTGAAGATATGATGCACACGCGTAAAATTTGGCAGCATTATCATTATAGATAAAGGTTTACTGTATTTTCTAACCCCAAGATATTGAGTTATATCTTCTCTAAAAAATATTTTAATCTACCCTAGAGCTGATGGGTGGAATACCTATAGTATTTCAATTTCAACATTGCCGATACCATGGGGAAAGGGAATGTCATTGCAGATGATTTGAGAAGGAAACTTTCAAACCATAAAACAAAATAATCTTCGAAAGAGTGGAATTTGATAGGTCAATTTTCATAGTTTCAAATTGGGGTCTAAGAATCAGGGTGTAAGGTTTCCCTTTCCAGTGTTCTATTGACATCCACTAAACTCGAATTGATTCCTCGGGATCATTATCTCGGTGATGAGTTCCATAGAATTATAGACTCTCTTTATGGTGGGGATACCATGTCTAATTGGTCATTCTCAACTGAGATCATTCTATGCTATCATAGTCTCTTTGTCTTTCCATTAGCAGTGAGGAAAGATTTTATAGGGGATTTAAATGACTCCCAGTGGGATGTGAACCCAGGAACCGCAAATATGTTCTATGATATGTTGTGGTAGTTCTGGTGGATAGGTATAAGATGGGGCATTGCTGAGTTTTTCTTCCATTGATATAAATGCCAACAGGTTAAGGCTATGCACCAGAAACCTTAGAGTTTTCTTCATCCACTTCTAGTCCCAACTTGAAACATGAATGAGATCTCTATGGACTTTGTGGTTGGGTTTCCACATACCCAAAGAAAGAAGAATGTGATATGGTTTGTGATCAATAGGATAACCAAGTCATCTCACATTATACCCATTCATGATACAACCAAATTTAAGGAGTTGGAAACTCTCTATGTGAAATATATTTCTCATTTTCATGGAGTTCCATATTTTATAGTTTCTGATAGGGATCCTCAGTTCACTTCTCACTTTTGAGAGGCCTTAAAGTGGTACTCAGATATAAATATCATTTTAGCATGGAATACCATCCACGTTTAGATGGAAATATATAAATAGCTATACAAGTTCTTGGTGATATGATATGTGCTTGTGTTATCAACTTTTGTGGGGCGTGGGATGATCACTTGGGGATAGATGAGTTTTCTTACAAAAATAGTTACCCATCCATGATTAGGATGGATCCTTTTGAGTCCTTGTATATCTTACTGATTATCCACTAAATGAGGATAATATTTATTGTTAATATATATAATATTGATGTGGTTTATTATTTATAAACACAATTTTAGTGCATTTTACACTTCGAACATCGTTTCACATTATGATTGTAATTCCTTCTTAAAATGCACTATTATGTGGTACATTTTTTAACATAATTTAAAATACCTAATAATCTTGATTTTATTATAATATATAATTTTCAGGTTTATAATTATATTGGTGACAATTCATACTTGTGGAGTATTGGAATATTCACATTGGAAGACCACCGAAATGGGATTTCATGCAAACAATTTTGAAAAAGGCAGATTGGACACCAGCCTACTGATGAGAATGTGGGGCCCCACATACAGTCTCAATGAAGCTAATATTTCGTGGGATGCTACAATACATATAGAGGAACAAGTCATTATTCATAAGCCAGTGCTAATTCTTCATCCATGGTGGTTATTTAGGCGTCCCAATGTAGAGATAAAAGTTTGGGCCAGATTATACGGCCTAGAAAAACAGTCCACCAATTTAATCATATCTCATCAACCACATATTAATTTGGGTTGAAATTTTAAATAAAGATAGGATACATCAGTAAATTTACATTTTTATTCTATGGACCACTATTATGCGGCCATCCAGAAGGCCATTTAGACGCGTCTGTTAGGTAGATGAAAGTTGCCTGCCACCTCGGGTCAAGGGTGGAAAAATCAACTGTCCCTCAACATTCCACCCACCTATGGCCTACCTAAATTAATTAATGAGACTTGGAATATTGGATTATCAACCCAAGGATTCAAAAATTCCTATTTAAGGTAGTGGTGGTGGAGGCGTTGATCATCTTTTGAGATTTCTATCATTGTAATGTTATGCTGTGATTTTGTTGTCTCAAGTTTGTCTTTCACATGTAAGTTGTTTTAATTCATCATAGTTTCTTAATAAAAGTTCTTCTTATACTATTATTCTGTTCTCCTCCATCTCACTTTTATACTATTGCCTCAAGGTGTTAATTTATTCACACCAACCCTGGTGAAATTATTCACACAATGGTGGAGTGATCATTTTCTTTTTATTGTTTTATTTACTTCTTCAATTCCTTCCTCATGGGTCTACTTCCCGCTTCCATTGAAACCATAGCATCAATGGAGGGCTAACCCACTTATGGGTTAATCCAAGGGAGTACCAAGGGGATGTATTTTATTTTATTTATCACCCCATTAATTTCTAATCACTTATTTTAATTGATATTTTTATTTGATGATTATTAAACTCCATCGTCCTTGTTGAATTTAAGGCCACACACTTCAAGTGCTAATACGAACCTTTACATTGAAGTGATCAAAACTTTGATCCTTCAAGTGTATATGTGATTAGTATTAAAGTATGTAGGTATTAAAAAAGTAAGTGAGGATGTGGTTTGATCTTCTTAAATTAACCCATCTCAAATATAAGAAATTGAAATAGTTGAAAAAGAATTTCATCCAATCCACCCTAAGTGATAACCTAGGATCAACTCATTCTTTTAAATTGAATTCGCTTAAATTTGTTAGTTATCCTTTAAAACCATATAAAATCAACCCAACTTGGCCACTTTATAACCAAAAAACAATACATAGAATGTACGTGTCTGTAGGTTACTTCTTAGGTCTCTAAGGATTCGACAACACAAGATAAACTACAAGGACCATTCTACCTTCATCTCTTGGGTAAATTTGAGTGTGAATAAAATTTTGGCACCGTTTCCATGGAACCAAGTAAGTCATATCAACACCATTATATTCTCCACAATTTCTTCTATTATCAACCAAGATCTCTTATCTTTTCCCTTTCTTGTATTTTTTCTTTTGGCGTATGTCCACCTACACTCGTGATCAATAAAACTGTCTAGTTAGGGTGGATAGTCCTGGGGTTGGGGAGTCAAGTACACAAAGGGAACTCTTTCCATTAAATATTAATCTTCCCAATACTCCAGAGTCAAAAATTGAGCCCATTTCAATGGAAGTTCTTCAAATAAACTAACTCATAAACCCAGGTGGAAACCAAAATGGGAATCCAAATGAGGCAGCCCCAAACTTGGGGAATGTGGTCGATCAAACCATGAATGACTACCTCACACCTACTTGGACCAATGCCCCCTCATGCATTAGACATAACTACCTAGGAGATTCCAACTACATCTTTAAACCCCATGTCCTAAACCTTCTTCCCACATTCCATGGAATGGAGTCCGAGATGCCCTACCTTCACATTAAGGAGTTCAATGATATTGTTGAAACCATGTGTCCCTCACATCAACTAGAATCAGTTAATATGGGGATATTTCCTTTTTCTTTAAAGGATCAAGCTAAAAATTGGACAAACAATTTGAGACCATCATCCGTAAACTCTTGGGACCAATTATAAAGAGAATTCTACAAAAAATACTTTCCCCACCACAAAACAATTGCACTTAAAAAGAGTATCCAAAACTTTTTTGAAAAAGAGCGAGAGTCATTCTATGAAACGTGGGAGAGGTTCAAGGAAACTCTAAACGTGGTTCCACACCATGGTTTTTCTATTCCTGAATAAGTGAGAATTTTCTATGAAGGTTTGGGTCCGGGGAACAAACAATTCATTGACATGATGTGTAATGGAACCTTTAAAAACAAAGCCCCAAATGATGCTTACGAGTATCTGGAAAGCCTTGCAGAACAAAACCAAACATGGGGAACTTCACCTTATTCTGAAAATCCAAAAATAACTACTGGAATTCATACAATTAGAGAAGAGGAAAGCCTTAGGGCTAAACTCGCAGCACTCTCTAGGAAGGTTGAAGAGATAGACCTTAGGAAATTCCATGAAATACAATCTGTAGAACCTGTTTGCACAATTTGTGAAAAATATGACCATAAGACAGACAACTTCACAACCATTCCATCCATCAAGGATTTTCCTTTAGGAGTACCTCCAATGGAGGTAAATTCTTTGAACTTTCAAAATCCTCAATACCAAAACAACTTCAACCCAAGGTATAATGACCACCCAAGCTTCCGCTGGAAAGATAACCAACAACCTAGCCAACCACAGGGACAAAATCCTTACCCCCATCAGAACTACCAAACCCATAACCAGTTCCAAACCCAACCTATACAATACCAAAAACAAGCAGTCCATTTTCAACAAACTATTTTGTATCCAAAATACCCCCTGGGATAAACCAATCTTCTCAAGCACCAACTCAAACCGTTCCACAAAGCCTACTAGAACAATTGTGCAAACAAATGGACAAAATGAACTCAGAATTATATTCCCTTAAACAAGAACTTCAAACCATAAAAACTGGAAAGGCACCCATTCCTACTCAGGCGGTACCATCCTCAAATTTAAGGGGAGAGTCAAGCTGTACTCAAACAACTCATGAACAAATAAAGACTGTGACTATTTTAAGAAGTGGGAAATCAATTGAGAAACCTGAACAAATAAGTCAGAAATCATGTGAAGATTCAAACTCTAATGAAAATCTAAATTAACCACAAGATCAAACTGAGGAAACTGATAACAATGTGAAAGAAACAACTCTTCAACAAACAACCCCACAACCTGCACCATTTCTTCAACGCATGAGGGGGAAACCAAGCCTGAATTGAGTGAAACATTAAGAGAAATATTCTCCCAAGTCAAGTTGAACATTCCCCTTCTCGATGCAATCCAAACCATACCTACTTACTCAAAGTACCTTAAGGACTTATGCACTTTTAAAAGAAAATTTTCACATAAAAACCAAGTCCTTTTGGATGAAAATGTGAGTACCACCATTCAATGGACTATTCCTCCTATGTTGAAAGACCCGGGTTGCCCATACATCAATGTTGAACTATGAGAGAGCAAAGTTGTCAAGGCCTTGTGTGACCTAAGTTCTAGTTTCAATCTCATCCTCTATGTTGTGTACTGCTAGTTAGGTCTATAATATCTCTAACCCACATCTGTCACACTTCAACTTGTTGATCATAGTATTAGGGTTCCAAAAGGGATTTTAAAGGACATTCTAGTAAAGTTTGAAAACCTTATCTACCCTGCTAACTTCATTATCCTTGACAACCATCCAAACATAGGAAATAAGTAACAAACCCCAATCATCCTTAGTCACACCTTCATTGTAACAATCAACTCTATTATCTGAGTTCGAAATCGGAACATAACCATCACATTTGGAAACATGAGTCTAGACTTGAACATCTATAATGAAAGCTCACAAATAGGGGATGAAAAGAACATTCATGAAGTAAACATTATAGGAAGAATTGATAATGAATCCATAGAACATCAAGGAATATTTGATCAATGTTTAAGTCAGGATGAGATTGATTTCCTTTGTTCACATGAAGGAAGTTTATCTCCTTGGCTTGAATCATTTTAAAATTACTCTTATGATGAAGTATTAGGTCCAACAATCAGTGAAACCTTTCAGGAAACCACTTTCATGGAGACCACTCCAACTTTCTTCACTAAATCTAATCAATCCAATCTAGTAGCTAAAACTTCTACATGTGGGGAATCAATCCTATCTAAAACTCTAGGAAACAAAATTTATCTTGATCTAAAGTCCCAATCTTCTGCTGAAATTCTGAACCAACCTGATCTTGAATTGAAGGAACTTCCTGATGCACTCAAGTATGCCTTCCTAGGGGATAATCAAACACATCCTATTGTCATTTCTTCTTATCTTAAAGCCAATCATGATAGGATGCTTTTATATGTCCATAGGAAGCATAATAAAGCCATTGGTTGGACCCTGTCTGATATTCCTGGGATTATCCCACTTATTGGGACTCATAGTATTGTTCTGGAATCTAATTCAAAGCCATGTAATCAATCTCAATGGTGACTCAATCCTAATATCATGGAATTAGTGAGAAAAGAACTTCTGATATTTTTAAAAGCTGGTATCATATATCTAATACCTGAGAGTGAGTGGGTCATCCCAATCTAAGTGGTTCCCAAGAAGCCAGGAATCACAGTGATAACCAATAAGGATGGAGAGATTCTTCCTACTAGGGTGAGCAGTGGATGGAGGGTCTGCATTGACTATAGGAATCTAAACTCATTCACCAAGAAGAACCATTTCACCTTACCATTCATTGACCAAGTCCTTGAGAGAGTGGAAGGTCAGGCCTTCTACTGTTTCTTAGATGGGTACTTGGGGTATAATATAATTGATGTCTCTCTAGAGGATCAAGGGAAGACTATATTCACATGTCCATTCAGCACCTTTTCCTTAAAATTCATGTCCTTCGGGTTATGCAATGCCCCTGGAACCTTCCAGTGGTGCATGATGGGAATATTCTCAGACATGGTAGGGGATTTTCTTGAGGTCTTCATGGATGACTTCTCTGTCTTTGGGGATACATTTGAAGGATGTTTGAGGAATGTGGAGAGAGTCTTGTCAAGATGCGAAGAAAATAATCTGGCCATAAACTGGGAAAAATTCCATTTCATGGTTAAAGAGGGACTAGTTCTAGGCTATCTAGTCTCAGTTAGGGGGATTAAAGTTGATAAAGTCAAGGTTGACATCATTCTTCACCTTCCATCACCCAAAACATTCAAGGAAGTGAGGTATTTCTTAGTAAATTCTGGTGTCTATAGAATATTCCTCAGGGAATTTAGTTCAATCTCCCGTCCCCTTTGTGATCTCCTAGTAAAGGATGCTCCATTTGTTTGGACAGAAAGCTGTGAGGGTTCATTCTCAACCCTCAAATCCTCTCTCACCTCTCCTCCCATTATGAAATCTCCAAATTAGAACCTTCTTTTAGAACTTATGTGTGGTGCCAGTGAGTTTTCTATAGGATCTTTGTTAAGAAAACGTTTTGATAAAACTTCTTATGTCATTTCTTATGTAATAAAATACTAAAATGATGCCCAAATCAACTACACAACCACTTAAATGGAGTTACTTTCTATTGTGTTTTCCTTAGAGAAGTTTAGGTCCTACCTCTTAGGATCCCCAATCACTATGTTCTCTGAATTTTTTGTACTAAAATACCTCTTCCAAAAACAAGATGCTAAGGCTAGACTGATTAGGTGGGTCCTTCTCTTACAATAATTTGACCTCACAATCAAGGATAAAAAGGGAATTTAAAATGTTGTAGATGATCACCTCTATAGAATGGAATCCAAAGACAACTAAAATCACATTTTTGTGTCTGATTCATTTGCTGATGAACACCTATACTCTGTGAGTGACTTCCCTTGGTATGCTGACATAGCCAATTTCTTCACTACAAGAGTCATTCCAAAATTCTTAGGGACTCAATCTCGAAGTAAATTCCTTTATGATGTTAGATACTATGCTTTTTATGATCCATACCTCTATAAGTTTTTCCCTAACTAATTCATTAGGAGGTGTGTCCTAGAATCTAAACAAGAGTCCATCCTTAAATTCTTTCATAGTGAGGAATGTGGAGGTCGCATTTCCTCTAATAAAACATCTGCTAAGATTCTTCAGTGTGGTCTCTTCTGGCCCACCCTCTCAAGGGAGTCCTATACATTTTGTCAAATCTGTCCTAAGTGTCAACAAGTATGGTCAATCACAAAAAGGAATCAAATTCCACTCACTCCCATCTTAGTGATTGAAATCTATGACTATTGGGGAATCGATTTCATGGGTCCCTTCCCAAACTCTAGGGGATACCTTTACATCATCTTAGCTATTGATTATGTCTCAAAATGGTTTGAATTCATTCCCACCAAGTCTAATGACCATCATGTTGTGATCTGATTTCTGAAAGAGCACATATTTTCTTGATTTGGAATTCCTAGGGCTATACTCAGTGATTGAGGAACCCAATTCTGCAACCGTCCATTATCTTCACTCATGTCTAAGTATGGGATCTCTCACAATTTTTCCACTGCATACCATCCTCAAACCAATGGTCAAACTGAGTTATCAAATAGGGAGATTAAGAATATTCTTGAAAAAACTGTCAATCCTTCTAGGAAATATTGGTCTGAGAAACTCTTGGATTCTCTTTGGGAATATCGTACAGTATACAAAACCATCCTAGGAATGTCACCATGTAGGTTGGTTTATGGAAAAACATTACATTTACCTATTGAAATTGAGCATAAGGATTTTTGGGCTATTAATAAAATAAATTATGACCTCTCATTGGCTGGAACAAAAAGAAAATTAGATCTTAATAAACTTTAGGAACTAAGGATGGAGGCTTATGAAAATTCAAGGATCAATAAAGCTAGAGTTCAATACTACCTATCTAGGAATATCAAAGTCAAACATTTTGAACCAAGAAAATTTGTGCTCTTATATAGTTCAAAACTTAATTTACACCCAGAAAAGTTAAGGTCTAGATGGTCAGGTCCTTTTATAGTGCATCATGTGTACCCCCATGGGGTAGTAGAGATTCAAGATCCCACTAGTGGTCACATTTTGAAGGTCAATGGTCATAGGTTAAAACCATTCATTGAATAATTCAAAAAATAGGAAATAGAGGTTGAGTCAACTGAGCCAACCTATGAACCAGGAAAAAATTGATAGATTTAGGATCCATGTCGGGCTAACGATATTAAATAAAAGCATTGTATGGGAGGCAACCCGTGGTTTTCATGTTTCCAATCTCTTTGTGAATCATTTTTTTCAAATAGGATTAAATAATCATTTTGATATTTAAAAATAAAAAAAATAGATTGTTGATCTATTCTTCTATTATGAGAATGAATGGGTATGAAAGGGGAGCACCACATTCATCTGTGTCACATGATGTGATCCTTGAGTAATACCTTACCCATAAATTTAAAAAGAAGACAATGTATCGTCAGTTCATTTTATTTTTATGTGTTTGTTGGTTAAAATAAAAATACAAAAAAAATATTAATAAATAAAAAAAGGACATGTCATAGGTTGTGGGTCAAACCCCATCACAACCGACGAAGTCATGGGGAATCGAACCCGGGAACGAAGGGAGACAGGGGCGCGCTCTTACCACTAACCTACGGCTTATTTTGATTCCTTATTCTATAATTTTTATATATATACTTATATTTTTTATTATATAAATATATATATATATATATAGTTTTTTTTATTGTTTGTTTTTTTCCACTAGGTAATTCTCAGAGTGACATCGAGATCAAGGGATTAAAAGGGAGCAGCAACAATTTCAACTTCAACTTAAACTACCAGGTGACTTCATTCCATGATCCTCATTTTCAATTTCCTTTTTAAACTCTAATTCTATACCTCTAACCCCTTCTAAATTTTCTTTAATTTAAACACAGGGGACAGTGTTATTTTAAGTTGAGGGGAGATAAAATAAAAAATGCTTTTGTGTCAAAAAAATGAATGATTTCACAAAAATGTGTGTAAATGGAAGGAAAAATTTCTTTAACTTTGAACATGGTAATACACATTGCACACTTTGAAACTGAATATCAAATAATTTAAAATGCCCTAATTCTGATTTTAATCCTTGTATAATTTCATGAGCATTAATTTTGGAAAGTGTGGTTGTCCAATGTGATATTTCATTGTTTATATTTTCATCCAAATAAAAAAAAGATCACAATGCACGTCCTTTGGATAGTGGGGTATTAGTTTGAGTTCATGGGGTCCCCCAAGTAAATAGCATAGGTTTGGTAATCATTTTATTTTTAATATGAGTATTCAACAAAAAAATTAAAAAAACAATAAATTTGCGCGTAGAGTAATGAAATGACCTAATGTGTGGATTTCAACACTTGGGGATCGTTACTCCATAGTTGTCTGACCCAGAGTTAGTAATTTTATCTCTATTTTTGATAATTTGATTTTTTTTATTTAGTTAACTCGAGATGATGCTCAAGTATGTGGGCTTCACTTGGTTCCCTAAGGTCTTTGAGCCTCAGAGTCATCGGCAAAGTCTCTCTACATGGGTTGACTATTTTGAGTGCAATTTCAATTACCATGGAAAAATTGCAACAACAAAAAAACAAAAAATAATAATAATAAATAAATAAATAAAATTTTAATACTCATCTTAATATTGAAATTTGATTCCACCTAGTGCTTCCAGCATTTACCTCTTGAATAAAGATGAACCCCCATGTCTAATGCGATGCACAACACATCATCACTCTTAATTGATATTGGATGAAATATGGCGATGAATTTGAACAAAGGAATGGTCTTGGGATTGGGATCTTCTTATAAAACAATATTGTATTAAAATATTTTGATGGGTTTCATGATTGTTTGGTATAATGGTTTTGGGTGATCATTGTGTATTAAAATGTTTTTGGGAAAGGGAATTCGAATTTCATATTGTTGAGATATATTTTTCATGGGACTAGAAAAACTCAAGTTGGGAGGGGTGATTATCCACTAAATGAGGATAATATTAATTATTAATATATATAATATTTATGTGCTTTATTATTCATAAACATCATTTTAGTGCATTTTACACTTTGAACATCATTTCACATTATGATTGTAATTCCTTCTTAAAATGCACTATTATGTGGTACATTTTTTAACATTATTTAAAATACCCAATTATCTTTATTTTATTTTCATATTTAATTTTTAGGTTTCTAATTATATTGGTAACAATTAATACTTTTGGAGTCTTGGAAGATTCACTTTGGAAGACCACCAAAATGAGATTTCATGCAGACAATTTTGGAGAAGGCATATTGGACACCATCCCACTGACGAGAATGTGGGTCCCAACATAAAGGCCCAATGAAGCCCAAATTTTGTGGTATTCTAAAAGAAATATATAGTAACAAATAATTCTGAATCATCAAGTGATAATTCAGCTTCCATGGTGGTTATTTATGCGGCCCAATTTAGAGATAAAATTCTAAGACAGATTCTACAGCCCAGAAAAATATACCACTAATTTAATCATATCTCCGTAACCACAAATTAATTAGGGATGATATTTTACAGAGATCTAGGAGACATCCTTATATTCACTTTTTTTTTCTATGGATCACTACAATTCTTCCATCTATAATTCCATTCAGACGCGTCTGTTTGGTAGATGAAAGTTGGCTGCCACCTCGGGTCAAGGGTGGAAAAATCAACTCTCCCTCAACTTTCCACCCACCAATGGCCCACCACAATTAATTGAGGAGACTTGGACTATTGTAGGATAGACCCAAGGCTTCTAAAATTCCTATTTAAGGTAGTGGTAGTGTTGGAGTTTATCATCTTTTGATATTTTTTTCATTCTAATGTTATGTTGCGATTTTGTTGTCTCAAGTTAGTCTTTCACATGTAAGTGGGTTTAATTCATCTTGGTTTCTTAATAAAAGTTCCTCTTCTACTATTATTATTTTCTTCTCAATCTTACTTTGATATTATTTCTTAAAGGTGTAAATTTATTCACACCAACCCTTGTGAAATTATTCACACAACGGTGGAGTGATCATTTTCTTTTTTTTCTTTTCTTTGCTTCTTCAATTCCTCCCCCATGAGTCTACTTCCCGCTTCCATTGAAACCATAGCATAAATGGAGGGATAACCCACTTATGGGTTGATCCAATAGAGTATAAAGGGGATATAATGGATGTTATTTATCACCACATTAATTTATAATCACTTTTTTTAATTGAGATTTTTATTTGATGATTTTTAAACTTCGTCGTCCTTGTTGAATTTAAGGTCACACACTTCAAGTGCTAATACGTACCTTTACCTTGAAGTTCTCAAAACTTTGATCCTTCATGTGTATATGTCATTAGTATTAAAGTATGTAGGTATTAAACCAGTAAGTGATGATGTTGCTTGATATTATTAAATTAACCCATCTTAAATATAAGAAATTTAAATAGTTGAAAAAGAATTTCATCCAATCCACCCCAAGTGATAACCTAGGATCAAATCATTCTTTTAAATTGAATTCATTTAAATCTGTTAGTTATCCTTCAAACCCATCTAAAATCAACCCAATTTGGCCACTTCATAGCCAAAAACAATCCATATAATGTACGTGTCTGTAGCTTACTTCTTAGGTCTCTGAGGATTCGATAACCCAAGCTAAACTACAAGGACCATTCTACCTTCATCTCTTGGGTAAATTTGAGTGTGAATCACTTACCTAACAAATATATATTATGTTGGTTTGAGATTGGTAAAAGATCCTTTCTTGGACTAAGCCTAGTCCAAGAGACCAAAAATAAGATTAATTTGATTCATTACAGGATGTTTATGGCATAGATCTAGTACAAGTCTTATGATGATCATCCTCACAGACTATTTGATTTCTCAGTTTGTGACAAGGTGTTCTTGAAAATTTCACCTCGGTTTGCTCATCGAGGGCTTGGGATGCAACGTAAACTTGCTCGTTGTTTTGTGGGACCTTTCGAGGTTATTTAGCAAGTGGGGAATGTTTTCTATCATTTAGAGATTCCACCATAGATGATGTCAATACATAACATGTTACATGTATCATAGTTGAGATAGTATCAATCTAGTCCATCTCAAGTCCTGAGTTGGTGTGATCTTGAGGTCGAACCAGATTTATCATTGACTAAATTACCAGCCATGATATTTGATTCTAAAACCAAGGTACTTTATTGGAGGATGATACCTTTGTTTCATGTACTAAGGCAACACGGTTCTCATTCTCATGAGATGTGGGAGAGAGATTTATTGATGAGAGATAAGTGGACTCATTTTTTTGACATGGAAGCTTCTGAGTAGGATTTTTGGGGATAGAAAGTTTCTATGGTGGGGAGTTTATAAAATCTTTTTTAATTTTTTAAAGTATTCTTAATCACCTATTTTTACCATGTTTTGGTTGGGTTTCCTTTGGGGTTGTTTCAGGTTGAAATTTTATAATTTTTGAAAATTATGGGCTAGTGCATGGTTGGTGCACAGTTTTCCCAGACCGTGTTCACTCTCAAACCAAATTGTGAAAACTCAGATGGTGGGTTTTCCATGGTTTTTACATGGTTAGTAAGACTATACTTCCTCTTAAGAGAAGTCATGTGGTCCATTTTAAGGGGTGTACGCTTAAGATGCACGATTTGGTATAACCATGTGGGAATGCCTAGGAAACCATGTGAGTCTTTTAATTAATCCGAAAATCCAAGTTAAAAATCATAAAACCTTCATTTTAGGTTCCATATGGACCAATAACGAACCCATGTGATTTCTTATTCATTGATATCACCTAAGAGTATTTCTTAGACCCTCATACCCCTACTGTAAGAAATTAAAATCTTGAAGAATGCCCTTCGATCTTCTCCTGGTTACTTTCCTCACCTTGATCCCTATCTCCTGCTATCTTTCTTCTCCTCTCTAGGGTTCTATAGATCCCCATGATACTTTATGGATCCAATACCCTCTATTTTGGGATCTTAAACCTATAATTGATTAATATTTCCTTTATCATCATTTTTAATTGATGAGTCCATATTAGAGGTTGTGGATTAGAGATCAATTGATCTTGAGGTTGGTGGTTTCATCATGATGCCTGATTTTTTTTAACCCTAAATTTTTTTATTTAATTATAATTGTTTGAATTCAACAAAATTACTTGGTTTTGATTAAATGGATTTAAATTTTTTGTGGGAAAAAAACCAAATTCCATTGAATTTGGGTTTTTAAAATGGGTTTTTTGGAAGGATATTGGGAAAACACACAATTCCATAGAATTGGGGTGTTTTTATGGAAAATAAAGAAGTTTAAATTGTTTAATTTAAATTTTACATTTGATGTAAACTATTTCAATTAAATTTTTCAATTTAAATTTGGAATTTTATTTGATGGAAAATTTGTGAAAACCTAAAGTTACATTGAATTGGGGGGTTTTTGTGGAATTTATGGAATTTTGGGAAAATTAAATTGTTGAATCTAATTGTGAACGTGAATTGTGAAATAGAATTTTGATTTTTTTTAAAATTCATACTTGTAAAAATAGAAGTAAATCGTTTTAATGGAAACCATAGGGTTTTATATTGTAAAAATTCATGTTTTTTATTAAAACCCTATTTTTGTTTTTAAATGGAAAATTGGCATATTTGAAATGGAGAATGGGATTAATTTTATTTTAATAATTCTTAAAATAAATTTCCCATTGTTTATTTTTTATTAGATAACATGAAATCCCTATGTAGTTAGTGAGTTATTGGATGATATTCTACAATTTACAACATACCAAAACATAAATACATCTCATCACATCCCTTAGGCGATTGTGATTAGTCCTCTTTGACCTGATCTCAAATGGACATATATAGATATTGTCATGTCACCTTGAGTGTGGATTCTATTATCCTAGAACTATCATAATTTCTAAGGCATATGAAAATATTTCTTGCTTGTTTGTATTTCAAATGAATATATGTCATTATTGCAACCTATTTTACATGCCTTAAGATTTATATAAATTGTTTTAAATAAAAGTGTTTATTAAATCCATTTGTCTAAAGTTCCATTTGTTTGAAGTATTTCCACAACCTAAAATGTATTTCCATCATTTGAAATGTAAAGCATGATTTTTTAAATATTCTCTTGAAATGAAAAAACTATTTATTTGAAAATTGAAAGCACTTTATTTGGTTAATTTGGTATTGGTAACTTGTTATTGAATCCTTTGTGATATCCTAATACGTTTTTTATCTCACACACTACCTATGACTTTAGGGTTTTTTAAATTACCTCTATCCAGGTTCGACTATGGGAAAGGTACCACTTAGAGGTGGTTCTAGATGTTGATCTATGGACTTGAAGACACTACTACAAAATTGAGTTTATCCAGCGCTAGGGATTTAATAGTGATATCTAAAAATTATGTTAAAGACCCCCTTTATTAGTGATAAAAAATAACTCTTAATGTGGTACTTTTATCAGGGCTTTTAAAAAAATGCTGATACATGGGGTATTTTAACAACGCTTATAAAAAATGATGTTAAAAGGGGGTCTTTATCAACTCTTTTTTAGAGGCCTTGATAAATACCCCCCTTTATAAAAGTTTTTTTAGTAGTGATGATAAAGTTATACTTCAAAAAAAATCATTAAGAATAATATATTAATATATAAATATATTTATTTTGATATAAATATAATACATAGTTTTTAAAATTTGTTTTAGATAAGGTAAACAGGAATTTACACTTAATATAAAAGATAATTTGTGAAAATAGATTATAAAATAATTTAAAAAATGTTTTTATCTAATAATTTTGTTATTATTACTGATTAATAGTCATTTAATATCAATTTAAAGGTAAAAAAATCAAAAAATTAATAAAAGATAAAAAATAAGTTGAAAATGAAACTCAAACTTCGAACAACCATAACTTTTGATCTGGGTTCCATTTAAGCTCTACCACATATCAAATCAAAGCCTGCGATGAGATCTATGCCCTTTGTGACATAGGTAAACCTTCGGCACATTTTTATAGGCCAAAAAATTCTACAATGTATCCAAACTGTTTTTTTTAGTCAGGGTACCCCGATTTCTTAACATTAGATGGATTCTCAACCTCATTTAAGGGGGTATTACTACATTTTTTTATACAGGCTAAATTTATTCCTAGGTCTTATATTTATATTGATATTATTATTTTGAAATTTTATCATTTTTTACAATTTAATTTTATTTGTAATTAAATATATGCATGTTTTCTTATATTTACTTATAATAAATCACTCATATAAATACATATATTAACATATTTATGTGAAAATGTATATTATAATATATGTAAATAAATACAAATTCAAAAAATGTATTCAAAAAAATATCTAACAAATTTTTACATTATATATACATATACATATGTGTGTATTAATAAATAGATATATATTTATATTATATTCTAGTATATATAAATGAATATAATATATAATATATTTAAAAAATATAATTATATATATATCACACACACATATATATTCTATAAATGTGTTTTAAAATAATTATACAAATATGTATATATATATAAACAAAAATATCATTAAATTGATATTAAAACAACATGGTGTAGTTGTAAAGGCATTCCATCTTTGAAGGAGAGGTGCGGGGTTCGAATCCAAGCGGGTGTTCATAATGCTAAAAATTCGCAAAGTGCGGATAAAAGGTGATGGGGTGAAAAGAACTGATAAAGGGGGTGGAACACTATTAAAGGGTTCATGGAAGCACTGATAAAGGTGGTTGGGTTCATAGGTGTTCGAAAAATATATAATTTTACCCCCTCTAATAGCACTGCTTTTATCAGTACTAAAATGGCTGTTAAAGTACCCTTTTAACAATTCTTTTTTAGCGTTGTTAAAGGGGCCAATTAGCAGTACTTTTTTAGAACTAATAAAAGTTTTGGTATTTTAACCGTGCTCAGATTGCCAGTGCTTTTTAGCACTAATAAACACATATTCTAATGCTATAAAAATCCTGTTTTTTAGTAGTGATAGTTACATCCATTGATACTTTTTCTATTTAACATCTTATTTTTTGGTATTTTTATATAGTATTTTGGATTGCTTATGCCTGTTTAACTTCTGTTACACATCTCTTTGTGGATTTTCTCTTGTATGAATACTTTATTATTCTCTTTTTTTTATAATTATAAGGGGAAATCATTCCCACTTACATTTTTTATGATATTAGGTGCTAGTCACCAACCTGTGAGGATTGGGAACACCTTTAGGCCATTTCGGGGATGGTTTGGTTATCGGGTTACTAGGTTAACTGAGCTAGTTCGTGACATAAATTGACAAGCTCACTATTAGTTTTCATATAAATAAACCTTTATAAATAAACATATTACACACTGATTCTTGAGTTAGTATATCCAAAATGCATGAACTATTCTAAGGAGATTCTATATAAAAATTCATATACTTCATGATATTCCTTTAATAAATTTTAGGGATGCCCATTGAAGAAATTAATATTCTTGGTAAAATATATAGTTTCCTTTGGGAAGTTTTTTTGGAGTATATCTTAACTAAGTAATCATAAATCATTCAAATATTGAGTAAAGGTACATATAAGCTAACATTACTTTTTATACATAATAGCTATGGTAGTAAAAAGAGGATCAATAATGAGTCTTATATGCATTGAAAGTATTTTATGTTTTCGTTTCAAGACATGTTTTGAAAATATTAGTGAAACATCTAACCACGTACAAAACATGTTATCTAATGGAGATCATACATGATGGGAATATGTTATGTCACGTATTCATTTGTTTGATGAGAACCATTTTTTAAACAGATGGATTTATCTATAAAGAAAATCAAATAAAACACTTAGTACATGTCTATTAACCAACCTATAGCCACAAAGAATATTAAGATCCCTAATTATTCCATAACAACTATATTTTATAAGAGGGAAGTTCATTTATTATAGGTGGTAAGATAAGTCCAAACTTTAATGAATTATAGTCTATTGATTCACATGTGTTGGTATATAAACACAATCTAAACTAAGGTGAGTTTGAGTTGTTATTCTAGAGATATATTTTTCATAGGAAGATAAAAATAATAGGTGGTTTTATATTCACCAAGACTGGTGATATATTATTCAATGAGGATAGTGAATCCTATATGAATCAATAAATATAAATAAACAATTATTGAAAAAAATTATCAATTCATAGATGGATCCCATGTACCAAAATCCAGTTCTATATTTTGGTAGTTTTTATACATGATGTAAAGTTTTCAATGGGTATTCAAGAGAAAATAGACATGGATGGTACAATATGGTACCAATAAATCATGATTTATAATTGATAGGTTTAAATTATTTCTAGACATAGCCTTTGACAAAATATTTAATCCAATCATCATGCTAAAATCCATTTGAATACTACTTCTCAAATTGTTTCAATGAGAATGTTATTTTCAATATGATATCAATCTAGTTTCTTTTATGAAACTCTATGAATTTTTTTATATAAAACAACAAGAAGGGTTTTTTATACCAATAAATAATAGTAAGATATAATAGTTACAAATATATATTTATGGATAGTAGCTAACATCGTGATGACAAAATATTTGTTTGGATTGAATGTCTGACAGGTGTCTATAAGAGGTTGGTGGGAGTGCTAAAGTTTTTCCATTTAGATATATTGGTAACATATGTAAAAAATATTTCTATTCTTATATGTCTGTTATGACTAAGGAAATATACTTCTCCAATAATGAATTTATATTTCAACCAGTATCTTAGGAATGCAATCTACATATCTAGATCTATGGGGTCTCTTAATCTAGTCATTGCACATAAATTAACAATATGGGAAAATTCAAGACTGAATTGTTTCCCTTGTCACCTAGAATGTAATCACTCATAAATGGGAAGATATTATGACTATAATTCCATAATATTAAGTTCTAAGAATCTATTTCACATTCCATGATATGTACTTGTGTTTTATATTAATTATACATGTGCATAGAGGTTAAATATAAAATATAACTAGACGAATTGCATATAATTTTTTTAAAACTATCATATATCACATGATAAAGTAGAGTTGGATGAGTTTTTGGTGAAAGTAGAAATGGGAAAACTAGTGGTTATTAAGATATAACACTAGTATTACATCATATCACTTTAATATAGGGCCACATTGAGGCTAAGGTAATATAAAAAACAAACTTATTTTATCCTATGGTCACCATATCTATAATAATCAAGTACGTTGTAGCTTTTGGTGTGGCTTAAGAATAAATTTAGAAATTATTTTTTCCAAATTTTGGTTATACCAAAATAGTAAGGTATTTCAATTTCTATCATATATTTTGACTATGGTATTATCCAAGATACAAGTTTAATGATAAGGAGATAAAATTATAAACTCAAGGATGTCACTTATTGAGGGGTTTTCTCAAGAATGTGATGTTGAGGTTAGAATATTTTCCCTAGATAGATGTCTCAATACCAACAGTAACCACAAAAAATGATGTAGGACCAAAATCTATAACCATACTCAACAGAATCATGTTAATATGGTAGAACTAACCAGTCAGTTAGAAGTTATCTCTAGTGAAAGTGGGGGTCTCTTGGATTCGGTTCCCTAAAACTAATTTATTTTGTATTTTAAATTATAATTATATTAAAATACATGAATATTTTTCAAATATCTTATCACATGATCATTTTTATTATACACAATATCAATGGTATATTTTCCTTATATTATTTTTCATATTGAAAATTTTATAGTAGTTCCCCAATATAATGAGAGCCATTAATTTATATAAAAATATTATTAAGTGGATGAGGCTTCAACTCATGAAGTTTCACCCTTAGTAATCTCTTGGAGAGGAGGTTGTGAGGATAGACCCACTAGTAGGGATTCCACATGTATATGGTGTTATTGGATATTTATGTTTGAAAAAATGTGTCTTGGTCCTTAGACTTGAGATTATTGTTATAATTAATACCATGAGTTGTGTATATTTATGTATTCATAAAAATCATGATACTATATTATAAAAATGATGTTTTTGATGCATCATGAGTGTTATGTAATTAATGAATAAGTAAATATAGGATTTTTCTAATCCGTTTTTTGGAAGTTGATATATCTTTCCATTTGATTGAAATGAAACTATTGGATAAAATCCATGGTCATAGTGTTCGTCAAGTTCATTTTATATATCCAGTGAAAATTAATCAAGCATCTAGGTTGATGACATTATTATACAACTAGTTTGATAAGATATTGATACAAATGGATTATGTTAAAATATGAGTGTTACTATGAGGTTTTTGTTGTTGTAACATTGACTTATTTATCTATAGGTTCCTAGATACATTGCTAGATATTGATTTTTAACTTTATTAAAGCATATCTAATGTTACTGATAAAGTGGCATAGAGATTTAAACACTTCATGTATCCTTTGATATCAGTTAAATTCTATTTTAATTTCATAATTGGAATAGATTTTTTCTCAAGGCTAAGGAATAATATTTATTTAGGATTTTTTTATCACAATTATTCATAAACCAGTTATAGTTGAACTAGAATATCTATGTGAGTTAGATATTGAATAAATATTTATTCATAAGACCACCAATTATAATATTTATCTCTTATTTTATTCACAAGGTTGCAAGTAATATTAAAGAAGTATTATTTAGTTTCATGAATATTAAAATAAATATTTATTTTAAGGACTATAAATATAATATTTATTTATTGAATAAATAATATATATTATTCAATGTTTGGTAAATGTCAAGGATTGTGGATGGGCCATTTTAAGGTTTCAGTAATGAAAATGATATAATATTAAATATCATTTAAATACATAAGAAATTATTTGTTTTATAAAAAAATTATATTTATTTGTGCATGATGGTGAAATACATTATAAAATATTATTATTATTACTACTATTGTCATGGGTAATATATTAGGTTTAATATATGATTACGGACCATTTTAAGATTATCAATATTAAACCCTAGATCTATATATTTCCATATTATATAATTTTAGAGTGTGGTTATGCATAATGATTTAACACTCTAGAGAATACACTATTCGAAGAACATCTCTAGGGTTTCTTTCATGATAGAGACAACTCCTCCACCTCTTAATCCCTCTCAAGATTAAGATAACAAGAGAGTTAAAACTGAAGGATTATGTTACGATCAATATGAGAAATGAAATATTTTTGGGTCATCTTTACTAACACATGTAGTTCAATCATCATCATTCGGAGATCATGTAACACTTGTAGATCACCACTAGATGAATTCTATATTATATCCTCTTTGTGAAATGATGGTGAAACTTTAACAAGAGGTTTGAATGATCAAAATCTTCATCGTGAAATAATCTCAAGATCAGGGTAATTCCTTTTATTAAATTAATTGTAACTATAACATGAAAAATCCACTCTTATTATTTATGGGATTCTTTATCTAGTTTCTTAATTATAATTTTTTAGACATGGTGATTCTTTGCCATTTTCTTGTGTATTATTCACTGATTCTAACATAATCCATGTTGGTTGTAGGCCCAAATGATGATTTTTCTATTCATGGAACCTAAAAGTATACTATTATGTGGTGAAACACACCATGTCATGATGTAACTTAAGGAATGCCATGATGTTTTCTAAACCAACATATTGTTGTAGCACCTTTAGTTCACAATTGAAATATCTATAAAATGTTTGAAAAGTGGATGTGGATAAAAATGTTTAATCTGGGATAAAATATTTTATCTAAGATATGTGTTAAAATATGAGTTAATTTATTCCCACCTCCCTATAGTGGTATATTTTAAAGAATAAATTATTTTTCCAAAATAATACTCCAAAAACATAGAATACAATATAAGATATGGTTTTTAATAATTTATTTATTAAATATTCTCATCAAGGGAATAAGTTTTATTTTCTAATTCATAAATATTTATGTCATGAACATATGTTTTAGAGAAAAAATAGTTTCTCATGGGATAGTTGGAGTATGTTTGAACATAAATAATCCCAAAGTGTAATAAAAAAATATTAATTCTTATCTAATTCAAAGTGAAAGTGACTTTAAAACCTAAGTATTTTTAGGATAAATTAGTAAATAATTTTATTAATATAAATATTTATTTTTAAATTTGAAATAAAATGACCTCAAATGTAATTTTAAATGGAAAAGGAATCCAAGATAATGATGATGAGTTTAGAAGGAGTTCTAAGTATTTATATAGAAAACCTACCTTGTATACCTAAGCAGTACCTAAATCAGGACTTCTAATGGCCCCAAGAGAACTCCCATATCCTCAAGGGATGTATACTAGCATCACAGATCTTAGTTTATCATTAGAGAGTGATTTTCCTATAATAATATTTAGAGTAAGTTATGATTGAATTCCATCATTAATAGAGCCTAATATATTTATATATATCAACTATTATAAGGATAACCATATAAAATAGAAGTGCAGGGTATCAACATAAAGTAAAAATTAAAATATCAATTTGAATGTAAACATACCAAATATGAACACCCTATTTGTACCATGTGAAATTTGATAGAATAATCAAAACATGATGAAATAGATGATATTCCAATGTAAAGACGCCCACCAAAAAAATATTTTTACTACAATTCTACTAAAGATTGAACATGATTAACTAGTATCCTGGTTCCCATGATCTACCAATATTATAATTGTTATAATAATACATTAAATTCAAAAAATTAAATTTCATCTCCACCATGGTTTCCATGCAAGGTGTGAGCATAAATACTCAATGGGACACCACTAATAGTTTCTCATCCCAATAATGAATAAATAGGTGTATTCATAATCATTTATACACATTTACATATGTATATTTCAAAAAATGTTATCCATAAAATAACTGACATGGTAGAAATAAACCATTAATAAAGTTATAGATTGATATTAATTATATAGAAAACTCATTAAACTAGGGGTATTTATGCCTTTACAAACCTGATTTAATCTTATGATCCAAATTTGAGATGAGCTGGGATGGGAAATATTTCCAACCATCTTAGTAAATGAGTATAAAGCAACCTAGGTGAAACACCCATCCTGGGGGAAAGGGAATAGTGTATAACGAGTCAAGAAAATATTTCATCACATCTCAAAGGAAAGGGGAAATTGTATAATAATTCAATGAATTTTTAACCCTTCCCCAATCACCATAGTTTTATATACCTACTCAAGTATTCTATAAAAAAAATTATGCAAAAATATATCCACATTCTTTACATCAAATAAACACTTAGGTTTTATATCAAAGAAATACACATGATCTATATAAAAGAAATACACATTATATATTTAAAATAAATTAACATTCTATTATAAATTTAAAATAGTAACACACATAGAATTATTACACCTAAAAAATATAGTGATGATCCAAACATGAAGCTGAGTATGGAAATAATAGTAATTTTACGTAGTTTACAAAATTAAAACAAAACATTTTCCCCAGAATACAAATCAAAACATCTTTCAAATATGGTTAACACATGATAATGTCCCAAGGAGTCTGTATCAACAATAATTATTAGATATATCCAAAAAATTTGTTTAATAATTTCTTTTCATAAATTCCTTATTAAGTTACAAATAATTATTATTTACTCAATTTAATGTGTGGTCTAAATTATTAGTTTGGTACTCAAATATTTCTAAATATATTTATAGTAAGAATTTTCAATATCAAAATATAGTGTAGGACTTGATTCAATGTTTATCTCTTTAATTAAAAACAAATTTACACAATAATTTGAAAGTATTATTAAAATAGATAATAGAATTTTGACAAAATACTTAAAATAAAAAGGCCATGCTCTAAAGGAAACATATAAAAGGAAAAAATTTATAGTGTAAAATTATTTTTTAATCAAGTCTACACTCAAATACTTATGGAAAAATATAGTGACTAATTAAAAAAATTGAAAATATATATATATTAAAACCAAAAAAATAAGATCTAAACCATTCCCCCCCCCCCACTTATCCAACCTAGTCAGTACCTTGCCTCTAATATATTCTATCAACCCGTGGTTAAGTATGGATATTTTACTTATAACTCATTCAAGTTATAGTGGAAATAGATTTTACCACGTATATGTTAGAATAATGTGATTAAAACTTCTATAAAAGGATAATGTGTCATTTACCCAACATGATTTGACCAATTACCTTTTACGCATAATGGAATACATGTAACAAATAAAAATAACATAAATTCTAATAATATACTTGGGGAGATTACTACCACTAATTAATGCATGATCATTATATGAATTTATGAAAAACTATAAATAAGGTAATGAAAAATGATTTAATTAATTAATAGCTCAAATCAAATTAAAAATCACATTTGAATATAATCTGAACATGGATATGTAAGATAAATAATCAAAAACAATCACTAAATATGCTTATTCATGCTCAACTAAATAAAACTCAAATGTGAGTGTTCAAACACATATAAATAAATAATTATAAACAAAAAAATATCAAGGCTCCTTATAGAGATAAGAATAAATCATGGAAAACATGTGATTCAAAAGATAATCCCATTAAATGGTTGAATTATCATATCAAATAACATTGAAATACCACCAATTCATTTTCCTCCGGATATAGTTAAAACATTATTATCATTAGCTTACAAAAACAAGTGACAGACATGTTCTAAGCATAACCTAAAAATTCTCCAGTGGGGTTGAAACCACCTACCACAATCAAATACTTGGTGATATAATCCCACTCCAATGGAAACTAAAAAACTTCAAATAACTAATAAACATGATTCCATAATCAATTATATCTAATAAGAAGTCTATATAATCAAGTAATTGATAAACCTAAATAAAATCTAAGATAATTACTCAAAAAATCATTTTATACAAGAATATAAAAAACCAATAATTTAAATAACCTAATCATTCCTAAATTCAATCCATAAATCATGAAAACCCTCATAATAATTAATACCACAATCACTTCATATAAAAAATGATAAATAGAATTAAAATAAATCAATAGAGCTTCCATTATACAAGGAAAGTGGAATCCCCAAGATAATATTTTATATCACTATACCTTGTATAAATCAAAGCCCAAAATCAATTCCAAAGTAAAATAAAATAAAGTAAGATAATATATGGATAAATGAGAGAATATAGGGTTACTCCCCTTCATTTGAGCAAGAAAAAATCACCTTGAATCGTCCTTTGATCAGCATAAATTAATAGGGTATAAATAAACTCAAGGTATCCATGGTAGAGGTGCTGAATGGCTAGAGTAAAATAATTGTTTAATGGTAGAATGAAGAGGATTAAATGGGAGAGTTAAAAATAGAAAAATACCCCCCAAGAAAAATCTTGACCAAGGCCTACAGATTTCCCGATATAGTTCCACCTATTCGATCGCAAGAGTTTAATATGGATAAAAGAGAGGGTGAATTATTGTTCAAAAAATTTAAACTAATATAAAAACCCAAAACCATTTTCCATAAATGATCTAACTTGGTATTTTTATAATGATCAGATTGTTTGCACTAGATTTTGAAAATTTTCGATCAAACTGATTTATTAATCAGGATCACAGATAGTCAGATAAAATAGTTATCAGAAAGATTATATAAAACAAAATTTATAATTAAATTAAATATAGGAATAAAAAACTTTTAAAAAAAGTAATACTAAAGATTATAACTAATTAATAATGAATTATAATATTTATAAAATCAGTTTAACTCTTTAACCTAAAAAATTATGGAATTCATAAATCCTAGCTTAAAATATCTATAGTTTTAAACATAAAAGCAAAGGTATATCTTTCCACACCATGAAATAACTTGATATTATGATTAGTGTGACTCTATATTCCAATACCCTACAAGCCCTCAATATGATTATTAGTGTAATATATTTCTTCTTATCCTTGTAATACCTCAATCTTAAGGATCTGATTCACTTCTCTTCCTATCCCCGAAATCCCTCAATCAAAACCTCAATTGGAACAAGTGAATAAAAAAGAAAAGTGTTCTGAAGAATTTTCAATCCTTACATTGGTTATTTGGAACTAAAACTCTTTGAGAAATTACATTGTGTGTGAATGAGATGTTTAGTCAGATAAAATCTCAGACATGTTGAGTTGAAAATGCAACAACTCATATATCCTTAATTACACTCTTGTTTATAATAATTCTTTCAAATACTATATTTTTTTGAATCTTGGATTTGGTTAAAAAAGCCTTGGATCCTTTTCAATAAATATCTCAAAAAAATGTTTCCATACAATTTCATTTTTATTATCACCATAACAATGTTCTAAATAATTGTTTCTGAATGAAATAATTCCAATTACTCCAATTATAAACTTTAGAAAGTATGATGAACTATACTGATAGTTAATCTAATAAAATGATCTAAGATTAGTCTGATGGATCTAAA
This sequence comes from Viscum album, assembly GCA_963277665.1. NCBI lineage: Eukaryota > Viridiplantae > Streptophyta > Magnoliopsida > Santalales > Viscaceae > Viscum > Viscum album. Next base: position 1,539,021,138 of record OY728156.1, on the reverse strand, counting down.
CTATTACTATTCTATTGATTATGACTTCAGTCAATATGATGGAAAGAACACTTTGTCAAACCGATGGAAAGAATACTATTGAGTCCAATGGATTAGACTCAAGTTCGGTATGATAGATTAGATTAAAGAGTAAAGTTTACACTTGTTTTATATTAGGACCATTTCATAGTTCAGTGGAAAAATATGTTTTCTACAGAAACATTCTAGAAAACTTGGTATATATAAATTTAGTAAAATAAGGTTTTTAAGATAGTTTTTTTGATTTTCAAAACAAAGTAAATAAAAAGTAGAAAGTAAACTTTCAACACAACACCATCGAGTACCCAGTGGCACCCCAAGAATACACCTCCTATGCATAGCTCCCCAAGTACCCAAGTACCCTAAATTGGGTACTCAATACTACATTTTTCTCTAATCTACATGTGGTTCCACCTATTGATAGAACCTAAACTCATGAACCTCCTACAATACAACAAGCCATGTCCAAAAACACCTCAGATTCAATTCTAAAACCTAAAAATTTGATTCCAAATCCCAAAACAAAAAATGACATCTCATAATGAACCAAATATTCAAATATACCTAAGTTTTCCTCACCTTAAGTTCACAAATTTAACAAATCTTACCATAAAATAAATCAACAAGTAAACAGACCTTTACAATCTCTCCACTATAAAGTTTTTAGTCCTCAAATATTTGTATTCACATTTTACCCAAAAACGCCCTACCTCATATAACCATCAAACCAATAATAGATATATATTACATATCTATAATAATCCACTATACATTCAACGTAAAATTACCAATTTAAATTAACATAAAAAATATACAAGCACTAACATCCAACAAGAACACCAACCACTTGATCACTAATACATATCACAAATCACATTTCATAATCATAATGAATAACTTTAAAAATAAAAACTACCACTAATTTCATAATAATTTAATATCAATGAGACGTTTTAACCATAATTCATTCTTAAACACTCAAATAATTCAACAAATTCTATGGTAATAACTCCCAAAATCAATACAACCTACTAAATTCCATAAGATTAAAACATAAAAATTCTAATTAAACTTCTTAAAATATTTAATACATAACTAGATAAAACTATCCTCAAACTCATGATGATCACCACCAAAAGATTCATTTAGGATTTTCATATGCCTATCTTTCCACCAAATTTAAATTTAACATAAACATTCATTTTTCAAAATAGTTTTACCAAAGACACATTGTAATGTTAAAATCACAAGTCAAACTCATTTCCAATAATTCCATGTTTTATAAATTTTTATTGTATTATATATTAATAAAAACTTCATAATGTATCAAATTTTCATTTCTATTTTCATGTCAACAATCATTTTTAAAGCACCATATTTTACAAAATCAACTCATTTCACAATTCAATTTAATAAAGTGGTTTCCCTATTTCACTTTACTAAAAAGGAACCATCTCTAAATATCCCACTCTTCAAAACAACCTATTATCTAAAGACCAAGTTTAGAGAATTGTTTTATTTTTTTGAAATGCTAACTAGTCTTACATAGTTGATCATATATGATGATATATATATATATGGATATCAGAAACATGTTAGAGGATGTTAAGTAGCATACTTGAAACTAGATTTCAAAAAAATGATTATATGTGAATAAATAGAGAATTTATAATATGCTCGAAAATCCAATACATTATTTTTTTACAATATATATTTCTAAAAAGTAATTTGATATCATGATCAAGAGGAAAGCCTATGGTATAAACAAGAATAATTCCTTGTATATGGACATTAAACTGGGGACCAATAGTATTCTTAGAGGTTGAACATCAAGATCAAGACAAGTATAATTATTCAGAATTCAAATAATATATAAATTTTACAAAGCATTACTAAATATGGAGTAAATTATTAGTCTCAACTAAAGAATATATGAAAGTGAATTTAATTAATCAGATAACACCTAATGAGGAATTTATAAAAACACTGACTACTTTTTGAGTTGTTATTTAATTAATTAAGTTTAATAACATATGATAATAATAATATAAATTAAATTTATATAGTTAAATAATCCCCCATATCACATGTACAGAAAATTAAATAGGCTCTTGAATGATCCCCACACCTCTTCTTAAGTTTCATTAATTTTTTATTGAGACACACAATGTATAAGGACCCGGCCTTATTATATACATAATCTTGAGTTTAGTTAAGAAAACAATTCCTTTAACATTGAGGATATTTTCAAGTTTAGAGATTTAGATAATTAGGAAAAAACATTCATAGCATTACACATTGTTACAGAGTGGATACCATAAAAACAGTTTCCATTTTTTTCAAAATATAAAACATTAAAACTTAAAACAAGACTCCTTGTCAATTATTAAACATTTAATGTGTATTACTTACTTGTACTACACATACACTAACCTGTGAAAAATCATTTAAAAACTTGGGATGATAACAAATCTCAGTAAGGAATGAAAAATGTAGGAAAGAGCGCATTAGTCCATGAATACTTGTAACGTATGAAAACATTTTCAGAAGACTTGCTTGTCACTCATATATATTTACTTTATGTAACATGATATTCACACAAGATCCAAAAAAACATGAGAAAATAAATATAATCATAGAGGTATCTTGGGGCATTACTTACATATTCTTGTAACCATTCTTGGCTACCTTATAATTGGTAACCCTCACGGCTACCTTACTTTGTGTAACCATCGTAGTTACATTTAGAGTAACCATACGGCCAACCTCCAACTTACTCATACCCAATGAATTAGAGGGAAATATAGGTCCCACCCTTCATCATAAATAATTCCCAAGAACCAAAACATAATCATACAACATGAATAATTCCATAAAAACATTACTTTGGAATTTTGAAAAACTGAATTTAAAAAAAGGATTTTTAATGTAAAGGCCCTTATAAATATCATAAAATTTAAGAGAGACTTAATATAGTGGATGGAGTATGTATATATACTGTAAATAAACATAATAAAACATAATATAAACATAACCCATCACACAAAAAATTTAAATAGCACATAAATAATGAAGTTTAAGGTTAACCCAAAGAATGGAAATCAGGTTAAGAATTCCCTTAACTCGGGTTTCTCTTACTTACAACTTGTTTAAACCTCATGTATAATGGTTAAAAGAGTTTTATTAATATTTTTCAGAAACATTTTCTTGTTTATAAAATCTTATATGATCATTTAATAACATCTTTTGACCCTTAATTGTTAGTATTTTTCCCCTTGCACTGTTTTTGGTTGAATTCTTTACATGATTTCTATGATTGGTTCATGGTGGAATTTCTTGTCGATTGGAAGTGAAAATCTATAATTTCAATGGATTAGAATTTTCATATAACCAGTAACATAATTTATTCCATTTACCATTTTGAATTATTACATGAGGATGATTCATAAGTTATAACATTAATGATGTTTGTTTAGATCCTTTTAGTGGTTCTTTGATAATAACAACCTCGTTTTGTCTTATAAATTAGAACCATGAGTAAAAAAGAATTACAGAACCATGGGTGAGTCATAAAACATATATTATAATCTGGTTCAACCATGTAAATGGTTTCATGACCAGAATTGAAAGAATTAATGGAAATTGAAATCACATCGTCCACGATGTCGATAATTCGACACAAATGGAAAATGTTTTTATTCTTTAAATAAGTGGGAGTGGAGAAGAGTAAAGATGAGTAATTTTTCATAAAAATGATAAAATACAGAGTATACATGATTTCTGGAGATTTCATGCCTCTTGGGTAAGTAGATATTAAGAAAGAATAAGGAAGGAACTCAAAATAAAAGAAAAACTGAGAAATCTCTTAGAAACAAATTCGGCAGCCTAACGGCTACACAACATGGTTTTAGAAAAATATTAAAAAGAGAGCAGAAAAGGGTCACCCATCCATAAATGAAAAATAATATAGATAATATCAAGAATAATAAGAAAATGATAACATAGTATAGAAACTTGAAAATTATACCACATAAAAGAGAATTTGAAAGAAATTGAGAATTTTCCTACCTTGTAGGGTAACCCTTATAACTTGAAGGTTAGGACCTTGGGGGCTTGAGGAAACCTTTGGAGGACTATTATGAAGTTAAGAAGGCCATAGCTTCGTTGAGAGAGAATTGGGAATGAATTCAATGAAGGGAAGAGTTGGTATTTATAGGAAAAGTGAGGGATTATTTTAATAATTTTCAAGGGACACCTCATGAGTGGTATTTACAAAACCATGGGCTTGCCCATGGTATTTGCCCATGGTATAAGACAGTTGGGACACCTCACATATTATCTAACTATACACAATTCGACCAGATTTATGACAACATTATTATATCATTAATGATTTCATTAACACATTGAAACTAAAAACTGTATTTTTTACTATTCATCGAAAAATCAAATGTTGCAGAAAAATTCCAAAAATTCACCCTAACCATTTATTGACGTGAAGATTTTAAAAATGAAGTCTATTTTTTTAATATAATTTTCTAAATATTATTAATTTAATATTTAAATAAAAGCATACTTAATTCAAAAATTAACAATTCTAATTATGTAACTACTTCTATATCACAATGAAAAACTAACCTAGATGATATTATCTTAAAGCCTTAATAAAATAAAATAATAATAAAATTTACTATTCAATAGGGTCATATCACTATTCATATTACTATTCATAAGGGTATGTTACTATTCGCCAAAAAAACAAGTTGGTTCTACTAGACTCTAAATAACATACTGCACACAAATGTAGATGACAGTTTCTTGAAATTTAGATCATAGAAGTAAAAAAAATTATGTTTTAAAGGCTAATTAAAAATATCTATTTAAAAAAAAGTTCCATGCATTTCTATTTATTTTTAGAAAACATGGGTTGTTACACTATCCCCACCTTCTTGAAATTGCATCCTCGCAATTTTATTTACTTATTAAACAACTAAGGGTATTTTTCCCTCATAGAATTTTCAGACTCCCATGTTGCTTCTTCAACCATATAGTTCTTCCACAAAACCATTACCTGGTGTATTACCTTATTCCGCAATACTTTTTCTCTTCGATCAAGAATCTGAATCGATTTCTCTTCATAAGAAAGGTTCTCTTCCAGCTGAACTTCTTCTGGGCTCAAGACATGTGATGAATCTGGCACATACTTTCTCAACATCAAAAAATGAAAAAAAAAATTGTGTACCTGAAACAAAATCAGAGGAAAATCTACGCGGTATGAAACTGTTCCAACTTTCTAAAAGATTTAAATAAGACCGATGAACCTTGGAATTAGCTTTCCTTTCTTACCAAAACGCATCACACTTTTCTAAGGAGAGACTTTAAGGAAAACATGGTCACCTACCTAGAAAGAGAAGTCTTTCATTCTATAATTTGCATAACTTTTCTACCTTCTCTGAGTTGTCCTCATGTGCTGCTGGATCATCCTCACTTTCTCAGTCACTTCTTCAACTAATTATGGCCCCATCAACTTTCTTTCACCATCTTCATCCCAAAATGCTAGAGTCCAACATCGCTTTCCATACAAGGCCTTAAAAGGTGCCATCTGAATACTGGAATGAAAACTGTTATTATAAGAAATCCCAACTAATGAAAGATGTTGATCCCAACTTCTCTGATAGTCCATTAAACAAGCTCGAAGCATATCCTCCAAATTTTGAATCATTTTTTCTGACTGCCCATCTGATTGAGGATGAAAAGCTATACTGAAATTTAACTCTATGCCCAATGACTTCTGAAGTCCCTTCCAAAAGTTAGAAGTGAACCTGGGATCTCAGTCAGATACAATGGAAAGAGGAACTCTATGTAACCTGACAATCTTCTTGAGGTACAATCGAGAAATCTAATCCAAAGACATTGTACCTCGAATTGATAGAAAATGTGCAGACTTTGTTTTCCAATTCACAATAACTCAAATAGCATTGTTACCTCGAGAAGTCTTCGGTAGTCCCACCACAAAGTCCATGGATACATTCTCCCATTTCCACTCTAGCACTGGCAAAGGCTAAAGCATCCCCTTCGGTAACTATCGCTCTAATTTAACCTATTGACACGTCAAACATTTCATGGTAAAATCATCAATATCTCTTTTCGTTCCATCCCACCAATAGTACTCTCAAAGGTATCTGTACATCTTAGTACTGCCAGGATGAACAGAAAATGGAGAACTATGAGCTTCACGCAACAATTCATTCTTCAACGGGGAATCACAAGGCACACACAACCTTTTTCCAAATATTAAAACACAACCTTTATCAAGATTGAATTCTGGAAACCTACCCATTTTAACCAATTCTTCCTTTTTCTGTAGCTCACTGTCTTCCTTATACGCTTGCTTAATTCTGTCTGACAACGAAGACTGCACTAAAACCTGAAACAAAACAGATTTATTCCCTGCACCAACAACTTCTAATCCAAAATTCATCAAATCATTAATCAAGGGATCATGTTCCAAACGTAGCATGGTTAATGATGCATGATGTTTCCGACTTAAGGCATCTGCTACTTTGTTTTCTTTTCCAGGATGGTAATTGATCGTGCAGTCATAATTCTTTATCAGTTCTAGCCATATTCTCTACCTCATGTTTAATTCCTTCTGAGTGAATATATACTTTAGACTTTTATGGTCAGTATATATTTGGAATTTGGTTCTGTATTGATGATGCCTCCATATTTTCAAAGAAAAAACCACAGCTGCCAATTCCAAATCATGTCTGGGATAATTTATCTCATGAGGTTTAAGTTGTCTCGAAGCATAGGCAATTACCTAATCATTCTACATCAAAACACAACCAAGTCCCTTCAAAGAAGCATCAATATAGATGAAAAACTCACCATTCCGGAAAAGGTAAGGACAAAACTGGAGCATTCACCAATATCTTCTTCAGTTCCTGAAAACTAACATCACATTCCTCTGTCCAAAAAAATTTAACCCCTTTATGTGTTAATTTAGTTATCGGGCAAGATAACTGTGAAAAGTTCTTAACAAACTGTCGGTAACAAATTGCTAAGCCCAGAAAACTACTAATCTCTGTAACATTTGTGGGTCTTGTCCATTCATCAACTACCTTCGTTTTGGAAGGATCAACTATTATTTCATACTTATTTACAATGTTCCCAAGAAAAGAAATTTGTTGTAACCAAAAATCACACTTGATTAATTTTCCATATAGTTTCTTTTCTTTTAATGTTTGTAAAACAACCATTAGATATTATTCATGCTCCTCTTTATTTTTAGAAAATACCAGAATGTCATAAAAAAATACAACCACAAACTTATCCAAGAACACATGTAATAATCTATTCATAAGATTCATGAATACAGCATGTGAATTAGTCAATCCAAATGGCATACCAACAAATTCATAATGCCCATATCTAGTACAAAAGGCTGTTTTCGGGATTTCATCTTCCTTCACCTTCAGCTGATGGTATCTAGATCTCAAGTCAATCTTGGAAAAGTACTGATCTCCCTAGAGCTGATCAAATAAGTCGTCAATATGCAGAAAAGGATACTTGTTTTTAACAGTGACATTATTCAAAGCTCTGTAATCAATGCAAAGTCTCATGGAACCATATTTCTTTTTAACAAGAAAACAGTGGATCCCCATGGTGAAGTGCTTGGATGAATGAAGCCTTTGTTAAGAAAATACTGCAACTAATTTTTCAATTCAAGAAGTTCTATTGGAGCCATACGATATGGGGGTTTTGAAATTGGCTTAGCATCAGGAACTAAGTCAATTGTGAATTCGACTTCTCGATCAGGTATGACACTAGGTAACTAATCTGGAAAAACATCATGGTATTCATTTACCACTGGCACATCATTAATTTGAATAGTTCCATTATTTTCAACAATATGAGAAAGATAAATTTCATTTCTATCTTTCAATAGTTTCTCATCTTCCTGATATGTTATCAATTGTATGGGTTTATTCTTGTATACAAATAGAAACTCTTTCTGAAAAACAACTACTTTAGCTCTACAGTCAATCTTAGCATGATAATCAGAAAGCTAGTCCATCCCTAAAATAACATCAAACTCGAATAAGGGTAAAACAATGAGGTTTGTAGGTAAAGTATTTCCATAGACCACAATAGAAAGATTCTTTTAATTCCTCTTTGCTATAACATTTCCCCCTGGTGTTTTAACAACAAGTTCGGGACTCATTTGTTGAGGTGATATTTCCAATTTACCAGAAAATTTCTCAGAGATGAAGGAATGTGTAGACCCCGTATCAAACAAAACTTTAGAAAAATCTGAGTGAACAAACAAAGTACCTGATACAACTTCATTTGATGGCCCGACATCTGCTGACGTAGTTGCAAAGGATCTTACTACACCTTTCTATTTGTAGTCTGGATTCTTTTCATCATTCAGATCTCTCTTTGGGAAGGCATTTTCATAATTTCCCATCTCACCACATTTAAAAAACTTTACAGTTTGCTTATTATGATTATTCTTAGGATCATTTTCATTGCAATCTCGGGCCAAATGTCCAAACTTACCGCATTTAAAACACTTCCCAGTTTTGCTAAGACATTCCCCAGGGTGTTTCTTGCAACACTTTTCACAAACTGGAAATTGGATTTTCTTACTATCAGAATTCTTTGGTTGATTCTTACCCATTTCTTGACAACTAGACCTATTCTTCTATTTCGTTCCAAAATGCACGTGATCATCAGAAAACTCCATCTCTACCTTCTCAGCACATCGGAAAAGTTTTTCATAACTTTTGAATTCACGAGAAGCCAACTCCCTTTGATACCTTGGCTTCAATCCTGAGTAAAAGAGGTTCATTTTTCTATCAAGATCCAAAATAAGATTTGGAGTATACCTTGACAGTCAGGTGAAGTTAGCTTCATACACAGCCATTGAATATTCCTCCTTCTATTTCAATTCAAAGAATTTCTTCTCCATTCTTATTCTCACCACCTTAGGAAAATATTTTTCAAGGAAAAGACTTTTAAATTCATCCCACTCTAAGGCATCAAAATCCTCTCTACCCCTGATATTCCTTACCATTAACCACCACTGATCATATTCCCCTTCAAAACGATAAATAGAGAGACAATCCTTTTAATTGTCTAAACATCCCATAACATCGAATATATTTTCAAGGGATTTGATCCATCCTTCAGCTGCTACTGGGTCAGAAGATCCATTGAATGCAGGAGGATGTTGTCTCATAAAATGTTCCACTACTTTCATGTTCTGTTGTGTTACCTCTCTTAGTTTTCTTGCATGGATGCCACCACCATTTATTTCCTACGTTAGCTGAGCAATTACTATCACAAACTGCTCAGTTCCAATCCCTACCATTTCGGGCTGTAGTTCCAGAAGGATGTCATTCTATCGGTGCCTCTCCTCTTCAGCATCCCTGCTCCTTATACATAAAATTATTCTGAACAAACATATCCTAGATGAAGCAACATGGTAATCTTTAAATGCAATAACAAATTAAACATAGAGTGAAAATCATTTATGGTATTCTATTAACATCACCCTAACCCCTAAAGTTATCTAAACCATCCTCTGATACCAACTATAAGGACCCATCCTTATTACATACATAATCTTGAGTTTAGTTAAGAAAACACTTCCTTTTACATTGAGGATATTTTCAATTTTAGAGTTTTAGATAATTAGGACCAAACATTCATAACATTACACATTGTCACAGAGTGGATACCATAAAAACAGTTTCTATTTTTCTCAAAATATAAAACATTAAAACTTAAAACAAGACTCCTTGTCAATTCTTCAATATTTAATGTGTCTTCCTTCCTTGTATTATACATCCATTAACCTGTGAAAAATCATTTAAAAACTTGGGGTGATCACAAAGCTCAGTAAGGAATGAAAAAAAATGAAAGAGCATATTAGTCCATGAATACTTGTAACATATGAAAACATTTTCAGAAGACTTGCTTGTCACTCATATATACTTACTTTGTGTAACATGAGATTCACAAAAGATCCACACAAACATGAGAACATTCATATAATCATAGAGTTATCTTGGGGCATTACTTACATAATTTTGTAACCATTCTTGGCTACCTTATAATTGGTAACCCTCACGGCTACCTTACTTTGTGTGACCATCGCAGTTACACTTGGAGTAACCATACTGTAGACCTCCAGCGTACTCATACTCAATGTATTGGAGGAAAATATAGGTCCCACACTTAATCATAAATAAATCCCTAAGAAACAAAACATAATCATACAATATTAATAATTCCATAAAAACATTACTTTGGAATTTCGAAAAACTGAATTTAAAAAAAAGGATTTTTAATGAAAAGGCCCTTATAAATATCATACAATTGAAGGGAGACTTAATAGAGTGGATGTAGTATGTATATATACTATAAATAAACATAATAAAACATAATATAAATATAACCCATCACATGAACAATTTAAATATCACATAAATAATTAAGTAGAAGGTTAACCCAAAGAATGGAAATCGGGTTAAGAATTCCCTTACCTCGGGTTTGTATTACTTTCAACTTGCTTAAACCTCATGTATAATGGTTAAAAAAGATTTATTAATATTTTACAGAAACATGTTCAAGTTTAAAACATCTTATATGATCATTTAATAACATCTTTTCACCCTTAATTGTTAGTATTTTTCCCCTTGTACTATTTTTGGTTGAATTCTTTACATGATTTCTATGATTGGTTCATGGTGGACATTCTTGTCGATTGGAACTGAAAATCCAGAATTGGAATGGAGTAGTATTTTCATATAACCAGTAACATAAATTATTCCATTTATCATTTTGAATTATTACTTTAGGATGATTCATAAGTTAGAACATTAATGATGTTCATTTAGATCCTTTTAGTGGTTCTTTGATAATAACAACCTTATTGTGTCTTATAAATTTAAACCATGAGTACAAAAGAATTCCAAAACCATGGGTGATTCATAAAACATATATTATAACCTGTTTCAACCATATAAATGGTTTCATGATTATAATTGAAAGAATTAATGGAAATTGAAATCACATCATCCACGATGTCGATAATTCGACACAAACGGACAATGTTTTTATTCTTTAAATAAGTGGGAGAGAAGAAGAATAAATATGAGTAATTTTTCATAAAAATGATAAAATATAGAGTATACATGATTTCTGGAGATTTCATGCCTCTTGGGTAAGGATATATGAAGAAAGAATAAGGAAGGAACTCAAAATAAAAGAAAAATTGAGAAATCTCTTACAAAAACATTCGGCAGCCTAACGGCAACACAACATGGATTTAGAAAAATATTAAAAAGAGAAGGGATAAGGGTAACCCATCCAGAAATGAATCATAATATAGATAAGGTCAATAATAATAAGTAAATAAGAACATGGTATAGAAACTTGAAAATTATACCACATAAAAGACAATTTGAAAGGAAAAAAGAAAGAAATTGAGAATTTTCTTACCATGTAGAGTAACCCTTAGATTTTGAAGGTTGGGACCTTGGGGGCTTGAGGAAACATTGGGAGGAATACTATTAAGGTAAGTAGGCCAGAGATTCATTGAGGGAGAATTGGTAATGAATTCAATGAAGGGAAGAGTTGGTATTTATAGGAAAAGTGAGGGATTATTTTAATAATTTTCAAGGGACACCTCATGAGTGGTATGTACAAAACCATGGGCTTTCCCGTGGTATTTTCCCATAGTATAAGTCACTTGGGACACCTCGCATATTATTTAACTATAAACAAGTCGACCAGATTTATGACATCATTGTTATATCATTAATGATGTCATTAACACATCGAAACTAAAAATTGTATTTTTTACTATTCACCGAAAAATCAAATGTTGCAGAAAAATTACCAAAATTCACCCTAACCATTTATCGACGTGTATATTTCAAAAATGAATTCCATTTTTTGAAAATAATTTTCTAAATATTATTAATATAATATTTAAATAAAAGCATACTTAATTCAAAAATTAACAATTCTAATTATGTAACTACTTCTATATCACAATGAAAAACTAACCTAGATGATATTATCTTAAAGCCTTAATAAAATAAAACAATAATAATATTTACTATTCATTAGGGTCATATCACTATTCATATTAATATTCATAAGGGTATGTTACTATTCACCAAAAAAACAAGTTGGTTCCAATAGACTCCAAATAACATACTGAACATAGATGTAGATGAAAGTTTCTTGAAATTCAGATCATAGAAGTAAATAAATTATGTTTTAAAGGATAATTAAATATATCTATTTAAAACAAAGTTCCATGAATTTCTATTTATTTTTAGAAAAACATGGGGTGTTACACAAGGCAACATATTAATCATTTATATGGTTCCTAGACTAAACACTTGAACATAACTGGTAACTTAAGATTCCTCCTTAACCATTCTAGACAAATATACATACACTATAACCCCTAAGTCCCATCATTATTTCACTTGTCTACAAAAGTAAGATCCTAAAAAACAAAAAAAAAATCTACTCTAATAAATTTTTTTAACAAAACTGATCTAGATACCTAAATGGTACCTGAATCCGGACCACTACTAACCCCAAGAGTGATCTCTCATCCACAAGGGTTGGTAATTAGAATTGTGGGACTTACTTTATCATTGAAGAGTTATTTACCCACTAAAATATATAAAGAGGATTATAAAAGAATCCACCAAGACTATAGAATAGAATATATATATATATAGTATAAATTCTAAGAGTAACTACAAAATACATAATAAAAGGTCATCAACATGTAGGAAAAACTAATATCTCTATATGGATGTAGATAGAATTCACAAATAGCCAAAATACAAACAATTTATTAAATCTATTTACAACTAGGAATAAAAATCAAAACTAAAGGAAATAGAGGATAGACAAAAGGGAAAAATCAAACCAAACATTTTCTATATAATCCAAGTCACCTAAAGATCAAACTTTTTAAACCAGCATCCAGGTTATCATGATATACCAATATGATAACTTCTACAATAATACCTAAAATGAAACCTTAACTTGAAGTCAGGCTTCTTGAGGTTAGCGAAATGGGATGCAAATTTCAATCCATTCAAGCAAAATCTTTCTAGGGCGCAGGTCTGGATGAGAATCTATGTATTTTCGTGGGTTTACTGGAATCCAAATATTATGAATGACTTTGTTTCAAACATTGGTAATACTCTGAAAATTGATTAGCGTGCCTTAAATGGTGATCTTGGCCTCTATGTGCATGTCTTGGTTGAGATCAACATGGAGTAGCAGCCATCTGATCGCATTTTTCTTGATGTATAGGATCACCAGTTGGAGATGAGTTATGAATTTGAGAGTATTTCTTGATTTTTCAAGAATTTTAAAATGGTTGGGCATGACTTATAATCTTGCAGTGTTGTCAAGAAGCTGGTAAATCCAATGCCAGTCCCTCTAGTCTGGAAGGAAGTACCGCAGAGCAAGAGAGGCGTGCAGGAGGAAAAGTATAAGGGAAAGGCTCATGACTTGGTAGGGAATATATACAAACCAATTGAGATTAGAAATTCATGGGTAGACAAGGTTGAAGAAGAGAATACTCAAAATACAAGTAATGAGAGGCTTATCAAGTCAGACAATGTAGTTAATGACAGTACCTGGGTTGACATCAATGAGCAGATGCAGGAAGTTTCTTTTGAGGTGGTGAATACAGTCTATAGTTATCAAACTGTGGATTCTATTTTCACACTAATTGATTCTGAAATTGAGGGGATTTTGGGGTTACTTGAGTGAAAAACATTGATGCAAGCCAACATTTCTCAGATTGAGGTGGGGGCAGGGTAGGAACATGCACGGAGGGACAACTATAGCACTAATTAATATAAAAATTTTAGCATGCAGGATCTGCAAGAGGATTCTCAGGCTAGGTCTAACATGGAGAATAGAAAGTAGGGCATGGATGAAAATGTGATTCAAGATGAAACACTCATAAGATCTTCAAGTTTACCTAGGAAACAAGGAGGGTTGACCTCCAGAACAACGTCAAAATGAAATTCCTCTTCTGGAAATGTCAGGGCATAGCCAACCCAGACACTGAAGGTTACTTTAGGATACTTACAGGAAGGTATAATCCTGATGTAATTGGAATATCTAAGCCCAATATTAGATCTAGAAATCTAGGAAATCTATTCAGCAGTAGAGGATACAATCTTTTAGGCACTACCCAGGCTGTTTCAAACCCTGACAGAATTTGGTTGCTTATACATCATAGGGTGGACTCTCCGAGGATTGTTGATGAGGAAAATAAATTTATCACTTGCATCTTTAAAGAGATTAGAAATAAACTCTTCTGGTCTACTATTTATGGCTACAACTATTATGAATACAGGAGGTTTTGTGGGAGAAGCTTCAGAAGCTAGAGAGTAGTCTATCAGACTCTTGGATTATTATGGGTGATTATAATTCCATACTACACGTGAATGAGAAAATAGGTCCGGCTACAAATAACACCTCTATAAGAGAGTTCAGAGAATGAATTGAGAGAATTGTCCTGGTGGAAATTAATCTTATTGGTGCTAGATTTACCTGGTACAGGAACTATATCAGTGGAATGAGGGCTAGCCGGATCGATCGGGATTTTGTGAATCATGTTTTTCTTGGTGCTTGGAAGTCTGCAACATGTGTCACTCTTTCCAAATTAAATTATTATTATCATCCTATCCTTATTAATCTGATTGGGAATGAGAGAGTACAACCTCTTCCTTTCAGGTTCAGCAGTGCATGGGTCTCAATTTCAGAATGCTCAAAAATTGTTGGAGAGATGTGGAATTCTATAAACAGTCAGAGAAGTCAATTGTCATGTATCTCAAAATTCATAATGATTAAGATTAAGTTAAGGGAGTGGAGTAAAGATAAATTCAGTTCGTTGGATTCTGAAAATAATTCGCTTGAATGTCATCTTCATGACATACAGGAAAAGAATACTAAATCTAATTTCTCGGGTGACTTGCAACCATAGGTTGATTTGTCAATCAATTTGAAAAATCTGGTAAGAATCAAGGACAACATTAACAAGGATATCTTTGAAGTTATATGGCTTAATGAGGTGGATAGGAATACCAAGTTCTTCAATTATTTACAAAGGGTCAAAAGAGTGAACAGACCCCTTACACTAATTAAGGAGGG
This sequence comes from Viscum album, assembly GCA_963277665.1. Classification (NCBI taxonomy): domain Eukaryota; kingdom Viridiplantae; phylum Streptophyta; class Magnoliopsida; order Santalales; family Viscaceae; genus Viscum; species Viscum album. Next base: position 1,539,005,901 of record OY728156.1, on the reverse strand, counting down.
TGATATAATTTTAGAGGCCAGGCAGGATCTTGCAAATCATATTGTTACTTTCTATAAAGAGATTTTAAATGGTCCAGTTTGGAATGAAATGGTTCAAGACAACATTATCCCTATTCTAATTACTGAGGAGGATAATATATTTATTACTTCACTTCCAATGGATTTCAAAATCAAAGAGGCGGTGTTTGATCTCAAAAAAAGATATCTCTCCTGGACCTGATGGCTTCACCAAATTCTTCTTTCAAGACTATTGGGAGATTATTAAGAATGAGGTGTGTGTGCACGTTCAGTCCTTTTTTAGAGGTGGGTCACTACCTTCAGGGTTTAATGCTCAATTCATTGCCCTCATCCCTAAGGTGGATAATGCAAGAGAAATTGGACAGTTCGGGCCAGTTGTGCTAGTTAACACAACACATAAGATCATCACAAATATTATAGCCAATAGTCTTAGTCAAGTTAGTGAGAAAACCATATCATCGAACCAGTTTGGTTTTGTAAAAGGCAGGAACATACAAGATTGCCTGCTCACTGCATCGGAGTGCTTTAATATTCTTAGGAAGACATTGAGGGGAGGAAATGTGGCTTTGAAGCTTGACATTCAAAAGGAATTTGATACAATGGACTGGGGATTCATTAAACAAGTTATTTATAGATTTGGCTTCAGTGTGTTGTTTATTCAATGGATTGAAAAGCTGATGGAGTCAGCACGTATTTCTATTTTGATCAATGGGTCTCCATAGGGTTACTTCACTTGTTCGAGGGGCGTGAGACATGGGGACCCCCTCTCTGCCATTATTTTTTCACTAGTTGAAGATTATTAGAGCAGACTCCTCACTGATATGGTGGAAAAGTGGGATCTCATCACATTAAGAGTGGCTAAAGATATTTATTCCCCTTCTCACCTGCTTTTTGCTGATGATATTGTGGTTTTTCCTCAGGGTGATAGGAGAAGCATGAATAATATTAAGCGGGCTCTCCAACATTATAAGAGTGTCTCTAGATAGGAAATTAATTGGGGCATGTCCTTCATATTTTTTGGAAAAATGTTTCCAGTAGCTCGGAAGAATCAACTCATCAACATGCTTGGTCTTAAGGGGGGATCCCTCCCGTTTATTTATCTTGGAGTTACACTATTTTGGGGAAAATTGAGAGCATCACACTTCTCACAGGTCCTTTCTAAAGTTAGAAAAAGTCTTTCCTCTTGGAAGGGAAAGTCTCTTTATATGGTCGAATGTGTTTTTCTCATCAGACACGTTTTCATTTCACAGCTGGTGTACCCCTTCATGGTATATATGATTTCGGCCTCCATTTTCAAAACTCTTAATGCAATGATGAGGAACTTTTTTTGGATTATAAATTTGTCACAAAGGAAACTTATCACAGAAATATGGACAAAATGATGTATGCATATCAGGATAGGAGGGCTGGGCATCAAGAATATTTTCTTTTTCAACCAATCCTTGTAGGACAAGTTTCTCGGGCACCTAGTTCATAAAAAATCTTCCTCTATGGACCTTTTAAGAAATATAATTCTGTCAAGACTCGTTATAGGGAAACAGGGATATCTTGACTCTTTAATATGGCTTGGCCTGCATTCAGTTTTTCACATCATAATGCAGCGTTCACATTGGTAAGTCAACATGAATTCTTCACTTCAGTTTTAGGCTGCCAACTATACTGGAACCCCACTTATTGAGCATGTCAACGCCAAGGAACATCATGTTGATCATAGTGTTTCCATCAAAAACTAGATTGAGCATCTTGAGGACCTTCCAAAAGAGGTTGTTTCCATTATCAATGACTATGATTTTATTAATCAAGGGGACATGCTGCTATGGGAAGATTCGTTGAATGGTGTGCTGGATTCAAAATCTTTTTATAATCATCGGATTCAGGGTGAAGAAAAAATGGATTGGTGATTTGAACAAAAAATGGCTTCTTCCATCTCAATTTACACTGCTTTGGAGGCTTTTCCACAACAGGATTCCAGTGGATGAAGTTTTCCAGAGGAATAGGATTTATCTATGTTCGAGATGTGCTCTTTGACATCAGCATCGTGAGGATGTTGATCATTTATTTATTTCATGAAATATTGCTTCCTCACTTTGGAAATTTGTGCTCAACACATTTGAGTTATATCCTCCCAGCACCGCCTTAGATCTGGAATTATTCCAGGCGTTGTTTAATGTATATCAATCCAAGAAACTCAAAACACTCCTTCAGGTCTCCAACGCTGAAGCTATTCACTTGATTTGGAGAGCTCACAACAAAATTTTGCATCGAAGGGAAAAATATCATGAAGCCTCGACGCTGGCAGACATTGCAGTGACAGTTAGAGTGGCCAGTGATCAGATCAATGATCATTGCAGCAATTCAGTGAGGGACCTCCTGGTATTAAGAAGGTTGCAGGTTGCAGGGTCTTTCCCTAAGACAATTGGCACAATGGAGGTTTCATGGTCCCCCCCCCATTTAAGGTATGGATCAAATACAATATGGACGGGGCCTCCTGGGGAAATCCAGGACCGTCAAGTTTTGGGATTATTTTCATGGACTCTCAGGGGGACACAGTGGAGTGTTGTTATGGCCCCTGTGGACAGACCACTACATTAGAAGCTGAAATTATGGCGCTAGTTAGAGTGGTTGATATGGTCTACCAGAATCATTGGAACAATATTTGGTTTGAGTATGATTTAGTGGTGCTTGTTTAGGCGATTTGAACGAATCAATATCATCTCTCACGGAAATTAACCAGTAAATGGGTCAACTTCCTGGAAAAAACTTGCCAATATGAACTACTTTTTCACGCACACGTTCAAGGAAGGGAACTATCTTGCAGATTTCCTTGCAAATAAAAGAACCTTGGAAGAACAATGCATGTGATTGTCTATAATGCCTAATGACTTGATGCATTTTCTGATTCGGGATTAATGTAAAATAACCTCCTTTCGAATTGTTTAACTCCTTGATTTTTCAATATTAGAGCCTATGTACTCATCTTTCTCAAAAAAACATAACAATGAGCTTTAATGAACCTTGATATGCTATAAATATTATTATTTAAACATGATAATTATAACCCATTGATTATACTTGGTGGTATAAATAGTAAAAACAAAATTTTGAAGATTAAGTTTAAATTTATTAGATAAAGAAAATATATTGATAAATAATACTTAATTTTATAGTTTTATATTCTTCAAAATTATATTTTTACTCAAAAATTATTTTCATTATTTTTGGGAACAAATAATAAAAATAATTTTTTTCCAATTTTAGAAATTTTATATGATAAAATTGACTTCATTTTTGAAATCATCACTTTATAATTATCTTAGAGTGAATTTTTTATAATTTTCTAAAAAAGATTTTTTTTGATAAATAGTGAAAATGTTTATTTTTATTAAAAACTATCTTTTCATTTGAAGTATTTAAAGGATAATTTTTTTAAGATGGGTTTTAACATAAAATTAGTTAAATTATATTATAATTAATTCAGCTTATTTCATTAGAATAAATTTCATATTAAATTTTTATATTCAAACTTTATGTACTTATTAAAAAAATTCTTTGGAAAACAGCTTAATCTTCACGTCTGTAGGTTTACTTTTAAATTATGTTTTGAAAATTATGTGAATTTAATTTGGTAAAATGCATTCTGTATTTTGAATTAGTATAATTATTATTATATAATAATTCTAACTTAATTTTTTTATAATGAATAGTAATCATAGTAAATAAAATAATTAACATGGTTAATGTTAAAACTGGTTTATCAAGGGTTAAACTAAAAACATAAGTGTTAAAATGACCAAAAAATATTTTCCAATTCCTATTTATGGCCATATTTCAACATTATATCATATAAGGTTTTATAATTATCCATTTTTTATCCTTTTTAGATGTGTAAAAAATGGTTATAACTTTTTCGTTTCAAAAAATCAAAGTGTGTCATTTGAAGAAGAAGTATCGTTCTTAACAGTGAATTTTTATTATATTTATTCTTCAACCTCAATAAAATATTATTAAAATATGATGATATAGATAGATAATTATATCTCATATATTCATATTCTTTAATATTAAATTCATATTCTATATCTATCTCCTCCACCATCAACTTGAAATGAAATTGTCAATCATGTGTATGGCATACTACCACCACACAAAGAGATGTAATTCGTTTTTCATATCTTCCTATCATGGGTTGATATAATGATGGATTAAAAAAATATATATGATATTTATGAAATGATTATACTTATATAATTATAATAGCACATCTACCTTCTTACCTTCTTATCCATTGAGAAACAATAACATCGCTCATTTGTATGTGTGGACTACCGCCTCCACGAAGCGATGTGATGCATTTTTCATTTTATTTTGATATGGGAGTTAATAAGGGTATATTTAATTAATATATATGATATATATTAAATAATTATTATTATATAAATTTTAATTAATATTTACATTTCCTTCATTCCATCCATCTAGAAAATTTAAACAGCATTCATGCATACGTACGGCCTATACTCTCCATGAATGGTGTAATTAATTTTCTTATTTATAAATTGTATGAATTACTATAAATATTAATATAATGAATATATATTATATTATATCATGATTAATATTCTGGTTATTATGGAACCATGATCAAAGTACAAGGACCAAAACAACCAAACCAAAACATACATGGAAATCAAAGCTATAATTACCCAAAATAGTAATTTTAACAAAGAATTGATTGTGAACATATAATAAAAGGTCATAATAAAATAATATATGGTATTATATATATGATTATGTTTCTATAATTTATGTATAATAAACCTATATTTATTAAATATGAGTTTCGAACATGTATAAAGAATTTCAAGACTTGAGGTAAGTGATTTTTATCTCACTATCATTTACATGGGACACATTTCATATTCACTGCTTGTTTATTTTTTGCGGTGTATATACTACCTATGAATGTATTTAGGGATTATTATCATGAAAATTATGCAATATACATATTGATATGATGTTATTTTTTTCAATGGTCTTATGATTCAAACATTATCAAAGTGGTAAATGTTTTATGTTAAAATCTTAATTTTTATCAGGATTGTTTATGATTAAGTTTATGGTGATGAAATATAAATCTCTTCCACTCAATAAACTACATGAATGTTATTATACTCTTTTTATTTCTATAGAATATGTATTTTCTTTTAATTTTGGATTCTTTAAGGATTAACTAGACCAAAATAATGTTTTTAATAAAAATAAACTTTATTTCTCTCTTCTATTGAAACACTTTTATTCCATGTCCATGTTTTTTAAAAATGTTTTAATAAATGTTTTTACTTAAATCCAATTATTTTTTAAGGAAATTTTTACAAGTTTAAATTTAAAAAAAAATAAAATGAATCTTCTTGCAGTTTTTGAACAAGTTACTTTTTACTTTTTACTAAAAATTTGAAAGAAATATATGTTTAATTGTATACTATGTAAATGTAATTTTCTACCATCATGGATATTCAATGATTTAAAGCTTACTTTATAAGTTTAAAATTTTATTATCAAATAAATTTTTTTCTTTTATATTTTATAAATTTTATGATTTTAAACAAATGATTTCAAATTGGAGAGGATACTTTCCCCAAGAAATGTTTCAAGTGTTATTTAAAAATCATTTTCCATCTAAGAGGAAATCCTTTTACATTTTCAAATTTTCACTGGGGAAATTATCCCATGATACCATCCTTATTATTTCTATATATTGTTTAATATTATGATGAAAAATATTTTTGAAACATGTTTCTTTCCATAGGTGATCCTGTGATAAAATCTTTATGAAACACATTTCTATTGAATGGGTTATGATTTAATGAATGTTTTATGATCTTATAGCACACATATTTATTATTTTCATTATATGATTAGTGGGAATGTAATTATATATACCACAAATTCATTGGGTAATGATTAATGTTCTATGTTCTCAAAGGGTATATGGAATATTATCCCAAGCCCAAAATACCATACATGGTAGGTAATAGAAAGCCAAAAATAGAGTACATAGGTGGTTATCCCATGCTTGGAGTAGGTATATGGGTAGTTATACCAAGACAAACCTGTTATGAATGTATTGGTGGGTAGCCTTGACATAGCATTTTCTATTATTATGTTTAGGAAAAAATTTATTTTTTATTCCAATCATTATGTTCTTGTGGATCATGTTCTTTGATTCCTTTATGATTCACATTTTATTAACTTATAATATTTATTACATTAATAAATTTTATGATCTATTATATGTAGGGTATGGTTTTTAAATATTATTATCATGTTCTCATACTATTATGCTCATTTTATATTGATATCTCTATTACTTACCCTTACTGAGTATCTTAGGTTACCCTCTCTTATTTTTCCTTTCCTAGGTTATGAAGAAAGGTATTATGAATGCTATTTAAATTAAGGGTTTTAGTTGTTAGAAACTCTAGTGGGAGATGATGTAGTTCACCTATGAACTAGTTGTTTATATATTCAAGTTTTCAAAATCACTATAACTATATGATTATAGCATAGATCATTATATTATCTAATTAATATTCATCTATTAATATGTAATATCTATGTTTGAAAAGTGAGGTTCTCTACTATTGGTATCATAGAAAGGTTTAGTTAACCTTTGAAAACTAGGATGATAAAACTTTAGTGACAAACCTAAGTATAATTAAAATAATAGGAAAATATCATAGAATTTTGGTGAAGGATAGAGAAAGTGGTTTATAAGAAATTACATCTCTATCTAGATAATAAAAGTGGATGTGGCTCTAGAATGGTTTTACATAGGGGAAATAACTCCAAAAAGGGTGCATTAGGATTTGAACCAATTTTCACCTAGTGCATGATAATGGTCCTTATGTCACACCAGGTTTGACACTCTTGGGGGATTTGTTTTTTTAATTCATAATGTATTTTAGAACTATCATTAAGGATTTGAGTAATAGACATGAATGACTAAGGTTAATCCTAAGGTTTCATATATTGGAAAAAAGGGTCCATGATTCAAACATCCTATGAATTATTGATCACATTGATCAATGATTTATAATGATCATACTGACCATTTTGGTTTTAATAAGGGATTAAAGATAGAACAATGAAGTAGGGGTGGAGATAGGTATGCTCAAATATTGAAATATACTATTTTTGATTAATTATATAAATGCCCATATATCATTAAAGTTATTTAGGAATGTTATTTATTATTCTCAATAATTAAATGTTGAATTAGTTGTAAAAATCCCTAATGGAACAATGATCATATCTCTAGTCTATGATTCTTCCCCAAATTAAGTTTGTGGGAATGTGATTCATGAAATTCTTGTTATCCTCCCTTTATTTTATTTTGGTGTTATCTTAGGCATGGATTGTATTTCTCTATATAAATCCCACGTCAATTTTCAAGGAAGGGAAGTCACATTTGATATTAAAATCAAACCTATGATTTTCTATTGATGTGATGATAATTATGAACTTCTGATGGAAATCACATCCATTTTATGAGTCTTGATTCATTTTCAAAAGGCTTATTGATCTGAGATGGTCAGGGAGAAAATCATCATCGATGATATGCCTATTGTGCAGGAGTTTTTTTATGAATTTCCATAAGATTTTAAAAGTCTTCCACTGAATGAAGATGAGTTTTCTATAAAAATCATACCTGGTGTTACACCTATTCAAATACTCCCTATAGAATAGCCCCAATTGAATTTCTAGAATTTAAGAAGAAAATCTAGAAGAATATTAAAAAGGAATTTATTTCAACAAGTGTTTCACCTTGGGGTGAACCAATTGTTTTTTTAGAAAAATAATGGTTTTATGTAACTCTACATTGATTATAACATCCCACAATCTTGAATCCTCTCATGTGGACAAATCATATTGGTTACTAGACCTTAAGAATTCCTCCTCATAAACCAAAGGATTGTAACCGTAAGTGAGGGTGTAAATAATATAATGGAGATACTATACCCCCTAGTACAAATCTATAATACAATGAAAATAAAAAAAATGAGTAATGAAAATAATGGAAGCAATACATCATACCATTGGACAGTAAGGGACAAACGAGGTAAATGAAATAATAAACCTTGTAATGTAAGGATTAAATATAACTAAATGTCAAAATAAAAGTAATAAAAATAAAATAAATGTTAACATAAATAAACTCAAAAGACCCTGGTCTTGAACCCTGTGTAGGTCATATCTCCAAGCTCTAACCCATACAGCAAACAACAATCAAACAATGACATCCTTCTCCCTTATCCAAACTTGTATCCATGTAATCTGCTCAAGTACCAAACATCAACGTAAACAGGGTGTGATTAAAACTTAGTAGGTCGACACCAATGTGTCTAAAAAACCCATTTTGATAAAATATACATGAAATGAAATGATAAACAGGTGTATTAATTAATAAATTAATATGACACTATAATTAACCTTCTTATAAACTATACTAGGATATTTATGAACACGTAGCACAACCATTCAAACCATAACCGTAATTACATGGTATAACAACATAATTGGTTCAAGCCCTATAAGAAATACAGTATAACCAATCCTAATCATTTATATAATCATTTTATTATCACCCGGAAAATCCCTTTATATAATAATTTCATCATCTAGTCAAATAGCTTTATATAATAATTTCAGCATCCAAGAAAATCCATTTATATAAGAATTTCAGAATTTAGGAAAATACCTTTATATAAACACTTCAACTTCAATAAAAACACAAGTCATAAAAAAAATAATACCATAACATAACATCATATCATAAGTCATAATTGTTAATTATTCCAATTACCATTTGTCTTTCAATTACCCATTCATTTATTAAATTATATCATTATTCATTTACATGCTAGTTTTCTCACCCATTTATATCAAATCATCATCATTCATTTCAATAATCAATTAATCCATTTTACAAGGTGAATCTATCATAGGAAATCACCAGATCTCTCATGTCATTTTAAACCCATTTTAAGCCATTATCCAACTCGTTATCAATCAAGGGTAGACTCACCCTATGGGTATCCGCAAGTTTCTTATCAATACTATTAGATCCAAAGGGATCCAAGGAGTAGACTAAACATATGATTATCATTTCCCATTATTATGTTTTCTAACACACATATCGATTTAGTTCAATCATATAATATTTCACATACTTAGAAAAATAGAAATAAACCATAGGGTTTTGTTCTAGACTATATACCTTTATCCAGTGATTAAAATAACACTCAAAATTAGAAATGTTAATTATGAATGAATGTGAAGGAGATCGTAGGGAAAAACCTAGATCACACAAGATCAAAACCCAGTTCAACAATGGTCAACGTATTTCACTAGGATAACATATAACAAGCGAAAGGGAGGGGAAACCAAAGTGAAAGAAATAACTAGATATTAAACACTTAATCAATAAATCTGTATGGGATGAAATACCTCCAAATTTTATGGGAATCATCTTAGGGTTTGAGAGATAGAGCTACACCATGAATGAAATAAAATAATATAGGCTATGTGGTTTAAAACCACTTTTCATAAGAAATTCATAGTGTGAAACCCTTTCACATCATGAAATTCTTGATTTATAATGTACACCAAAAAACTTTTCACCTTGGTTTAAAATAAACCTGATTTTCCATTTCATGATGTGAACCAATTTCATAGTATATAACCATTTCATGCCATGAACCTGTTCATGACATCTTCCTAGAAACATTTTCAATTTGTATAATATGTTTATGGCATGTAATTTTCTTGAAGATAGCTCTCGAACCAGCTTTTGCAAGAAAATCCAAAACAACCTATGAAGCCTTATAAAATATAGATAACCCTTGATTCCCTTGGTACATTTAAACTTGAACTTCATTAATTCAAACAAACATACATCATGTAACTTTATTTCATTTTCCCCAGAAAATTATCTTTATCCCCAAAATGGGTCTCAACCACCATGTTTTAAAGAATATGGAAAACCCAACAAAAAAGTTTTAATGAACACTTAAATAGGTATGTACCTAGAAAAAGATGGGATCTTATAACCTCCACACTCTATAACAGATTTTTCCTATGCTACTCTAAGCATTATTATGGGTTCTCAATGAACAAGTCTATCAAATGTGATCGAATATCATATTCCCTCTCCTAGGTCAACTCTTAGACATTCCCATGCTTCCACTTCACTATAAATAGAGGTATAGTCTTTCCCCAGAGATATTTATCACTATAGTCTATAATCCATATTGAAGGATCTCAAAGAAAAAACCTACACCAAGATTGGCATCATAAAAATCTACCATAAGAAAATGGTGAGGATGATATATTTGAAGCTGTGATATGTGAAACCTGTCATTCATGGAACTATGGTGTTGTGGAAGGGTTAATTGATACACCACTAGACCAAACATTTCTAGAATCTTGAATTCTCCAACAAACCTAGGTACTAGATTTTCCTATTTCATTTTACGGCATTTCCCTAACCTATAAAACACCTGAATTAAAACACAATGACCAAACTCAAACTCTATATGTCATCTCCACTGGTAAACATAAGATTTATCCCTACTAGGTATGGTTGCGAACTACCTCCTGATCAACTGAACCTGCTCAGACGTCTCATGTATGAGACTAGGTCCAATAAGTGTAACATCCCAGGTAAATAAAGAATAATACATTTTCATATTTATTAATATTTTGAATTAAATATTAATTTTACTTTAATGGGCTTTCTATGTTTGATGGCGTACCCGATATGCAACAACGGATTTCTTTGAAATCTTACGTTACACACTAATAATATAATAATATTATTTTAAATAGTAGTTAACGCCTAGACAATGTATTGGAGGGAATGAATTGAAATAACTAAAATATGATTATATATGTTTGTTAAATGTTTTTACATTTATCCAATAAATATTAGAAGCCTAAAATGCGAATTAATCCTATTTCAAGCATAAATACTCTAATATTCACTAAAAGGTCGATTTATCGCCTTTTGATGGAGAACCCTCTTTAAATATAGTTTTGGTCACTCTTATACATTCTATTGGACCAAATAAAATTATTCTTTATAATTGGGACATCAAAACTTACTTTGTGTATGTTTTTGTTATTTTTCAGATAAAGTTCATTTTTTTAAATGAATAGTGAAAATGTTGTATTTTAATTCAAAACCTCATTTTTAATATAATTTATTTATATAATTATATTATATTTTTTATTTTAAAGTGTAATTAGAATATATTTTTACCATTTAATCTAATGGTAGTCATTGGAATTAATTTCACTATGAAATTGGACTTAAACAAGTGTCAATCTTTTGATAGATATTGTTTCTTAAAAACACGCTACTTGTTTTGACAATGGGTATTAATTATAAAATTAATTAATGAAACTTATATGTATTGAATTTTTTTAAATAGACATAATTTTTTAATTCAGAATATCAAATATATCTTAGGGTGAATGTTTGATATTTTTCTGAAAAACTTCAATTTTTGATGAATAGTGAAACCACTAAGTGGTAGTCAAAAAAAACTGTTTTTTTCATTTAAATGAAATTTTATCACTTCTATAAATTGAATTCCAAAAATAAAACATACATTTTTGTCATTATTAATTAAAATTTGGTTCAATGGGATGAAAATAATTTGTGGTGAATAGAAACTTTTGACTTTTATTAACCGCGATTAAAGGTAATTATTGTAATTCAAGGTAAAAATAATGTTATAATAATATGAAATTACCTTTACACATGTAATACCCTTATTGGATGAGTCTTTGCCGACCAAGACAAAACACGAGTCAATTTTGGGAACCCATGGAGCCACTCGGGTAAGATAATGACATTAATACCTTTTTATTTAAAGTAAAAATAAAAATGTCACAAACAAGTATTGTTTTAATAAAACAATTTTTATATGGGGTTATATAATTGATATATTTAACTATAAATATTCATTAGAAAGCTATAAGTATTTCCTACATCATGGTAATTTTTATATAATTTTTAGACATCAAATAAATAAAATTATTTATGACACAAGGATGATGCACTGTTTAAGTCATTATTGAATAATTTAAATAAATAAGAAAATAAAGTTTAAAACGATATCCAAAACTTGTCCAATTATTATTGGATGATTTTATTTCGAACATGGGACACCTTATCTTATACTTTAATTATTTTTGGACCTTTATAAACCGAAAAGCATTATATAATAAAATAATATTTTCAAGCTTTCCAAAAGAGCCCCTCCTCTCCCTTATAAAAGACCCCACTTCCTACCCATTTCACACACTTATAAAACAATTTGGCTCGTCCAAACTCTACTAAAATAAGATCTCAATATCCCTCTATTCTTCATATAAGCCATAACTTAGGCAGAAAGCACTTCAAGAAACCCTTTTGGTTCAAATCAAGGGGAGTTACCCGATTTAAAGGTAACGTCTTCTCTTATATTATTTTGTTTTATTTTGCTTCTCCAACCCACTAAACTCTTTTTATTACTTTATTTTTTAATAAAACAAGTATATCCAATATACTAGTATGGTTTTATAAGAATTATTAGAGCTAAAATTACACACACCTCCATCTAATGGGTGAATAACATACTGTTTCTGTGGGCGGCGAACTACTGCCTCACGAAACGATGATTGTTCAATTATCTCCTACCGCCTCTCATGGTGTCCATTAAGATGTTACTGTATTTATGTATGATATATATTATGTTTATTTTTTCCTTATGATTCTATATTTCTCATTTATTTCATACCTTTATGGTTTCCATAATGGGTAAACGCAATAATTTCATTTTAGGAAATGCGGACTACAGCCCCCTTAAAGTAGTTTGAATCGTTAATGACATATGTGGTATGTATAAAGGATATAGTTAATAATATTATATATGATATTATACTGGAATTATAATTTACCTCTATATCATAATGTTTTCATTCCATTAAATTCTAAATAAAAATAAAAGTAGCGTCCATGCGTACGTACGGTCTACCGTCTCCATGAATGGTGCATTTCATTTCTTACCTTCAAATGTTATGTAATGTTATAAATACATATTATACTGGATATATATGATATATATGATATCTACATTATGAATATAATTCTGGAGACAATGGATATTTTACCACATGAACAACTTGTAATTATAAGAAGTTGATTTTTGACTCAAGTATCAAATATCGACAAAACAATTGTTATTAACTTAAATGATTACATAATGTTAATAACATGGTAATAAGTGATATAAAAGGGATAATGAACTTGAAAAGGTTCTTAAGAAATTATAAATTATCTTTAGTTTATTATTCATGAGATTAAAGAATGATCGAGTCAAGTCAGACACGAGGTAAAGGACTTCGTCTCAACCTCCTTTCTTTGAGGAATATTTTGTTTTAATACAATACTTTCTTTTATACGTTGTATAAACACATTTGGATTTTCATTTCATTGAAAGGTAATATTTTTCTATGAATCATTTTACTAAACTACAAAAAGGAATGTTTCTTTTAACGTACGTGGTGACAACGACCTTTCCGCCGCCGCGAGTATTTCTTGATCTTTGGATTCCTTAACAAGCCGTAATGTTTTTAAAAGGAAAAATAAATACCATATACTCTATTATGTATTTTGGTTTTGAAAATGGTTCTGATAATGGATTTTTAAACTCTATTATGGATTTTCTATGTTAATATATTTAATTGATATATTGTGATTGAAATGTGGAAATGTTTTCTTTCCTTTATATTTGTTGTATGTGATATGATTTTATAATGGTACTTAGACATTTGACTGGTGGTTACATGATAAACCAAATGATGGGTGGTGCCATGATAAACTAGGATGGTTGGTTATGTTATAACCTCCAATGCATTGGGTATGTAAGTCGGTCGTATGGCTATTCCATTTAGTGACAATTGTGGAAGTCAATCGTATGTTTATTCCATTTAATTATGTTTATGTTCCAAGTTACCTTTATATGTTATGTATTCTTTATATGGGTTTTATAGTGATATTTTGGTTATAAAAGGGTAAGAAATGATATTTTATTCAGTGTAGGTTATTTACTACTTCATATAGGTGAAAAGTATTACTTATTAATAGGTATTCATGGTTTACTTAAAAACTAACAGTTTCCTTCTTTGTGTATTCCTTAGTAAGATTTTTATGATCATCCCAAGTTTTTGAAATGTTTTTCATAGGAAATAAAGTGGAATAGGGTCAAGGATGGGATCAAGGAAAGTCATAATGTCTAAAACATGGAACTGGACATGACTCTCTTTTTTCAAGAGTTTTTATTTTATGAAAAAAAAATGGAAACTGAGTAGAACTGTCTACTTTGTAACTATTGATATGTAATAGTTATGGCCTAATTCTCTAAAAATCTAAACCTGAAAAGATTATCAGTGTGAATTATTCATTTAATTCAAGATTAAGTAATTTTTTAAGGCTGGGTCCTTATAGTTGGTATCAAAGGTCGGTTTAGACAACATTATGAGTTAAAATATTGTTAAATTCATGACCATAAATTAATTTATGGTATGATTGAAATGATATAGCATTTAAAGATTACCATGTTGCTTTGCCTAAGATATTTTTGTGTTCAGAATGGTTTTCCGCAGAGGAAACAGGGCAGCTATGTTGGGATGACATCAGGAGGAAAACAACCTTCCAAATCAGCAACCTGAGACGGTCAGAATCGGGACAGAACAGTTTCTTGCAGTGATGGAATAGTTCACTCAGGCTATAAATGGTGGTGGTATCCATACACGAGATCATCCAGATCAACCACAGAGGAACATGTCAGTAGTGAAGCATTTTATGAGGCAACATCTCCCATCATTCAGAGGATCATCTGACCCTGGGATAGAATAAGGGTGGATTAAAGCACCAGGGAAGATTTTTGATGTCATTGTGTGTTTAGAACATCAAAAGGTTAGTCTCGTTGTTTACCGTTTTTAAGGTGAAGCTTATCAGTGGTGGTCGATGGTGAAAATATCAGGGATAGTGATGAGATTGATGATCTTTACTGGGATGAATTCAAAGGTATGTTTCTTGAGAAATATTTTCCTAAGGTGGTTCATCTTAGGATGGAAAAATAATTCCTAGAATTGAGGAAGGAGGATGACTCAGTGGCTACTTATGAAGCGAAGTTCCCTCGACTGGAAGGGTATGCTCAAAATTTCATATGAGATCTTGATAGTAAAATCAACCATTTTTACTCGTGGTTAAATCCAAAGTATCGATGGTCTTTAGCCTCTCGCGAGTTCAAAAGTTATGAAAAACTTGTTCGATGTGCGGAGAAGGTGGAAATGGAGTTTTTCGATGATCAGGTGTTCTCTGAAAAACAACAGAATAATAGGTCCAGTTGGTAGGAAAAGGGAAGGAATTCATCAAAGAATCTTGGAGGTAAGAAAACCAAATATCCATCCTATGATAAGTGTGGTAAAATACATCCTTTAGAATGTTTATCCATTTCTGAAAAGTGATTTCGGTGTGGTAAGTCTGGTCATATTTCTCATAACTGTAAGGAATATGGTTAAGCAGGCAATAAAAATCCAGCAGTGATATTTTTTAAGTGTAATGAAATGGTTCATTATGCAAATGAGTGTCTAACGAAGAACTCAACTGAGGGAAAGCATCCAGAATACAATCAGAAAGGGGTGGTGAAATCCTTTGCAACTACTTTAGCAGATGTTGGGCCATTGAATGAAGTAGTATCAGGTACACTGTTTGTTTGTTCAGATTATTCCAATGTGTTGTTTGATTCAGGGTCTACATGTTATTTCATTTCTAAAAAGCTTTCTAGTAAATTGGGAATTCCATATCAAGATATGAATCCTGAACTTATGGTAAAAACACCAAAGGGAAACATTGAGACAAAAAGAAAGTATAATAACCATCATATCCTTGTGTGTGGAAAGAATCTATCGGAAAACCTTATTTTTTTCCTTTAATAGAGATTGATGTTATTTTTGGAATGGATTGGATTTCTTTTTATTATACTAAGATTGACTACAGAGCAAAAGAGGTTTCTTTTCAGAAAGATTTTCAGTTTGTGTACATGAATGAACCCTTACTTTTGATAACATATCAGGAAGCTGAGAAACTAGTAAACAATAGAAATGAATGTTACCTTAAACATATTGTTGAAAACAAAGGAACTGTTCAGATTAATGATGTACTAGTGGTAAATGAGTATCTTGATGTTTTTCCTGATGAGTTGTCTGGTATTATACATGATCAGGAAGTTGAATTTATTGTTGACATAGTTCCTAATTCTAATCCAATTTCAAAACCCCCTTATCGAATGGCTCAAGTTGAACTTTTAGAGTTAAATAAGAAATTACAGGATTTATTAGATAAAGGTTTCATTTGACCTAGCACATCACCATGGGGTGATCTTGTCTTGTTTGTTAAAAAGAAATATGGTTCAATGAGACTTTGCATTGATTATAGAGCATTGAATAACATCACTATTAAGAACAAGTATCCTTTGCCTCATATCGATGATTTGTTTGATCAACTCTAGGGAGCTCAGTATTTTTCGAATATTGACTTGAGGTCGGGGTACCATCAGTTGAAAGTAAAAGAAGAAGACATTCTAAATACCTCGTTTCGTACTAGATATGGCCATTATGAATTTGTAGTTATGCCTTTTTGAGTTAACCAATGCACCTGCTATATTCATGGATCTAATGAATAGAATTTTCCATGAGTTCTTGGATAAGTTTGTGGTTGTGTTCATTGATGATATTTTGGTTTATTCCAAAATTAAAGAGGAACATGAAAGTCATTTAAGGGTTATCTTGAAAAAATTAAAAGAAAAGAAACTATATGGAAAATTCAGCAAGTGTGAGTTTTGGCTACAACAAATTTTTTTCCTTGGTCACATTGTTTCAAAAAATGGCATAATTGTTGATCCTGCTAAAACAAAAGTTGTTGAAGAATGTCCAAGACCCACAAATATAACCAAGATTTGTAGTTTTCATGGTTTGGAAGGTTATTACCGGAGTTTTGTTGAAAATTTTTCACTGTTATCTATTCCAATGACTAAGTTAACTCAAAAAGGTTTTAAGTTCATTTGGACAAAAGAATGTGATGATTATTTTCAGGAATTGAAAATAAAATTGGTTAATGAACCAGTTTTGGCACTGCCTTCCAGAAATGGTGAGTTTCTTATCTACATTGATTTTTCATTCAAATGACTTGGTTGTGTCCTTATGCCAAATGATCAGGTAATTTCTTATGCTTCATGTCAGTTGAAAACTCAGGAGTTAAATTACCCTACACATGATTTGGAATTAGCTTCTGTTTTCTTGCTTTAAAAATTTAGAGGAATCATTTGTATGGAGTAAAGTGTGAAATATATACTAATCGCAAAAGTTTAAAGTATATATTCACTCAGAAATAATTGAACATGAGACAGAGGAGATGAATGGAATTAATCAAGTATTACAATTGTACAATTCATTACCATCTAGGA
Organism: Viscum album; assembly: GCA_963277665.1. Classification (NCBI taxonomy): domain Eukaryota; kingdom Viridiplantae; phylum Streptophyta; class Magnoliopsida; order Santalales; family Viscaceae; genus Viscum; species Viscum album. The sequence goes on along the minus strand of OY728156.1, from coordinate 1,538,988,307 downwards.
AAATAAAATAAAGTGGCTGATGCTTGGAGTCAAAAAAGTAATGTTTCATTAAACATGCTACGTTTGGAATGAGATCCTTCGGTTCTTGATTTGATGAACTTTGGAATAGAATTTTTTGGTGTAGGAATTTATTCTATTTTGTTTCGGGTGTCAGTGAGATCATCTCTATCAGACAGAATTAAGCAAGCGTAGAAGAAAAACAGTGATTTGCAGAAAAAGGTAGAGTTGGTTCAGAGGTGTAGGTTTCTTGAATTTAACATTGATAATTATTGTTTTTTGAGGTTTGGGAAGAGATTATGTCTACATGGTTATTCACAATTGAAGAATGAGTTGTTATGTGAGGCTTATAGTTCCTCGTTTTCAGTTCATCCTGGCAGTACTAAGATGTACAGAGATCTGCGGGAGTATTACTGGTGGGATGGAATGAAAAGAGATATTGCTGATTTTACTGTGATGTGTTTGACTTTTCAGCAGATTAAAGCAGAGCGGCAGTCACCGAAAGGGATGCTTCAGTATTTACCGGTGCTAGAGTGGAAATGGTAAAATATATCCATGGACTTCATTGTGGGATTACCAAAGACATCTCAAGGTAATAATGAAATCTGGGTTATTGTTGATCGATTGAATAAATCATCTCATTTCCTTCCTATTCGAGATAAATTCTCTCTAGATAAACTTTCTTAGTTGTATGTTAAACAGATATTCAAGTTACATGGAGTTCCCCTCTCCATTGTATCTGGTCGTGATCCCAGGTTTACTTATAACTTTTGTAAAGGCCTTCAGAAGACGTTGGGTACTGAATTAAATTTTAGTACAGCTTTTCATCCTCAATCAGATGGACAGTCAGAACGAATAATTCAGACCTAGGAGGATATGTTACATACTTCCACGATGGATTACCAGGGAAGTTGGGACCAACATCTTTCTTTGGTTTAATTTTCTTATAATAACAGTTTTCATTCCAGTATACAGATGGCTTTGTTTGAGGCATTATATGGTAAACGGTGTTGAACACCAGCTTTTTGGGATGAAGTAGTGGAAAGGAACTGATGGAACCAAAATTGGTAGAAGAGATGGCAGAAAAAGTTTAGTTGATTCAGAAGCACATGAGAACAGCTTAGAGTCAGCAAAAAATTTATGCGGATAACCGGAGGAAAGATCTTTCTTTTGAGGTATGTGATCATGTTTCTCTCAAATTTTCTCCATGGAAAAGTGTAATGTGTTTTGGCAAGAAAGTAAAGCTGAGTCTGAGGTTCATTGGACCTTATGAAATCCTGGATAAAGTTAGATCAGTTGCATACGGAGTGGAATTACCTTCAAGTTTTTCCTAGGTACACAATGTTTTTCATGGTTCAATGTTGAGAAAGTATATGCTAGATCCATCTCATGTTTTGAGCCCAGACGTAGTTCAATTGGAAGAGAATCTATCTTATGAGGAACAACCAGTCTAAATTCATGACCATAGGGAGAAAGTGTTATGGAATAAGGTAATTCATCAGGTGAAGGTTTCCTGGAAAAACCATATGGTTGAAGAGTCAACGTGGGAATCTAAAGATTCTATGAGGGATAAATACCACCATTTATTTTATAAGTGAATAAAATTGTGAGGACGCAATTCCCAAAAGGGGGGAAGGATGTAACATCCCAGGTAAATAAAGAATAAGAAATTTTCATATTTATTAATATTTGTGAATTAAATATTAATTTTACTGTAATGGGGTTTCTGTGTTTGATAGCATACCCGATATGAAACAACGGATTTCTTTCAAATCTTACATTGCACACTAATAATGTAATAATATTATTTTAAATAGTAGTTAATGCCTAGACATTGTATTGGCAGGAATGAATAGAAATAACTAAAATATTATTATATATGTTTTTTAAATGTTTTTTCATTTATCCAATAAATTTTAGAAGTCTAAAATGCGAATGAATCCAGTTTTAAGCATAAATACTCTAATATTCACTAAAAGGTCGATTTATCACCTTTTAATGGAGAACCCTCTTTAAATATAGTTCTTTTACTCTTATACATTCTAATAGACCAAATAAAATTCTTCTTTACAATCATGACATCAAAATTTACTTTGTGTATGTTTTTGTTTTTTTCCGATAAAGTTCATTTTTTTAATTGAATAGTGAAAAATGTTATATTTTCATTCAAAACCTCATTTTTAAACTAATTTATTTATATGGTTAGATTATATTTTTTTGTTTAAAGTGTAATTAGAATATATTTTTACCATTTAATCCAATGTTGGTTATTGGGATTAATTTCACTTTTAAATTGGATTTAAACAAGTGTCAATCTTTTGATAGATATTGTTTCTTAAAAATACGCTATTTATTTTGACAATAGAAATTAATTATAAAATTCATTAATGAAACTTATATGTTTTGAATTTTGTAAAATAAAAATAATTTTTGAATTCAGAATATCAAATATAGTTTAGGGTGAATTTTTGGTATTTTTTTGAAAAACTTCAATTTTCGATGAATAGTGAAACCACTAAGCGGTGGTTAAAAAAACTGTTTTTTTTTTCATTTAAATGAAATTTTAATGCTTCTGTGAATTTAATTTCAAAACTATGACATACACGGTTGTCATTATTATGTAAAATTTGGTTCAATGGTATGAAAATAATTTTTTTTGAATAGTAACGTTTGACTTTTATTAACCACGATTAAAGGTAATTAGTGTAATTTAAGGTAAAAATAATGTTATAATAATATGAAATTACCTTTACACATGTCCTACCCTTATTGGATGAGTCTTTTCCGAAAATTAAAAACCATGGGTCAATTTAGGGACCCCATGGAGCCACTTGGGTAAGATAATGACATTAATACCTTTTTATTTAAAGTAAAAATAAAAATGTCACAAACATGTATTGTTTTACTAAAACAATTTTTACATGGGGTTATATAATTGATATATTTGAATATAAATATTCATTATAAATATAAAAAAATTTCCTACATAATGGTAATTTTTTATAATTTTTAGACATCAAATAAATAAAATTATTTATGACATAATGATGATGCAGTGTTTACATCATAATTGAATAATTTAAATAAATAAGATGATAAAGTTTAAAACAATATCCAACACTTGTCCAATTATTATTGGATAATTTTATTTCGAACATGGGACACCTTATCTTATACTTTAATTATTTTTTGGACCTTTAGAAACCGAAAAGCATTATATAATAAAATAATATTTTCAATCTTTCCAAAAGAGCCCCTCCTCTCCCTTATAAAAAGGCCCCACATCCTACCCATTTCACACACTTCTCAAACCATTTGTATCATCCAACATCTACTCAAATAAGATCCCAATATCCCACTCTTTATCATATAATCCTTACCTTAGGCAGAAATCACTTCAAGAAACCCTTTTGGTTTAAACCAAGGGGAGTTACCCGATTTAAAGGTAACGTCTTCTCTTATGTTCTTTTGTTTTATTTTTCTTCTCCAGCCCCCTAAACTCTTTTTATTACTTTATTTTGTAACAAAACCGGTATCTTAAATATACTAGGATTTTTTGATAAGAATTATTAGAGCTACACTTACACACACCTCCATCTAATGGGTGAAGAACATACTGTTTCTGAGGACTGCGAACTACTGCCTCACGAAATGATGATTGTTCAATTATCTCCTACCGCCTCTCATGGTGGACATTAATATGTCACTGTATTTATATATGATATATATTATATTTATGTTTTCCTTATGCTTTTGTATTTCTAATTTATGTCATACCTTTATGGTTTCCATAATGGGTAAATGCGATAATTTCATTTTAGGAAGTGCGGACTATCGCCCCCTCAAAGTGATTTGAATCTTTAATGTCATATGTGGGACGTATAAAGGATGGAGTTAATAAAATTATATATGATGTTATACTGGAATTATAATTTACCTCTATATCATAATGTTTTCATTCCATTAAATTCAAAATATAAATAAAAGTAGCATTCATTTGTACGTACAGTTTACCGTCTCTTTGAATGGTGCATTTCATTTCTTACCTTAAAATGTTATGTACTCTTATAAATACATATTATACTGGATATATATGATATATATGATATCTACATTATGAATATAATTCTGTAGATAATGGATATTTTACTACATCAACAACTTTTAATTATAAGACGTTTATTTTTTACTCAAGTACTAAATATCGACAAAATGACCGGTATTAACTTAAATGATTACATAATGTTCATAACATGGTAATAAGTAATATAAAAGGTATAATGAACTTTGAAAAAGGTTATTAAGAAAGTATAAATCAACTTTAGTTTATTATTCAAGAGATTAAAGAACGATCGAGTCAAGTCAGACATGAGGTAAGGGACATCGTCTCAATCTTCTTTCTTTGAGGAATATTTTGTTTTAATACAAGTCTTTCTTTTATACACTATATAAACACCTTTTACTTTTAATTTCATTAAAATTGAATATTTTTCTACAAAGGATTTTACTAAATGAAAAAAAAATAATGTTTCTTTTAACGTACGCGGTGACAATGACCTTTCTTCCGCTGTGAGTATTACTTGATCTATGGCTTCCTTAACAAGTCGTAATGTTCTTAAAAGGAAAAAATAAATCCCATATACTCTATTATGTATTTTTGGTATTGAAAATGGTTTTGATAATGGATTTTTTATTTCAATATATTTAAGTGATATATTTTGACTGAAATGTGGAAATGTTTTCTTTCCTTTATATTTTTTGTATGTGACATGATTTTATAATGGTACTTGGACATTTGATGGGTGGTTACATGATAAACCAAATGAAGAGTGGTGTCGTGACAAAACAAGAAAGGTGGTTACGTTATAACCTCCAATGATTTAGGTATGGAAGTTGGTCGTATGGCTATTCTATTTAGTGACATGTGTGGAAGTTGACCGTATGGTTATTCCATTTAAGTATGTTTATGTTCCAAGTTACCTTTATATGTTATGTGTTATTTATATGGATTTTATGGTGATATTTTGGTTAAAAAAGGGGTAAGAAATGATATTTTATTTAGTGAAGGTTATTTACTACTTTATATAGGTGAAAATTATTACTTATGAATAGGTATTCATGGTTTACTTAAAAACTAACAGTTTCCTTCTTTGTGTATTCCTTACTGAGCTTTTCATGCTCATCCCAATTTTTTGAAATGTTTTTCACATGAAATAAAGTGGAATAGGGTGAAGGATGGGATCAAGGAAAGTCATGTTGTCTAAAACATGGAACTGTATATGACACTTTTTTTCAAGGGTTTTTATTTTATGAAAAAAAATCAAAACTGAGTAGAAGTGTCTACTTTTTAACTTTTGAGATGTAATAGTTATGGCCTAATTCTCTAAAACTATAAACCTGAAAATATCCTCAATGTGAATTATTCATTTAATTCAAGATCAAGTAATGTTTTAAGGCTGGGTCCTTATAGTTGGTATCAAAGGTCGGTTTAGAAAACATTAAGAGTTAGAATATTGTTAAAATCATGTCCATAAATTAATTTATGGTATGATTCAAATGATATCACATTTAAAGATTACCATGTTGCTTCGCCTAAGGTATTTCTGTGTTCAGAATGGTTTTCCGTAGAGGAAACAGGGTAGCTATGTTGGGATGACATTTGGAGGAAAACAACCTTCCAAATCAGCAACCTAAGATAGTCAGAATCAGAATGGAACCGTTTGTTGCAGTGATGGCATAGTTGACTCAGGCTATAAATGGTGGTGGTATCCATATGCAAGATCATCCAGATCAACCACAGAGGAACATGTCAGTAGTGGAGCATTTTATGAGGCAACATCCCCCATCATTCAGAGAATCATCTGACCCTGTGCTAACAAAAGGGTGGATTAAAGCACTGGAGAAGATTTTTGATGTCATGGGGTGTTCAGAACATCAAAAGGTTAGTCTCGTTGTTTACCGTTTTGAAGGTGAAGTTGATCAGTGGTGGTCGATGGTGAAAAATATCAGGGACAGTGAGGATATTGATGATCTTGACTGGGATGAATTCAAAGGTATATTTCTTGAGAAATATTTCCCTAAGGTGGTTCGTCTTAGGATGGAAAAAAAATTCCTAGAATTGAGGTAGGAGGATGACTCAGTGGCTTCTTATGAAGTAAAGTCACTCGACTGGAAAGGTATGCTCCAAATTTCATACGATATCTTGAGAGTAAACTCAACCGTTTTTAATCAAGGTTAAAGCCAAAGTATCGAAGGTCTTTAGCTTCTCATGAGTTCAAAAGTTATGAAAAACTTTTTAGATGTGCGGAGAAGGTGGAAACGGAGTTTTTCGATGATCAGGTATTCTTTGACAAACAACAGAATAAGAGGTCCAGTTGGCAGGCAAAGGGAAAGAATTTATCAAAGAAGCCTAGAGGTAAGAAAACCAAATATTCATCCTATGATAATTGTGGTGAAATACATCCTAGATAATGTTTATCCATGTCTGGAAAGTCCTTTAGGTGTGGTAAGTCTGGTCATATTGATCGTAACTGTAAGGAATATGGTCAAGATGGAAATGAAAAGCCAGCAGTAATATTTTTAAGTGTAATGAAATGGGACATTATGAAAATGAGTGTCTAACGAAGAACTCAACTAAGGGAAAGAAGCCAGAATACAAGCAGAAAGGGGTGGTTAAATCCTTTGAAACTACTTCAGTAGATGTTGGGCCATCAAATAAAGTAGTATTAGGTACACTTTTTATTTGTTCAGATTATGCCAATGTGTTGTTTGATTTAGGGTCTACACATTCTTTCATTTCTGAGAATTTTTCTAGAAAATTTGGAATTCCATCTCAAGATATGAATCCTGAACTTATGGTAAAAACACCAAGGGGAAACGTTGAGACAAAAATAAATTATAAGAACCTTTCTATCCTTGTGTGTGGAAAGAATATACCATCAAACCTTATTGTTTTTCCTCTAGTAGAGTTTTGTGTTATTTTGGGCATGGATTGGATTTCTATTTATCATGATAGGATTGACTTCAGAGCTAAAGAGGAATATTTTCAGAAATATTTTCATTTTGTGTACAAGAATGAACCCTTACTTTTCATAACATATCAGGAAGCTGAGAAACTAGAAAACGATGGAAATGAATGTTTCCTTCCACATATTGTTGAAAATAAAGGAACTGTTCAGATTAATGATGTTCTGGTGGTAAATGGGTATCTTGATGTTTTTCTTGATGAGTTTCCTGGTATTATACATGATTGGGAGGTTGAATTTAATGTTGACTTAGTTCCTGATTCTAATCCAATTTCAAAACCCCCTTATCGAATGGCTCAAGTTAAACTTTTAGTGTTAAAGAAGCAATTGCAGGAGTTATTAGATAAAGGTTTCATGTGACCTAGCACATCACCATGGGGTGATCCTGTCTTGTTTGTTAAAAAGAAAGATGGTTCAATGATACTTTTCATTGATTATAGAGCATTGAATAACATCATTGTTTTGAACAAGTATCCTTTGCCTCATATCGATGATTTTTTTTATCAGCTCTAGGGAGCTCAGTATTTTTCAAAGATTGACTTGGGTTCGGGGTACCATCAGTTGAAAGTAAAAGAATTAGACATTCTGAGGACCAAATTTCATACTAGATATGTCCATTATGAATTTTTAGTTATGTCTTTTGGGTTAACCAATGCATCTGTTGTATTCATGTATCTAATTAATAGAATTTTCCATGAGTTATTGGATAAGTTTGTGGTTGTGTTCGTTGATGATATTTTGGTTTATTCCAAAAGTAAATAGAAACATGAAAGTCATTTAAGGGTTATCTTGAAAACCTTAAAATAAAAGAAACTGTATGGAAAATTCAGCAAGTGTGAGTTTGGTTATAAAAAATTTCTTTCCTTGGTCACATTGTTTCAAAAAATGGCATAACTGTTGATCCTACTAAAACAAAAGTTGTTTAAGAATGACCAAGACCCACAAATATAATCGAGATTTGTAGTTTTCTTGGTTTTTTAGGTTATTACCAGAGATTTTTTGAAAAAAATTCATTGTTATCTAGTCCAATGACTAAGTTAACTCGAAAAGGTGTTAAGTTCTTTTGGACAAAATAATGTGATGATTGTTTTCAAGAATTGAAAATAAAATTGGTGAATGCTCCAGTTTTGGAACTGCCTTCTAGAAATAGTGAGTTTGTTATCTACAGTGATTCTTCGTTGAAAGGACTTGGTTGTGTCCTTATGAAAAATGATCAGGTAATTGCTTATGCTTCACGTTAGTTGAAAAATCATGAGTTAAATTACCGTACACATGATTTTTAATTAACTGCTGTTGTTTTTTATTTAAAAATTTGGAGGCATCATTTTTATGGAGTAAAGTGTGAAATATATACCGATCACAAAAGTTTAAAGTATTTATTTACTTAGAAAGAATTGAACATGTGACAGAGGATATGGCTGGAATTAATCAAGGATTACGATTGTACAATTCATTACCATCTGGGAAAAGAAAATAAAGTGGCTGATGCTTTGAGTCGAAAAAGTAATTCTTCATTAACCATGCTATGTTTGGAATGAGATCCTTTGTTTCTTGATTTGATGAACTTTGGCAGAGAATTTTTTGGTATAGGAGGTTCTTCTGTTTTGTTTCAGGTGTTAGTGAGATCATCTCTATCAGACAGAATTAAGCAAGTGTAGAAGAAAGACAGTGAGTTGCAGAAAAAGGTAGACCTGGTTCAGAAGGGTAATTTTCCTAAATTTAACATTGATAATGATTTTTTTTTTGAGTTTTGGGAAGATATTATGTCTGCCTTGTGATTCACAGTTGAAGAATGAGTTGTTATGTGAGGCTCATAGTTCCCCGTTTTCAGTTTATCCTGGTAGTACTAAGATATACAGAGATCTGCGGGAGTATTATTGGTGGGATGGAATGAAAAGTGATATTGCTGATTTTACTCTAAAGTGTTCGAATTGTCAGCAGGTTAAAGTAGAGCGGAAGTTACCGAAAGGGATGTTTTAGTCTTTACCAGTGCTAGAGTGGAAATGGGAAAATATATCCATGGACTTCATTGTGGGATTACCAAAGCCATCTCGAGGTAATAATGCAATCTGAGTTATTGTTGATTGATTGACTAAATCTGCTCATTTACTTCCTATTCAAGATACATTCTCTCTAGATCAAGTTTCTCGGTTATATTCTAAAGAGATAGTCAAGTTACATGGAGTTACCCTCTCTATTGTATCTGATCGTGATCCCAGGTTTACTTCTAATTTTTGGAAATTCCTTCATAAGTCATTGGGTATGGAATTAAATTTTAGTAGAGATTTTCATCCGCAATCAGATGGGTAGTCAAAAAGAACAATTCAAACCTTAGAGGATATGTTACGTGCTTGCATGATGGATTACCAGGTAATTTGCGACCAACATCTTTCTTTGTTTGAATTTTCTTATAATAAAAGTTTTCATTTCAATATACAGATGGCTCCGTTTGAGGTATTATATGGTAAACGATGTCAAACTCTAGCTTTTTGGGATGAAGTAGGGGAAAGGAAGATGATGGGACCAGAATTGGTAGAAGAGATGGTAGAAAATGTTCAGTTGATTCAGAAGCACATGAGAACAGCTTAGAGTTGGCAGAAAATTTATGTGGATAACCGGAGGAAGGATCTTTCTTTTGAGGTAGGTGATCATGTTTTTCTCAAAGTTTCTCTATGGAAAAGTGTGATGCATTTTGGCAAGAAAGGAAAGCTGAGTCTGAGGTTCATTGGACCTTATGAAATCCTGGATAAAGTTGGATCAGTTGCATACAGAGTGGAATTACCTCCAAGTTTTTACCAGGTACACAATGTTTTTCATGTTTCAGTGTTGAGAAAGTATATTCTAGATCCATCTCATGTTTTGAGCCCAGACGTAGTTCAGTTGGAAGAGAATCTCTCTTATGAGGAACAACTAGTCCAGATTATTGACCGTAGAGAGCAAGTGATACGAAATAAAGTAATTCATCAGGCGAAGGTTTTGAGGAAAAACCATATGGTTGAAAAGGCAACGTGGGAATCTGAAAATGCTATGAGGGATAAATGCCCCCATTTATTTTATAAGTGAATAAAATTCTGAGGACACAATTCCCAAAAGGGGGGAAGGATGTAACATCCCAGGTAAATAAAGAATAAGACATTTTCATATTTATTAATATTTGTGAATTAAATATTGATTTTACTTTAATGGGGTTTCTATGTTCGATGGCGTACCTGATATACAACAACGGATTTCTTTGAAATCTTAGGTTTCACACTAATTATATAATAATATTATTTTAAATAGTAGTTAATGCCTAGATGTTGTATTAGAGGGAATGAATATAAATAACTAAAAGATGATTATATATGTTTGTTAAATGTTTTTACATTTATTCAATAAATATTAGAATCCTAAAATGTGAATAAATCCAATTTTAAGCATAAATACTCTAATATTCCCTAAAAGGTAGATTTATCGCCTTTTGATGGAGAACCCTATTTAAATATAGTTTTGGTCACTCTTATACGTTCTATTGGACCAAATAAAATTCTTCTTTAGAATCGGGACATCAAAATTTTCTTTGTGTATGTTTTTTTCTTATTTTTCCAATAAAGTTCATTTTTTTAATGAATAGTGAAAAATGTTGTATTTTAATTCAAAACCTCATTTTTAATGTAATTTATTTATATGGTTAGATTATATTTTTTGGTTTAAATTTTAATTATAATATATTTTTTCCATTTAATCCAATGGCGGTCATTGTAATTAATTTCACTTTTAAATTGGACTTAAACAAGTGTCAATCTTTTGATAGATATTATTTCTTAAAAACACGCTATTTTTTGACAATGGGAATTAATTATAAAATTCATTAATGAAACTTATATGTTTTTAAATTTTGTAAAATAGACATAATTTTTGAATTCGGAATATCAAATATAGCTTAGGGTGAATTTTTGGTATTTTTCTGAAAAACTTTATTTTCTGATGAATAGTGAAACCACTAAGTGTTAGTTAAAAAATTGTTTTTTTCATTTAAATGAAATTTTACCTCTTCTGTGAATTGAATTTCAAAAATATGACATACATGGATGTCATTAGTAAGTAAAATGTGGTTCAATGGGTTGAAAATAATTTTTGGTGAAGAGTAACTTTTGACTTTTATTAACCGCGATTAAAGTTAATTAGTGTAATTTAAGGTAAAAATAATGTTATAATAATATTAAATTACCTTTAAACATGTCCTACCCTTGTTGGATGAGTCTTTTCCGACCAATACAAACCATGGGTCTATTTTGGGACCCCATGGTGCCACTTGGGTAAGATAATGACATTAATACCTTTTTATTTAAAGTAAAAATAAAAATGTCACAAACATGTATTATTTTACTAAAACAATTTTTATGTGGGGTCATATAATTGATATATTTTACTATAAATATTCATTATAAATATATAAATATTTACTAAATCATTGTAATTTTTTAAAAAAAATATACATCAAATAAATAAAATTATTTATGACACAATGATGATGCAGTGTTTATGTCATTATTGAATAATTTAAATAAATAAGAAGATAAAGTATAAAACAATATCCAAAACTTGTCCAATTTTTATAGGATTATTTTATTTCTAACATGGTCCACCTTATCTTTGACTTTAATTATTTTTGGATCTTTAGAAACCTAAAATCATTATATAATAAAATAATATTTTCAAGCTTTCCAGAAGAGCCCCTCCTCTCCCTTATAAAAAGACCCCACTTCCTACCCATTTCACACATTTCTCAAACCATTTATCTCGTCCAAACTCTACTCAAATAAGCTCCAAATATCCCTATATTCATCATAGAAGCCTTACCTTAGGTAGAAAGCACTTCAATAAACCCTTTTGGTTCAAACCAAGGGAAGTTACCCGATTTAAAGGTAATGTCTTCTCTTATGTTCTTTTGATTTATTTTGTTTCTCCAAACCCCTAAAATATTTTTATTCCTTTCTTTTGTAACAACACCAGTATCTTAAATATACTAGGATGTTTTTATAATAATTATTAGTGATACACTTACACACACCTTCATCTAATGGGTGAAGAACATACTGTTTCTGTGGACTGCGAACTACTACCTATCGAAACGATGATTGTTCAATTATCTCCTACCGCCTTTCATGGTGGCCATTAAGATTTCACTGTATTTATATATGATATATATTATGTTTATTTTTTCCTTATTTTTCTGTATTTCTCATTTATGGAATACCTTTATGGTTTCCATAATGGGTAAATGCAATAATTTCATTTTAGGAATTGCGGACTACCGCCCCCTCAAAGTGATTTGAATCGTTAATATCATATGTGGGACTTATGAAGGATGGAGTTAATAATATTATATATGATATTATACTGGAATTATAATGTACCTCTATATAATAATTTTTTCATTCCATTAAATGCGAAATAGAAATAAAAGTAGCGTTCATGCGTACGTACGGTTTACCGTCTCCATGAACGGTGCATTTCATTTCTTACCTTCAAATGTTATGTACTTTTATAAATACATATTATACTGGATATATATGATATATATGATATCTACATTATGAATATCATTCTGGATATAATGGATATTTTACCACATGAACAACTTGTAATTATAAGAAGTTTATTTTTGACTCCAGTACTAAATATCGACAAAATGACCATTATTAACTTAAATGATTACATAATGTTCATAACATTGTAATAAATGATATAAAAGGTATAACTAACTTGAAAATGGTTCTTAAGAAAGTAGAAATTAACTTTATTTTATTATTCAGGAGATTAAAGAATTATCGAGTCAAGTCAGACACGAGGTAAGGGACTTCGTCTCAATCTCCTTTCATTGAGGCATATTTTGTTTTAATAGAAGATATTCTTTTATACGTTTTATAAACACCTTTGAATTTTCATTTCATTCAAAGGGAATATTTTTCTACGAAGCATTTTACTAAATGACAAAAAGGAATATTTCTTTTAATGTACGTGGTGACAACGACCTTTCTGCCTCCGTGATTATTACTTGATCTTTGGATTCCTTAACAAGACATAATGTTTTTAAAAGGAAAAATAAATACCATATACTCTATTATGTATTTTGGTATTTAAAATGGTTTTGATAATGGATTTTTTATGTCAATATATTTAAGTGATATATTGTGATTGAAATATGGAAATGTTTTCTTTCTTTTATATTTGTTGTATGTGACATGATTTTATAATGGTACTTGGAAATTTGACGGGTGTTTACGTGATAAACCAAATGACGGGTGGTGTCGTGATAAACCAGGATGGGTGGTTACGTTATAACCTCTAATTCATTGGGTATGGAAGTCATCCGTATAGCTATTCCATTTAGTGACATGTGTGGAAGTCAACCGTATGGTTATTCCATTTAAGTATGTTTATGTTCCAAGTTACCTTTATATGTTATGTGTTCTTTATATGGGTTTTATGGTGATATTTTGGTTACAAAAGGGTAAGCGGTGATATTTTATTCAGTGAATGTTATTTACTACTTCATATAGGTGAAAAGTATTACTTATGAATAGGTATTCATGGTTTAATTAAAAACTAACAGCTTCCTTCTTTGTGTATTCCTTACTGAGCTTTTTATGCTCATACCATGTTTTTGAAATGTTTTTCACAGGACATAAAGTGGAATAGGGTCAAGGATGGGATCAAGGAAAGTCATGTTGTCTAAAACATGGAACTGGACATGGCTCTTTTTTTTCAAGAGTTTTTATTTTATGAAAAAAATGGAAACTGAGTAGAATTGTCTACTTTGTAACTTTTGAGATGTAATAGTTATGGCCTAATTCTCTGAAAATCTAAACCTGAAAAGATCCTCAATGTGAATTATTCATTTAATTCAAGATTAAGTAATGTTTTAAGGCTGTGTCCTTATAAGAAGTGCTAACTCGCCTACCTACAACAAAGAGCTGATCATATTGGCCTACCAAATAGATCCTAAAAAGGTTCCATTTGGATCAATGTTTGGATGTTTTTATTATAATATAACTCTACAAGTGATAAATTACACTCCCATGAACCACCAAAATCCAAAACACAGGTTCGTGACATATGCTCCAAATTCTGAATAGTCTATTGAGATTTTCCATTATTATGAGTATGATAGGTTGTACTCAGAAGACCCATTGATTCTATGTCTATCTGAAAACCCTTCCAAAATTGAGACAAGAAATTAGGATCTCTATCAGAAATGATATTTCTCAAAACACTATGCAATTGAACTATCTCACACACATAGAGACTACCAATATCATCAACAGTGAAGGTCTCCCTAAAAGGAAGTAAGTTATCTACCTTCATCAGTCAATCTAAGATCACCCATACTACATCATTATTGTGATATTTCATGGGTAATCCTACCATAAAATACATTGGGCCATCATCCCACTTTCACTCAAGAATTTGTAGAGGTTGTAACAACCTAGCAGGACTTAAATGCTAATATTTCACCTGTTGATAGGTAAAAATCTATCCACGAAGCCAGATACCTCCTCCTTCATCCCAGACCACTAATACTATCTATAGAGATCATAATATAACTTTTTTTAACCAAGATTTTCTACTCATCTCTAAGTATAAAACTCTCTCATAAGTTCCTCTCTCAAATCTATAGGAACCCATACTTAGCCACAGAAAAGAACTGAATTGTTGCTGCAAACATGTAATCTTAATGGAGTCTCCCTACCATATACGTTTTCCCTAAAATATCAGTCCCCTAGATCATATAATTTATCTATCTTGATTCATTCAAAAAATGTGAGTATGAAATATGTCGAAGTAAAATCCACTCATCCTTGGTACACTTGAACATGTAGATACATGCCTGAAAAGACCTCCATCATTTACCACTCTTCACAAGTGTAACACCCTGAAGTTTTAAAAATAATTTGAAATACATGAAACATTGTATTAAGTAGATAATTATAACTAGGATTTATAAATAATTTTTCCACTTCTATGTTTTGAATTTCAAAAAATGTTCATCTACAATTGTGTTCAGTATGTTATTTAGAATCTAATGGAACCAACTAGTATTTTTGGTGAATAGTAACATACCCTTATGAATAGTAATATGACCCAAATGTATAGTAAATTGTATTATTATTTTATTTTATTAGGGATTTAAGATAATGACATCTTGATTAATTTTTCAATGTGATAAAAAAGCAGTTATAGTTTTTAAATTATTAATTTTTGAATTAAGTATGATTTTATTTAAAAATTAAATTAATTATATTTAGAAAATTATTTTCAAAAAATGGACTTCATTTCTGAATTCTACACATCAAAAAATATTAAGGGTGAATTTATGGAAATTTTCTAAAATTCTATAATTTTTTATGAATAGTAAAATACGATAAAATACGATAAATGTTAAATATTTGGTTTACTGCATCATAGGTAATGAAAGACTGATGTAAGACCACTTAGTTCAAGATCACATTCCATTATTACTATTTGGGGCTACAGGAATTATTATTATTCATAGTCTTGAGTAAAAATATTATAATAATGATTAAAATAATAAAAAATACCCCCTCTCCTCCACTATAAATACCACCCTCATTACCCTCTTCCTTCCACACCTCTCAAGCCTTGAACCTTACCTAAGTTATTCTCAATACTCCTCCCAAGGCTCTTCCTCATTTCCTAGATCTGATGGTCTCACCAAAAAGCCAAAACCAAAGGCCTTAAGAGGGATCTCAAGGAGAAGAGATCAAGTGGAGGTTTAAATACGTTTGAAGTAAGACAAGCCCGAGGTAAGGGAATTCTTAACCCGATTTCCATTATTTGGGTTAACCTTCTACTTCATTATTTATGTGGTATTAGAATTTTTGTGTGTGATGGGTTCTATTTATATTATGTTTTATTATGTGTTTTTATAGTGTATATACATATTCCATCCACTCTAATAAGTCTCACTTCAATTATTTGATTTATATAAGGGGTTTTCCTTTAAAATACTCGTTTAAAAATTCTATTTTACAAAATTCAAAAAGCAATGTTTTTAGGATATTATTCATGTTGTATGATTATGTTCTGGTTCTTAGTCATTGTTTATGATGAAGTGTGGGAACTATATCTCCCTCCAATGCATTGGGTATGTGTAAGTTGGAGGTCATCCGTATGGTTACTCCAAGTGTAACTACGATGGTTACACAAATTGTAAGGTAACTGTGAGAGTTAAAAATTATAAAGTAGTTGAGAGGGTAAAAAGATTATGTAATTAATTCCCCAATGTACCTTTATTATTATATTTATGTTCTTATATATTGTGTAAATATTGTGGAAATATCATGTTTCACAAAGTAAGTATATATGAGTGATGTGTATGTCTTTTGTAAATGTCTTCATACATTACAAGTATTCATGGAATAATGTTCTCTTTCCTTATTTTACATCCCTTACTGAGCTTTTTTTGCTCATCCCAGGTTTTTTTTAAATTATTTTTACAGGTCATAAGGATGTGTAAGACAAAGAAGGAATCCAAGTTAAATTTTTGAAGAATTATCAAAGAAATCGTGTCTTAAACATTAATGTTTTATATTTTGAAAAAAATTGAAACTATTTTTATGGTATCCACTCTATAAAAATGTGTAATGTTATGAATGTATTATTTCCCAATTCTTTAAAGATATAAACTTGAAAATACCCTCAATGTAAAAGGAAGTGAATTCTTGACTAAATTCAAGATTATGTAATGTAATAAGTTCGGGTCCTTATAGTTGGTATCAGAGGATAGTTTGGATAACTTTAGGGGTTATGATGATGTTAAAAGAATACCATAATTGATTTTTACGATATGATTAATTTGAAATGTTATAATATTTAAAGATTACCACTTTGCTTCATCTAAGATATGTTTATTCAAAATGGTTGTCTGCAGAAGAAACAAGGAAGCTGAAGAGGAGAGGCACTGATAGAACGACATCCTTCCAAACCTATATCCCAGAATAGTAGGAATTGGAACTGAGCAGTTTGTGATAGTAATGGATCAGCTAATTCAAGCAATAAATGGTGGTGTAATCCATGAAAAATAACAACTAGAGTTACCACAATAGAACATGAAAATAGTAGAAAATTTTATGAGACAACACTTTCCTTCTTTCAATGGATCGTCTGACCCAGTAGTAACAAAAGAATGGACTAAAACCCTTGAAAAGACATTTGATGAAATGGTTTGTTCAAATAATCAAAATTAATGTCTTTCAATTTTTTATTTTGAAGGTGAACCTGATCAGTAGTGGTCAACGGTAAAGAATATCAGGGATAGAGTGGATATTGATTCCTTAGAGTGGGATGAATTTAAAAGTTTTTTCCTTGAAAAATATTTTCTTAAGGTGTTGAGACTTAGGATGGAGAAGTAATTCATTGAATAGAAACAAAAGTAGTAAGATTCATTGGCCATGTAAGAAGATAATTTTACCTCACTGGTGAGGTATGCTCCAAATCTTATTCTGGATCTTGATAGAGAAATCAATCGGTTTTACTCAGGACTGGATCCAAGGTATTGAAGGGTGTTGGCCTCCCGTAAATTCAAAAAGTTGTGATAAACTTGTCTAATGTGCTAATAGGGTAGATATAGAGTTTTCTAATGATCATGTGCATTTTAGAAACAAAGATAAGAATGGTTCTATTGGAAAGCGATGGTTAAGAATCAATAAAATAAATATGATGGTAAGAAAATCTAGTTTCCAGTTTATGAAAAGTGTGGCAACAAGCATCCTAGGGAATGTATTACAAAAACTTGGAAGTGTTTTAAATGTGGTAAGTTTGGACATATGGCCCGAGATTTTAAAGAAAATGATCCTAATACTAATCCTGATAAGTAAACTATAAAGTGTTTTAAATGTGGTGAGATGGTTTATTATGAAAATGCCTTCCCAAAGAGATATCTAAATGATGAAAAGAAGCCAGACTATAAGAAAAAAAGGTGTAGTGAGATCTTTTGCGACTATGTCAGCAGATGATGAGCCATCCAATGAAGTTATATCAGGTACTTTATTTGTTTCCTCAGATTTTTCTAAAGTTTTTTTTGATATGGGGTCTACACATTCCTTAATCTCTTAGAAATATTTAGATAAATTGGAAATATCACCTCAAAAAATGAAACAAAAACTTATCGTTAAAACACTAGGGGAAATATTATAGCAAAGAGGAATTATAAGAATATTTCTATTGTGGTCTGTGGAAAGACTTTACCTGAGAACCTTGTTGTTTTTTCCTTATTCAAGTTTGATGTTATTCTTGGAATGATTCTGTTTATCATGATAATATTGAATTTAGAGCTAAAGAAGTTGTTTTTCAGAAAGAATTTCAGTTTGTATACAAGAATGAACCCATACAATTGATAACATATTAGGAAGCTGAGAAACTATTGAAATATGGAAATTAAAGTTATCTTGATTATATTGTTGAAAATAAGGGAACTGTTCAGATTAATGATGTGCCAGTGGTAAATTAATACCTTGATGTTTTTCCTGATGAGTTACTCCATGTCGTACCTGATTGGGAAGTTGAATTCACAATTGACTTAGTTCTTGATGCTAATCCAATTTCAAAACCCCCGTATCTTATGGCTCAAATAGAACTTCTTGAATTGAAACAACAGTTGAAGGATTTTCTCGATAAAGGCTTCATTTGTCCAAGCACTTCACCATGGGGTGCTCCTGTTTTTTTTATTTTAAAGAAATATGGTTCCATGAGATTTTTCATTGATTATAGAGCTTTGAATAACATCAATGTTGAAAACAAGTATCCTTTACCTCATATCGATGACTTGTTTGATAATCTCCAGGGAGATTAGTACTTTTCCAAGATTGACTTGAGATCCAGATACCATCAGCTGAAGGTGAATAAGGATAATATCCCAAAACCAGCCTTTCATACTATATATGGGCATTATGAATTTGTTGTTATGACATTTGGGTTAACTAATGCACCTGTTGTATTCATGAATCTTATGAATATAATATTTCATAAGTTCTTGGATAAGTTTGTGGTTGTATTTATTGATGAAATTGTGGTATTTTCTATAAATAAAAAGGAGCATGAAAACATATAAGGGTTGTTCTACAAACCATAAAAGAAAAGAAATTGTATGGAAAATTCAGCAAGTGTGATTTTTGGTTACAAAAAATTTCTTTTCTTGGGAACATTGTAAATAATGGTGGAATAATATATGATCCTTCCAAAACAAAAGTGGATGATGAATGTCCAAGACCTTCAAATGTTATAGAGATTCGTAATTTTATTGGATTAACAGGTTATTACCGACGTTTTGTTAAGAACTTTTCATGGTTATCTAGCCCGATAACTAAGTTAACACAGAAAGGATTTAAATTTGTTTGGATAGAAGAATGTGATGTTTGTTTTCAGGAACTAAAGAAGATATTGGTGAATGCTCCAGTTTTGGCCTTACCTTCCCAAAATGGTGTTTTTTTTATCGACAGTGATGCTTCTTTGAAGTGAATTAGTTGTGTTTTGATGCAGAATGATCAGGTAATTGCTTATTCTTCAAGAAAACTCAAACCTCGTGAGTTAGATTATCCCATTTATGATTTGGAATTGGAAGCTATGGTTTTTACTTTGAAAATTTAGAGGCCTCATTTATATGGAGCCAAATGTCAAATATATACAGACCATAAAAGTATGAAGTATATATTCACTCAAAAGGAATTAAACGTGAGGCAGATAAGATTGCTTGAACTAATAAAGGATTATGATTACACAATCAATTACCATCTTAGAAAAGAAAAGACAGTGGTGGATGCCTTGAGTCTAAATCAGCATGCATCATTAACCATGTTTCATTTCGAACATGATCACTTGATTAATGACTTGATAAGTTTTGTCTTATAAGTTGTTGGTGTAGGAAATACCTTTGCTTTGTCTCAAGTTTTAGTGTAGTTAACGTTATCAGATAGAATTATGCAAGCGCAGAAGGAAGAACATGAGAGATAAAAAAAGGAAGAATTGGTTAAAATGGGTAATTTTCTAGAATTTAACCTTGATAAAGATTGTGTTTTATGATTTTGTAAAAGGTTTTGTTTTCCTTGTGATTCCCAGTTTAAGAAAGATTTTTTTTTTGAAGCTCATATTTCTCCATTTTCAGTTCATCCTGGAAGTACTAAGATGTACAGAGACCTCCAGGAGTATTACTGGTGGGATGGAATGAAAAGAGATATTGCGGATTTTACTGTGATATGATTGAAATGTCAATAGGTTAAAGCAGAGCTGCTGTTACCAAAGGGGATGCTTCAGCATTTTCCAGTTCTAGAGTGGAAGTTGGAGTATGTATCTATTGACTTTGTGGTTGGACTACCTAAGATATCTCGAGGTAATAATGAAATTTGGGTTATTGTTGATCATCTAAAAAAATCTGCACATTTTATTTTTTATTCGAGATACAATGTATTTGAATCATCTTTCTTGATTGTACTTTAAAGAGATTGTCAGGTTACATGGAGTTATTATTTCCATTATATCTGACCGGGATCTCAGGTTCACTTCTAACTTTTTGGAAGGGACTTTAGAAGTCGTTGGTCGTAGAATTAAATTTCAGTATAGCTTTTCATCCTCAACCATATGGGCAGTTAGAAGGAACGATTTAGACTTTATAGGATATGCTTTGAGCTTGTTCAATAGACTATCAGGGAAGTTGGGATCATCATCTTTCTTTAGTTGAGTTTTCTTATAATAATAGTTTTCATTCTATTATACAGATGGAACCTTTTGAGGAATTGTATGGGAAGAGGTGTCAAACTCTAGTGTTTTTGGATGAAGTTAGTGAAAGAAAGTTGATGGGGCCAAAATTAGTAGAGTACGTGTCTGAGAAAGTGAAGAGGATCCAAAAGCACTTGAGGAAAGCTCAGAGCAGGCATAAAAGTTATGCAAATAACAGAAGAAAAGACTTCTATTTCGAGGTAGGTGACCATGTTTTCCTTAAAATCTCTCCTTGTAAAAGTGTGTTGGGTTTCGATAATAAAGGGAAGCTAAGTATGCGGTTCGTGGGTCCTTTTGAAATCCTAGAGAAAGTTGGACCAGTTGCATATTGAGTAGCTTTTCCACCAAGTTTATATTAGGTACACAATGTTTTTCAAGTTTCGATGTTGAGGAAGTATATTCCAGATTCATCACATGTCTTGAGGCCAGAAGAAGTTTAGCTGGAAGAGAACGTTTCTTATGAAGAGAAACCAGTTCAGATTCTTGATCGAAGGGAATAAGTATTGCGGAATAAGGTAATCCACCATGTAAAGGTTTTTTGGAGAACCCACATGGTAGAAGAAGCAACATGGGAGTCTGAAAATGCTATGAGAGAATGGTACCCTCATTTTTTTAATAATTAAATAAAATTGTGAGGACACAATTTACAAAAGTTGAGGATAATGTAACACCCCAAGGTTTTAAAAATAATTTGAAATGCATGAAACATTGTTCTAAGTAGATATTTATAACTAGGCTTTAAATATAATTTAGCGACTTCTATGTTTTGAATTTCAAAAAACGGTCATCTACAATTGTGTTCAGTATGTTATTTAGAGTCTAATGGAACCAACTTGTATTTTTTTTTAATAGTAACATACCCTTATGAATAGTAATATGACCCTAATAAATAGTAAATAGAATTATTATTTTATATTCTTAAGGATTTAAGAAAATTACATCTTGATTAATTTTTCAATGTGATATAAAAGTTGTTATAATTTTTAAATTATTAATTTTTGAATTAAGTATGAATTTATTTAAAAATTAAATTAATGATATTTAGAAAAATATTTTCAAAAAATGGACACCATTTCTGAATTATACACCTCAAAAAATAGTAAGGGTGAATTTATGGGAATTTTCTGAAATTCTAGAATTTTTTATTAATAATAAAATATGGTAAAATATGAAAAATGTTAAATACTTGATTTACTGCATCATAGGTGACGCAAGGCTGATGTAAGACCACTTGGTTTGAACACACATGTCATTATTACTATTTGGGGTCACATGAATTATGATTATTCATAGTATTGAGAAAAAATATTATAATAATGATTAAAATAATGAAAAATACTCCCTCTCCTCCACTATAAATACCACCTTCATTCCCCTCTTCCTCCCACAACTCTCAAACCTTGAGCCTTACCTAAGTTCTACCCAATAATCCTCTCAAGGCTCTTCCCCATGTCCTAGAGCTGTTGGTCTCACCAAAAGGCCAAAACCAAAGTCCTTAAGAGGGATCTCAAGTAGAATAGATCAAGAGGAGGTTTAGACAATTTTGAAGTAAGACAAGCCTAATGTAAGGGAATTATTAACCTGATTTCTATTTTTAGGTTAACCTTATACTTCGTTATTTATGTGGTATTAGAATTGTTTTTTATGATGGAATCTGTTTATATTGTGTTTTATTATGTGTATTTACAGTGTGTATACATATTTCATTCACTCTAATAAGTCTCACTTCAATTATATGATTTACGTAAGGGGTTTTTCCTTTAAAATACTCTTTTAAAATTTCTATTTTACAAAATTCAAAAGGCAATGTTTTTATGCTATTATTCATGTTTTATTATTATGTTCTGGTTATTAGGAATTTTTATGATGAAGGGTGGTACCTATTTCTCCCTCTAATGCATTAGGTATGTATAAGTTGGTGGTCGGTCGTATGGTTACTCTAGGTATAACTGCGATGG
Organism: Viscum album; assembly: GCA_963277665.1. NCBI lineage: Eukaryota > Viridiplantae > Streptophyta > Magnoliopsida > Santalales > Viscaceae > Viscum > Viscum album. The sequence goes on along the minus strand of OY728156.1, from coordinate 1,538,965,551 downwards.
TTACAAAAAATGTAAGGTAGCCGTGAGGGTTACAAATTATAAGGTAGCTGTGAGGGTTGCAATATTATGTAAGTAATTTTCTAAGATACCTTTATTTTCATATTTATGTTCTTATTTATTGTGTAAATTATGTGGAAATATCATGTTTCACAAAGTATATATGAGTGACGAGTATGTATTTTAAAAATGTTTTCATACATTACAATTATTCATGGACTAATGTGTTATTTCCTTCTTTTACATCCCTTACTGATCTTTTTGTGCTCATCCCAAGTTTTTTTTAAATTATTTTCACAGGTCATAAGGATGTGTAAGACAAAGAAGGGCGCCAAGTTAAATGTTTGAAGAATTGTCAAAGAAATCATGTTTTAAGATTTAATGTTTTATATTTTGAAAAAATTGGAGACTATTTTTATAGTATCCACTGTATAACAATGTGTAATGTTATGAATGTATTATGTACCAATTCTCTAAAGATATAAACTTGAAAATAACCTCAATGTAAATGGATGTTATTTCTTGACTAAATTCTATATTATGTAATGTAATAAGGTCGGGTCCTTATAAAAAGACTCCCACACTACCCCTGTCAGTTTCTTCTAGCTCAAGGAATTGGAAATGAAATTTCCCTTGCCCGGTGTATAATCCAATTCAAATTAGAATGAATTTAGACACTAAACCTACATCTTATGTTGAAGGTTCATGTCCTACTAATAAAATATATACCTGAGGCTCTTGTGGTCTATTTACACCCCAAATATATTTCCCAAAATATAATTTCTCTAGTATCTTAGGTAATATTCCACCACATTTAAGTTCAGATCATGAGGAAGATAATTAATCTCATGTGGTCTTAGTTGTCTCAAGCCATAAGTAACTAATCAGTCCTCCTATATTAGAAATACTCTAGCTCCAACTCTTGATACATCACAGTACATGGTATATGACTTACCTAGAATAGGTAAGTTTAAGATCATTGATGAGTTCAGCCTTCCCTCCAACTTATAAAAATATATCTTGCAAGCGTCTAACCAAAAAATCTTCACCCATTTCTTAGTTAGCCTGGACATTGGTGCTGCCATATGGGATAATTCCTACATAAAATTTTGATGCTAAACTAATAATCCCCAAAAAACTCCAAATATCAAAGACATTATTGGGATGATACCAAGATATCGTGGTTGTAACCTTCTCTGGGTCCATTTACACTCCATCCTCTGAGATGACCTGACCCAAAAAGTTCACTTTATTAATCGATAAACAGTATTTAGTTAGATTGGTGTAAATATAATGCTCTCTCAATTTACTAAATATGATTTCAAGGTTTTGGGGATCATCATCTACAGACTAAGACTATACTAGGATTTCTTTAAAAAACTACCACAAATTGATCTATAAATTTATGAAAGATTTGATTCATCATGTCTATGAATATTGTTGGTGCATTCTTCAGGATGAATGGCATCACCAAAAAATCATACAATCCATACCTTATCCTAAAAGAAGTTTGAGGTATGTCCATTAGTCTCAACCTCAAGTGATGATACCTAGATCTTGAGTCAATCTTATAGAAAATCTTGGCACCTATTAGCTCATCAAAGTGATCATTGATTCATAGAAAAAATATTAGTTATCTACCATTATCTAGATTAATCTATGATATTCCACACACAAGGACAAAGTCCTATCAGCCTTCTTGAAGAAAAGAACTATAGAACCCCATGGTGAATTACTAGGACGTATGAAACCCTGGATTATAGATCCTACAAATAAACTTTTAAATCATGATTTTCTACTGGTGAAATCGTGTAAGGGGGTATAGAAACTGGTTCTATTCCCAACACTAAATTGATCATGAACTTGATCTATAACTTAGGTGGTGAACCATAGAACTTATCAGGAAATACAAACTAAAAATAGTTTACTATTGGGGTAAAATTATCCTGCTGCATTCCACCATCGTTTATAGAAAGGCCTTCAATCTAAGATATTTGAATATATCATCTATTGTAACGACCCAAAGTTTTATCAATGTAAATTTCCTTCTTATAATTATGTCACATAAAATCACATTAGGAAACACAAAGCCACATCATGATTGAATGAACTACTAAAGACTATATGACCTTTATATCCTAGCCATTAAATATAATTTTTCCACTTCTGTGTTTTGAATTTTGAAAATCTGAAATACATAGTTGTGATCAATAGATATTTGGAGTCTCATAGGACTAGATTAATTTTTTTGTGAATAGTGCCTTATCCTTATGAATAGTAATGTTACCCTTATGAATAGTAAATCATCCAAGTGAATAGTAATCATACCAATGATAATATAAATAAAATTTAACCATATTATAAGTGATAATATGATATAATTATATCATAGTATAAGTAAATAAATATTTTAAAATTTATTAATCAAGTGTTGGTATTTTTATAAGTCATAGATATATTATGATTAATTTAAAAGAAAATATTTTTTAAAAAAATGTATTAACAAATTAATATTATGATGGATTATTATTTTAATTTAATTTTATGAGACCATAAATAGTTTTTCAAAGTTTTATAAAATTAGTTATAATTTTAAAAAATTTATTTTCCAAGTAAATGAACATTTTAATTAAAAATAAAATTACTCATATTTAGAAAGTTATTTTCATAAATTGGAGTTCATTTTTGAATTATACACATTGAAAACTTTTTATGGTGAATTTTTGTATTTTTTTTAAATACTTGGTTTTTTTGTGAATAATAAAATATGATAATTTATGATAAATGCTAAAAACCTAAATTTTTGAGTCATGTGTGAGTCATGAATGATGTATGTGACCATTGGTTCAAAATCACATGCACTAGTTACTATATTTAGTCACAATAATCCTCAATATTTCTTTCCTTGAGAAAAATAATAAACTAATGATTAAAATAATAAGAAAACACCCCTCTCCTCCACAATAAATAACACCCCTCACACCCTCTTCTCCTCACACCTATCAAGATTTTATCCTTTTTTCTATTCTGACCAAAAATATTCCCCAGTACCTCTCCCACATCCAATAACTCTCAGTCTCATCAAAATACCAATCCTAGGTTCCTTGAGAAGGATCTCAAGATGACAATTCAAGAGGTAAATCCTCTCTCTTTTCTTTTAATTTCCTTTCAATTTCAATTTATTTTCTTATTATCTCCTCACCTATATTTATCCAAATAGAATGATAACTCCAGCACCTTACATATACTATAATTATATCATTTTAATGGAAGATACAAATTTAAACTCCTCCCTGTCTCTCTTGTCTTAAAAATTAAATCGTCGCTTATGAAGTGTCAATTTACCGACATCGTGGACGATGAATTTTCATTTTCTATAAATGTATTCAAGGATCGTAATAAAACCATAAAATGGTTGAAAATATATTTTTAAATTGTTTTTTGTAACCCCTTTTATATTTTTTAACTAATTTATACACACAATACTAAATGATAAACCAAAACAAGTTCGTTGTGATCAAAAACCGCCAAAAATAACCTAAAACACTCATCATTAACTTTTATCTAATGAATCATCCTCATGGTATATAACCAAATCCTTAATAAGATCATTTAAACTTATATAATATCATTAAAAATTTATAATTACAATTTAGTATGTTTTTACACATCTTACACGAACTTTCATTCATGTATACAAGTGAACCGATCTTGAAAACTAAGAAAATAAACACTCCCGAACAATGAATTTAAACTCTATAATTTATCAAAAGGCCTATAAAAGAACATAGTAAAACCATAATGAATAATTATCCTGTATAAAAGGGTTTTTAATTTTTAATTAATAAATATAATGTGATTATATAGGATATTAACATGAAGGAAGCTTTCAAACAAAAGGTAAGGGGATTTCTCGAACCCAACACTTTTTCTTTGGGTTTTCCCTCTTTCACCACATTTTTAGTTTGGTTATTCCTTAAAAATAATTTCTTCATCATTATATTATATTTTATTGGATATACATGTTTTCTACTAGAGTTTATGACAAACACAATGTTTTCAAAAAGAACTCCTCTTTCAAAACACACCTTTTACTTCTATCTCAAGGTTGATGATTCTTATATCAAGTATGTTATTCCCCCTTTCATCTGGGATCCCAAAGTTTATGAATTTTTTTTATGAGATGAAACCCATTCCTTTCCATGTGTTATTTATTTTCATGATTGATATATGTTCTATGTGGCATGCATGATAATGTAAATGTAATGATGTGACGGGTGCGCCCAAAATTATATAGCACAATGTAAATGTGATGATATGACGGGTGCACCTAGAATTATATATCACTACAATGAATTGGGAAATATGAAGAAACTCATGAGTAAAGTGAAATATGAATGAACATGATTCTAGTTTTGTTCACAACTATTTTTGGTAGTTGACCACTGAGATATGATGTTTCATTTTTATGCACTATTGCATTCCAAGTATTCTCCTATTGATTCCTCTCATGATTATGATCATATGAATATGTTATGATGATAATTATTATGCTCACCCCATGTTATATTATTTAATGTTCTTAAATATCCTTTTGTTGGGATTTTAGCTCACCCATTTTTTATGTAAATCCTCAGGTGACTACTTGTACTAAGGATAATTCAGGAGCCAATAATGGTAACTCTCCTCTGATAAAGTCAATATCTATCTGGTATAAGACTATCTAATATGTAATAAGAATAAAATCAAAACCTACCATTTCTAGCATAAATGGTTTCCAAAAGAAATGGCAACCAGGAATTTCTAGAGAACACACCTTTCAATTTTTGATATTCTCAGACCACACTCCCAATGGTGTATCCATGGTCAAGACACAATTCAATATTTCCACTAAAAATCCACAAACCGTTTACAAAAAGTGCAGATATAAAGGAATGTTATTCTCCTATATCAAACAAAATGAAAGTAAGGGTAGATGATACAAGGATCGTACCTCTAGCAGTGGAAGGTCCTGCATCCAAACTAGTTGGAGTAGACTGCATAGCATGAAGTTGACATTACCCTTTAACTTGGGCTCTAGTATGATTATACTAGGCTATTCCCTCTACCCGATACAACCACACATTCATTGGGGTACCACGCCCCCTACGTTTACATGAACTTCTAGTGGAACTCTAACTACAAGTCAGTTAAGGGGTAGTTATGTCCTTCCTAGACTTTGGTACATTTCATAATCCCCTAGAACTACTATATTGTTGCATGACCCTAAAAACATCTATAGGTGACCCATCCTACCATAAGCATGGCACACAAAATTGGGGTATATACATTTAGTCCACTTGTGACAAAAACTTTCAACATTTATAGCACTACAATGGAGCATGGTCATGAGATAGTTTTCCACTACCCTATCCTCTTTTCCCACTATTTTCTAGGAAATAACCATCGTATTGATGTTTATTTCTACCTAAATAAGAGCACCTATTTCACCATGATGAGATATTATGTCCTCTACTTGAGGCCTCTCTTATATTCCTTTCCATGATGAGATCATGATTCATCATGTTTGAAAAGATACTCAAGTGAAAAATGTTCACCTGTAGCCTGATCTCATAGAGAAGACCATCATAGAAACTCCTCACCCTGACAATCTCATTAGATGTTAAGGATGGCACAAATCATTACAAGTCAGTGAAATTTTCATTATAGTCCATCAATGACATGCTCTCCTATGTCAGGATCATGAACTTTCAATCCTTTTCATCCCTCAAAATCTCAAGATAGAAGTGACTCAGAAACTTTACCATGAATTCTTTCCAATATAACTTCTCTTAATACCCAACTTTCTCTAAAGTTTCCCACAAACACTTGGTTAGTACATGAAGTATTTATGTATCAAGATTAACTATCCTATTAGTGAGTGTATCAAGGTTATTGAAGATCATCTGGACTGACTCTATCTAAAACTCAACTGCTTGGGGGACTCTTTCCCCAATGAACATAGGTGGATGTTGCAGCGGAAACTCTCTATTCATCTTATACATCAATGGAATGGTGTAAAATATCTCCCTTTCCATGTATTTCATGACACCCAGGATTATTTTAAAAAGTTAAACATTCATTGAATCATCAGGATCTATGGGAAGCTCTGATTCAACTATGTTAAGAGCATACTAATTTTTTATTTTCTAATGCTCAATTCAATGATGACAAAGATTTATTTTCTATTTAAGATAAATATACTTCTTAGGACACTGGATAATAAAAATTTCAACCTCAAAATGTGACAACGACAGAGAACCACTAGCCCATGGTCTCTCTAAACATGGATTAACTAGTGAATTATAATTACATAACAATTCTTTAATTTTCATTTATCAGGTATAATAGGTATCTCATTTCAAATTTTATAAAAAAAATATATCACATGAAATAAATATGTCCCAATTATAAATAATGTATTTCATGATATATCTATATGTTTCTATCCTAATATATGTGTACTCTTCTTGTTCAAATTGATCCACAAGTATAAATCTCTAGAAATAATAACCTCACACAACATGTGAGCTACCCAAGTTTAAATTACATCAACCATAACAAGTTAACAGTATGAACAAGAATATCATCCCTGGGTGCTCTAATTTTCCCTCGTACTTGGTTTAGACACTCCCATGAACAAGATCATTACAATGTTTTGACACATCCTAGTCTTATTTATACCTTTACTAAATAATAATTCAATAAAATAGAATAAATTTCTGTCTCTCACACCACTTTGTAATATCCCCCGATCTGGAACCCTCTCGCATGGCCAAATCAGGTTGGTTATTAGACCTTAAGCACGCCTCCTCATACATTATAGGTTGATGACTAGTAGTGGTGGTGTAAATAATATAGTGGGGAAACTATACACCCCAGTACAGAGTTATAATACAGTGGAAATAAACAAATATCAAATTAACAAAAATAGTATATCATAAAACTATAAGGTAAAGAACAAACCAAGTAAATCAAAAAAATAAACCATGTAATGTCTGGATAGATTGTATCTAAATGTCAAACTGATAGTGATACAAATAAAATACATGCTGACACAAATAAAATCAAAATACCCTAGTCTTAAACCCCATGTTGATCTCATCTCTGAGATTCAACCCACCCATCAAGAAACAATCAACAACAAGGTCATTTTACCTTGTCCAAACTTGTATCCATGTAATCTACATGGGTACCAAATGGAGTCCTGAATAGGGTGTGAGTAAAACACAGTATTTCCACACCATCATGTCTAAAAAACAAGTCAAATAATAAGTTCATGAAATAAAGTGATAAACATGTATGTGTTTATATTTTACATATATGTTTATATTATATATTATATATTTTTATATTATAAATGTGTGTGTTTGTGTGTTTATATATATATATATATATATTATATGTTTGTGTGTGTGTGTTTATATTTTATATTATATATATATATATATGTTGTAGCATCTCAAATTTTCCATTTATTACTTTTAAATATTATATAGATTTTTTTTGACCCCGGGTGCTGAGACGGCATGTGATTCTAAGGCGTATTGTGCCTAGAATAAATGTTTAAAATATATTAAATAAATTAAATAGAATGTGTGTGTGTTTTCTTGAAAAAATGGAATAAATCTTAAAAGGGTGCCCATGTCAGAAATTGAAGGGCACTTTTGAGCTCAAAATGGTGGTTTTACACTAGGTGCGACTTAATAATAGTCGGCATGGCTCATTTGTGAAAAAGTTTTTGTGGGCGTAAAATGAATAAAATAATTTAATAAAAATTATATTAATTGATTGTGTTTCTGAAAAGACTTGTTTTTATTTAAATTTATCCTTATGTCATAATTATAGGATTAGCTGCATAGCCCTAGAACTTCTGAAGGATTGTTGGAGAGAGCTCTCGGGATCCTTTCTAAAAGATGACGATGGATCAAGGATCGATGATTGATGCACATTTATTTTTAAGGATCTCTCCAAAAAACACAACAAAACTTTTTTCTTCATTAGAAACTGATCCAAATCGATGTGGGGCATGTGATTTTGATTTTATTTTCCTGATTCTTAATTTTTATGATGAACATGAATCAATCAACGGACAGATTGATTCATGGATTGTTCATATTGAGGGATGGGATTTATTTTCTAGGGTTTTTATTGGGAGAATTTATTTGGTTAAATTTTTTGATGGGTTCATTTACCATTCTAACAAAAATGAACCAAGATCGATACAAACATTAATTGAGATTCATTCCCCTTGATTGATGGTTCTTTTCTTTCTTAATTTTGTATTCACAACAAGTGTTATCCATTGGCTTAGGCTTTGACTATTCCCAATAAATAGATCATTTTACATCCATTTCTTGGTGAAACATTCAGATATCACAGATTTGGGATCATCACAATGCAATAAAGGTGTGGTGGTGGTTGTGATAGTGAATCAAATGATGAACGATTCCTGAAATCGTGTTCTTCTACATTCTTTATCATGAAACAAAGAACAGAATTTGATTCGATTTGTTAGTGGATCCATTGAACAAACACATTTTTTATTGATGGAAATTCTTTTATGACCTCAGGTATCAAGTTTCATGATGAGGTGAGGCTGGAAACTGAAGTTTGGAGTGGAAGAGGAGGCACGCAACAATGGATTTGGGATTCTGAAAAATCATGTAACACATGTTGTGTAACCCGGGTTACAAGGTGTGTGGGGCCCCTTCAGTGGAAGCTAGAATTATTGTATAAATATGATGATCACATGGAATGTGACCCCTATAACACGGCATGTGACCCTCCCCAGATGACTCGATGTGTAATTTGTATGTACACGGGCACGGGTTGGAGTACATGGGCACGGACACACCGTGTACTCCCACATGGACACGGGTTGACATACACGGACCAATATAAAGATATGAATTCAATACATGGACATGGACAAGAAACACGGGAAGGATATTGTGTATATCTACATGTCGTGTACATCCTTCTGTATGTCGTGTATACAGAGACTACATGTCGTGTGAGGCTCTTCCGCACAGGCATGACATGGGATAGTTGTACACATCACGTACCCCTTGGGAAATGTTATGTACTCCCTTCAAGAGTGTTTAATACTCTCTTTTTTTCTTAATTTGGTTCATTGTAGGTTGATTCCATTCCCTTGGTCCTTTTCCTTGAGGGTACAGTGCAGCATTACATCCACATCACTAGATTGTGATCCCCTATAGAGGCTGAGTCTTAGATAGAGTTATGGTGTCCCTCTGTGAGATTGGAGTGCAATACTCTGTCATCCCTAGTTAAATTTTATGAAATAATAATAACCTACCTAAGTAAGACTTTAATCCTCTATCTATAAGGTCATATCGGTAGGGTTTGTGGAATCATTGGCATACGATACCTTTTGTAGAAGGTTGATCCAAACTAGGTCAGTGGTGCCACCCAATAGTTCTGGGCATGACCCCTTGTCTATGTATCATGGTCCCCTTAGACTAGTGAGATTCATTGGGCAGGGCCCAATGACCTAGACCTCTTTGTCGAGTGTCTCTGATGGTAGCATGGACTATGGATTGGGTTCTCCTAGAATGAGCATTACATCGAAGAGAATCTTGTGGCTAGTAGTTGGTTACGACCTCCTGATGGCATGGTTTCTCTCTAAAGTATATCTGGGTTTTGTTTCTACTATACATTGATTTTTATATCTTATATTTAGCTGACTATACTTGGTGCTTCATGTTTAGTGTTTTTGGGTGTCTTACTGAGTATTCTTATACTTACCCCTATATGGTCTTTGCCAACACGTGTCATGTCTTGTGCAGACCACGACCCTTTTTGACATTGTCCTGGGAGGACAAAGAGCAAGTGGAGCGTAGATAGAGCTTTATAAACTGAGATGTTTATCAGGAGCATACTTTTGACCTAGTCTTATCCCTTATATTATATTAGACTCTTTACAATTTTGTTTGGGTTTGTTTTGGACCTTTTCATTTTTCAGTATTTTTCTTTCATGCTCTATTGTGGGATCTTAGATTTATGCATGCATTTTTTAGTTGTTTTACATTTCATCATTGTGTGGGATTGGAGATGTGTGTATGTGTATAGGTACTTTAGTAAAATGCCTCTCATTTGTGGGATATGCCTACTCGTAATTATTCACTAGCCTTTGTCCTTATAGAGGTGGGATCGGGGCAGTAATGGGTCAGACCTTGATGATTTGGGTCGTGACAGAGTGGTATCAAAGGTGGTTAGTTATACCTTAGGACATAAGTAGGTAATATTGGATTTGAGAAACAATTTAAAGAGTTTTGAGTTTGGATTTCAGGGTAATGAATCCATTATTGGTGTGGCGCTCAACGTATCCATACACCAAGACTCTAATCATCTTTTTTTCAACTTGGTACATGAGAGCACAGATTGTAGGGAAAATAATGGTACATGCATCATATAGGAATGGTTGTATTTTCCATGTCCTTTTTGAGTCAACTCCCCAGATATACTCTTTTGACCATGGAAAATATTGTTTTATTTGAGGATTCCTCCATGTAGACATCCATCTGGGATTCCACCGTGTGATCATGAGGATGATCTGCTTAGTGACGAGTCATCTGTACAGGGTCTTGTATCAGAGATAGAACTTTCAGGTGGTTTACCAGCTATACCACCACCCATTGAGAAGTGGCTAGAACCATCACTACCAGCTATGGATTCCCACATATTGAATGTGTTTCATGAGTTTCAGAGGCAGTGGACTCCTAGGTTTCAAGGTGAGCGAGACCCCCAGGTGGCTAAGGATTGGGTAGAGGCATTCATTCGTGTTTTCCACCTTATGAGGACACCTAAAAATTAGATGGAAATCCTCATGGTGAGTCTAATTCAATGATCTGTTGGGTGATGATGGAGCTTGGTGACTCAGTCACATGATGAGATATCTCTCTCCTGGATAAAATTTTAGCATCTCTTAGAATAGGAGTTCTATCTAGCCATGTTGTGATCGGTATGCATATAGGAGCTTCTGCATCTGTAGTAGGGAAATATGATTGTGGTGGAGTATTCAGTGAGGTTTACTGATCTCATGTGTTACTCCTTGGATATGGTACAGGATTGGTTCTTCAGGGATCAGAACTTTAGTAGGGCTTGCACTGGGACATGAGGGAATCAATGGTATCTATTATCATTTCCACCTTTTATGGAGTGCTTTAGCGAGCCTTGCTTGTAGAATGTTTTCTGGTAGAGCAGACACTAGTAGTGGGAGCTAGCCGTGGGCACCCGATAGTTGAGACCTCAACAAAAGGTAGCTGACGGCAGTCACAAGGATCCAAGTGGGTTAGATGCTTCACGAGGTGATCCCAGGACTCAGGATCAGCAGTTCAAGGATGTTAGGGTGGCTCAAATCAGCCAATGGATAGGAAGTTTTTCTCTTGCATCGGTCGGCAACATCTCACACAAGATTGCCCAACCCATCATACAGCAGATTGGGAGATAGTTCAGGGACCACTAAGATAGAGATATATATAGGATCAAGGTTTTATGTAGGGAATAAGATATGGTAGAGGTTTGGTAGGGAAAAATGAGGTCGTCGGAGGTTCAATATATTACTACCACCACCCACAGGTGGTCCACGCTAGGCTTAAGGAGTTGGTGGGTAGGGACGAGTCCAGCTGTAGGATATGGAGGCCTATAACCCTATGGATCTAGGGACGATACGAGGTATGATCTATGTTTTTTATACCTTATCTGTAGTATTGATAGACACAGGTTCTAGTCATTTTTTTCTTGACATGAATCTTGTTCGAGACTTGGAGATTTTGTTTGAACTGTTGACTCGACCCTTATGATTGGAGACTCCTACTGTAGGATACTCAATGATCATAAATGGGTTCCAATAGTGTGTTATAACTTTTAGAGTTAATATTTTTTGTTGGTATCTCTTGGTAGAGATGTCGAGGCCTTACGATGACATTCTTGGTATGGATTGGTTATCCATATTTCCTGCTTAGATTAACTATTTTAGGTGAAGGGTGTAATGTGTCTACTGTCATGAAACCAGGTTTTTCTTTTTCAGTGATAAAAAAACCCAAGTAGTGTAGGATTGACTCGTGCATAGAAGTTTGATGCCGATTACTCATCGATTGGCAAGCCTGACCCACGTTGTAGTGTATGTTATGATTCCTCAGTTTCCTGCAGTGGTGGTGGAGTATAAGGATGTCTTTCTTGAAGATGTTCCATATTTACCTCCCCACCAAGATATGGACATTTTCATTAATCTACATCCTTGGATGACTCTTATGTATAAACCTAAATATCGGATGGATCCCGCAGAGCTTTGTGAGTTGTGGGTGCAGTTGGAGGACTTGCAGATGAAGGGCATCGTGAGGCCCATTATTTTACCCTAGGCATCTTCAGTTTTATTTTCCAAGAAGGGAGATGGGATCTTGAGGTTATGTTTGGATTACAAATGCTTGAACCAGGTGACCTTGAAGAATAATTATCCACTACTGAGGATCAGTTACCTCTTTTATCAGTTAAAATGGGCGTGATGGTTCTCTAAGATTGACCTCAGATCAGGTTATCACAAACTGTGAGTACGGGATAAAGATATACCTAAGATGGAATTCATATGTCGCTACAGTCACTATGAGTACTTGGTGATTATTTTTGGTGTGAAAAACTCCACAGCAATGTTCATGGGACTCATTAATATGATCTTTCAACCTTAATTATACCGGTTCATTTTGGTCTACAGAGATGACATCCTAGTGTCCTCTGCATCTAAGGAGAATAACATGTGACACTTGAGGATGGTCCTGGACACACTCTGAGAGCACCAACTTTTTGGGAAGCTCTAAAAATGTTAGTTTTGGATTTTAAAGGTCAATTTTTTGGTACATGTCATCTCAGAGGATGGAGTTATAGTGGATCCAATGAAGGTTGAGGCAGTTCTTTATTTGGATCCACCCAAGAATGTTACTGAGGAACAGAGTTTCCTTGGACTGTTTGGGTACTATCATAGGTTTGTACCTGACTTCTCTAGATTAGAATCACCCTTGATATCCTTGACCAAGAAAGGGAATCCTTTCATGTGGATGGAAAAGTGCTAGCAGTGCTTTCAAGAGCTAAGGCATAAGTTAACGAGAACTCCCATCTTGAGGTTATCGAAGGAAGGTGTCGAGTACGTAGTGTTATGTGATGCATCAGGGACCATAATTTGTTTTGTTCTAATGATAGCTAATAAATTATTTCATATGTTTCATTCTAGTTGATACCACATGTGTAGAACTATATGACCCATGACCTTTATTTAGTAGCAGTAGTTTTTACATTGAAGATGTGGCGACACTACCTGATGGGAGAGTGATTCATCATGTACTCTTACCACAAGATTCTAAATTACATATTTTCTTATAAGTATATTAAATTAAAATAGAATTTATGGATAGAGTTCCTCAAATACTATGACTTTCAAATTTTATATACACCTCGGAAGGGGAAGGAGGTGGAAAATGCTCTCATCATGAGATCTTGTTCATAGTTTCTGAATAAGGTATTAGAGCAGTTGTCCTTATTATGGTATTACTTTGTGCATGGAGATGGAGAATCTTACCTTCAATCGATGGTTGTCACCCCTCCACTCATATAGTGATTCAGTGAGGTAAAAATTAGTAATATTGACTGTGAGACCCTACATGCTCAGATATCCATAGGGAAGGCTCTTGATGTATTTTCTAGAGGTGGGGAGCACATTGTTCTTTTCAAAGGATGCATGATGGTACTAGTGATATTGTGGGAGTAGGTTTTAATAGTGTTTAATAAATCTCTCTTGGTGGTACATCCAGGTGTGGAAAAGATATACCATGACCTCTAACGCCGTTTTTCGTAGCTAGGGATAAAGAAAGGAGTTACTAAGTTTGTTTCTTGATGCCTTACATGTCAGCAAGTGAAGTCTGAGCACCAAGTTCTAGTGGGTTTAGTTAAACCCCTTGAGATGCAATAATGGAAGTGGGATGGGATATATATGGAATTTTTTATGATCTTACTGCATACATCCATGGGACACAATTCCATCTGGGTGATCATTGGCCAACTCACTAATTAGGCCCACTTCCTAGCTGTCTGAGAACATAGTTCAATAAATATATTGAGGTGCCTATACATTCAGAAGATATTTTGACTCCATGGAGTTACATCGACGATTTTTTCTAATCATGATGATATCTTTGCATCTCAGTTGTGGAAGGGATTATAGGAGGAGTTTGGTACTCAGTAATGCTTATGCATAGCGTTTCAACCACAAACAGTAAGCCAGATTTAGTGGAACATTCTGGTTCTGGAGGATATTTTGCGAGCTTGAATGTTATACTTTGGTTGTAATTGGGATTATCACCAACCATTGGTGTATTTTTCATTTATAAATAGTTATCATTACACCATTGGTATGGTACCATTTGAGACTTTGAATGAGCGACCCTTTAGGTCACAACTTTGTTGGACTTACCCAGGAGAGTTCACACTCATGGTCCCAAAGTTGGTATGAGCTACTACAGAGAAGGTGTTGATTTTCCAAGAGTGGATGAAGACTCCACAGAGCCATCAAAAGTCATATGTTGATAGGAAATGGAGGACAATGGAGTTCGATGAGGGAGACCATGTGTTCCTATGGGTTTTACCTCAATATTGATTGTGAAGATTAGGCTGAGGGAAAAAATTATCTCTAATGTTCATTGGCCCTTTCCAGATACTATGTAGAGTTTTATAGGTGTTGTACCACTTATATATACCTCCATAGTTAGACTGAGTACACGACATATTCAACATGTCGTAATTGTGGAGGTATGCACATGACTCATTGCACATTATTGACTGGGGTGAGCTGGACATCGAGGATAGAGAAACTTTTTCTGAGTACTCAGTGGAGATCGAGGATTAGAAGGATAGGATCCTTCATGGGCAATCAATTCTTTTGGTGTGTGTCTGGTGGTAGAATGGGAATCTTTAGGAGAGCACATGGGAGTTGGAGGCTCATATTTATACCCAGTACCCACATATCTTTGTGTAGTATTTATTTTGTCTTTTTAGGGATGTAAATCCCCAAAGTGGGGAGAATGTAACGTATTTTATTTTATTTTTTTGTATTATTTTTAAATATTATATGGATTATTTTTTTAGATGAATAACTAAGACGGCGTGCGATTTTGAGGTCTGGTGTGTCTGAAATAAATTTTTAAAATATATTAAATATATAAATATATTAAATCAAATGCACACGTGGTTTTTTTTAAAAAGTTCAATAACTCTTAAATGAGTTCCCATATTCGAAATATGAGGGCATCATTGAGCTCGTAATGGTGTTTTTATGCTAGGTATGACTTAAAATTGGTCGGGATGGGTCATTTTTGAAAAATTTGTCACGGGCGTAAAATGAATAAAATAATTTAATAAAAATTATTCTAATTCATTATATTGATGAAATGACTTGTTTTTTATTTAAATGTATTCTTATGTCAAAATTCCAAGATTTGCCGCATAACCCTGGAACTTTTGGAGGATCATTGGAGAGAGCACTGGAAATCCTTTCTGATGAACGACAACTGATCAATAATCAATAATCGATGCACATTGATTTTTAAGGATCTCTCCAATGAACGTAATGCAGCTTTGTTATTCATTAGAAACCAATCAAAATCAAGGTAGGTCATGTGATTTTGATTTTATTTTCCATATTCTTAATTTATATAATTAATATGAATCAATGGATGAACATATTGATTCACAGATCATGTGTATTGCGGGATGGGATTTATTTTGCGACGGTTCTATCTGGAGAAGTTATTTAGTTTAATTTATTAATGGATTTTTTTACTTTTATAATTTAAATGAATCAATATTGACACAAAAATTAATTGATATTTGTTCCTGTCAATTGATGGTTCTTTTCTCCACCAATTTTGTGTTCACCATGGGCGTTCTTCGTTGGCCCTGGCTTCGAATATTCCCAGTCAATTGATTGGTGCATACCCATTTCTTGGTGAAATGATCCGATATCATGGATTTGGGATTATCATGATGTGATATAGGTGTGAAGGTGGTTGATATAGATAATTGAATGATGAACTATTCCCTAAATCGCATTCTTCAGCGTGAAACAACGAACGGTGTTTGATCCAATTTGTGAGCGGATCTAGTGATGAAACACATTGTTTAGCGATGGAAAGTCATGTACAAACTCAGATCTAAAGTTTCCTAACATGGACAGGCTAGAAACCAATGTCCTGAGTGATAGAGGTGGCACGTGATAGTAGATCTAGTATTACGTAAAATCCCATAACACACGGCGTGTAACCCGGGTTACATGGCGTGTGGGGCCCCTTTAGTGGTGGATAGCATTCTGGGAGAAATATGATGATTGCACTACATGTGAGGCCTATCACATGGAGTGTGACCCTCCCCGGATGAATTAGTGTTTACTTTGGAAGTACACAGACATGGGTTGGATTACACAGGAATGAATACGTCGTTTACTCCCACACAGAAAAGGCTTGGCATACAAAAACTGGTACATGGACATAGCTTCGGTACACAGATACGGTCAGGAAACATGGGTAGGATACCATGTATATCTACCCACTGTGTGCATCCTTTTACACACCATGTATATGGAGACTACATGTTGTGTGAGTCTCTTCCACAGGGGTAAGACATGGGATAGCTGGACACGTCTTATACCCCTTAGGACATGCCATGTACTCCCTTCAAGAGTGATTGAGACTCTTAATTTTTCTAGTTTGGGATATTATAGGTTGAGTGTGTTCCCATGGTCTATTTTCTTGAGGGTACAATGCATCATTACATCCATATCACTAGATTGTTATCCCCTTTGGAGGTCGAGTCTCAGATAAAGTTGTGGTGTCCCTTCGTGAGACTAGAGTGTAATCCTCTATCATCCCTAGTTAGAGTTTTTTGAAACATCATTACCTCATGGAGTAGGGATTCGAACCTCTATCTAGTAGGTCGTATCAATAGGCTTTGTGAAATCGTTGGCATACAATCCCTTATATAGTGGGTTGATCCATACTGGATTTGTGGTTTCCCCCAGCAGTTTGGGGCGTGACCCCCTATTGGTGTATCATGGTCCCCTTAGACCAGTGATCTTCATTGGAAAGGTCCCAATTTCCCATACCTCTTCACTGAGTGTCTCTAATGGTATCATGGCTTGTAGAGTGGGTTCTACCAGAATGAGTGTTACTTTGAAAAGAATCATATGCTGACAGTTGGTTACGACTTCCTAGTGGTTTAGTGTCTCTCCTGAGTATATCTGGGTTTTGTTTCTATTATACACTAATTATTATATGTTGTATTGAGCTGAATACACTTGGTTCTTCATGTTTAGTGTTTTTGGTGTGTCCTACTGAGTATTGTTATACTCACCCCTGTATGGGATTTTCTCGCACATGTTGTGTCTTGTGCATACAATGACCCTTTTTGATGTTGTCATGGGAGGACAAAGAGTGGTGGATCATATATAGATCTTGACAGACCAAGGTGTTTACCGAGAGCATACTTTTGACTTAGTCCTCAACCTTGGAGCGGGTTAGACTCTTTACAGTTTTCGTTGGGCTTATTTTGGCCCTTTTTTAGTTTTCATCACTTTATTATCGTACTCTGTTGTGGGATCTTAGATGTATGCATCCATTTTTTCAGTTGTTTTACATTTTAGTTGTGTGTGGGCTTGGAGATGTGTATGTGTGTACAGGTATTTTAGACAAATGACTCTCATTTGCAGGATATGCCTACTTGGTGCTGGTCACTAGTTCCTAGCCTATTGGAGGCGGGCTTGGGGTAGTCGCGGGTCAGACCTCATTGGGTCGAGTAGGGACATGTGTGTGTGTGTGTTTATATATTTATATGTTTATATTCTATATATATATATATATATATATTTGTGTGTGTGTGTGTGTTTATATTTTATATCTATATATATATGCTTATATTTTATATTATATATATATATGTTAATATTTTATGTTTATAATTTATGCTTATATATATGTTTATATTACGTATATATATATATATGTTTATATTTTATATATATCATATGGTTATATTAATATATATATATATATATATATATGTATGTATGTATATGTTTATATTATATGTGTGTGTGTGTGTGTGTGTGTTTAAATATATATGCTTATATATATGTGTGTGTGTGTGTGTGTGTGTTTATATATATATGTGTGTGTGTGTGTGTGTGTGTAAATATATATGTGTATATATACATATTTATAATTATAACTATACTTATATATATACATATATAATTAGCCACGTTTTAAGTTATTGGTAAAAATGTCACTAAAATAGCAACATGTTTTTAAAGATGTGACTAAATTTAAAATATATATGTGTTTTTATATAAAAATATATGTATATATATGTTTATATTTTATATATAAATATATGTGTCTGTGTTTATATATTTTTATATATTTTTGTCAATATTTAAAAAATTAATATTATATATATATATATATTAATATATATATATATATGTTTATATTTTATATTTTATATTTTATATTTTAGGTTTATATATATATATAAGAGTTTATATTATATTATATATATATATACATTTATATTTCACATATATGCTTGTATTTTATATAATATAATATTATATTATATATATATGTCTACATTTTATGTCTATATAAATATATATGGGCGTGTTTATATTTTATATTATATATACATATATATTTATATTTTATGTTTGTATTTTGTGTTTATATTTTATATATATGTGTGTGTGTGTAAATATATATTTGTATATATATATATATAATTAGGCATGTTTTAAAACACTAGTAAAAATGCCACCAAAATAGCCACATTTTCGTAAAAACATGACTAAATTTAAAATATATGTGTGTTTATATATATATGTTTATATATTTTTATATTTTATATCTAAATATATGTGTCTATATTTATATATGTTTATATATATATATATTCCTGTATTTAAAAAATTAATATATTATATATATAATTTTATATTTTAATATACATATATTAATATATGTGTGTGTGTGTGTTTGTATTTTATATTTTATGTTTTATATTTTATGTTTTATATTTTATGTTCATATATATATGTGTGTGTGTGTGTTTATATATGTGTGTGTGTGTAAATATATATGTGTATGTATACATGTATAATTATATATATAATTGTATATATAATTAGTAACGTTTTAAAACAGTAGAAAAAATATCACTAAAATAGCCACATTTTCTTGAAAACATGACTAAATTTAAAATATATGTGTGTTTTCATATATAAATATATGAGTATATATAAATATATATTTATGTGTGTGTGTGTGTGTGTCTAAATATATATATTTTTATATATATGTTTTTATATGTGTGTTTGTGTTTATATATATCAATATATATATATCTAAATATATATTTACATCGATGTGGGGAAATAAGCTATATAAATGTTTATTTATTTAGTGAGATTTCCTGAAAAATGTCACTAATTTACCAAGGTTTCCTAAAAAACATTGCTAAATTATCAATATTTCTTAAAAAACATGGTTAAATGAATGACGTTTTCTAAAAACATAGTTAATTTATCAGCATTTTCCAAGAAATGTCAATAATTTAGCGACTCTTTTCACAAAACATCGCTAAATTAGTGATTTTTTTAAGAAAATGATGCTAATTTAGTGAAATGTTTTATGAAATGTTGTTAAATTAGTGACATTTTTAGGAAACGTCCCTAAATTAGCAATACTTTTTAGGAAATGTTAGTAAGTCGATGATATTTTTATTGAAATCTCTGTAAATTAGAAATGTTTTCTATAAACATCGCTAAATTAGCAATGTTTTCAAGATTCATCACTAAATTTGCAAATTTTTTCATGAAATGTCACTAAATTAATGACATTTTTCTCAAAACATTGCTAAATTATCAATGTTTTATGGGAAACGTCTCTAATTTAGTGATGTTTTTCCAAAATTGTCACTAAATTAGTGAGGTTTTTAGGAAACAGTGATAAATCAGTGATTTTTTTAGGTAACATCACTAAATTAGAAACATTTTTAGGAAACATCACTAAATTAGTGACATTTTTTTGGAAACATTGTTAAATTAGCGACATTTTTTCAGAAATACCTCTTAATTAATGACGTTTGCAGAAAGAATCACTAAATTATAATTTATTTGTAGTGTATGTCATGTTAAACCTATTTTAATCCATTATCCTTCTCATTATCAATCAAGGGTAGACTCACCCTATGCGTATCCACAAGCTAGGTATCAACATGATTGGGTCCAAATGGATTCAAAGAGTAGTCTAAACACATGATTAGGATTACCTGTTATTCTTTTTGTTAACATACACATTGAGTCAGTATAATCACATATTATTTCATATATATAAACAAATAGAAGCTGACCATAGGATTTTGTTCTAGACCACCTACCTTTATCCAGTGATTAAAAAATAATCTCAATTATAAATGCTAATGAGTAAGAAATGAAAAGTATGTCATAAGGAAAATCCTAGATCACACAAGATCAAAACCCAGTTCAACAACGATCAATGTATTTCACTGCGATAATAGAGAACAAGCAGAAGAGAGGATAAAATCAAAGAGAAACAACTCATTAAAGATTAAATGATTAATCAAGACATATCAATGGGAAAAAATGGCTCCAAAATCACCTAAAGTCATCTTAGTTTTTTAGAGAGAGAGCTACATGATAAATTAAATAAAATCATACAGGTTATATTGATTAAAATCATTGGTCTTGAAAAATTCACAGTGTGTCCATACCGTGAAATTATCAATTTATGAGATATGATGAAAAATTTCTCACCTCTGGTTAAAATAACCCCAATTAACCATTTCTTAATGGGAACCTATTTCACAGTGTGTAACCATTTAATTCCCTAAACCAGTTTATTATATTTTTCTAAAATCATTTTCATGGTGTGTAACATGTTCATGAAAAGTAAATTTCCAACATACAGCTCTTATCCTAGCTTCCATAGGAAAATCCTGACCATCCTTTGAAGCCTTCCAAACTATGGATAACCCTTATAATACCTTAACATGTTTAAACCTAGACTTCATTAATTCGAATAAAAATACATCTCCAAACTTTAGGTTATTTTCCCTAGAAAATGATCTTTATCCCTATAAAGGTAATTGACTTGAAAGGTTTAAAGAAAAATGAAAACCCAAAAAATATGTTCAACCAAAACTCAAAGAGGGATGTACCTAGAAAATGATGGTATCTTAAATTAATTATTAGGATCTAAACAAGATCACAATCAATAACAAGTATCTTCTACCATATATTAAATACTTGTTTGATCAACAACATAGAGATCAATACTTTTCGAAGTTTGACCTTTGCTCAAGATATCATCAATTGAGGGTTAAGAGGGGGATATACCTAATAAATAATTTCATACAAGGTATAGAAACTATGATTATATGGTGATTCCATTTTTTGTTACTAATTATCCGTCTATCTTCATGGATTTAATCATTACATTATTTAGAGATTACCTTAACCATTTTATAGTAGTCTTTATAGATGATATTCTTATATATTCAAAGGAAAATGAAAAGAATTAATATCACTTAATAATTGTGTTGAAGACCCTGAGGAAGGATATGTTGTATGAAAAATTTACCAAGTGTGAATTTTGGCTAAAAAGGTTTTATTTTTGGGTCATATAATCTCAAGAGGATATATCTATGGATCCATCAAAGAAACTTTTCTTGAATATTGGCCCAAACCAACCACTGTGATTGTGATTTGTAGTTTTATTGGTTTTTTGTATATTATAAATGATTTATGGAGAATTTTTCATAAATATCTAATCCAATCACCAATTAAACTTTGAAGGGAAACAAGTTCCTTTGGACAAATGAATGTGAATAAAATTTTAAGGAACTAAAGAGGAGGTCAGTCAGTGCACATGTGCTTACATTACCCTATAGTGAAGTACTGTTTGTAATCTATAGTGATGCATAAAAAAGGGGACTGGGATGATGTACCATACATAATGATATGGTGATAGATTATTCCTAATGAAAATAGAAGGTTCGTGAGAAAAATTACCCAACTCATATTTGGAATTGGGTGTAGTAATTTTTTCATTAAATATAGGAGGCATTGTATTTATAGATAAAGGTGTTATATATACTGATCATAAAATTTTAAAGTATATATCCACATATAAATATTTGAATATTTTTTAGAAAATGTGGTTGGAACTGATTTTATATTATAGTTTATCAATACATTACCACCTTGGGAAAGAGAACAAGGTGGCTAATGATTTGAGTTGAAAGGATCATGCTAGATTATCTATGATGAGGATCACAAAAGATCTAATATTTATGGATTTTTTAAAGGATGGATATTGAAATCTTGAAGGAAGGGTATAATTATTATCTTTACCAAATAATTGTTCAACCATCTATCTAAGTCAAGATTAAAGAGGCACATAAGGAAGATGCAGAGCAGCAGAAGATGGTGAGAATTCTGTCTAATTTTATCTTTGATTATAATGGAATGATAAGGTTCAAGAACTGTTCATGTGTTCTATATATACTATATCTGAATAAGGATCTATTATAGGAAACTCAAATTTCTTCATCCTCTATTTTTCCTAGAAGTATGAAGATAGATAGAGATTTGAAAGAGTGTTTTTAGTGGGATAACATGAAGAGGGATATTATGGAGTATATATCTTAATGTATGATATATTAAAATTTTGAGGATAGGATAAAAAAGTATAATGGTATTTTATAACCATAACCCATGTCATAATGGAAATTTAAAAACATCACTATGGACTTTTTTCATTGGAATCCCAAAAACATCTAAAGGACTTAATGCTAAGTGGGCTATAGTTGATCCTTTTAAAAACTATGCACACTTAATTTATATCAAATGATAATTCTATGTTGATAATATTTACATAATATACATGAAATAAGTGTTTAGGTTTCTTGTCATACCACATTCTATTGTATCTGATCAGGATCTGAGATTCACCTTGAAGTTCTGGTAAAGTATTCAACAGGCTCTGGATATGAATTTATATTTCCAAATGTTGTATCATCCTCAAAAATATGGTCAGAATAAGATAAAAATTAAAACCCTAGAGTATATTCTAATATCATGTTCTGTGGATTTTGAATGTGTTTGGGATCAACACCTTCTTTTAGTCAAGTTTTCATACAACAATATCTTTCATTCAAGAATTCAGATGGATCCTTATGAAGACCTCAATGGAAAGAACTATATAAATCCAATGTGTTATGATGAAGTAGTGTAAATAAAGATATTATGACTTGAGATAGCTAAGAAAATGGAAGAAAAATTCAGATCCATTCAAAAAGACATCAAGGAAGCTCAGATTTTATATAAAAGGTATGTTGACAATCATCGGTGTGATCTGAATTTTGAAGTCAGTGATAAGGTTTTTCTATGAATTTCTACATAGAATAAGGTTAAGAGATTTGGGAATAAATGAAATCTAATCACTAAGTATATTAGCCCCTTTGATATTCTTGATTGAGTATGGGACAACAGATTATTTCTTGGCACTTCCACCAAACCTCTCTCAAGTCCATGATGTGTTCCATGTATCTCTCTTGAAGAAGTACATACTTGAACCTTCACATGTATTGAACTTAGAGGTCATACCAATGGATCGTGATATTTATTATAAAGAAAAACCTATATATATTTAGGATCATAAAGAGAAAGTGCTATGAAACAAGACCACTCACCTGGTCAAAGTTTTGTGGAAAAACTACCAACTTAAAGAAGTTATGTGTGAACCTGAGGATATGATGAGGTAGAAGAATTATCAATTCTTTTTATTAAAGTGATGCAGTTTTAAGGGGGGAAATTAATTTTAAGGTGGGTATAATGTAACACCCTAAGATTTTATGTAATATTTTTTAAAATAAATTTAATTTCTTCGATAGCTTGTGTTACAAGAAAACCTAAGTTTTAACAAACCGTGATATTCTTTTAATATAATTATTTAAACATGATTGTTATATCCTAGTAGTTAGACTTAGAGGTATGAATATGAATAACCATATTCATAATATTAAGTATAAATTTTTTAGATAAATAAAATATATTGAAAAATAGTATTTAGTATTAATGTCTGTATATGCTTCAAAAATACATTTCTCCTAAAAAATGATTTTTATTGTTTTTGTGAACAAATAATAAAATTAATTTTTTCTAATTTTAGAAAATATATTTTTCAAACTGAACTTTATTTTTTAAACTATCATGTAAATATTATCATAGAATGAATTTTTTAATTTTTTCAGAAAAGATTAATTTTTTGATGAATAGTGAAAATGCTATTTTTTATTAAAACATTCCATTTCTTTTAAAGTATTTACCTATTAAATTTTCTTTTAAATGGTTTTAATGGTAAAATGAGTTCAATTATATTATAATTAATCCAATTTATGTCATTTTAATAAATTTCATATTGAATTTTGATATTAAAACTTTTTTTTGGAATGATTGAAGTGTGAATTGGAGACCAAACTCACACTTCCCAAGAATTTATTAAATTATAAAAGAGTATAATGATTACATGAGGTGTAGGGATATTTCACAAATATAATATTAATTGAAAATTGAGAACATACCTAATAAAGAGACAAAAAATCAATTTTTAGTATACAAACTCATCAACACCAGAAATTTTTTCTTTGGTTATCATCTCCTCACGGAATATGTCCTTTCCAATACATCCCATGTATATAGTTGCACCCAGATTATGAAGCATCTTCATGTTCCCATTATTCTATACTCTTTAAAAGTTCTAAATTTTAATTGGAGTCCCATCAAGAGAAAAACATCAAACAAGATAATACACACTGAAATACAAATGAACCAGTTTCTCAACTTCATTCAAAACAATACTAAAGAAATAGTAGCAAGAACTGATCCCCAATTATTTCTTGACCATCCAAGAAAACAACATAAGAAACATAAAATACTCCCTACCATGATATTATAGGTCTATTCATCATCTTATCTTGTACTAACTACACTAAAATAGTACCCAATATCCTTGAATTGATAGGTTTTTGGTCTTGAAAAACCAACACCTCAAATCCTATATTCAAAAAACATTTATAGAAGCTCCCATCATTAATGACACAACAACCATTAAATCTATGCATCATAAAAAAATTCAGTAGATGAAAACACATTTAAAAAAATGAACCATAAAACATGACCAAAACTCATCCAAAAGTAAGAAAATAAAAATAGACTATCAAATGAATTCATTCAATTATTTATATAATAAAATTCAAAGCATCACATGGTCATCAAAAAAACACAAAAGACTTTCAAAAAATAGGTTTTTTGGGGATTAAACTAAAAAATATATTTGTTAAAATGACCTAAAAACTTGTTCAATTCCTATTTTATGGACATATGTTTTACTTATATCATCTAATTTTTCATAATTATCCATTTTTTATCGTTTAAAGGTGGGTAAAATGTGGTTATAAATTTTTATTTTAAAAAAATCTAAGTTGTCCTCTCCCCCGCTTATAAAAGGGAATCCCCACTTCTCTCATATTAAAAATCCCAAGGCCTTTTGGTTCAGAAAATACCTACCCAAATCCCTTCCTTACATACCTACCCATGTCTTGGGGGACTTAGTTTTATTATTAAACCCTCCTAATAAGGAATTTTCCCCTAAGCTATCGAGGTTGTTTGACGAATAGGTATCATTCATAACCAAGTGTTTTTTTATTTATTCTTCCACATCCTTAAAATATTATTCAAATATGATGATATAATAAAATAATTATCCACCATATACAAAAATGTTATTATGTTAAATTCATAACCAATATCCATCTCTCCCACCATCAAATGGAAAACAAAACTGTCGATCATGTGTATGGAGGACTACCACATCGCAAACCGATATGATTTGTTTTCCATCACCACCTATCACAGGTGGATATAATGATGAATTAAAAGTATATATCTGATATTTATGATGTAATTAAACTTATTTAATTATAATATCACATATACCTTCTTACCTTCCAATCCATTTAGAAACACTAAAGTCGCTCATGTGTACGTGTGAACTACAGCATCCATAAAGTTATGTGACATGTTTTTAATTTTTTTTGACATGGGAAATAATAAAGATATATTTAATGAATATATATGATATATATGAAATAAAAGGATTCTAAAAATGTGAATTTATATTTACATTTTTTTTATCTTTCAAGAAAATTGAAACAACGTTTTTGCATATGTATGACCTACCATCACCAGGAAAGGTGTAATTCATTTTCCTATTCATACCTCTTATATATGAATATAAATAGGTATATAAGGAATATATATTATATTATATCATTATTATAATTTTTTATATGATTTAACCATGATCAAATTAAAATTACTAAAACTACTGAGTCGAAACATACATGAAAAACAAAGCATTTATTACCCAAAATAGTAATTTTAACAAAGAATTATTAATGAACAGTGAAATAAAAGGTCATAAGTAAATAAAATATTGTATAATATATATTATTATTGTTCTTTAATAGATTTATAATATACTAATATTTATTAAACATTAGGTTTTAACATGTAAAAATAAATTTGAGACTTGAGGTAAGGGGTTTTCGTCTCACTTTTATTTAAATGGGACACATGCCATATTATCCACTTGTTTCTTTTGTATGATGTTTATACTACCCATGAATTTATTTTATTATTATTATCATGAAAAATTGGTGACATAAATATTCATATAAGTTTATTTATCTTATGTGGCTTATGATTCAATCATTACCAAAGTGCTAATGTTATTTATGTTATAATCTCATGTTTATCAGGATTGTTTAAGATTAAGTATTGGATGATGAAATCTTATGATATACCTCTCAATAAACCTAATTATTTTTATTTTACTATATTTATTTCTATAAAATAAATTTTTTTCCTTTTATTTTCCTCTCTTTAAGGATTAAAGGGACCAAAAGAATGCTTTTAAGAAAAAATTTCTTCATTTTCTATCTTCTGTAAAAAATATTTTTCTTCCATGTCCATATTTTCTAAAAATGATTTAAATAAAGTCTGTAATATTATATAGTTATTTTTAAAATAAATTTTTACCCATGTTTTAATTATTAAAAAATGGTTTAAAAGTAATCCTCTTATCTTTTTTCTAAACAATGTACTTTTGACTTTTTATCAAAAATCTGAAAGGAATATTTGTTTTACCATACACAGAATGAATGAAACTTTTCACCAACATGACCAACCAATGATTTAATAATTACTTTAAAAGTTTATGAGTTTATTTTTAAAAAAAATAATCTTTAATATTTAATAATTTTTTAGATTTAAAATAATTTATTTCAAAGTGGAATGAATATTTTCCTGATAAAATTTTCGAAGTGATATTTTAAAATAATTTTCCATCTAAGATGAAATCCTTTGAAGTTTCATAATTTTTACTAAAGATATAATCCAATGATAACATCCTTATTCTTTCTCTATATGGTTTAATATTATGATGAAAATTTTTATGAAACTTATTTCTTTCCATAGGTTATGCTATGATTAAATGGTTAAAAACACATTCCCCTTCTATGGGTTATCATTTGATGAATGATTTATTATCTTATGACACAAATACATATTATTTTCATTATTTTATTGGTGGGATTGGAATTATATATACCTTCAATTAATTGGGTAATGATTAATTTATTGTTAGTTCAAAGGGTGCATAGCAAGGGTATCATATGTAACGTCTTGGTTACGGGTGTTGCCCAAAGGTGCCCCGAACATGGTTGGTAACATAACCTCAATCAGATTTCCCCACATGCTAGAAGTTTCCAACTAGTAGAGAGGTACAAGTTTTGATAGTGGGGAAACTATGCCCTCATTGGTAGAGTATACCCAATGTAATAAACAATAATGATCAATAGTGGAAGCAGTAATATCATACAATAGAAGTAAGGAGCGGGTTAATGATAGTATAAACAACTGCAGTATATATATAAGTAAATGATGCATGTCACATGTATCTAGGAATGTATCCAAACAAGTCATAATTATAGAAATACAATACTAAAACCAAAGTACTAAAAAATAAGTAAACTCCAACTGCGTCACAGGCCTCAGCTTGGTCCCATGATTTCTAACTCCAAAAGCAATCAAGTACCTAATGAAGAACGGAACTTGACCTTATCTCCACCAGCAACCATATAATCTGTTTGGGTCCAAAATAATGACCCAAATAGGGTGTGAGATGAATCTCAGTAGGAAACCACCAAAAGATTTGTTCCTAACTATTTGTGAATATATATAGTAGGAAATTTGAAAATTGAAGCAATAAACTATGGAGTACTCAAAATTAAACAACCCTACAATTTTCAATTACTTCATTTAAATTTATTAATTATTCAAAATTTTGAATAATATAACCTCAGAATCTGGACTAAGCTTGTTATCCCCTTGTTTAATAGTAATAACAGATGTCTCATAATACCATCTAAACAAACAAGTAAGACTAAGTCCAAGCTTGTGCTTTGTCTTAGTAGAATCATCACAATTATTCAGTTATTCACAACAACCCTCTGGGAAATCTCTCACAATCTAACCCCTTTGGTTTAGCATATCACTAATCAAAAACAAATGACCACTTGGGTAGCTCTCATAGTCAATACCCCTAGGTCCACATGGCATCAATAAAAATATACACGACCTTTGGGTAGCTCTCACGGCCAATACCCCCTCGGTCAACGCAGTATAAATAATCATAAATGACCTCCTAGGTAGCTATCATAGTCAATACACCTAGGTCAAAGTATACACCAAGACTCTCACGGTCCTGTGAAAATAAACATGGAAACCCCCACAGTTTTCTTGGTCCAAGGCTCTCATGGTCTAAGGAATATCAGTGCAGATACAACACTCATTAAGTCTCTACATTAAATTCAAACTATTACATGGATTAACTTTACTCAAGTATAAAATAGGCATCATATATAACCAAATAACTCCTTCCTAAACAACTCAAGGCATGGAAAAATATAGTATTCCTCATAGGCGGCCTAGGCCAAATAGCCGATAACAGTCAAACAAGGGGAATGAACCTTCGGGGTGTCCCTTAAACAAGGGTATACCATATTATTCATAGGAAACTACCCTTAATCAATCAACCAACATATAACAGGTATTAAATAGGGTCAAAATCCAAAATACTCAATACCCCAACATGGGTATTCATCCAAAATAATCATATATAATCCAAATAAAATCAAATAAATGAACATACCACTTACCTCGATGTTGTACGATGAACACTCTTGAACATCGGCCCTTGAATCAGCCTAAAACATTGTATATCTATAAAAAGGTCAAAAAATTTCAACCTTCAATAAATCAAGAGAGATGATAAATCTAAAAGAGGGGCTCTGGGTTAGTAGAGAACTCACCGGTGGGAATCCAACGCACCTGGAGGTGTATCAATTGGAGCTCAGATGGAGAAATGGTAGGGGTTCAAAGTTCTTAGCCGTCTCGTCACTCTCCTATACAAAACACGAGAAAAAGAAGATGCTTATAGAGATTATATGTGACCTCGGTCCAATTAATCAAACAAAAATAAAATTACATAGTGTGTTGATTTAATGTGCACGTCGTTCACTAGCCTAAATTGGCCCCTATTTTAGGTGGTCTGCCAGGTCACCACATGGCCATGTACTAAGCCGTTACATGGTCAGTACATGGCTACACACAGCAACTGGGTACACATTGTGTACTCAAGAGTACACGACATGTACTTAGAAAATTTCAAAAACTTCATTTTTTCTCAAAATAACCCGAAATAAAGATCCAAACCTGAAATGAAGATCTAATTTCTTACAAACTTCCCACATTAAAGTAATTAGTCCAAAAATTTCCCTTACAATGGTGGAAAAGAAGAAAAATCAAACAACTCTAGCTACTGTGATCTTATTTCGCCCTCCCTCTCACATGTATCGTCATGTACTCACCTGTGCTGCCATAGCACCCATACCAAAGGAACAGACCAGCCATGGTGAACCTCCATGCTGTGATCCACAATCCGAATAGGGTGATCCTAAAAGGATGAATCCACCTCTAACTCAACCTCTTAGAGTTAGAAAACATGAGACAGGTCTGAAAATTAATGTCGTAGTGGAGAAACATGGAAGACGTCAGGAATAGTCTGGTACCTCTGAGGTAACTGCAACTGATAGGAAACAAGCCTGAATCTCTCTAAAACCTCAAATGGCCTGATGTATCTTAGTGAAAGCTTCTCTTGTCTCATAATCTTCCTATGTCCCAAACTTGGTGTGACACGTAAGAAAACCTGATCTCTGACCTCAAACTCTAGAGGTTATCTATGTTGATCAGCATAAGATTTTTGGTGAGACTGTATAGTATCCATCCTTTTCTGAATCAACTCCACCTGCTCAGTGGTCTCCTGGACATGATGAGGTCCCAACATAGTTGTCTCTCCTACCTCCATCCAAAATAGGGGTGATCTTCATGGCCTATTGTACAAGGCCTCATGAGGTTCCATCTAAATCATCACTTAAAAATTGTTATTGTAGGCAAAATCCACTAGGGGTATGTGTCTCTCCCAAGAGCCCCCAAAATATAGGACACATGCTCGAAACATGTCCTCCAAAACTTGAATCGTGCACTTGGACTGGAAATCTATCTGGGGATGGAAATCTATACTCAGAAGTACCTATATACCCAAAGCTCTCGGTGGTCCCTTCCAAACATAATAAGTAAATCGGGCATCCCTCTCAAAAATGATAGAATGTAGAACCCCATGAAAATGTACAATCTTTTGGATGTAAAGCCTCCCAAGCTCATAAACACTAAAGGTCTCCTTGATCAGCAAGAAATGTGCAACATTCATGAACCTATTTATAACAAACCAAACTACATCATTACCTTGTGGAAATCTTGGTAAAATCGTCATAAAATCCATTGCAACATCATTCCACTTCCACTCAAGAATGGGTAACTTCTGTAAAAGTCTGGTTGGTCTATGATGTTCTGCCTTCACCTGCTGACAGGTGGAACTTCTCATAACAAAACCAATAACATCCCTCTTCATAACTGGCCACCAATACCAATGGTGTAGATATTGATACATCTTGTTGACACCGAGATGAAATACCCAAACTGAGTAATGAAAATATCGCATCAAATCTTTACGTATGTCTTCTAACACCTATACACACCCAAGAAAACTCAAGATCTCATAATCTCCTATGGTCTACCAAGGAGTTGGGTTATTTCCTAACACACTCTTTCATAGGACTGGGCCTTCAAAATCTAATAGCTGCCTCATTTTCACTCAGTTCAGTAGAGTAGAGGTAACATCTACAAAAGAAAGAAAAATTTTCCCCTGTCTGTCATGCACCTCTAAATGCATTTTAGAGAACATAGTCATAAGTTTCCACTCAGTGTTGGCCTCCTAAACTACATGTATCTGAGTCCTCCTGCTCAATGCATTAGCCACTATATTGCCTTTTATAGGAATGTAGGCAAGTTCAGAGTCAAAATAATGAAGGTACTCAACCCACCTTCATTGTCTCAAATTCAAAACATGTTGAGTAAAGATATAATTGAGGATTTTTTGGTCAGTGAACACCAAAAAATTCTCTCCCAAAAGATAATGTCTCCAACAGTGTAAAGCATTCCCAACTGCAACTAACTCGAGATCATGTATCAGGTAATTAATCTCATGTGGACTCAATTACTGAGACCCAAATGAAATGAATCCTTCTCCCTACATAATCACTGCTCCCAGCCCAATACCTGATGCATCACAGTAAATGGTGTAACTCTTTCTTGGATCTTGAAAAATCAGTATCAGTGCTGAAGTCAATCTTCCTTTCAGCTCCTGAAAGGCTAGATCATTGGAATATGTCCACAATTACTTCATATCCTTCTTAGTCATGCCCATTAGTGGTGCTGATAAGCATGAAAATTCATGTATAGAGCGTTTGGAGTAACTATATATCCCTAGAAAACTTCATACCTCAAAGAAGTTCTTCTGTTGCTCCCAGAAAACTACCGCTTTCACTTTCTCGGGGTCTACTGATACTCCTGTCTTAGAGATAACATGACCCAAGAAGTGAATTTTATCCATTCAAAAGTTCCATTTTGAGAGCTTAGAATATAACTAATGTTCTTTCAGTGTACTCAAAATGATATCATGATGGGTGGCAAGGTCGTGTCGAGTGTGAGAGTACACCAATGTATCGTCCATAAAAACTACCACAAAAGAATCCAGATATGGATGGAACATTCAATTCATTAGTTTTATAAAAAAAATTGGCATGTTCATGAGACCAAATAAAATAACCACATAGTATTATAGACCATACCTACTTTGAAAGGTTGTAAGGGGTATGTAAGATGGTCTAATGCACAAATGATTACAAACGGATCTCAAGTTAATCTTAAAGAACACCCGGGATCCTCAAAGCTCATAAAATATATCATAAATCATCGGAAAGGGATATCGGTTCTTGAATGTTAATTGGTTCACCTTCTGATAATCCACACAAAGTTTGAGGTTACCATCTTCCTTCCTCAAAAACAGGACAGGAGAACCCCAAGGAAAAGTACTGGGTCAGATGAAACCCTTTTCTTGCAACTCCTCTAACTGTTTCTTGAGCGCATTTAAATCTAGTGTAGCCATCCTATAAGGAGGAATGGACACCAGTTGCACTCCTAGAAAAAGCTCAATAGATAAATCTACCTCTCTCTCCAGAGCTAAACCAAAAAATTCGTCTATAAATACATACCTAAAATGATCTACCACTAGAGGAAAGTCAATCTGTGAAGTCCCCTGGTCATCCATATATAAACTAGAAATATGGTTTGTAATTCCTACCAACCCATGATGCTTGGGTCTAGCTTAGCTCGTCTGGACATCCTAT
The DNA here is from genome assembly GCA_963277665.1 of Viscum album. Taxonomy (NCBI): domain Eukaryota; kingdom Viridiplantae; phylum Streptophyta; class Magnoliopsida; order Santalales; family Viscaceae; genus Viscum; species Viscum album. The sequence goes on along the minus strand of OY728156.1, from coordinate 1,538,932,446 downwards.
TCACCCTTGTGTAGAAAATACCCACCCTCTAATGATGTGAAACTCACACTACGGTGATAACAGTCAACAAAGGCCTGGAAAGAGACTAACCAGTCCATTCTGAGAATTACATCATAACCTATCATCTCTAAGACATAGAGGCCCCATAATAAGTGACACCCACCAACCTCAAGATGGTACTCCTTGAACTAATGTACACTAGCCATCCAAATCCCCAAAAGAGTGTATAGCATCAATACATCCTTATACGTAAAGATACAAAACCCAAGGCTCTCCACAATGAAAAAAAATATAAAACTATGGGAATCCCCTGTATCAAAAAGGGCAGAAGCTAAGACTAAGGAAACTAGAATCGTGCCTCTAACTATATAGGGTATGGGATCCTACTCTTGCTGGGTCTTCTCCACTAAAAATGTATGATATGTACTGCGGCCCTATGACCCTACCTGACTACCCTGAGCTGATCCACCATGTTGTCACTGAAAGCCTGCTGACTGGCTACCATAACCATACCCTTCTCCTCGGCCTGAACGGACGAATGAACTCCAGTTCCCTTACTACTAAGAAACTGGTGGTCCTAATCCTGAACATGAAGTCATACCTAATCCCCTCTCACCAGCTGCTAGTGAGGACATCCTACAAAAACTCTTAAGATTCCCTATCTTTCCACAATACCGGCACTCAATTGGATCTCTCGGGTACTTTGGTCTCGTTTGCCCACTCTTCCCACACTGGTATCATACCACCTGTCTACCTAAAGAAACATTGCATGATGTCTCCATTAAATGCTTCCTACTATCTTTCAAAGGAGTACCAACCCTGGATGTTGATCCACCATGGCTCACAACTCCTAACTCCCTCAGATTATGCTCGTTAATCAGCACCTAGTTCACTATAGTCATCACTGAAATCATCCTGAAGACATTCACCTACGACCGGATGTCATACCTGATACCATCCTCAAATAGCCTAGCCAAAGATAACTCATCACCTCCTAGAACAAGTACAAAGCACTGAAGATCTGTAAAATGGGATGAGTAATCCATCACTGAAAGAGATCCCTGCTCCAATTGCATGAACTCTTGGGCTCAATCGTCCCTCAATGTCTTGGGATAGAAATATTCATAGAAGTTCCTTTGAAACTCTTCCCAAGACATATCCTGATGATGTCCCTCCTGTGTGATAACACCCCACCATCTCTTAGAGGAATCACGCAGCATGTAAATCACAAGCTTCACCCTCCTCTCTGTAGGCATCTCTAGATGCTCAAAGATAGCAAGCAAGGACTCTAACCATGACATTTCATCATGTGGTCCTCCATCCCCAATAAAAGTGGGAGGATGCTACTATTGGAACACCCGCATCACCTCTACCATAGACGGGGAAGTATGCAGTGCTCCCTGAAAAGTATGTAACATCCTCAAAAATCCTTCACAGAACTATGAATCAGCAAATTCATCCGGTATAATAGTTGTTAAAAAGATAAGAATGATGGTAGGATCTGCAAGTAGTCCATAATCTACCATTTCCAGTATCTTATCATCACCTTGAACCTGGCGTACAGCTGGAGGACGTCTCGATGGCATGACATTTCAAGGTCAATCACACACCTCAGTATAATATTATCAAGGAAAACAACTTAGAAGTGTAAGAAAGGAACATGAGAAGAAATCATTCATGTTTTACAAAACATCGATACACGGTGTGTATAACCCATATATGGTGTGTTCCCTTATGTTTTAAACATGGCGTGTACCTCTTCCAAACCAGGTCGTGTAACACCCATACACACAGCGTGTTCCTCCTGAGACATGGCATGTACTTGAATTTCTCCTCCTTCCCAGGTTCTTCTACATGGCTAAACCACATGGGGTCTTCCAGCGTAACACTACACGGTGTGTTAACCCTAGACACGGCATGTTCTATTTAATTTATAACAACTCGTGTTGCTAGTCACATGGTCAGGGACACATTCGACTCTACATAGTGTGCAAGAATGGGACACATCATGTACAACCTAAGTTTTATCCACCCGTTTCATTAGTAATATAGCTAAAAACATGGTCCTTACAACACTGTGTGTACTTCCCATACACAGTGTGTTCTACCAAAGTTTCCCAAACCCGTGTCTATGCTCACACATTCAGTCACACGGTTAAAGACTACACTGCATGTACATACATTACACAGTTTATACTTAAGTAAAGTTGTTTCTTCCAGAATAGAAGAACACATGGCGTGTGTTCATAACACCACAGGCTATGTTGTTTGGGTTTCCAGACAGTAAGCCTCTATAACTTCTCTAAAACCCCTAAAAACATAAAATTTTATCCAAGGCAAGAAAAATTCTGACCCATGAGAGCCCATACTCCCAAGAATAAAATTTTGGCATCCTTATTCACATCCTAACATGAGAAACTTCAATTTAAGTTCAAACATGATCCACCAAATTCCAATCCAAGAGGGCCCATAACACCTTAGGGACCAAATTTTGGCATCCATCCAAATGAAACTTTACAATTTACAATAACCTATCAAAATTGAAGGTATTTTATCATGGAATCTATCAAAACAGCATGAATATCTAGCATAACATCTATCACAACATCATTCAATCATTAATGCATCCTAAATGGCATGACAAGAATATGTGACATGTGATCTCTAGAAAGTGCATATATGATGCATGAGATCACATACCCTCATATCATTAGGTTTCAACAAAAATAGAACCAAAATTATATAAACCATAATAGCACAAAATAAGTGTGTCATGCAATGGTGAAATAAAATCAACTGTAACAATTGAAAAACCATAAAAATTGCAATAATCGAGGTAAATTGGATTTTCCCTATACATGGGTTAGATACTCCCGGTCATAGCTTATTACGAACTACTCATTCCTTCATATCCTTGTCTATACACTTAAAATGGTAAGATAAAAATAAAAGAACACCTCTGATACCACTTTGTAACATCCCAGTTATGGGTACCGCCCAAAGGTGCCCTGAACCCAATTGGTTATATAACCTCAAGTGAATTTCCACAAACTTCAGAGGCTGATGACTAGCAGCAAGGGACAATGTATGATAATGGGGAAACTATTGCATCATTGGAAGAGTATACATAGTGGAATAAACAAAAATAATCAATAGAGGAAGCAGTAATACCATACAACAGAAGTAAACAGCAAAATATTGATAGTATAAAAAACTGCATCATATATATAAGTAAATGATGCATGTCACATGTATCTAAGAAAGAATACAAACAAGTCACAATGCTATAAATACAATAATAAAACCAAAGCACTGAAAAGTAAGTAAACTCCAACAGCATCGCAAGACTCATCTTGGTCTCATGCTCTTCAACTCCAACAGCAATCAAGTACCTGATGAAGAAGGGTGCTTTCCATTATCTACACATGCAACTATATAATCTGTTTGGGTCCAAAATCATGACCCAAACTGAGTATGATATGAATTATAGTAGGCAACCACCAAAATATATGTGCCTAACTATAATTGAATATATATTGTAGGAAATATGAAAAATGAAGCAATAAACTAGGGAGTACTCAAAAGTAAACAATCCAAAAATTTCTAATTACTTCATTTACATTTATTAATTATTCAAACCATTGAATAGTATAATATTGGGATCTAGCCTATGCTATGTGTCTCCTTGTTTAATAGTAATAATAGGTTTCTCGGAATAAAATCTAAACAAACAAGTATGACTGGGTCCTAGATTGTTCTTTGGCTTGGTAGACTCATCACAATCATTCAATTATTCACAACAACCCTCTGGGAAAGCTCCCATGGTCTAACCCCCTTGGTTTAACATAGCACTAATAAAAAACAAACAACTATCTATTCAGCTCTCACAATCAATACCTATGGGTCCACATGGCATCAATAAAATATACACGACCTCTGAGTAGCTCTCATGGTCAATACCCCCTGGGTCAACATACTTTAAATAATCATAAATGGCATCCTTGGTAGATCTCATAGTCAATACCCTTGGTTCAAAGTCTACTCCATGGCTCTCATGGTCCTATGTAAATAAACATGGAAACCCCAACAGTTTTCTTGGTCCAAGTCTCTCATGGTCCAAGGAACATCAGTGCACATACAACATTCATTAAAGGATCTATATGAAATTCAAACTATTACATAGCTTAACTTTACTCAAGTATAAAATAAGCATCATATATAACCAAAAAACTCCTTCCTAAACAACTCAAGGTGTAGAAAAATACAGTATGCCTTATAAAAAACCTAGTCTAAACAGCCAATAACAGTCAAATAAGGGGAACTCACCCATGAGGTGTACCTTAAACAATGGTATACAATCTTATGAATAGGAAACAACCCTTAATTAATCAAAAAACCCATAGTAGTTATTAAACAGGGTCAAAATTCATAATACTTAATACCCCAACATGGATATTCAGCCAAAATAAGCATATATAATACAAATACAATCGAAGAAAGTCACAAACCACCTACCTTGATGTTGTACTATTAACAATATTGAACGTCGGCCCTTGAATCGGCCTAAAATGTTTTAGATCTACAAAAAGTTCAAAAACATTCAACCATGAATAACTCAATAGAGAGGATAATCAGGAAGAGAGGCTCTAGGGGAATAGGGAACTCACCAGTGGGAATCCAACGCACCTAGTGGTGTCTCAATCGGAGATCGAATGGAGGAGTGGTAGGGGTTAGAATTTCTCGGTCATCTCGTCACTCTCCTGTGTGAAACAAGGGAAGAAGAAGATGCTTCTAGAGATTAGACGCGACCCCAGTCTGATTAATCAAATAAAAAGAAAATTATATGGCATGTTCTTTTAATGTACACGTCGTGTACTAGCCCCAACCTACCCCCACTTTAGGCGGTTTTCTAGGTCACCATACAGCCATGTACTCTCTCATTACATAGCTTGTACATGGCTACACGTGGAAACTGGGTACATTTTGTATACTAAAGAGTACACGGCGTGTACTCATAAAATTTCTAAATCTTCCTTTTTTTCTCAAAAAAACTTGAAATAAAGATCCAAAACTGTAATGAAGATCTAGGTTCTTACATACTAATCCCAAAACAGGGTACATGGGAGGTTATCCCAAGCCCAAATGAGGGTACACAGGAGGTTTTCTCAAGCCCAAAGTTGGTACATGGGTGGTTTTCCCAATCCTAACATGTTATGAATTTCTTAGTGGGAAGCCTTGAAATAATATTTTCTATTCTTATGTGTATTCCAAAAATCTATGTATTATGCCAATGATTAGTTTCTCATGGGTCATGTTCTTAAATTAATTTATTACTCATGTCTTATAAACTGCCAAGATTTATTCCATGACTTTAGTTTATGATCTATAATATTCATGGTATGATTTTCAAATTTTATTCTCATGTTCTCATACCCTTATTCTCATGTTTAGCTGATATCTTTATTGTTTACCCTTATTGAGAATCTTATTTTACCCTTTCAAATATATCCTTTCCCAAGATATGAATAAAAAAATTATGTACGATTTGTCTAAGAAGTGTTCTAGTTAAGAATAACTTTTGTGAGAGATGATGTAGTTTACACATGAACCAGCTTTTTATGTATCCAAGTTTCCAAAGGCACAATACCCATATGATTCTAACATCGATCATTATACTATATAATGAATATTAATCTATTAGGAGGTGATATCTATGTATGAAAATTGTGGGTCACTACTATTTATACCTTTAAAACTCTTCTTCAAAATTATGCTAAAAATATAAGATCAATTAGGTAAGGAAATATAATATCACATCCTAATGAAATGAAAATAAAGTAGTTAAGGTGAAATATTGGTTTTTAGGGTAAGTGAATAGTTTATAATAAGCCAGAGAAATATTTCATCCCATCTAGAGGGAAAGGGGAAAGTGTATAATAATTCAAGGCATTAAAATCTTGTCACAAATCATCAGAAGAAAACATATATAATCAATAATTATTTAATAATATTATTCACTACGCTTTATATATTCTTTACATATAATAAAAACTTATCATTTATATCAAAGAAATATGCATTCCCTATATCAAATAAATACAAATTTTTTAGGTCAGATCAATGAACATACTATATATCAAATAAATTGACATGATGGTTGAAATTTAAATGATCTATAAACATAAAATAATTTCACTTAAATAATATAGTGTGAATCAAAACAAGGATTAGGAATGTAAATAACAATAATTTTGAAATGGTTTCAACCAATCCAAATGAGACACTTTCCTAGTTATACTAAGGAAAAGTTTTTCTAACTATGGGTAACACATGAGAACAACCCAAGGAGTATGAATCAACCATAATTATTATATATAAGAAAAAGTTTATTTCAAGAATATCATATTCACAGTTATTTATTGAGTTACAAACTAATATTATTTACTCATTTTAAGGTGCGGTCCAAATTAAAAAAAAATTCTCAAACTTTGTTAATTTCATTTAATTTAAGAGTTTACAGTATCAAAATATATTTTTTGACGTATTTTTATATTTAAACCTTTTATTAAAGAAGAATTTAGATAATAATTTTAAAGTTTGATTGAAATAGAAAAAAAATCTTGAAAAAACACTTTAAATAAGAAATATAGGGTCAAAAGAAAATGTTTATGAAAGGAATAATTTTACAAAGAAGAATTCTTTGTTTTAAATCAATTTTATACTCAAAACTTTTTAAAAAATATAGAGAGTGATTAAAATAGTAGTATATATATATTTTAAAACCAATAAATTCAATATCCAAACCATTCTACTAAACCTGTTGGACCCATTTGTTACCTCACCACTGATTAAATCTATTAACCAAAGGTTAAGTATAGATCATTGACTTATAGATCATTCAGGTTATATTGGAAAGATATTATATAAATTAATGAGGTATAACATCCTATAATTTTTTGGTAAAAGAATAAATTTGATGTTAGAATAATATACTAAAAAATTTTCCCTAATTGGATCAAGTGTCACTTTTCCAACATGATTTGACCAATTGACTTTTCCACATAATGGAAGCTATATATTTTATGAAAAAAAAACTAAGGGTGAACAATATATTGGATATATTCCTACAAAAAAATACATATTCATGATTTGAATTTATAAAAAAAACTATAGCTAAGGAAATGTAATATTTTTTAATTATTTAATAAATAAAATCAAATACCCAACATTTTATGAACATAAACCGAACATTGATATATAAGAAACAATCACAGACAATCACTAGATATTATTATTCTTGATCAATCAAGTAAAACTCAAATTTGAGTGTTCAAAGACATATATGGAATCAATTTAACATAAAACCAAATATCAAGTCCTATAAGAAAGATAATAATAAATTAAGCATAACATTCATTTCATAAGAAAATAAAATTGAAATAGTTGATTTATTATATCAAAATACCATTGAAATCCCAACCATTCATATTTCCAAAAATAGTGTTTAAATGTTATTATCATTAGTTTATAAAAACAAGTAATAGACATGATCCTTGCATAGCCTGAAAATTCTCCCTAAGGGTTAAGAACACCTAACATAATAGAAGAATTTATGATATTAACATACTAATACATCAACCAAATGGGCCCTAATATCAACAAAAAATATTCCATAAACATGGAACAATAATAAAAAAATCATAATGATCATGTAATGGCTAAACCCTATTAAAACCTAAGAAGATAACTAATACAATTTTTCTAATAACATTATAACCAAAACCCTCAATTTAAAAAACCAAAACATTCCTAAAATCCATCACAAAATCATGAAAATCCTATAATAATTTATACCTCATTCACTTCATATAAAAACAATGATATATGGAAATAAAACTACTCAATGTATCTTCTTTTGAACAAGGAAAGAGAAAGACCATTACTGAGATGCAATTTCACCCTTCCTTCGATAAATCAAAACATAAAATCCTTACTAAAGTGATGAAATAAAATAGGGGAAATATGATAGGAGGATAAGGATAGAAAATAGGGAGAATCACCTTTAGTAGATCATGAAATAATACCATTAAATTATCCTTTTATCATGAGATATGAGGAGGGGATGACTAAAATTAAAAGGATCCATGAGAAAGGAACTAAATGGATGGAAGAAAATTAAATTAAAAGGAGGGAAGAAAGGGGATTAAATGGGTGATTAAAAAACCAAAATCCACCCTTTAAAAAAATATAGACATGGGCCTAATTAGTACCCATTAAAATATTAGTATATGCCCGATGCACCCCCAGAATACCATCTCATATTCCTTTCACATATGGTACTTGGTACCCTCCACCAAGTACATAGTTCCACACCTATTATTCTAAACTACATGTTGTTCCAAATCTATATAGAACCTAAAATTTTGAACCTTTTATAAGACCTTAAAACATGTCTAAAAACAACTAGTATTTCATCCCCAAAACTCTTAATTCAATTCCAAATCCAAAAAATAAAAATGAACTCGCATCCAAAGTAAAATATTCAATTTTAATTGAATTTTACTCACCTTAAGTTCCATAATTTAATATTATTACCTTAAAATAAATCCACAAGAACAACAGATGTAATAATTAAAGATAAAAAAAGTAATTAACATCTTTACATTAAATATTTTGAAGTAAAGAGGTATGCGTTGTACCTATATCTCTCATGGTGTTTTTATAATCACAAACACTCACCTATATTTTTAATGATATCATTTAAGTGAGTTTTAGTGTTTATTTTTAATACCTAGTGATGGAATTAAATAACATCAGAAAGATGTTTTTTTTGTTTTTTTTGAGGCTTCAAATTGTCACTTACCAACTATTAAGATCATGGAATCATGTTATAGGATCCATCGAAGGAAATAAAAAGGATAATATAAGGCTTCATTTGAATATGGGAAACAACAGGTTGTACTGGCTTGTCAGCGCAGGGAACTGGCCAACTGGTGCCACATAGGCATATCCCCTAGTGAGTAGAAGACCCACTAGAAATCTAGTGATGAATAAAAAAGGACCCTCTTCTAGTAGAAGTCTATCGAACAGCTAGTAGAGGTGCACCAGATCAACGGTGGGAGTTTTCTAGCAGCAACTAGTCTCAGGTAGTCCACCAGTTACGCATTGGAGGCTACTAGGTATCCAATTGCATCGATACTGCTAGTTTGGGGGGATTATTTATTATGATAAAAAAATATATAATTTCTATATTATTCAGACTCAATTCCCCCAATGAATTCCATAATCTTCATGCCCCTTTTTAGGCTAATAAAGTTATCCTTTGGAATCTTGGAGTAGACACCCGGTTATCAATAACACTATTTGATCGAATAAACACTGAATCACAAGTATTTTCAAAATCTTCTCAAATAGAAAATTCTCATTTCTCAATCCCTCAAAGGATCTCACTCTTTCTCTCAATATCACATCCTATATTGTATCCACCTTTTTGAGAAATTAAGGAGAGGTGATATAATGTATTTTAACCAAGAAGACCTCTCTCTTCTCATCATCTTCTTAAATGGGTTCTCACTATTAAAAAAAGTGAGGTACAAGTTCCTTGGCTATTGAAAAAACTCAAGATGGTTCTCACAATCCACAATTTTGAGGGGAAAGTTTCTTCATCACTTCAAAGATCAAGGAATTAATAACATTGAACTCTCAAATCAAGAAGTAAAGATGTAGGGGCTCACAAAAAGGTATTTCTGAACTCCTTATCAAATTGTGTTCTCTGTTTTTTTCACATTTCATCATTCATCATCAATAAATGGAATTTAATAAACTTTATAGAATCATTTTCATTGGTATTACATACTTTATTAATACATAACAATTTATCAATTATATCTTTGTTGGTTTTTTCATGTTATAACCTTTTCATTTCAAAATCATTTTAATTATTAATTTATATTTTATGTTTTCTTGAAATTTTAAAATGTAGTTACCCCCCCCCCACCTGACATCTACTCTAATAAAAAATTTGTATCAATGGTGTGCCTTAATTTTTATCAAAAAAAACTTGTTTTAAAAATTGTCTTTCAATTTTGTTTTTGAAATCTTAATATATTTAAAAGTTTGATTTTATGAAGGCATCTACCATTTATACTCTTGATCCATTATTTTATGAAATCAATTACTCTTATTGAAAAAATCATATATCAAAATTTATATGTGGAATTATTTTCCCCATCTAGAAAAAGGTAATGCATGAATATATTCCTACTAAAGAACCATAAGATAAATGGGATACTCAAGATATTGGTTCTTTTGAACATATTATAAAATAGATGAATAATATTCTTTATAGGCTTAGAAAAAATGAATTTAATTGTATATCTACTTAAAAATTTGACCATGAAATATGGAAATTATTATAAGTCACCCCCGAAGGCATGAATAAAGTTAAAGACACCATATTTGATATGTATTACCAATATTTTGAAAGTTTCTATATAAATCCTAAAAATATATTACTAGAATTTTTACACACTTTATTAACATTTTAAATGGTATAAATTCTCTTGTTTGTGTTTTAATTATAGAAACTCTTGTGAAAAAATATATTTTGGATACTACTAAGAAATTGGAAACCGAAAGTCACATCCATTCAAGAAGTAGAGGATATGAATAAAATTGTGGCTAAGGAAATAATTAAATTCCAAATGATATATGAAATAAAAATGAAATGATAACCAGATAAGGTATCCAATGAATCCAAATATGTAAAGAAAACAATCACCTTAAAATATACCAATGATGATTCATCTAAAGGTGGAGTCTAATACTTTTATCAACTCACCAGGAACATGAAAATTCTCAACAAGAATAATAAATTTTCCAATAACTGTAAGAAGAAACATCAAAAAGAGGAAGCAGAAGTGACATTCTATAAATATAGAGAAAACATCACATAAATCTATAATGTTTCATCTTTAAAAATAAGATTGCAGAGAATAAATAATGTAATAAAGAATTAAAAATTACAAATTTGAGTGTAAGTGGTGACTCCATGGATTCAACTTCCTTGTCTTCTTTAATTGACTCGATTCTCTAGTTCCTTATGAAACATGTTGATGAATACATTGAGGTTAGTACCCCTCTTACTACTTATTACTATAACTCTTCTTCTCCTAATTCGTCCCCTATATTCTTCTCCCTCTTTCTGCTCAAGACACCATAATTATGAAGACCGAAAATACACTCTTGTTCAACTTGAAAATGGTTTTCATCAAGTTTATTCATCACATAAAGAAATTGATAACAAATATAAGCAATTTCTTCAAGAAAAATAACTTAAAAATGATAAGGATATTCACATCATGTAAAAAATAACATTTATCCATGAAAATCAAGACTAAACTAGATTATAATAAACTCAAATACACCATTAAATACCACAAAAGTTAACTTTACAAATTCACTCAAGGTAAAAATAATCTAAATAAAATTTTGGGATCTCAAAGAAATAGAAAATAATAGTTTTAAATTGGTTTCTCCAATCAGGAAACCTCCTTAATAAATCCATCAAAAACCACTTTTATTAAAGTTTTATCATAAAATAACTTTTTCAATTATTTTAAAATAATTTGAAACCTAATATATGAAGGTGATTGCAAGAATTCATGATATGGTAGACCAAAATCAATCCATCTTTCATCAAATTTTTTCAAAAGAAAAAATTATGCCAAGAAAATATGGATTTTGAAATAATTATTGGATAATATCAGTATACCTAAGTTTACATGGGTATTAAAAACTTTATTCATTTTGTTTTTTAGGAAATATTTATTCCAAGTAAAACCCAATAATCTCTATGTTACTAAGATATTAGTTCATCAAGACACATGTGTGGATTCCTCTTTGAATTCAATTAAATCAAAATATATATAAGGAGGTCACATCACCTTCTATGATATCTCACAGGGTAAGATAATTAGTAAAGGAACCATTTGTTTCTCGAACTCAACTATTATAAAAAAATATTTTATTTTTTATAGAATTGAAACATAATTTTATAAGAATTGGTCAATTATGTGATAGAGGTTTTAAAATTTATTTCAAAATTTATTTTTGAAATATTTTTGACTCAAAAAGAAAAGTCCTATTTACTGATTATCAATTTAAAAATGATTAAACAATCAATTTAAAAGCTCTCACTAGTCAAAATTTTAAATAATTGAGTGCACAAGTTAAGGATTCAGGCCTTTTTCATGGATTACTTAGTCATTTTATCACACACTCAATTTTCAACCTCTGCCATTATTAACTAGTATGATATCTACTCAACCTAAATTTCAGAAATAATTTGGTTTATAAAACATTACAATATAGTAAGAAGCAAAAATATTATTTCAAATATAAAAGTTAATTTATACTTTAAAATCACTTGAATTAATTCATATTTATGTATTTATACCATATCAAATTTAAATCTTAAGAGGTAAATTCTATAATTTTGTAATTTTTGATGAATTTACAAGATTCAATTAGACTTATTTCCTATCTCATAAAAGTTAAGCTTGTAAAGACATCAAAAATATTTCCTAAAAAGTTGAAAATGAAAAGGTTTTAATAATTATTTCAATTTATTGTGATCATGGAGGATTATTCAAAAAAATAAAATTTTGATGTTTTTTTCTTCTCAAGGCTATAATTAATCTTTTTATGCTCCTATAACCCCTCAACAAAATGAGGTATTATAGAGGTGAAATAAAATCATCCAAGAAATTTATCAAACTATTTTAAATGAATTTAATTTTCCTGAATATTTTTTAGTTGAGGCCATGAATAATGAATAATTTTTCATTAATTGTGTTCTAAAAAGACCTTTTCTCCAAAATACCCCACATGAACTTTGAAAAATAAAAAAATAAAATTCAAAATTTTAAAATATTTCAGTTTTAAATGTTTTATTTTCAACACCAAACACAATATTAGAAATTTTGATTCAAAATACAATGAAGGTATCTTTCATGGGTACTCCAACACAAGAAAGGCATATAGAGCCTTTAATAAAAGGACTAAAATGGTACAATAATCAATCCAACTTGTTTTATTTGAAACTTTTTTGAAACCACTTTCTCAAAAAAAATTGAAAGTTATGTTATAAGTAAACCTTATTAAACTAAAAAGGTTAAATAATAATAATAATATCCTTAAAATTCTTACCTATTCTTTTAAAAAAACTAAATACAATCCCCTTGAAAATATCATTGAATATTTGAAAGTTGGAACTCATACTAAAAGATAGGTCCTAAATGCGGTTGAACACCTTGGATTTGTCTCTCACTTAGAAACCCAAAACCTTAATGATTATAGAAACCCTAATTATTTTTACAATACTATTATATCACTTTTTATGATAAATAACATAACAGTATTACAATCCAGGATCGAAAGTTTAGTGTCTTAGGAAAATTAGACACATAAATAGCTTGTACATAATAAAACAAAAATATTTATTTAAAATTTTATTCTTTATCCTTATAAATATCACGTTCTTCTTAGTACATGTAGTCACCTGAGGATGTAAAAAAAATAAAAGGGGTGAGTTAAACTTTTAGTAAGAGGATGAATAAAAGACATGAATCAATATAAAATGATTGATAATAATTATCATCATCATAACATAAGTATAAGAACATTATTAAAATCATGAGGGAAACCATGTGATAGATTCATGGAATGTGGAAATGCATAAAAATAAAACATTGTGTCTTAGTGGTTAAATACCACACATTGTTGTGAACAAAGTTAGCATCAAGTTTACACATAACATGTGTTCATAATCATAACATCATCATTGTGAAAAAAATATCATCATGTTCACACATATTACACATTATATCATGATATAAATCACATCACCCAATTCATTTGAGGGATATATAATTTTGGTTCCACCGGTCACTTCATAACATCTACATATTCATGCATGCCACATAGAACGTATAACAATAGTAGTCATGAAATTACCCCTAGAAATGAATGAGTTTCATAATGATTTCATAAATAATTATTTCATGAATAAAATTTGGTGTCTATAAATGAATAATTATATAATAATTTGGAATAAAAGATCTATTTTCTTTGGAAAAGAAATAACACATGAGGATTTAAGGATTTGTTTTGAAAAGAAATGCCTTTTGGGAAAATCATTGTTTTTGGATTATAAATCAAGGTGTAAACATGTATATACCAAAAATAAAAGGGAATAATATTGAAAGGATATTTAAGAAACATTATAGGAATATCCATATTGAAATTATCATGAAATATGAATAACCCAAAGAAAGGGAGTTGGGTTTGAGGATCACCTTACCTTATGCTCGAATGTGTTATGCACTTGCACTTAATATCTTATATAACAAAATTATATCTGTTAATTTATTAATTCAGAACCAATTATACATTTATTTGATTTATTATAGTTTTATTAAGTTCATTTATATCCATTTTTATGAGCTATAGTGTACAATTTTGTTGTTTTGGGAGCATTCATTTTCATGGTTTCATGGTCAGTTTACTTATGTATACTTACAAAATTTCTTATCAAATGGTAATAATTCTCCAAAAGAGAAATTATATTATATTAATGAAATTAAATAATTTTAAATGGTCTCATATATCATTTGTTTTTCTGGTACGATGATGATTCATTTTATAAAACATTAATGAGAATATTTAGTTTATTTTGGTGTTTTTTCCGACCATCATGAACTAGTTTAATTTAATTTAATATTATGTATATATATTATTTCCAGAAAATTAAAAATTTTATGATACACATATTAAAATATATTTTAACCATAATAAATGTTTTATGACCAGAATTAAAGGTCGTAATGGAAAGTAAAACTCATTATCCACGGAGGTGGTGAACCGACATAACAAAGACGATGTTTTCATTTTTAGAATAAATGGATAAGAGAAGAGATTTGATGATTTATATTACTATAACACAATAAAATTACATTATATATATAATAATAGAGTTATAATTCCACTTTTTATAGGGTAGGTGAGTATAGGATAATAAAAATAAATAAATTAAATGCAACGGATTGGGGATTTTACGTCTTGAATGTCATCTCCTTGAGAACCTCCTTTAGACACTTGGGTTTGGTATTTTGTTGAGGCCAGTAGCTCTTGTATGTGGGTAAGACGCCTGAAAAAGAAATTATATATAATTTAGACAATATATAAGTCATATAAGTTGTGTGGAGAAGGGGTGATGAGGGGTTCTATTTATAGGGGAGTGGGGCATTTTTTATTATTATATTCATTAGTTTATTATTTTGGCTCAAGAATATCAATAATGTTGATTCCTATGACTAAATAATGTAAAAAGTGAAGGATAATTCATGATAATGGGTGATTACATCATCCATACATCATCCATAACTCTAGAATTCATATATTTATCTTATATCGTAAATTATCATATTTCACTATTAAAAAAAATCAACTATTTTAGAAAAATCCAAAAAATTAACCATAACCATTTTTTGATGTGTAGATTTCAAAAATGGAATCTATTTTATGAAAACATTTTATAGATATAATAAATTTAATTTTTAAATAAAATAATCATTTATTCAAAAAATATATATATTTTATTATTATAATTGATTTTAAAAACCTTTTAAAAATTAATTAAGGTATCATAAAATATTCTTATGATTATAATAAAACATAATATTAATTTATGAATATTTTTTATAAAAATAAATTTTATTTTAAATTATTATATTAATTATAAAATTTTAAATAAACATTTTTGTTTCACAAAAATACCAACACTTAATTTATCATTTTTAAAATATTTATTTACTTATACATTGATATAATTATATCATATTTTCATTTATAAAATACCTAAATTTTATTTATACTTTTATAGGTGGGGTTACTATTTTAGTTTCCATATTACTATTCCTAATGTTCATTTACTATTCTTATGGTCCAGTTACAATTCCATTAGTATAGGTTCCTCAATTTCTATAAATATCACTCATTTAATTCTTCATTTATGAGAATAAAGTTTTTATTGGGTTCTATATGTGATTCATGTGTTTTATGACATAATTATAAGAAGGTAAATTCTATTGATAAAATTATGGGTTTTTACATTCTTCCCCGCTTATGAAAGTTAATCCTTGAAATTTTATTTTAAATACTAAGGTGAAAATAGTTGAGGGTATTTATCCTTCATTACTTCCTCTGGTTCCCATGTTTCCTACTTATATTTATGGTTTCTCTGAAGTACTTTGACCAAGTGAGTATCCTTATTACATAGACCTTTTTCTTTCCAGACCAAAATCTTCTCAGGAGAAATACATGGAATATATAACGCACTTGAAACATGGTTGGTGGAAGAGAAATCCAATAGGCTACTACTTCTATGAGATCAAGGATCTCAAAGGGTCTAATGTACCTTGGGATATTCTTCCCTTTCTTTCCAAAATACATGCCTCTCTTTCATGGTGATATACAAAGGAAATATTTGTCCCCAACTTCAAACTCCAAGTTTCTTTGATGTTTGTCAGCATATCTCCTTTTACAACTCTAAGCATATTTTATATGTTGTTTTATGGTTTTAACCTTCTAGGTCGTCTCTTTCACAATATCAGTTCCAAGTAGATTTCATTCACCAAATTCATCCCAAAAAGTTGGAGTTCTACATCTCTTCCCATACAGAGCTTCATATATATCCATTTGAATACTTGAGTGGAATATGTTGTTGTATAAGAACTCAACTAATAGGAGATGTTGATACCATACTCTTTTAAATTCTACTGAGCTGAATCTTAGCATGTACTCGAGTGTTTAAATAGTTATTTTAGATTGGCCATCAGTTTGGGGTTGATATGTTATGATAAAATTCAATTCAATACTCAAGTAATGTTGAAGACTTAATCAAAATTTAGATATAAACCATGGATCATGATCTGATATGATCAAAAGTAGAACCCCATGCAGCCTCACCACTTTCTTAACATGTATCTTATAAAGTTTTTCAAGTGATAAATCTTCCCTAATAGAAATTAATTGGGCATTCTTGGTGAGTTTATCCACTGTAACCCATATCCCATTATATCCTTTAGATGTTTTTGGGAGACCAGTTTCAAATTGCATAATGGAATTCTCCCATTTCCACATGGGTATAAGCAATGGTTTAATCATCCCTTTGTACTTTTATTAATTTTCTTTAACTTTCTGACATACTAAACATATTGAGATATACTCCTCAATCTCTTTATTCATGGTATCCCACCAGAATTTCTCTTGAAGATCATGGTATATCTTGGTACTTTCAAGATGGATAGAGAAAGGTTATCTATGTGAATTATCCAATAGATCCTTATTTATATCAAGTGATTAAGGTAAAAAAATCCTCATTCCAAACCTAATCACAACATCATCATTTATGTGGAACTCATGTAGTTCCCCTTTCTTTACCACTTTAACCTTCTTTTGTAGATCTAGATATTACCTTTGTTCCTCCTTGATCTTTTCTTGGATAGATGGTTGGGAAATCATTTGGTAAAGGTAGGATATATTCCCTACCATTATGATTTCCAAATATATCCATTGAATATCAATGAAAATATGGTCTTTCTCAATTCACATCATGGATAAGGTAGTATATTATTTTATGCTAAGAGCATCATCTACCTTGTTCTCCTTTCATAGGTGGAAATGAATAAAGAAATCATAGTCTTTGATTAGCTCTAACAATCTTCATTAACATATATTGAGTTCCTTCCATGTGAAAATATAATTTATCCTCTTGTGATTAGTATATATGTCACACTTATCACCAAATTCGTAGTGTCGCTAGATTTTTAAGGAAAATATCACAACTAATAGCTCCAGATCCTACATCGAGTAGTTATTCTCGTGGATCTTCAACTTTCCTGAGGCGTAGGAAATCACATTATCATTTTTCATGAGTAAACAATCCAATACTTTCTTTGAAGAATCTTTGTATACCACAAAACCTTATCTAATTATTGGTAATGTGAGTATGGGTGTAGTGATTATCCTCTTCTTAAGCTCCTTGAATCATTCCTCACATTATTTATCCATACATACTTTACCCTTTTTCAAGTTAACTTAGTTAGCATGCTATAAAATCATGATAAGTTTCTCAAAAAACATCAGTAGTACCCTGATAATCCAAGAAAACTATGTATTTTCTTGAAATAAGTGGGTATGGGACATTCCTTAATTGTCTTTGTTTTTAAATAGTCCACAAAAATTCCACTAGTTGTGATCATGTTCCCCAATAATGTGACATGTTGCATCCAAAAGTCAGACTTACTGAACTTGGTATATAATTTCTCCATCTGTAATGTCACCAGAAAAATCCTTATATATTCTTCATGTTCCTCCTTTTTCTTGGAGTAGATGATAATATCATCGATAGAAACTACCACAAATTTTTCAAGGTAGTCTCTAAAGACTCTATTCATCAAATCCATGAAGAGTATAGGGTCATTAGTAAGTCTTAAGGGAATCACTAAGAACTCATAATGCTCATACATTTTACAGAATGTATTCTTCTAAATATATTCCTTCTTCACCTTTATTTGATGATATCTAGAATGAAAATCCACCATTGAGAAGCATTGAGATCTTATTAGTTGATCAAACCAGTCATCAATCCTTGAAAGATGATACTTTTTCTTTATGTTCATCTTATTTTGATCCCAATAATCTATTCACAGCCACATTGATCTATAATTTCTCTTTATGAAGATCACTGGCACACCCCAAAGTGATGTACTAGGGCATATGACCCCTTTGTGAAAATGCTCTTATAGTTGCTTCTTTGACTCCTCCAGTTTAATTGATGCCATATTGTATGAGAATTAAGAGATAGGATTGGCTCCGGGTATATGTTCTATTGAGAACTCTACCTCACGAACAGGGGGGAGTCTAGGTAACAATTTGGGAAATACATCACCATATTCCCTCACAATGGTCATTTACTCAAGTTTTATGCTTTCCTTCAACGCAACCATTTGGGATAGGTATGTTTCTTTATAGGGTATCAGCACCCACACTGTTAATGGATTTTACAAGGGAGATACATGGCCTTCCTTGCATTTATAGAGAAATATGGTATGGTTCAGAATATGAAAAGATATTTTCATTTCTTGGAAGTTGTTGTGTGCTCTATATAATGAGATTCAATTCATACCTAGTATTGTGTCAAATTTCACCAAGGGGAGTATTACAAGATTTGCTGGAAGCGTCTTCCCACAAATGTCAATAGGATAAGATTCCAACACTTGGGTTGAAATGATCACACAACTATGTTTTTCTATGGATATATCTACTTCAAGGTATCGAGGCTTCGATTCAATATTTATAGAAAACTTTTAGGATATAAAGGAATGAGTAGAACTAGAATGAAATAAGGATTTCTACATTATTTATTGAATAGTAAGATTACCTTGTATGACTTAATTTTCTTGGTCCACTTTAACAATAGTGATGGCATAATTTTTCTCTTTCTCTTTTGGATTTAGTGTCTGCTGAATATGATTACCCTAAAAAACTTGACATTTAGTGCACAAGATTTCATAGTTCGCTTACTCCCTATAGTTGAAGAATTTAACCATAGGTGTTTCTTTAGGAGGTTCCCTCATTTACTTCATCATGTCGGTTAGATTCTTGATGTTTTTTAGACATTCATGAGATTGGTGGTTTTCCCTCACACACATAAATCATTTCACAGTCCCTTTTAAGTAATTTCCATGATGATTCTTTCCAAATTATTGACACATGGGTGGTTGGATCCCCTTTCCCCCTTTATAATTTGACCCACCAGTTTGAAACTATATTATTCTCTTCTTATATATATAACTATGATACCATTCTCCAAACTTCATATCTACTTTGATATCACATCAAACTAATTCTTCATAACTCCCAAATTCTTGGGCAGTTAGGGACTTTTAAAGGTTTGTTTTTAAACCAATGAATAATATATCTATTTTTTATTATTAATGATAAAAAATTGAGTTTTATATTCAATCCATGTGAAGTTATTTTCATAAGTAATGAAAAATTCACCTTCATTTTTATTCAACTCTATAAATTCTCTCTCTATATTTTTATGAAGAGTTTGAGTGAAAGACTTGTTAAGAAATATTTTCCTAAATTATTAACACTGTATATATTCTATTTTATCCTTAATATTGTTTTTATTTATCAATACCCACCATTGATTAGCTTCTCTATCTAAACAATGGATTTATATAGTAACCTTCTCATTCTCAGAATAGTGGAGAACAAAAAAGATCTTCTCTATTGAGTTAAACCACTTTTCCACAACAATTGGATCATAAGATTCACTAAATTTTGGTGGTCAATTCAACATAAAGGACTCAATGGCTAGTTTCTCCTTCTTGGGTGAAGGAAGACGTTACACATGGTTTAGGTTATTATTCATAGCCTGAGATAACTGGGTAATCATTTCCATGAATTTTTGAACTCCACCTCCCATGACATTAGGGATATCATTCAATCAATCATTAAATTTCCATCACATAGGTTTTTATTCTAGTTTCTCCTGATTCCCACCATTTTATAAAATCGAAAATGCTTAAACAAAATGTAATTCAACAAGTCATGAATAAGTAATTTATTCTTTTTTGAAATTAAATCTAAAGAAATATCTTACGGGATCCCAATGTTTAGAATTTTTCTAAAAAAAAATCATCTTGGATAATTACATATACTTAGTCTTATCCTAAGGTTTTTTACTAACGTTCTCTAATCATAATTCCCAAATTAACTAAACCGTGATTTGATACCAACTATAGAGACTATAATTTTTTCTTACATGACTATTACAGAATTTTTATGATAAACAACATAATATTGTTACAAGACAAGATCAAAGGTTTAGTGTATTAGGAAAATTAGAAATATACATAGTTTGTTTATAATAAAACATAAATATTTATATAAAATGTTCTTCTTTATCATTTTAAAGCTCACGTTATCCTTAGTACATTTAGTCACCTAAGGATATACATCAACAAAAAGGGGTGAGCTAAAATCCCTATAAGATGATGAATAACAGACATGAATCAATATTACATGAGTGAGAATAATCATCATGATCATAAAATAAGCTTGGTATCATTATTAACATCATGAAGGAAAATATGTGATAAAGTCATGGAATGTGGTAATGCAAAAAAATGAAACATCGTGTCTTAGTGGTCAAATTCCACACATAGTTGTGAACAAAGATAGCATCATGAATGCACATAACATATATGCATAATCATAATATCATCATTGTGAAAAAATCTAGTATCATGTTTACACATATTATACATTATCTCATGAGATACATCACATTACCCAATACATTGGAGGGATATATAATTTTGGTCCCACCTATCACAAAATAACATTTACATAATCATGTATTCCACATAGAACATATAACAATAGTTGTCATGAAATTTTCCATGAAAAGGAATGGGTTTTATAAGGATTTAATCAATGATTATTTCATTAATAAATTTTTTTCTCAAATTAAAAAGGGATATCATACTTTGGAATAAAATACCGACTTTCTTTAGATAAGAAATAACACATGAGGAGTCAAATATTTGTTTTTAATAGAAATTACTTTTTAAAAAATCATTGTTTTTTAATTATAAATCAAGGTGGAAACATATTTATACATTAAATAAAAGGTAATTATAGTGAAATTAAATTTAAGAAAAATTATAGGATTATCCATTTTAAAATTGTCATGAAATAGGGATAACCCAAAGAAAGGGAGTTGGGTTCTAGTTACCCTTACCTTTTGTCTTAATGTTTTCTAAACTTGCAATTAATATCTTGGATAATAAAATTATATTCATTAATTTATTAATTAATAAGTTCTTATACATGTTTTTATTTATTATAATTTTATTAAGTTCATTTATTTCCATTTTGATGAGTTAGACAGTTCAATTTTTTCATTCCAAGAGCATTCGTTTTCATGGTTTCATGGTAAGTTTACTTGTGTATAAATATGTAAGTTCTTATAAAATGGAAATAATTCTCAAAAGGTGAAAAAATATGGTATTAATGAACTTATATAAGTTTAAATGGTCTCATATATCATTTTTTTCAGGTATGATGATTATTCATTTGAGAAAACATTAATGATGAATGTTTAGCTTATTTTGGTAGTTTTTAAAACCATTATGAACTATTTTAGTTTTATTTAATATTATGTATATAAATAAGTTATAGAACATTAAATAATTTATAATATATATATTAAAATATTTTTTAACCATAATAATTTTTGTATGACCAGCCTTGAAGGTGGTAATGGAAAACGAAAACTCGTCATCCATAAAGGTGGTGAACCGACATATCACAGAAGATGTTTTAATTTTTAGAATAAAAAAAAGAGGAGAAGAAATTTTATGATAGATATTCTATTAGAACAATAAGATTAAATTATATATGTGACACTTTAGTTATCATGCCTCTTTGGATAGGGTGGGTTAGGAGAGGATAAGAAAAGAATATAAATTAAAAGAGAAGGATTGAGGATTTTACCTCTTGAATGTTGTCTCCTTCAGAACCTCCTTAAGGAACTTGGGTTTGGTATTTTGTTGATACCATAAGATCTTGGACATAGGAAAGAGTCTTATTATGGTAATTATGAAGAATTTATACAAGATAAAAGTCTTATAATATGTGAAGAGAAGGGTGGTATTTATAGGGGGAGGGGTATTTTTTATTATTATATTTCTTAGTTTATTATTTTTGGATCAAGACTATTAATAGTGTAGAATCCTATAACTAAATATAGTAAATAGTGAAGGATAGTTCAATATAATGGGTGCTTACATCATTCATGACTTAAAAATTCATGTATTTAGCATATATCATAAATTGTCGTATTTCATTATTCACCAAAAATTCAACTATTTTAGAAAAAACCCAAATAATCACCCAAATAATTTTTTGACATGTAGATTTCAAAAACAGAACCCATTTATTAGAAATTAACTTTTAGATATGATAAAATTTAATTTTTAAATAAAATCATCATTTATTTGAAAAATAGTTATTTTAAAATTATTATTGATTTATGACCATTTGAAAAATTAACTAATGTATCATAAATTTATCTTATAATTATAATACAATATAATATTAATTTATGAATATATTTTATGAAAATAAATTTTCTTTTAAATTATTATATTAATTATAAAATTGTTAATAAACATTTATGTTTTAAAAAAATACCAACACTTAATTTATCATTTTTATAACATTTATTTTCATATACCATGATATAATTATATCATATTTTCATTTATAAAATACCTAAATTTTATTTATACTTTTATAGGTGAGGTTACTATTCTAGCTACTAGATTTCTATTCTTAATGGTCTTTTTTATTCCAACTATCAGGTTAGTATTCAATTGGTATAGGTTCCTCAATTAATATAAATACCACTTATTTCATTCTACGTTTATGATGATAAAGTTTTTATTTGGTTCTATATGTGATGCATTTTTTTATGACAAAATTATAAGAAGGTAAATTTTCTTGATAAAATTTTGGGTTGTTACAATGATGCCCTTAACAATTAAATTTGGGTTCTTACCATGAAATATGAACTATAAAAATTCTCTAAAAATGATGTATGGAATCCAAAAAAATATCTAATGATCATTATTTCATATGATCTAAATGTTTTTTAGAAATAAGTCAAATGGGATTGATAATATCACTATAAATGAATCCCATCTAGTAAAAAAAGACCACAACAACAAAAAGGAATTGACTGTAGTGAAACCTTTTCACCCATCATTTGGTAAGAATCCATTATAATCTTGTTGGATTTCACCACTCATTAATTTCAAACTATTTCAAATGGATGTAAAAAGGTGGATTTTTAAATGTTTTTATAAATAAAAATGTTATTTTGGAACAACCACGTAGTTTTAAAGATTATGTTTTCTAAATCGGGTTTTAAGACTAAGAAAAGATCTGTATATTTTAAAATAATCCTCTCAATCTTGGTATAAACTTTTATCAAATTTTATTTTATCAAATGTTTTCAAATAAGAAAAGAGGATTTGAATCTTTTTCTAAAAAACATCTCAAATGATTTATTACTCATTAAAAATTACATTGATGTTGTGATTTTTAGATCAAATAATGAATCTAATTGTTTTTAATTTTTTGATTTAATGAAATGGGAATTTGAAATTAGATTTATGGGTTAACTCAAATTCTTTATCAAATTTAAAAATTATAAAATAAATGTTGGAATTTTTCTAAAACAAGGAAAATACACTAATAAAATCTTAAAATAATTCAAGGATCATGATAAAGAAATTAGTACAACCATGAATACAACTTATAATATTACATTGGATGAAGTCAGTAATCTAGTTTACAATAAGATTTATAGAAGTATGATTAGTAGTCTACATTACTATATTGTGACCTAACCTGATAACATGTTCATTATTTGAATTTTTTCTCATTTTCAATAATATCTAAAGGAATCTCATCTCAATTATATAAAAATGATTTTTCAGTATTTAAAAGGAACTAAAAATATTGATTTTATTTATCAAAAAGGAACTTAATTTTAATTAAATAGGTTTTTACACTGATTTTGGTTGATTCCAAATAGATTATAAAAGTAAAAGTTAGACTTTACACTTACTTGGAAAATCCCTCATCTCTTGGAGAAGTAAGAAGTAAAACTTAGTTTCTCTTTATACATTTGAAGATGAATAAATAGTCCTCCAAATCACTTTTTCCATTTTTTGAATAAAATCCACTTTTATGGTTCAATGGAAACCTCACAACATCCATCATACTAAAAACAAAAACACCATACCAAGATAAAAAGGCATAAAGTATCACAACGCATAAAAAACATATTCAAATTAAAAAAATAATAAATTTTATAATCATCATGGATTTCAAGCCTACCTCAATCTTCACATCCTATTTACTAGTCACCATCATCATCATCCCTACCCCAACGTTGGAAAATAGCTGGAAAAGGTTGAAGGAAACACTATACAGAACCACAAACACACTAAAAATGCATCCACTAGAAAGCTTTATCATCATTGTGAAAAAACAATCCAACATCGATCACCCCTTCCATCAAGAATCACCTATATTAGGAATAAATCAAGAAAACAGGAACCAATTTTGACATCATTAGTGAAAAACAGATTCACTGGACCGAGTCAACACGAACACCGCCTTTTGGGACGCACCTCAGGAAACGCCTGCCACAACCCAAATAGAACCATCCCAAAACCTCATGAAAAACCTTCTCACCAGGACAACATGGCTTGGTGATAAGGAACAGGAGGCAAGAGTATAGTTTATAGAGGGAAGACCTAACCAAGTAGAGGTGGCCTTCAACAGAACCACGAACCACTTTCTTCAGAACCACCAATAGGATAGAGACCATCGAGCCAAAAATATAGAAACAAGTGAGAATTATTTAAGAACCACAAATAAATTAAACAACCTAGTATAAAACATCATCGATGAGGATGAAACACCAAACCACCGCTAGACCATTCGATTCTATCGATGACCATATCAAAGGATTACACCTGCCATAAAAACCCTCAACACCAAATTAATTCCCAAACACCATCCCAATTAACCATTAAAATCTTCATAACAACCCAAGAAGAGGCCCAGTACCAAGGAATGGGTAGCAATAGCAGAGTCGGTCAAACGATCTCGAGAGGAAAAGTTATCAGTCATAACAACCAACAAAAACCCAAAACACTTAAACTTATTTGTAAAAAAAATGAAATTTTATCACAAATATTTAGGAAATAATAGTGGTGGTAGAAGTAGTCAGGGTCCATGAAATTAAGAGGAATTTATATCCAGTAGGGAACCATCAAAACCAAACAACTGCAAGAATAAGCATGAAAGATGAATAGAGAGGGAAAGAAGCAGTGCCTCAGATGGATAAAAAGGGAACAAAGAGAGGTATAGAACCTAAAAATACCAAGATATTGCAACAAAGAGGAAAATAAAATTCATACAAATGTAAAAGGATAAAGTAGAGAGAGGGAAGAAACCCAAGTGGATGAGAGTAAGGGATCCATCCAATAAGGCCACCATAAAGCAGAATAAATAGACATCGGGAGTTTTTGCACCCAAATAATATGGATGAAACACACTCTCTTAGAATTCAGGGTTACATATAACTATATACCTATTAATAGTGATAATATCAATGCTATAAATATCTATTAGAATCATATCTATCACTATTACACTAAACACATTGAACTTAAGCACCATTTCTTAAGATGTCACTTTCAAAAGGGTGATATCTTATTGGATATTGTTAGGACATAATATCAACTCAATAATATTTTCACTAAAACACTAGCTCTTGATCATTTTGAATTCATTAAAATTGATTTATAAATGGTTAATTTGTGACTCTTTCTATTTTATATTTTTCTAACTTGTGTTATCTTTTTAAAATATTTTTAAAATCTTGATCTTGTTTTAAAAAAATTAAAAAAATATATTAATATTATTGTTTATTTTTTTTATTATTATTGTCTATGATACTTTTATCTCACATGTGTTATCATTTTTGGGGGATCCTTATATATTTAATTTTTTTATTTTTTTAATAGAGATATTTCATTTTTAAAATTATTTTCAAAATTTGTGCTCTTATTTTCAAATTTTCAAAATCATATTTTCGAAAAATAAGTACTATTTTTAATAATATTACTATTTTTTAAACTAAATTTTTCTTTAAAACTAATATAAATAAATATGTATATTATATCTTTTTAAACATGAATGTGATTTTTTTTATCTATCTTAAAGTAAAATTAGTGATGAGTAAAAAAATCATATATACTTTTTCTCCCACAATATTTTTGATACGTTTTTATTAAATTAAGATCAAAGAAATATTATATAGTATAATTTACATATAAGTAAAATCTTCAAGATCTTTTAGATAAATAAATTAATCAGTGTGGGAAAATCCATTTCATGAGGAAAGTAGTCTCGTAAAAAAGGTGCGTACTAATTTTATTATTTTTATCTTTTTCTCTATCCTTTTATCTTTCTTCTCTTATATTATTTCTTTTTATTCTCTTTCAAATTTATTATTTTTACTATCTTATTATTTATCTACTTTTCTAAATATTTTTTTATAAAACTATTTTTTTGTTTCTATCTTATTTTATCATTCCTCACACTCTCTCAAATACACCTATTAAAAAGGGTATAGGGAAGTTAAGAGGTGTTTTCAAAATCTATTTGGTTTTATTCTATTCAAAAACTTTTATATCTTAAGTTTATTCTTTATATCATTGTTTTTATTTTTGATAATCATGAAGGGGGAGAAGTTTTCATGATGAATATTTTAACATGAAGGTGGAGAAACTTATTAAAAATATTATTTTTCAAAATAAGGGATAATTTTCTTGAATTTTTGAAAATTTTAATATTTCCATAAGTAGAAATATTTTTAACCTTTATTTATTTATGTTAGTACATAATTATTTTATAAATGGGGTTTTTCAAAAATATGTGATAAATTTATTTTTCTTTTTAAATACATTCTTTATGTATTTACTCCTTGAATTGATTGAATATCTTGTTAATAACTTGAATTCATTTTCTATACCTTTCACTATTTACTTTCACTTATTTTTCCTTTTATGAAAATTTTTTATGATCATAAAAAGGGGGAGATTTTTGTGCATCTATATCTCTTAGAGTGTTTTTATTATCACAAACACTCACATATCTTTCTAGATATTTTATTTAATCGATTTTTATAGTTTATTTTGAATACAAAGTGATGGAATTAAATAAAATATTAAATAAATTTTGATGTCTTATTTAAGGATTGGAATTTTAATTTATCATATATTAAGATTATTATATTGTGTTGTAATATACATCAAAGTTTTTAGAAGGAATCATAGGTGGATTCATTTGGAAATGGGCAGAAACATGCTACATTAGCTTACCGGTTCATGGCACCCACTATCTGATATCACATAACCAAATATCCTAATGAGTAAAAGACCCACTAGTTATATAGTTGAGTCTTACCAACCAGCTAGCATTGAAGATAGAAGGCCCCTATTCTAGCCAAAGTCCATTGTCCAGTCAATGGAGCTGCATTGATGAGCCGATGGGAGTTATCCATTAGCATTCAACCTCAGGTAGTCCATTAGCTACTCAGAGGATGATATGTGTATCCTATGGTGTCATAACTACTAGTCCAATGGATCATTTATTATGGTTATATATACCTTAATTTTTTACTTCTTTATCTTATTTCCCCCAAATAATTCCATCATATTATTTTTTATTTTGGAGCCTATAAATAGAGCTCCTTGGCATTTTTGGAGTGGACTCTCAATTACTAATAACACTCTTTGATTGAATTGTCACTAAATACCTATCATTATCAAAATCCTATAAAAGATCCAATTATAATTTCTCAATCCCTCAAAGTCTCTCACTCTTCCTCTCAATATCTCATACTATATTATATCTATCCTTTTGAGATATTAGGGAATAACATTATAATTTGTTTGTTCCAGGAAAACCTCTATATTCCCATTATCTTTTTCAAGGGGTTATCACTACTGCAAAAGTGAGGGACGAGTTCCTTTGATACTGAAAAAAACTCAATAGGGTGATCATAAAACATAATTATGAGGGATAGGTTTCTTGAAAACATAAAATATTAATGGATTAATAACATATACATCTCAAAAAAAGGGGTGGAGACATGGGGGATCACACTGAGATATTTCTGAACTCCTTATCAAACTATGTTCACAATTTTTTATTTTTTTCATTGCATCATTCATCATCAATACACATAATTACATAAAATAAATATGATAATTTCCACTATGCTTAATTAATTTATTAATAAATATAGATTTTATCAATTATCACTTTATAGATTTTATCACATTATGGATTTTTCATTTAAAATCATTTTAATTCTTAATTTATCTTTCTTGTTTGCTTCAAATTTTAAATAGAAGTTCATCCCCTCTTGTCATCTACTCCAACCAGCAGTTTGAATATTATGTTCAAAGAGTTGAACATGAGGATTATGAATCCTAATATTTCTATTATTAAAATAATATATCTTATTATACATTACCCATTTATGGTTTCTTACATGAGTATTTATCATGTGGTTATACAGAGATATGGAAGGAATTTCATTATGATATAATGAGATTAACAAAACTATAAAAATATAAAATTATATGGTCCCTCTAGTGATCTATCTTATGGGATATGATTATATTAACACTTATATATAGTTTTATCAGTATTATTAAAGGAGTTTAAGAATATATAATTCTATCAAGTTATATAAAAAAATCTCCATTCTATGATTTTCTTATGATGAATGTATATAATAAATGAAGTGAAATGAAAATTAATCACTCAAATAATGACTTTGATTTATCCCTAATTTATGATCATCATAGAATATTATAGGTTATATTAACATGTGGGTATTAGTTTGTGTTGGATTTAATATAAATATATAAAATTATCTCATGAGGCATAAAAGAAGTTTTGTATACTTGATAACACACTGTATATACCACATGGAGTTCCATGCATTATATTTCATATTGAATCCCCATTTCCAAAGGTATAAAAGATACCTATCATGTGAGCCTTCATGATTTTGTACCTTTATTACACTAACATTGAGGCTTAGATTTATATTGATACTTGTATATAATTTTATCAGTATTCTTAAAGAAGTTTAAGAATATATAATTATATCAGGTTATATAAAAATAAATCTCCATTATATGATTTTCTTATGATGAATGTATATGATAAATGAAGTGAAATTAAAATTAATCTCTCAAATAATTACTTTTAGTTATCCCTAATTTATGATCATCATAGAATATTATAGGTTATATTGACATGTGGGTATCAGTGTGTGTTGGGTTTAATATAAATATATAAAATTATCTCATGAGGCACAAAAGGAGTTTTGTATACTTGATAACACACTGCATATACCACATTAAGTTCCATGAATTATTTTTCATACTTAATCCTCATTTACAAAAGGTATAAAATATACCTATCATGTGAGCCTTCATGATTTTATACCTTTATTACACTAACATTGAGGCTTAGCTAATTAGGGGGTGGTTAGGTATGTTGTTAATTATTTCATTGGTTGAGATTTAACCAATATGGGATTTTACTCTCATATGATAATTTTGACATTTGGGTCCTCAATTAAGATATACTGAGGATTTTTATAGTCATACCTTGATTAGATACATATTATGTACTTATCTATTTATGAAAGGTTTATGTGATGTTCTCATCAATATGGGTATATGATATGAGATGTGTTTATATATATCTTTAGTATATACTTGGATAATTGATAATGTATGAGTAAGATATATGATATTGGAATAATTTGTTTCTCATGTTTATTAAATGTCTTGGATAAAGGAATTATATGATTATGTATATTGTATATGATACAACTAGGGGAAAAGATATGAGAATATATGAATTTGATTGATATCATTCCATGTCCCTTTGTATATTTGGAAGTATTAATGTATTTATATAGGGGTTTTTTACTTATTATTATGGATGAGTGAATTAAAAATTATTTTTGATGATAAAAATGATCATGGGGTCTCAATTTTTGATTGTGTGGATGATTACTTAGTTTTTTTACAAAAGTGTTTATAAAAAACTCTGAGAGCTATTCCAAAATTATTTTTGTGGATATCACCTAGGATAAATGATTCATTAATTCCTATGGACTTGGATAATTTTAGAAATATATAAGATTGTATGATTCTATACTAACTACAAGAGTTTCAGTAGTGGAAGTCCAAGATCATACCATGAAGAGGGTGAATTGTGAGCCTTCAAAGGGTTGGTCCAGATATTGACTTGATCACTACTAGGTTGGATAAAGCTTTATGAAAACAAACTAAATTATATTGACAAAAAAATTATAAAAATAGATACATGGTATCAATTTAAAAGTATTTTGAAAAGGAAAAATATAATCTCTCTAATTATTAGTTTAATTGAATTTTTTGCCATAAATTTATTCAAATTTTAATAACCTATAATATTTACATCAATTAATTCTACCTAATCTAATTAAATTCCATTGGTCTTAATAAATTCAATATCATAGATCTATTACACTTGATTATTAAAGTAGAAGATAAATATGGGTTATTGGTCAAAACTTGGTTCTCTCAACTGGCTTGAAGTTCCCCCCCCCCCTCTACACTCCTTATGAATAGATTCATGTAAAGAAATATGATTTAGATAATCATTGAAGAAAATTACAAACCAAGAAAAACCATTAACATGATTGAGATAGAAGATGCATTAATAAATGTTCCTCCTACTCTCAACTCATCAACCCTTAAGTGGTTTATCCATGCAAGATGAAATAAAGTTCCATCATACATGAATAAAAAATATTAAAGAGTAATTATAAGAGAATATAATTGAAATCTAGTGCAAGGAAAATTAATAAAGAATTAAAATAATTTATATTTTGAAAAAACGTCAAAAAATGACATTGAATTCAAATGGAATTCACCAAAGTAATAAAAGGAAATAAAAATGAGTTAAAACATATAATAAAAATCTTACACTCAAACTTTCAACAAGTTCTGCTATGAATATTAAAAATACAGTCATGGTGTGAATAGATATATCATATCATGAATATTGGATATATATTTTATTTAATTATGACTTTAACTATTCATGGTGCGGGAAAAGGATTCACAATGTGGAAACTATTTTCTTCAATTAGAACTTGAATCTCCCCTAAATATCATAGCATAAAGTATCTGGGAAATCAGATGAGATTTTCTCCTTTTAATCTGAACAAAAAATCTCTCATAGTGAAAGACCTAGTTACTACATGAATTATGATACATATCTTCCCAAACATTCTACTCTAATCATGTAAAGTTTCAGATCCTTATGGTGTTATGATAATGATCCTCTATCCCACATTGTAATTTCACTCAAAAAATATATCTTTAATATATTGGATCATGGATTTAACCACTCGATCAAATCTCTTAGGTACCAACCTTTCCTATAGGATCACATTCCACCCTGCACATGATATTATCCTCCACCCTATGACAACCCACATTGTGTGCACATTTCTCTTGTTCACACTTCCTAGATGGTGCTAGTGGTAGAAGATCATACAGCTTCTCAAATGGTCTGATCTCCGACAAGTGATGGATATGATAGAATTATTTTTCTTCTAAACTCTAGGTTCATTACATGAATTATATGTCATTACATGGTTGACATTTGAGCATGTATTACTTTTTAATTCCCCTATTAAAGTCATAGGATAAAGCAAATTTTCCTCTAATTTCATGGAAACACCATGAACAATGTGCAGTGATGTGAATCGATGTTATATTCTATATGTGTTCCATGTCTAACTTATTTCATGGTAGAAAAAATCATATTCAAATATTAAATTATTGGGTTCCTCATACTTTAGTCTATCTGTAACTACAGTTTCCCAACTTGGAATCCATGTAAAACAGTTCTTTGGGACAGTTTTCTACTAAGCCTTAGGTGTGCCTCCCCATATGCCAAAGGCTTCATACTAGTAGTGAGGGTCTGATGAGGTTATAGTGGGGAGAATATACCATATTGTGGTGATAATAATAATGATCCATATATATATATATATAATATAGTTAAATAAATTACCATATATAAGAAGCAACAAGAAACTTAGCAGAAGCATAATAAAAATCAATAGTAATAAATAGCCCAATGGAATAATACCATTTGTAAGTGAATAAAACATGTCATAGTAGGTCATACTAAGAAATAGACAATTAGGGTTTCCCTTATAAGACCATAAATGTACATATATAAGTATTGAAAAATATATAAAATGGAAACCCCAGCTCTATGTAGAGGAACCACCATGTACATTTCCATATATACTAGGAAAAAAGTACCTATAAAATCACTAAGGTATAGCTCCCAAGAATAAATAATTTGCTAGTCTCAAATTCATAAAGTTTACATGCATCTCAAGGGACCCATGTAGGGTGAGTATAAACTTGGTAGGCCACCACCAACGTGTGTCTTTCTTACATCCATAATTATGAAGGTGTATGCGGAATATAAATAAAATGAAACATGCCCACATTTATTTATTAAACTGTTTCCCTTGTTCTCAAGAACTAAAAGGAAGTGATTCCTTATTCGACCATCACTAGTATATCTCTTAATATATGCCCTCAATTATATATATGGAATATAGTACATGTCTAAAAATATATAATTGTAGTGGAAAGTACCCATTGATTAATGTACAGGAATACCATGAAGATTATCATATCTGGTGAACCATCAGATTCCACCCATAAACATGTCATGGTCACCTCATGCAATAAATCAAGTATCGATAATCTATACGGCAGGCCCAATAAATAATATCCAAGCCCGTAAGACCTCTACTCAGAAATTCCCCATAGGATGTTATCCTAGTGTCTTGAGGAATGAAAATATATGTCCTCTAATAAATAATTACCATTGACTCAACATCTGACATCATGTGGCATGATGATATCCATCCTCCAATAATACTGACCCAATGGCCTTAAGAATACAATGAGCCCTATCCCCCAACTGATGGTCTCAACACCATCTCTCGATGGTCCATCACCATCCATGTGGATTTCTACAGTGATCAACTCCAACATAACTAATGGTTAACACCATCCCCTGATACAAAATATCTACTGAGGCCTCCACCCACAACAAGTGGTCAACACCATGAGATCCCTTAGGATCTCCTTCCACTATATGTGAAAAGAAAAGAGGAATGAGAGGGGGTCGAACCCCCTATGGCCCTTTTAAAAAAATGATTCTTGCAGGTTTCACAGCGTGTAAATTTTACATGTCATGTATTAGGTTAATGATGTGTAAACTAGTTACACATTTTTAATTCCTCGAGTGGACCTCCGAGCCTTCACGTTATACTACACATCATGAAAATCAATTACACGTCTTGTAAGTGTTATACGATGTTTATTTTTGGTGAGATTTTTTTCAACAACCTAGACCCTTCTTCCTTCCAATGTTGTTTTCATGAACCCTTGAGATTTCCAATGAACTATATAATACACATAAAACAAGTTCTTATGTCAAAAAAAACTCTTGGAATGAGGTTACAAATCTTATAATTTACGTTGGTCCAACCGCCAAACTCAAAAAGTTCAAAATTACCTAGAAAAAGACCTATTCAAAAACCCAGGACATTAAAATCTATCCAACTTATAATAGATCATCCCTAAGATATCAAACCTTACTTAGAGATGGTAAAAAACATGCCAATATCATAAACATCAACCCGGTTTACCCCACTTGTTAATCACAGTTAACTCCCCTCGAGGCACTCCCCGCCTTAGGAGTAACCTACCTGGTCACTTCTTAACCTAAAAATTCAACATTTTTTATGGTTCATCAACCAACTCAGGACATACATGTCCTTACTTGACATACTATCATTATTTCACCTCATCGTGTTCATAAATCATGGCCATCTCATATCTAACACCCATTATGTACTGCATCTCATCATATTTCCATTTCATACCTGTTTGATTCATGACACTCATCAAAACCCTCATCTCATCTGATTCCCAAATTTCCTTCATCTCAAAAAATGTCCAAAAATACTCCTACAACACACACACACACACACACATATATATATATACCCATCATAGTCTTTATTCCTATGAACCTCATACAAAACCATCATCGTATTGATGCCCATAATAAATCTTGGTGCTTATGCACCTCACACACACACACACACAGATATATATATATATATATATATATATATATATCCCACATAATAACTGATGAAAACATACTAACCAGTGCCTAGTTAGTCCAAATTCAATGCACATGCACCTCCTTCATCAAAACTGGACATGCTAAAAACAAAATAAAACACGTCCATAACCACAGAATTCCTATAACTATCTTCAGCTCACCTGCCCTCTCTACACCTGGTAGCTCAATTTCATGCACCTGGCATGAAGATCAAATACCTGAGACATGGAATCCCTACAGTACAACACCAGCTACCAGCCACTAACTCCACCGTTGAGTCCCACTATCACTGCCACAACAACTACATGCAGATGAATCCCAACTGCTAGTTCCTGGTACCACTCCCAATCCGACCTATGATCCATGAGTAGACCTCGTTCCCTAGATCCTAGACATCTAATAATTCTTCTAGTAGAACCACTCTTGATGTCACATCTGACCACATGCTTAGCCCACCTTCAAAACCTGATTGAATTGGGTCCAAACATCCCCTAGCTTCCCACACTAGAAGCATTCCATCAAATACCCACTCCTCAAATTTTTTCCTGAGTCTTTGACCTAACTTCCCTACTGAAACTCCTCATGGTCTCACTTCCTTCCACCTAAAGAATCACCACTAAGATCACCTAAAATCATCACATAGCTCAAATAATACTGGTCCATCAAGTTTCCCTCAACTATTAGTGTCTGATTCAATGCCTTAAATAATTATATTGACCAAAATATATTCACCTACACCCTAATGGCATTTCATAATCCATCCTTGAAGTGTTAAACCGTAGTGATGTCCTCACCCACCATAGTAGGTGAAAATTCTGATAGGCCTGTGAAATTATTTGAATAATCTTTGAAAGATGTTTCTATATTCTAGAGATTCATAAACTTGTGAGCTTTGTCTGCCCTCAACATCTCTGAGAAGAAGTGCTTGAAGAACCTTTCCTCGAAATCCTTCCAAGACAGCCCCTTGTGTCTGTCTTCCTAAACCTTTACATCCCACCCGCACTTTACCAGTACTATGAGTATTTATGTATCTATCTTCACCCTTCAACATGGGGGTGTCTCAAGTTGATTGAAGATAGTCTTAACTGACTCAATCCATTTATTCGCTTCCTGAAGTATACACACACCTTGGAATAATGGTGGGTGATGATATTGGAACTTGTGAGTCAGATATTCCATGGACATATCAACCCCCTAAGCTCCCCTATCAATACCTTTTATGACATTAACCCAGCTCACCCTGAGCTTCTGATTTATCCATGGGAAAAAATCATTTATATGTTGCAGATTTCCCTCCTATAATGGATCCTATACCTGCAGCTCGTGATCAATCCGACCTTCCAAAGCCTCATCCTGACCCTCAGGGGCCTCGTCCCATACACGCTCTAATGGAAACATATCACCACCCTCCTGACGCCCCATCAAATGTCGTCTAGGTGGAATAAAACTAAATACCAATACCATGGTCAAATATTCATAATATATATATATATATCATATATAGGGAAAATATAATAGGTATCTCATCTCACCACTCCTACACTCTCATAATGCACCCATGTCACATCATATCCAACCTCATGGTCCCTTGCCTACCCTTGTTAGAGTTAAGTATAAATTACCATCTAGCCTCATGGAACCTTTCCTTCCCATAGCAGGATCATACATCACATATAATCTACCCTCATGGCCCCTTTCCTTCCTGTAATAGGTTCAAGCATCATATATCATATATATCTATCTGGGTTAGCAGAGTAGAATTCTACTAAAGAGGCTAAGAAGTAAAATGAAGTTTAACTTAATTATTGGCACTTTAAACAAATAAGCCCATTTTACATACCTACCTACCCTTATCAAGGTCAGTCCCATATATCACATGCATATAGAATCACATATCATCACATAAGATCTCATCAGGAACCACATACCTAGGCTGGCTGAGTAGAATTCCACCAAAAAGGATAACAAGGAAAACTCTATTTAGATTATTTATTTAAACTTTAAATAGTACAACCCCTCTTAGCACATTCTAGGTTCCCAATGAAAATCACAATAAAAACATACATCATATGATCATAGGTGATTATCATGATGTATAAACAATCCTACCTTGCCATGCCAGGCCAAGGGTAAAAACCAAAAATTATAATAACATCATACCCAAGTGAAATACTCAATATTTAAGTCATTAAACTATAAAATAACAAATCATAACATCAATTTCCAACCCATGGAAACTTGTACTGTCCCCCAAGTATAGGGATACAGTCACCGAAACATGATCTCTTTACCTAGCTCTGACTATATCCTAGTCTCTGGTCTATCATAGCCCAAATAGTAAGACCATAGAGGAAAAGAAAATCCTCTGATACCATTTTTATAATCCCAACTGGTAATCTACTTAAAATGGTGCTTTGGGCAGGTTGGACACTAGGCCTTAGGTGTGCCCCCCATAATACAAAGGTTTTTGACTAACAGTGAGGGTCTAATGAGGTGATAGTGGTAAGACAATACCCTCTAGTGGTGATAATAATAGTGGTCCATATATATATATATATATATATATATATATATATTATTGTGGAATAAAGGACCATATATAATAAGTAACAATAAAATTAGTGGAAACATAATAAAGAACAACAGTAACAAATATCCCAAGGGTATAATACCATTTATAGAAAAATAAAACATGTCATAGTAGTTCATAAAAATCAATATACAAGTAGGTTTTCCCATGGAAAACAATAAAAGTACATATATGAAGCATGAAAAAATTATAAAAGGAAACTCTTGCTCAATGTAGATGATCCACCTGGTCTACTACTATCCATCTCATAAAAAAGGTACCTCTATGATCACAAAATTCCATCTCCAAAGCTTGAATATTTACCCAATATCAAAAGCATAAAATCTATATGCATCCCAAGGGGTCCATGTAGGGTATGAGTATGAACTCATTAATCCACCACCAATGTGTTCCTATCTTACATCCATAATTATGTAGGTGTGTGAGGATTATAAACAAAAGGCAATGTGAAAACATTTATTTATTAAACCACTTCCCTTGTGCTCAATATCCATAAAAAAGTGTTACCTGCTTCAATAATCACTATTATATCTCTTAATGCTCTATCTTGATTATATATATGGAATATATTATATTTCTACATATATATAATTGAAGTGGTGGGGAACCATGGCTTAATTCCCAGGCATCCCATGATGATTAGCATCTATGGTGAAACCTTAGGCTCTGACCATAAGCATTTCATTGGCACCTTATTCCATCACTCTAGTACCTAGCATCCATATGGAATTCCCAATAAAAAAATATCCAGGTCCCTTGGACCTCTACTCATAAAGTCCTCATCGGCTCTTAGCTAGGCCACCCGTGGCATGGTGATATCCATACTCTAATAAATAATCATTTTCAACTCAACAACCAATGTCTTGAGGTATGATGATATCCATCCTCAAATAATCTTATCCCAATGGCCACAAGTATACGGTGAGCCTCATCACCCAACAGATGGTCTCAACACCATCTCTTGATGTTCCATCACCATCCACATGGCTTTCTATAGTGATCACCTCTAACAAAACTAATGGTAAATACCATCCCCTAAGACGAAATATATATGTAGGCGTCCACCCATAGCGAGTGGTCAACACCACCTTGAATAAGTCTTACCTGTGTTCACATGACCCCAACCGTGTGTCGGATAACAATATTGAGTAGAAATCACCAAACATAACTTAAGCAACATCATCTGGAACCTCATTCCATTGTGACCATCTCACTAAATCCCAATATTCAACACTATCCCAAGTCCTGAGATCCAAACCCTCAACTTGATTACATCATTTCATTAAACCAAATTACAATGTCGCCTAAAACTGGTAATCAATATTGCCTCATGTATTTCATGACACACCCTCAACCTGACGACTATGTCACCTCATTCCATGTGATGAACATCACCTCAATCCTCATACAATCTAATCATGTTCCCATAGAACCATTCATATCATATAACACATTTAAATTAAATAAATAAACCCAACTGATCTAACCTTCCTAGTTGGTCACAAGACCCATACCCATCTTAGAAAATATAAATAGTCTAGGGAATACCCAATAACATCTCATGGAATGTATTCATCATTTTAAAAGAAATCATTATTTTATTAAGGTTCTATCTCAGACTACTCACATGGGAATATTTATAATGCACCACCAAAACACCCATAAAATTAAGGATAAAGCTGGATAAAATCATTCTTATACTCATAGGAGCTCTCTCATATAATATCAGCATCTAACTTGAGCCAAACCAAGAGAAATTGATATTCTATTCAAATGCCCTGGAAATAGGGAAAATAGATCACACTAATTTAGTATATTGTATAGTGAGGTAAGAGATAAATAGAAGAAAGAGGATTGAAGGCCTTACCACTATGCTTCTAATGAGATAGATGGAGCTAGGATCATATCTCAGATGGAGAAGAACCCTATAAAACTATAAGAGGGGAAGGGAGGCTATACGAGACCCCATGGCTACTCCTTCCTCTGTGCATGAAATGAAAATATAGATGAGAGGGGTATGATCCCCCCATGGCCCTTTTAAAAAATGTTTTCTATATGTTTCACGGTGTGTAGATTTTACAAGTCATGTCTTTGGTTCACAATGTGTAAACTTTTTACACATCATGAATTCATTGATTTAACCCCCTAATCCTTCATTCCCTAATACATGTTTTAAAATATAATCACACATTGTGTAAGTGTTACATGGTGTGTACTTCTGGATGGTTCTATTTTCAATTTCCCAAGACCACCTTTGATCCTCTGGTGTTCTCCCAAACACTCGATACTTCCACCAAACCATATACCACACCCAAAACAAGGTATTGGGTCAGAAAACTCTCAGAATTAGGTTTCAAAGATTTTAATTTAATTTTTCATAACCACTAAACTCAAGAAGTTCAAATTTACCAGGAAAATGACCTGTTTAAAAACCCATGATGTTATAGAAACCACTCATGTCATGACTAGAGGCTTCATAGCACGATTCACCCGTAATTACTTTAATTATCCTCTAAAGTCTCAAAAAATCTACTAAATCTCAACACATCATAAAAATATCAAAACATCACCAAATTTTATACAATTAGGCTCAATAATTTCTGATAAAATAATTAAAACCACATGTATAAATTATCAGTATCAGATATCCAAAAGGATATCCTGATGTATTTTCACAACGTGTTACATATGATATAACATATGGTGAAAATAAATGATATCCTTTCCAAAATAATCTTTATAAAATGTTCAAAAATATTTTTTAATATGGTTTGACAAGCTATTACATATGATGTGACATATAGTGAAAGTAAACTATGTATATGAGGCATTTGTTCAAGTAGAATATTGATATAAATATTAAATAAATATAAACATTGAACTGGTGGTATAAACCACATTGTGGTTTTTTCTAGTGTAGATCATGACGTATTAAAGATCAATATTTTATAGTTTTATATATTTTAGTACAAGAATTATATGATAACACATGATTTTAAATCTTTCTTCAACTTAAGTAATCATGATTGGTTTATAATATCATATGATGATATTAAATGGAGTTTGAATAACCAAATTATTTTTTAGATGTTAAATAATAAATAAGAGTATTGAATGATAATTTATAAAGAGTTTTTACATTTGAAACATTTATAAAAGATTTCATCAATGGTCAAACATTTGATAAATTTTTAGAAACCAAAGGTGTATCCCTCATGGTTATATAAAGAGACTCAATCCTTATGAAAAGTGTTTCATTAAAATGTTGATGAATAGTATGTGAAACTCCAAAATTGAATTTCTTTTTTATGTTCATCCTTTTATACCATGGTTTTAGCATACTATGGATTGAAGGGATTCCTTCCTAAGAGTTGGTATATTTATGCATCCCATGGATACCTTAGGAGAAAAGATCTATTTGGTGACTTATTAATGATATTCATCATCCATAGTGAATAAGAATAAGGAGACCATTTAAGTAGAGTTAAGGTACATTTTTTGACACCCATAGGATCACTGGTACAAATAATTTTGAGTTTTATTTATCTTTTGGTTCGTTCTTGGAGTTTCTAGGTGTTATGGGTTAGAAATCAGAGTTTTTGGGTGAAATTTACCAAGTGAACATTTTTTTAACTATGTAGATAACTGTGTGAATATATTTAAGGTTATTACAGTGGGATTTTTTAGGGTTTTTTAAACCATGGATATCCTAGGTTTAACTATACATCTTTTATTTTGGTGAGACAATATCCCAATAGTGTTTGCGTGTGGTTTTCTTAACCATGCGGTCAAACATTGTAACCTATCTAGGTCGCTAAAAATTTGTATTTTACTATTTTTCCCTATAAATTTTATACCCCTTTATCCCTCATTTTATTCCCCCATCATTTTTTACCCTCCTCCTTGGTTTGGAATCTTCTTCTCCCCTACCTTTGTAGAATTATCTTGGATTCTTGGTGATTTTTCTTGAGTTAAGTCAAAATCGTCAATTTTTCTTCTTACCTTCCCCCTCTTTTAGGCTTGTTCTTCCAATTTCAAGGAAGTATGGGACCATATATGGTGATATTGGATGAAAATAGGATTTTAATGTGGTATTAGGTTTTTTCCCTATGCATTAGGTGTGTGATACCTTGATCTTACTATTCTGGGTGGTTTTCATCAAAGGAAAGGAAGTTGGAACTGAATCCAAGGTAGGTGTCTCTATTTAAAGGTATTTTTCATAGATTAACTTTATATTATGAATCACCTTTGGTTTTTTCTTTATTTATTTCAAAATTAATTATTTATGGTTTATATATATCCTATGTTGGGTGCGTTTTATGACCTAGTTTGGAAAATTAGGTGTTCAAAGAGGGTATTCTAAATGGGGTGGCATATGTGAACCCTAAGTGTTGATAAAATGGCTCAAAGGTATTTTATGACTTTAAATGGATTTATAAGATGTTTTTTATAAATTTTTTAACTTGTGAGAGGTTTTTTAAGGAAAGTGAGAATTATTGTTTATGAAATTTTCTTATGAAATGGGTTTTCATGGATTATAACTAGTTTGTGATTATGATGTCATAGAGAAGAACATGGGTTAACTGATGTGTGATAAAGGGGTTATCCAAGGGACTATGAGATCTTTTAGGAAAGAAGACCGTGAGAGATTCCACTTTGGTTTCCAAGGGACCGTGTGATCCTTTGGGTAGGAAGACTATGAGAGTATCCATTTGGTTGTCAAAATACTATGAGAGACATTGAAGTTAGTCCTAGGGAAGACTGTGAGAGATTCCACTTTACTTATCCAGCTAGCATACTTCATTTATACTCACTCACATTATACACTTATGGTCAGATCCCTAGGTGAAATTACTCATACTAGGTTAATTTATTTGATTTATTCATTTTATTAGTTCCATTTTTATGTAATGATATATATTATTCTTGTTTCCATTTATGGGTTTATATGATAGTGATTTTATGCTCACCCTTGTTATGACTTGTTGGATAAGTTAAGCATGTTGTTCTGATTGGACTTATTTATTTATTTTAGCTAGGTTTAGAATTGTTTTGGAAAACTTGTTTTATTGAAATATAGAGAAAAATGGATTTCAAATACTTATTTTAAAATAGGATGTTATAAAAGTGGTTTAATTTTGAAAAGTGTTTTCAAACTTTTTTTTCATGGGTAAAATCCTTAAATGATTCATGGTGGTATCCTACTAGGATTTTTTACTCACACCCTATATATGACTTTGGGAATATATAGACATCATTTTGTATGAAATGGGTATGGATAAGGGAACCATGTACCAGGGTGGCACTTCTTGATTATTGGTTTCCAGAGTTATGGGGAGGATACGTGGTCTCACAGGGATTAGCTTTTATAGAGTTATTTTTTGGTTTAATGAATCTTTTTGGGGGTTTGAATCAGTATTGTTGGGTCTGGTATTCTTTTTTATCTATAACTTAAGATACCAAGTATAGGGGATTTAATGGAATGAATTTTTTATGATGTTTAATTTTGTTTTTGATATCTTATTTTAATATGTTGCATTGATTTGGATGTTTTTTTATACATGTTGAATCTGATTATGTTGTCATTTCTCACCCATTTCATTGAAGTTTCATGTCACTTTACCATGTGTGAAACTATTCCCAATAGATTATTGGTTATTCCTAATTCTTGTCACCAGCCCATGGTGATTGAGAATGTGCTTTGGGCTATATGATGGGTCAAACTGGGTCATTTAATTAAAAAATGATATCAGAGAAGGTTTTTATTTGGGATTAAATGGTATACTAGAGCTAGGACCATCATGGATAGAGGGGTATGAATGGGGGAGTTCTCGTCCAACTCTTCCTTGTGTCAAACCTCAAGTTTCCATGGGTGTTCTGGGATTGTGATTATGATTTGAGTCTAGTTGTGTATTTTTTTATGAGATTATGAGGTATTTTATGGTTGATGTTGAGTCTTGGGGTGGTCCCATGGGTTAATTTTAATTTGGGGGAGGAAACGAGGAGGCATGGATGAGGCACATGGTTAGTTTTTATGGTTAGTAGTAAATATACACAACTCATCTAGCTTTTCCATCCAAATATAGTGGCACCCACACAGTTGCTTTATGTTTTGCCTAACCATGTGTCCAATTCATAAATAATGATAAATAATTTAAATTTTGATGTTTTTACTCCTCTTTATCTTGAATTTTCATGTGATTATATTGTTTCTTTTTGTTACCCATGATGGGTGTTTCTTTTAGTTCTTTTTTATGTTATTTGAGATGGATTTTTGATTAATGAATCTTGTGTTTTGTGTATTTTAGATGATACCTCCCAAAGAAAATCATCTAGTCATAGAGAGGGTATTGTAGAGAACACCCCATGAGAAATCTATCTTATTGACCTAACTTTGGTGAAGTTTGTGATTTGTAAAATCTTAACCTTGGGTAAGGTGGATGGTCGAGAGAAGACACGGGTGGTGGACCATGCTTAGGAGTTTATGAGGAAAAACTCACCAGTATTCTATAGATACAAGTGACTCAATGATATTGAGGAGTGTCTGGGT
Source organism: Viscum album (assembly GCA_963277665.1). Classification (NCBI taxonomy): domain Eukaryota; kingdom Viridiplantae; phylum Streptophyta; class Magnoliopsida; order Santalales; family Viscaceae; genus Viscum; species Viscum album. Next base: position 1,538,888,269 of record OY728156.1, on the reverse strand, counting down.
CATATTGAGTGGATCTTTGAGTTCTAAATACCCTTGAGGGCTATAAAGTGCGCTTCTCCATGTATATTATGGAAGGACCAGGTAGAAAGTGGTGAGATTCAATAGTGAATACTTGGAATCATGAGGATATCACATGAACCACTTTCAAGGTGGTTTCCAATTGAAAGTTCTAATAGAAGGATTTAATGGTGTAGAAGGCCAATTAGTTTATAAATTTGGATCAAGGGGATAATTTGGTGATAGATTATACTTTATTTTTTACTGAGTTGGTGCATGTCACTCTATATCTCCTCATGAACGATTACATTAAGGATTTGAATTTTGAGATGGTCTTGAGGGTAGATATCATATCTATACTTATTATTCTCTATATAATAACCTATTTAGAGGTGGTTATGGTTGAGGGGGGATTTACTGAAAATAAAACTCTCTATGGTGTTATTTTAGTGTGTGGAAGACAAAGTTCTTTTTCAATATATAAGTAGAAGAGGGATGAGTCTCAGTGAGGTAGTGGTAAGAGTGTCCAATAGGTATTAAGTTTAGTTCCTATGGGTTTTTTGGATAATAATCCCATTATCTTTTATCATTGGAATTTATTTATTGATCATATTCAAGGTTCTAGTTGACTATTATTAACGTAGGTTTTATCTCCTTATGATGGGAGAACATAGGTATTTTATGGTGAGTGGGATTCATGATCAGGGAGGGAAGGACTGGTTAATTTGGAATTGTGGTTGATTTCATGCTAGTTTTCTAGGTTGTTTCTTGGTAATTATGAGTAGAGTTCAATGGGTGAACTTATAGTGGTCGTGGACAGGTGCCCAGATGTGTTTCTAGAGAAATTTCTGGGATTTATTCCCCAATGAGAGGTCTATATTTCTATTGATATTCTCCCTGGGATGAGCCTGATCACATTTCCATATTATTTAATGGCTCTGACTGAGTTAAAGGTGATAAATGTTCTATTAGATAATCTTGATGTAAATGGTTTTATCTATCCCAAAATTTCATCATGGCCTTTGCCAGTTCCATTTTCAAAGAATGCATATGGATGCCTCTGACTTTTTATATACTATCATAAGCTTAACTAGGTGACTGTGAAGAATAAATAATTTTCCCTACAATTGATGATCTCTTTGATTAGATCAGGGGAGACCGTTGGTTTTCAAAGATCAAACTAAGATTTGGGTACCACCTGATGACGGTTTAGTAATAGGATGTTCCAAATACCACTTTTGGAAGATGATATGGACACATCAAGTATTTTTTTATGTCATTTGGGCTTACCAATTTTCTCATGGTATTTATGGAATTGACGGAATGGATCTTCCATTTCTTTCTAGACTCTTTCATGGTTATTTTTGTGGATGAAATATTAGTGTATTACAAGGAATGAGAGTAACATTTAGACAACATGGAGGCTTTTTTTTGGTATTTTAGTGAGAACTGTCTATATTCCAAGTTTTCCAAGTGTTGTTTTTTTATTTAGGAAGTGAATTTTTTTAGGCCATGTGATTTATATGGAATGGGTTTTAGTGGATCTTGAGAAACTTTTATCATTCATGTATTAGGATCATCCTATGAATGTGTTCAAGATCTAATGATTTATAGTCTTGGGTGAGTATTATAGATGTTTCATTTAGGACTTATCCAAGATAGCTTATCCCTTGACAGCTTTGACTAGGAAAGGGGTGAATTTTGAATGGAATGATAAGTGACATAGTGATTTTAAGAAATTACATACCTATTTAACATTCACACCAATTTTTATTCTTCTTGAGCCTGGGTGAGATTATACTATGTATTTTAATGCTTTCAATGTGTTTTTGGGGTGTGTTATAATGTAGGATGACCATGTGGTGGATTATATATCATGAAATTTATGTCCACATGATTAAGATTTCCCCACCCATGACTTTGAATTGGCTTCCATATTACATGAGTTAAAGACATGGTGACATTACCTCTTTGGGGAGCTTTTTATAGTCTACTCAGATCATAAAATCTTGAAGTATATTTTCAACCAAAGGGACCTGGAAATAAAAAAAATTCTTAGATTATCTATATAATTTTCATTTTGATATTAATTACACACTTGGTAAGGGGAATGTGGTTATCAATGTTGTGAGAATGAATATTCCAGTGAAAGTAGTTTGAGAATCAATAGATGAATGGGGTCTTATGGGTTTGTTTGCTGATATAATATAGACATGTAGTAGGATATAGAGAGGGTTTTCTTAACCCACATGAAGGATAATCCCTCTTGTTTTTATCAGGTTGGGAGTGAGTGGGTATCTGACCATGAGAGTTATAAGATTAGTAGTGATTTAAATAGTGGTGAGACCTCACGTATTTGGTCTCAATCTCTTAGTGATTCCCTCCTTTTTCAGAAATGGTTGTTGGTTCGTATGAGCTTGAGGCAAGAAGTATTTCATGAGGTGCATCATTATAGTTAGTTCATTCACCCTAGTGTGACTGATATGTTTTATACCTTGATAGGTAGGTATTGGTGTCCCAGGATGATAAGTTCAATGGAAGATTTTGTCTCTTGGTGTTTAATTAGTCAGAGGATCAAATCTAAGAACCAGAGACTAGCTGGTTTATTGCATCCACCTCATGTTACAGTGTGGAAGTGGGATGAGAACTCTCTGGATTTTTTTATTGGGATACCTCACACTCTAAGTGGTAAATATAAAATATGGGTTATTTTTTATCATCTAACAAAATAATCCCACATTATTCCTATTAGGGAGTCGATGAAGGTAGAAGACCTCAGACACCTGTACATTCAAGAGTTCATTCAAGTTCATAGAGTGACCTCAGAAAAAGTGTCAAACTGGGATACATGTTTCACTTCTCAATTCTATAAGGGGCTCTAATAGGTTTTGGGAACTCAGCTAACATTGAGCACTACATATCAACCGTAGAAAGATAGCCAATCTGAATGGACCATTAAGAATCTATAGGATATATTGCAAGCATGAATTCTTGGTTTTTGGGGTTAGTGGTAAAGGAAACTACCATTGGATAATTTTTCTTATAAAAATAGTTTTGGGCCTCAATCTGGATGACCCCATTTGAGGCATTGTATGGCAAGTCATTCCAATCCCTGTTTTATTGGGCTGAGGTGGGTGAGATTTTCATGGTGGGACCGAGCCTCATATAGAAAATTACAGATATAGTTTAGCTGATTCAAAAAAGGTTAAAAATATATTAGAGTAACCATAAATCATTTGTTTTCTATCATCACCACATGTTATAGTTTTAGGTTGGTGATCAGGCGCTTCGTCAGATATCTATTTTACTGGGACATCATCACTTGGGTAATAAGAAAAATCTGGCACCGCGTTATGTCAGTTAATTTCGTGGTGTAGAGTGTATTAGGAAGGTATCCAATTGGTTGGAGTTTCCACCATGGTTGACCTTGATCTATGAATCCTTCCATGTTTCTCAAGTAATGAGATACCACCCAGACCCATATCATGTGTTAGAGTGGGAAAAAATTTGATTTTGATCCTGATACCACCATTTTAAAGTAGCCAATTCATATCCTGGATTATCAGAACAAGGTTCCCCATGGTAATTTGATACTATTGGTCTTTGTACTTTTTAAGTTAGGTAGAGATATCCAAGATACATGGTAGAAGGAAGATTTTGTGAGAGAGCAGTGCCCTCATCTATTTTCTTCCAAGGATGTATGAGGACTTTATGGGGGAAGAAAGTGTCATGGTGGGGAGTTTGTGAAACACATAAAGTAACTATTATGTCTAATTTTTAGTTTTATTTACCTTTTGGTTTGTTCCTATAGTTCCAAGATACTGGCGATTGAAAATGGTATTTTTTGGGAGAAACATACCATTTGTATTGTGAGTGCATGATTTTTTTAACCATGCGTCTAATCATGCAAGGGTTTTATAGGTTTGTATAGTAGTTTATTTCATATTTTTTCAAATAATGTATCTCCCAAGGGTAATTTTGTAGCTCATATTTCAAGGATACATTATCCCCCACATGGTTGGCGCATGGTTTTCTTAACTGTGTGACCAAACCACGTGGCCTATCCAGGTCACTTAAAAATTAATATTTTACCATTTTTTTCTTATCTATTTTACAACCCTTTTTCCATTATTTTGTTCCCCCCATAATGTGCAGTCCCTTATCATTGGTTTGGAAGATTATTCTCTACTCACCTGGTGGATCTCTCTTGGATTCTCAGTGATTTAGATTGAGTTAAGTCCAAATCTTCATGGTTTCTTCTTCCCTTCACCCTTCTCCGTGCTTTTTCTTCCTCTTTCATGGAATTATGGTATCCTGGATGGAGGGTTTTGCCGAATCTATGGTTTTAATAATGTATTTGGTTGTTTTTATTATTTATTAGGTGTGGGAGTCCTTGATCTTCTTATTCTATGTGGTCATCATTAATGGTAGTGAAATTAGAACCAAATCTGAGGTATGTGTCTCTAATTAAGGGTGTTTTCCATGGATTACCTTTAAATTATGAATCTCTTTTTGTTTGTGTTTTTATGATTTCCAAAGTAATGATTTATGGTTGATTTATATCACATTTTTTGTGTGTTTTATGAATTTTTTTTCAATTTGGTTCTCAAATAATGTTTTACAAATGGGGGTGGCATGTGTACACCTCAAGTGATGATAAAATGACTCAAATGGATTTTATAGATTTAAATGGATTTATAAAATTTTTTTTTAGAAATTTTTTACCTTGTGAAATGTATTTTAAATAAATTGGGGTTGTTTGTTTATGAAATTGGCTTGTGAATTGGATTTTCATGGAATTTAATTTATTTTTTATTATGATGCCATGGAGTATAAAATGGGTTAACTAGGGTGTGAGTGAGGGGTTTTATGAGGTACCATGAGAGCCTTTGGGAAAGAAGATCATGAGAGATTCCACTTTGGTTTCCAAGGTACCATGAGAGGATTTGGGTAAGAAGACCATGATAGCTTCCATTTTTTACTGAGAGACCATGAGATCTCTTGTATTTGGGCCTAGGGAAGACCATAAGAGCTTCCACTTTGCTTATCTAACTAGGATACTTTATTTAGAATCACTAAAATTAAAACGTTGTGGCTAGATCCATAGGTGTACTTACTCCGAACAGGTTTATTTGTAAGATTTATGCATTTTATTAGTTCCATGTTTGATGTGGTAAGATATATTATTACCATTTCCTTTTATGGGTTTATATGATAGTGATGTTATTCTCACCCTTGTTATGCCTTATTGGATACATTTAGAATGTTTTGTTGATTGGGCTTGGTTATTTATTTGAGATATGTTGATAATTGTTTTGTAAAACATGTTTTATTGAAATGGATAACCAAAGGTATTTTAAGGACTTATTTTAAAATGGTATGTTTTCAAAGTGGTTTATTTTTAAAAAGTGTTTTCAAACTAGTTTATTGGTTTGCATGGGTAAAATTTGTATCCTACTGGGATTTTTTCCTCACACCCAACATCTACCTTTGGGAATATGTAAACTTTGTTTTTTAGGACATAGGTAATGGAAAGGGCACCATGTAATATGGTGGATCTTCTTGATTACTAGTTTCTTGGGTTTTTTGGAGGAGATGTAGTCTCACAATGATCATATCGTGTTGATCCATTTTTGATATTATGAATCTATTGGGTTGTGTATTTTGATGTTATTGGTATTAGTCCCCTTTTGTTTTGTTTTGATCTATGACTTGAGATACCATGTATATGGACTTTAATGTCATGAATTATTTATGATGTTTAGTTTTGTTTATGGTATCTTATTTTTATTTGTTGAATTGATCTGGATGTCTTTTTATGCATGTTGAATGTGATTATATTGGTGTATTCGTTCCATTTTATGGATGGGCTATGTCTTTTTACTATGGGAAAAATCATTCCCAAGAGACTATTGGCTATGCCAAGTGCTTTTCACTGGCCCATGGTGATCGATAATGCACTTCAATCCTTATGATCGATCGACCCAGGTCACCTCATTACATGTTATCTATTTATAATTATTTAATTCAAATGAATGGATGTATCTTATGGAAAATAAGTTTTTATGGTTATTTTACACTACTTTTGGAAAACAAAGCTCCTCCCAAGATCTTCATATATCCATATGGATTACTCATTTATGAATTAAGTATCATATACCAAGCACAAGAAGATTGTTTTATCCAATAGATTTCCTTCTTCAATGAATATACCTTTTTGAAATAACTATCAAGTTTAAACCCATTAGATTTTTCGATGCATGTCTCTTAATTGATCACTCCATTAAAGAAATCCATATTCACATGAATTTGATAAATTATAAATATTTTTTAATTTAAAACAATAAAAAATATAAATATCCAAAAAACTATTCGTACAATCATTTCCTCAATATTTATACCCACAATTTGTGAATTATCTTTGCACAAAATTTGTGCCTTGTTTCTCACTACTATTTTAATTTCATTGAGTTTATTTACAAACACTTATTTTGTGAGAATTAAATTTTATATATGTATTATTCTCATTAATTCCCATATTTGATTCTTTTATATATAGTAATTTTTTTAATTTATTTTTTTAACCCATACTTTATATATTTATTCATCTTCAAAATTTATTGGATACATATGATATAGAAATTTACCTTTCACTATTCTTTATCCTCCATGTTTGAAACATGTAGTGATTTTTCACCAAGGATATTCAACTCATCAATTTTGACATACTTTTTTTTCTTTTCAAAAGGTGTTTACAAATGAACCTAACTATAACGACCCATACTTTACATACATTGCTAATACTTCAAAATTGAAGCACACTTATTACAACATATGCCAAAACCACAAAGGACCGTATAGGTATAGTGTCTTTAGAAACTGGGAAACATAAACAACTGGTTCATAAATCTTCTATAGTGTCTCCCATTTATTTCATCATATCTAGGGTCCCTTTTAGCATATTCTACTTAATATCCATCTTCCTGACCTGGGGAAAAGAAAACATACAAAAAGGGGTGAGCTCAAATGCTCAGCAAGGGAAAATAAAGGAAATAAAAATCATATCATATCTTTTTGAAAATTATAACCTGCAAAAGAGATCATAATATCTTAACATGGACTAAATCATAGAAGTGAAAATGAGATCCCCATAATCATAATATAAAACTTGAAACTTTGTGGCATGCACACATAATCATGGAAAATCATTTCTTGTTAGTCATGACTCATTTCCAAGACTATCTTAGCGGACAAAGTCCATTTCTGAACCGAGTTCACTCCTCGTTTCAGTCCTGTATCACTGAACCGAAATAACCTTCCGTTCCATCCATGTCTATCTCATGAGATATAAATCTTTACCCAATGCATTGGAGGGAGATATAGGTCCCACCCATCTTATAATGAATCCTTTCTTATATGTGCCACATAATCATAAATCATACATCATCGCATAACACATGTAACAAAAATGGGATTCTTGAAACATCATGACATCATAAAACAAATCATATAAGGTAAATGACTTCATAAAAATAATTCCCTCACAACATAATCAAATCAATGTAATAATAGGGATAAAAACAGAACCCTTTATTATCTTAGATGGAAAATAATTTTGATAAAACACTTGAACTCCATTCTTGAGGAAAATATCCTTTCTTCTTCAAAAACACTTTTCTTTTCTTAACATGTCATACAATTATAAACTAAAAGAAGTTGATTAAAAATAAACTTGAAAACTTGTAAAGGAAGCTTCTTGGAAATAATGTTTTAAAAATCCATTCATGCCGTATAAGTTAAAAAAACATTCTTCGTACTTTTGTCGGAAAAGTCAAAAAGTACCTCGTATGAAAAACGACAAAAGATTCCTTTCATATCTTTTACTAAAAACTCACCGAAGGGTAAAATTGGATTTAAACAATTGTAGGTGAATGGAAATAATATTACATATTGAGGAAACATGGATGTGTATGATAAAATACACCCCAGTAAATACCAAAGTATAAACAATCTCGGATAAAAATGAGATTGTGATATTTCCCCTTACCTTAGGTCCGATTTGCTTTGTACGTGTATGAAGCTCCTGTATAATGGTTTAAATAATGTTATTGACTTATTACAGAATCATACATATTGATATGATATCATATATGGTCATATTCTTAGCTTCTTATTAGTAATATTTCATTGTTACTTGTTACTCGGGTCTTTATTGCCTTTTGTTCTTATGCATGTTTTTCCGAATAAATTCTTATTCTTCTTTTAAGGTTATAGATACCTTATATCCAGAATTGTATTAGTGTAACATATATCATATTTATTCATTCAATTCATTTATATAATTACTATGTAATGATGATCATGTAGAACGAGTCGCATCACATCGTGGAGACGGTATTCCGTACGTACGCACGAGTGATGATATCGTTCCTATGATCGTGGAATTGTATTGGAGTGTATGTATACTATTTCGGAATCAATATCACTTTTTAATAGTCATATATAGTCATTATTTACACCATTATACCCATCCAAGTAAGGTGGTGGTGGAAAATATATTACACCACGGCGTGGAGACGGTATTCCGTACGTACGCACGCGCGGTGATTTCATTTTTGCGTAGGATGGATAGAAGGTGAATTAGGGTTGTTTCATATTTATAATAACATATCATTATGTAAGTAATACTGATGTTATTAATTTATCATGAAACAACTAAAGAATAAGAAGTTGAAGAAGAAAGAAATTGAAAAGATCGGTAATGGATATTACCTCTTCTTTTAAACGCCTCTATGAATCCTCCAATTAGGGAACTAAGATTGGTCTTTGAAGAAGACCAGGACCTCTAGGATTATTCTAGGGAAGTGGATAAGGGATTTTTTCAGGGGTTTTCCGAGATTGGGTGCTCAAATTGGTGTGAGGAGGATGGGGAGGAGGTGCCCTTTTATAAGGGAGGAGAGGGGCACCTTAGGAATATCTCAAAATATTATTTTATATTAAAGTCAAAATCGGTTTATAATGGTTCCAAAGGGTCTTATTTCGAAGGTAAAGTGGGGATGGGTCGAAATCCTATCAACCAATAGGATTTAGACAAGTTTAGGTTATTATTTTAACCTTATCAATTAGATTTAACTCTAAGTTAAATAATTTAACTTTTACCGTGTCTTTTTGTTTTCTTACACTATATGGTTAATACACTTACTATAACATGCCAAACGAACCCCAAGTTGTTTATTATTAATATATATATCTTTATCTAAGTCATTTGGCCGAACCTTAGCTTTTTAGGTATAAAATAACAATTAATAATATAATATTTGATTTAAAAACTATTTTGTGTCAATTTTGACACTATTTGATATATGATTTTTGTGAAAGTCATAACAGAATTATATGTTCAAACCAAGTTGATTAAATCAACACTAATATATAATAGTAACCTATAAAATTAGTGGAATTCATAAAAAGTCTCAAATTACATTTATTTGGGCATTTATAACATCAATTATGTTAACATTTTCTTAAAAGGGTAATTATTGCATCATCGTTGTGTCATAAATAAATTAATTTATTTAAAGTCTAAAAATTATAAATAAAATATCATTATGTAGGAAATCTTTTTAACTTTCTAATGAATATTTATAATCGAATTTATCTTATGTATAAATCCATATTAAAAATGTTTTAGTTATTAAACTTTGATTTTAACTATTTTAACTATTCATTAAATAAAATAATATTAAATGTCATAATCTAATCCAAGTGGACCTAAATGGTCATATTATATTCATAAGGTTGTTTTTGGTCGAATTACACTTATCCAATAGAATTAGGACATGTGTTAGGGTAATAGTAATATCATAATTACCCTTAGTTACCCTATTTACTATTAACCGCGGTAAAAAAAGTAAAAAGTTACTATTCACAAAAAAATTATTTTTATCTCATTGAACCACATTTTACTTACTGATATCAACCGTGTCTGTTGGATTTTTGAAATTCCATTCACAGAAGCGGTAAAATTAAGTTTTATGCAAAATTCAGTTTTTAACCTACCACTTAGTGGTTTCACTATTCATCAAAAATTGAAAGTTTTCAGAAAAATACCAAAATTTCACCCTAGGCTAATTTCGGTATTCCGAATCCAAAAATGAAGTCCATTTTGAAAGATAAAATTTCAAAAAGTGGTTATTACTATTCATAACGGCTATTTTTAATAATATTTTAATAGCATATCGTCGTTTAGTGAAACTCGGTATTGCGTACAACGCAAGCTATCGAGGAAGGCTGCGATTGCGTGTAAAGTAAGCCAAGATACTATGTAGTGAAATATTCCTTTGATGATATATAAAAACAAAATATTACTCATAAAAATCTCAGGTGTTACATTCTACCCCCCTTAAAAAGAATTTCGCCCTCGAAATTTGTCACTTTGTAACAAACAGATGAGGATAATTCTCCCTCATCATATCCTCAAGCTCCCATGTAGCTTCTTCAAGTTGGTGGTTCCTCCATAAAATTTTCACCAATCGAGTGGTCTTGTTTCGTAGGACTTTTTCGCTACGATCCAGAATCTCTATCGGCTGTTCTTCATAAGAAAGATCTTGCTCCAGCGGTACAACTTCTGAGCTGAGTACATGTGAAGGATCAGGTATGTATTTTCTCAGGAGAGATACATGGAACACATCGTGAACTTGAGAGAGATTCGGTGGAAGCGCCAATCGGTAAGCTACCTTTCCAACATGATCCAGTATTTCTAAAGGATCGATATATCTAGGGCTCAACTTCCCCTTCTTTCCAAATCTCATAACCTTCTTCCAGGGAGATATTCGTAAGAACACTTTATCACCCACTTCAAACTCTAGGCCTTTTCTTCGATTGTCGGCATAACTTTTCTATCGACTCTGAGCTGCTCTTATGTGTTGTTGAATAGATCTGACCTTTTCTGCCATTTCATCAACGAGATCAGGTCCTAATAGCTTTCTTTCCCCAACTTCATCCCAGCAAGTTGGAGTCCTGCATTTCTTTCTATAGAGATCTTCATAAGGAGCCATCTGAATACTGGAGTGAAAGCTATTATTATAAGAAAATTCCACCAAAGGTAGGTGTTGATCCCAACCTCCTTTGAAATCCATAGAGCAAGCTCTCAACATATCTTCTAGGGTTTGAATTGTTCTCTCAGGCTGAACATCTGTCTGAGGATGATAAGCAGTGCTGAAACTCAACTCTGTATCCAGAGTATGCTGAAGACTTCGCCAGATGTTCGAGGTAAATCTCGGATCCCGATCAGATATAATAGAAAGTGGTACTCCATGCAATCTTACCACTTCCTTTACATATATCCTGGCAAGCTGATCTAGAGAGAAATCCTCTCTAATAGCAATGAAGTGTGCAGACTTTGTAAGACGATCAACTATGACCCAGATAGCATTATTGCCTTTGGATGTTTTAGGAAGTCCTGTGACAAAGTCCATAGTGATGTTTTCCCATTTCCATTCGGGTATGGGTAATGGTTGTAACATCCCCTTAGACTTCTATCTCTCAGCTTTAACTTGTTGAAAAACCAATCATCGAGAGACATATTCAGCAACATCTCTTTTCATGCCATCCCACCAGAAGTACTCTTCCTGGTCCCTATACATCTTCGTGCTTCCAGGATGAATAGAGAATGAAGAACTATGAGCCTCATCCAGCAGCTCTTTTTTTAATTTGGGGATGGGAGGAACACAAACCCGATTCCTGAACTTTATTATCCCATCACAATCAAGGTTGAATTCATGAACATTTCTCACCTTCTTTTGTAACTCTACATCTTCTTTCTGTGCCTCTTTAATCTTCACATGTATAGATGGTTGAGCATTCATTTGAGAAAGATAAGATTTTCCCCCTTCCATTATAATTCCAAGATCCATCCTTTGTAAATCCATAAATATTGTATCTTTTGTGATCCTCATCATGGATAAACTAGCATGGTCTTGTCGACTTAATGCATCTTCCACCTTGTTTGCTTTCCCAGGGTGGTAATGGATTGAGCAGTCATAATCCTTAATCAGCTCCAACCATCTTCTTTAACGCATATTCAGCTCCTTTTGTGTGAAAATATACTTTAAACTTTTATGATCAGTATAAATATCACACCTTTCACCATAAAGGTAATGCCTCCAAATCTTTAATGAAAATATTACCGCAGCTAACTCCAAATCATGTGTTGGGTAATTTTGCTCATGGATTTTCAACTATCGTGAGGCATAAGCTATCACCATATCATTTTGCATAAGAACACACCCCAATCCCTTCTTGGATGCATCACTGTAGATCACAAACCTTTCTCCACTACAAGGCAGTGTGAGCACAGGTGCACTGGATAACCTTCTTTTCAACTCCTTGAAATTCTCTTCACATTCCTCTGTCCAAACAAACTTAACTCCTTTCTGAGTCAACTTGGTGAGTGGATTAGATAATCGTGAAAAATCTTTTACAAAACGTCGATAATATCCAGCCAAACCAAGAAAACTTCGGATCTCAGTTACTGTTGTTGGTCTCGACCATCTTTCGATAACCTCTGTTTTTGCTGGATCCATAGATATCCCCTCTTTTGAGATTATGTGACCCAAAAATGCAACTTTTTTAAGCCAAAATTCACACTTGGTAAATTTGGCATAAAGCTTCTCCTTTTTTAGGGTCTTCAATATAATTCTCAAGTGATCTTCATGCTCTTCCTTTCTCTTTGAATAGACAAGAATATCGTCTATAAAGACTACCACAAATTGATCAAGATATTCTCTAAAGACTCTATTCATTAGATCCATGAAGATAGCAGGGGCATTAGTAAGACTAAATGGCATCACTATAAATTCATAGTGTCCATACCTTGTAGGGAAAGCCGTCTTTGGTATATCCTCCCTTTTGACCCTTAATTGATGATACCCTGAACGAAGATCAATCTTGGAAAAGTATTGAGCTCCGCGTAGTTGGTCAAATAAGTCATCAATGCGTGGGAGAGGATATTTGTTCTTGATAGTGATCTTGTTAAGTTCTCGATAATCAATGCAGAGTCTCATTGATCCATCTTTCTTCTTAACAAATAGAACAGGTGCTCCCCAAGGTGATGCACTAGGGCGTATGAATCCCTTATCAAGATTCTCTTGGAGTTGCTTCTTCAATTCCTGCAACTCAATTGGGGCCATTCTATAAGGTGTCTTTAAAATAGGCAAAGCACCCGGTACGAGTTCTATTGAAAACTCAACTTCACGATTTGGTGGAAGACCCGGTAATTCCTCCGAAAAGACATCATCAAACTCCCGTGCGATGGGAATATTCTTAATCGTGGGTTTCTCACCAACCATTTGAGATAAATAACCTTCATTTAGTGGAATCAAGACCCATAAGATGGAAGGAATTTCCACTGGAAGGTTATATTCATCCTTGCATCAATAGACGATCGTAGATTGATCTGGAATATGAAATCTGACTTCCCTTCTTTGGCAATTGATATGAGCTCCATGTAGAGAAAGCCAATCCATGCCAAGAATCACATCAAATTCCACTATAGTAAGGATCACAAGATTTGCAGGAAGCACTTTCCCACAAACTTCAATCAGAGAATAATTATAAACTTTTGATGCGACTGTTGTGCCATTAGGTGTTGTCACAGCTAACTCAACATCTAATTGTTGAGGTAATACGGTGATACCCTTAGAAAATTTTTCAGAAATAAAAGAGTGGGTGGATCCATAATCAAATAAAAAAATTTCTACTTTAGAGTGGATGGTAAGTGTACCTTTCACCACATCGTTATCGTACTCCACATTGCTAATAGAAATTTCATGTGACTTTCCTTTGTCTTTATCCTTAAGAGTTTGTTGACGTCGACCATCATCATCAACCCTTGGATTTGGTCATTGATTGGCATAATGACCCATCTCCTTGCACTTGAAACATTGAAGTGTAGTAGGTTCATTCTGTGTATCCCTTCCTTTGTTTGCATCATTAGACATCTTCTTCCCATTATCATGGCATTCAAATGCCCTATGACCTTCCTTTCCACATTTGAAACATTTACTTGTCCCTTTAAGACAACTCCCTCCATGTTTCTTTCCACACTTTGAGCATAAGGGAAAGCTCATATTCTTTTCATTGTGCTCTTTATATTTTCCTTTTAATTCCATTTTCCTCTTCTTATCAAACCCATATGATTGATGGGTTACTCCAATCTCCATCTCAACTTTGAGAGCACATCGAACGATTTCCTCGTAGCTATTGAAGTCCCTTATGGATAAGGCCCTTCGAAGACTTGGTTTTAAGCCACTAAAGAATCGATCGATCTTACTCTCAGGTTGGATAATAATACCAGAAGCGTACCTTGCAAGTCTTGTAAAATTTGCTTCATAGGTACCAACAGATTCATCATCCTTTTGCTTCAGTTCGAGAAACTCTTTCTCCATCTTTGTTCGGAGAATACGAGGGAAGTACTTATTGAAAAATAAGTTCTTGAACTCGTCCCATTCCATGGACTCAATTTCATCCCTTTGCCGCGTATTCTTAATAAGATTCCACCATTGATCAGCATCACCTTCCAAACGATACACCGCTAAGATGACTTTATCATGCTCAGAACATTGAAGAACTGAAAATATCTTTTTAGTAGTACTAATCCATTGTTCAGCAACTAATGGATCAGTAGACCCGCTGAATGAAGGTGGACACTATCTCATGAAGGATTCAACAGAATGTTGCTCCTTCCTTTGCTCGTTTGGAAATCCTGCATGATTCATAGCTTGAGAATGTTGTGTGAGCATGGCTACAAGATTTTGCATTCCATCTCCCATAACGTTTGGTTGCTCAGGGGGGCAATCATTGCATTGCCCGTCGCATTCCGCATTAACACGGTTCCTCCGGGTTCCAGCCATTGACTAAAACCAAGAAGAATAGTGTGAGAAACACTAATTATAATAGGAAAACCACATAATCAAGAATAAAATTTCACACTTAAGGTCTTATCCTAGGGTATTCATGGCCATTTCTAAACCACTAATATTGTGTTCTATTCTTAGAATTATCCTTAGGGTTCTTACGAAGGATTTCGCATCCTAGTTCTCAAAGGTTGACTATACCTTTCCTCTAATACCAACTATAACGACCCATACTTTACATACATTGTTAATACTTCAAAATTGAAGCACACTTATTACAACATATTCCAAAACCACAAAGGACCGTATAGGTATAGTGTCTTTAGAAACTGGGAAACATAAACAACTGGTTCATAAATCTTCTACAGTGTCTCCCATTTATTTCATCATATCTAGGGTCCCTTTTAGCATATTCTACTTAATATCCATCTTCCTAGCCTAGGGAAAAGAAAACATACAAAAAGGGGTGATCTCAAATGCTCAGCAAGGGCAAATAAAGGAAATAAAAATCATATCATATCTTTTTGAAAATCATAACCTGCAAAAGAGATCAAAATATCTTAACATGGAATAAATGATAGAAGTGAAAATGAGATCCCCATAATCATAACATAAAACTTGAAACTTTGTGGCATACACACATAATCATGGAAAATCATTTCTTGTTAGTCATGACTCATTGACAAGACTATCTTAGCGGACAAAGTCCATTTCTGAACCGAGTTCACTCCTCGTTTCAGTCCTGTATCACTGAACCGAAATAACCTTCCATTCCATCCATGTCTATCTCATGAGATATAAATCTTTACCCAATGCATTGGAGGGAGATATAGGTCCCACCCATCTTATAATGAATCCTTTCTTATGTGTGCCACATAATCATAAATCATACATCATCGCATAACACATGTAACAAAAATGGGATTCTTGAAACATCATGACATCATAAAACAAATCATATAAGGTAAATAACTTCATAAAAATAATTCCATCACAACATAATCAAATCAATGTAATAATAGGGATAAAAACAGAACCCTTTATTATCTTAGATGGAAAATAATTTTGATAAAACACTTGAACTCCATTCTTGAGGAAAACATCCTTTCTTCTTCAAAAACACTTTTCTTTTCTTAACATGTCATACAATTATAAAATAAAAGAAGTTGATTAAAAATAAACTTGAAAACTTGTAAAGGAAGCTTCTTGGAAATAATGTTTTAAAAATCCATTCATTCTGTATAAGTTAAAAAAACATTCTTCGTACTTTTGTCGGAAAAGTCAAAAAGTACCTCCTATGAAAAACGACAAAAGATTCATTTCATATCTTTTACTAAAAACTCACTGAAGGGTAAAATTGGATTTAAAAAATTGTAGGTGAATGGAAATAATATTAAATATTGAGGAAACATGGATGTTGATGATAAAATACACCCTAGTAAATACCAAAGTATAAACAATCTCGGATAAAAATGAGATTGTGATATTTCCCCTTACCTTAGGTCTGATTTGCTTTGTACGTGTCTGAAGCTTCTGTATAATGGTTTAAATAATTTTATTGAATTATTACAGAATCATACATATTGATATGATATCATATATGGTCATATTTTTAGCTTCTTATTAGTAATATTTCATTGTTACTTGTTACTCGGGTCTTTATTGCCTTTTGTTCTTATGCATGTTTTGCCGAATAAATTCTTATTCTTATTTTAAGGTTATAGATACCTTATATCCAGAATTGTATTAGTGTAACATATATCATATTTATTCATTCAATTCATTTATATAATTACTATGTAATGATGATCATGTAGAACGAGTCGCATCACATCGTGGAGACGGTATTCCGTACGTACGCACGAGTGATAATATCGTTCCTATGATCGTGGAATTGTATTGGAGTGTATGTATACTATTTCAGAATCAATATCACTTTTTAATATTCATATATAGTCATTATTTACACCATTATACCCATCCAATTAATGTGGTGGTGGAAAATAGATTACACCACGGCGTGGAGACGGTATTCCGTACGTACGCACGCGCGGTGATTTCATTTTTGCGTAGGATGGATAGAAGGTGAATTTGGGTTGTTTCATATTTATAATAACATATCAGTATGTAAGTAATACTGATTTTATTACTTTATCATGAAACAACTAAATAAGAAGAAGTTTAAGAAGAAAGAAATTGAAAAGATCGGTAATGGATATTACCTCTTCTTTTAAACGCCTCTTTGAATCCTCCACTTAGGGAACTAAGATTGGTCTTTTAAGAAGACCAGGACCTCTAGGATTATTCTAGGGAAGTGGAGAATGGATTTTGGCAGGGTTTTGCCGAGCTTGGGTGCTCAAATTGGTGTGAGGAGGAGGGGGAGGAGGTGCCCTTTTATAAGGGAGGAGAGGGGCACCTTAGGAATATCTCAAAATATTATTTTATATTAAAGTCAAAATCGGTTTATAATGGTTCCAAAGGGTCTTATTTCGAAGGTAAAGTGGGTATGGGTCGAAATCCTATCAACCAATAGGATTTAGACAATTTTAGGTTATTATTTTAACCTTATCAATTAGATTTAACTCTAAATTAAATAATTTAACTTTTACCGTGTCTTTTTGTTTTCTTACACTATATGGTTAATACACTTACTATAACATGCCAAACAAACCCCAAGTTGTTTATTATTAATATATATATCCTTATCTAAGTCATTTGGCCGAACCTTAGATTTTTAGGTATAAAATAACAATTAATAATATAATATTTGATTTAAAAACTATTTTGTGTCAATTTTGACACTATTTGATATATGATTTTTGTGAAAGTCATAACAGAATTATATGTTCGAACCAAGTTGATTAAATCAACACTAATATATCATAGTAACCTAGAAAATTAGTGTAATTCATAAAAAGTCTCAAATTACATTTATTTGGGCATTTATAACATCAATTATGTTAACATTTCTTTAAAAGGGTAATTACTACATCATCGTTGTGTCATAAATAAATTAATTTATTTAAAGTCTATAAAATATAAATAAAATATCATTATGTAGGAAATATTTTTATCTTTATAATTAATATTTATAATCAAATTTATCTTATGTATAAACCCATATTAAAAATGTTTTAGTTATTAAACTTTGATTTTAACTATTTTAACTATTCATTAAATAAAATAATATTAAATTTCATAATCTAATCCAAGTGGACCTAAATGGTCATATTATATTCATAAGGTTGTTTTTGGTCGAATTAAACTTATCCAATAGAATTAGTACATGTGTTAGGGTAATAGTAATATCATATTTACCCTTAGTTACCCTATTTACTATTAACCGCGGTAAAAAAAGTAAAAAGTTACTATTCACCAAAAAAATATTTTTATCTCATTGAACCACATTTTAATTACTGATATCAACCGTGTCTGTCTGATTTTCGAAATTCCATTCACAGAAGCGGTAAAATTAAGTTTTATGCAAAATTCAGTTTTTAACCTACCACTTAGTGGTTTCACTATTCATCAAAAATTGAAAGTTTTCAGAAAAATACCAAAATTTCACCCTAGGCTAATTTCGGTATTCCGAATCCAAAAATGAAGTCCATTTTGAAAGATAAAATTTCAAAAATTGGTTATTACTATTCATAATGGCTATTTTTAATAATATTTTAATAGCATATCGTCGTTTAGTGAAACTTGGTATTGCGTACAACGCAAGTTATCGAGGAAGGTCGTGATTGCGTGTAAAGTAAGCCAAGCTAGTATGTAGTGAAAGATTCCTTTGATGATATATAAAAACAAAATATTACTCATAAAAATCTCGGGTGTTACACTAACCAACTTTTTCTTTATCTTATGATTCAATCTCATAGTCTTCCTATATAGGTTTCAATAATGTTCTAAAAATTCATCCTCATATTATTCAAGATATTAATTCTCAATTTCATGTTGTGAAATACTTCTCTTAGATTTTTATTCCACAAGATACATCACATCTTTTCAAAACTATTATTATTATTTTAATGTTCTTAATGCTTTTAATATCTATAAATTAGCTATTTTTCACATCCAAATTTTAACTACTAAATAATAAAATATCATACTGTAAAAATCCATCATTGTTATAGGTGGTTTTTGTTTATCATGTTATTTATTACATGTGAAATGTCTTAATAACCACTAAATATAGTGGTGGTTTATGTTTCATACAAATGAATTTGATTAAAATAAAAAAAATAGAAATATAATTCTATGAAAAAATTGATATGGGTGAACTTAAATTAGAAAATGGAAAAGAAAATGGATATGAGTATTTTACACACTCCGACCCATGTTGGACTATGTGTAAGGGTAAAATACCACCCCTGAATCCTCTTTATTATGAAATAAAGAAATAAATAATAATATAAGAGAATTAAAAACACACATAGTACTGTATAAGTTATCTAAGGTATAGATTTTGCTATACTAGGTAGCAGTGATCAACTATTCCATGGGGACTTAGCCTATTCTATAATCTTGGATAAACATTTCCAATGCACCTAAACAAAAAAAATACATCAAATTAAAAATTCATAACCAAAGAAAAGATGAATAACTTCTACATATTTAGGCTATCCTATCAAGAATCTAGTTATTCCTTAGAAATGAGAAGAACACCTACATCAAAAAATTTCTCATTTCTACAAACTATTGTCCTCGTCAGGATCACTAAGTAAAAACCATTAATCTATAAGAAAAAGGTACATCAAGGATCATCAAGAACCATGTATTAAGAACTTAAGATTAATGTGAAGGATAAATTCTATTAATCCCTATCACTACTAGATAAATGGGTAATTGTGATAGGTTAATTGCAACAAGGAAAGACCCATCATAAATAATCCTGTGGAGTCAATTATTTGATACTGGTGGCCTTTTCCATCACAAATAAATATTATTTTTAATAGGGAATGTAAAACTTTGGAAAATAATTTTAGTGTTCATGTGCACCATTCCTTTAATGGTTATCCCTTCAAGGCCTTTTGTGATGGATAAAAAATATGTCACAAAAGGCCCTCGAAATTATCTTTAGTGACAGAATAAAACTAGTTTATATTAAAAAATGATTTTAACCACATGAACCCATTTATCCTCCACTCCTCCCTCATTCTCCCCATAACTCTTGTCATAAAACCCTCAGATAGATAATCCCTAGAAACATCCATTATACCTAACTTATTGCATATTTGGGTTCAAATTCCCTAGGTATAAACTTCAATTCTCTTCTATTTCATTATTTTTATGATTTCCCATTTAATCTTCCAAAAATTGGTTTGGTAAAAACACTAGGTCAAAAAATTACCTAATTTTTATGGATTATTTAGTATTTAGGGTTACTGTAATTTTATTATTCCCTATTTGGGTGTCCACAAACTCTGCATGAGTTAATTTTAATTGATTTTAGGTATTTTACTCATTATTTAACGTTTATATTTAATAGATTTTTCGGTTTGGTATTTAGGGTTACTATAAGTTTATTATTTTATGTTATTTTTAGAAATATTATTATTGTGGAAATTATATAGGGATATTTGATATTGAAAAGTTTATATAAATCTATTTAATTGATCGATTGTATTGCATGCTTAAGGTGATATAATTTTTGATGAATTATGATAATAATTGGATTATGGTCGTGATGTTAAACCATTTTTTATTGTTATATTATGATTGGATTTCATTTAATTATAACATGAGAATATAGTTTTGTAAACATTTGGATATATATATATATATATTAACTTGTGAATATACATATATTAACGTTTTAAAAAAGTGTGTAAGATTTTGGATGTGTGTGTGTGTCTATAGATTTGATATGTATATTTTATTTAAAAAAATTATATATATATTTTATGTATATATATTTTATGTATATATATTTTATGTATATATATTTTATTAATAAATCATGTAATAAATATATATATATATATATTAACATGTGAATATATGTGTGTGTGTGTGTGTGTTTTAAAACAAATGTGTAAGTTTTTTGATGTGTGTGTGTAGATTTGATATGTATTTTTTTTTTAAAATTGTGTCAAAATATATTTGATGTATATATATATTTGATTAAAAAATCATGTAATATATATATATATATAAACATGTGCATTTTAAGAAAACGTATAAGGTTTTTGAAATGTGTGTGTGTGCATTCACACATTCACATGTATGTATGTATGTATTTATAGATTTGATATGTATATTTGTTAAAAAATGTGTAAAAATATATTTGATTTATATATATTTGATTAAGAAATCATCTAATATATATATATATTAACATATGAATATAAATATATAAAAAAATTTAAAAAATTTGTAATGTTTTTGATATATATATATATATATTAACATAGGAATATACATATATAAACGTTTTTAAAAAATGTGTAATGTTTTTTATATGTGTGTGTGTGTGTGATGTTATATGTATATTTGTTTAAAAACGTTTAAAAATATATTTGATGTGTGTGTATATATATATATATATATATATATATTTGATTAATAAATTGTGTAATATATATATATATATTAACATATGAATATGTATATATAAATGTTTTAAAAAAAGTGTAATGTTTCTTATGTGTTTGTGTGTGTTTATATGTGTTTATATAGATTTGATATATATATATATATATATATATATTAAAAATGTATAAAAATATATTTGATGTATATATATTTGATTAGGAAATCATGAAATATATATATATATATAACATATATTAACAAGTGAATATACATATATAAACTTTTAAAAAACATGTAAGGTTTTATATATATATGTTTATATATATATATATATATTTGATATGTTTATTTATTTAAAAAATGTATAAAAATATATTTTATGTATATATATTTGATTAATAAATTATATAATATATCTATATATAACACATGAAATAAATAGGAAATGAGTGTTTTATGAAAATGATGAGAAAATCAATTTAAAGAAAAAAAATTTAACAAAACATTTTTTTATAAAAAATGTTATAAAAAAATATTTTAATGAAAAAATAATAACAATTAGAAATAAGTAATATTTATTTAAAATATAGATACTAAAAATTACTAAAAATTGTTTAATATATTGTAAAAAATATTAAAAAATACTAACAATTATTAAAAAAAATTAATAATTAGTACTTAGTAAAAAAAGTTAGTAATAATTTAAATAATTGGTAATAATCATTAATAATTTGTAAATATTGAAAAATTATGATAATTTGTAATAAATTGTGCCTAAAATATATATTAAACACTAATTATATATAATTAAAATATAAAAATAATTTATAATTAGTCACAATGAGTAGTAATTATTATTATTTCTGTCGTTTTTATATATAATTATAGAATTTTAAAGTCGACAATAGATTCTATTATATGCTCATGATTGGATAAATCGTTGAAAAAATCCTAATGGATCTGGTATAAATTATATCTACAATGAGGGTGTTGAAACATTTATATCATTTGCATCATCATATTCATAATTTGTTTCTAAAGGAATAATTAAATTTCCATGTAAGAAATGTGATATTAATAGATTGAAACATTTGACAATTTTGTAATTCATCTACTATGTATGGTTTTAAGAAAGATTATATTTTTTAGCATCAATATGGTGAATGGATTCAGTAGAAAATGTGAATTTTTTTGGTTCTAGACCCATAATTTCAAACAATATTACATGTGTATGTTGGCCTATCTATTTAGGAAATAACAACTCAAAATGATATTTCAAATGCTAAATTAGAACCTCCTCAATTTTATAATTTGTTGAAATTTTCTAAGGATACCATATATCCAAGATTCCATATAATAAAACTTGATGTTGTTACAAAATTTTTGGATATTAAATCAAATTTTGAAATGTTAAATAGTTGCTTCAAACAAATATTTTCTTTATTTATATCATTGCTTCCTAAAGTAAATACAATACCTATATTTTTTTTATGAAAGTAATAGGTTGGTCTGTAATTTGGGTCTTAGTTATCATAATATCCATGCATGTTCAAATGACTACATCTTATACTACGGTGACTATGAATCATTAGTTAATTGTCCAACATGTGTAGAATTGAGGTATATAGAGGCATAACAAGGAAAGTCTATATTTTCTATGAAATAGTTGAGTTATATTCAAATTACACCTCATTTACAGTATTTATTTATGTCTCGCAACATAGTTGAATTGATGATGCTAACTAAATCAAAATTTTCTATTAGTAAAATCTTAAATCATTCATGTGAAGGTGATTCATGGAAACACTTTGATTAGATGCATATTTCTTTTACTTAATATCCTTATAACATACAGTTGGGTCTTTCTACTAATGGTTTTAGTCCATTTAGTGCTTACGAAATTCAATATTCTTGTTGTCCTATTTTCATTACTCCTTACAACTTACCTCCATATATATTAATAAAGGAATTATATATATATATGGAGTTATTAATTCAAATACTACCAAATAAGAATATCAATGTTTATTTGAATTCACTAATTTACGAGTTAATTTTATTATGGAGAAATGGTGTAACTATATTTTATATAGTTACAAATTATAATTTTACACTAAAGGTCGCATTAATGTGGGTGATCAGGGACTTTTGGAATATAATATGTTATTTGGATAGAGTACACATGGTCTAAAATCAAGTTTGTATATCATGGATGAGAACAAAGAATTTATGCTTTGAAATAGGAGAAATATTAGTTGTTTTGACTTTCATCAGATATTTATTCCTACAGATCACCCTTTTCGAAGGAATAGAAATAATTTTAAGAAATGTATAATTGAAAGAGATTATCCTCTAGTAGTGCTCTTAGGTATTTAGGTAAAATCTATTATAACTACATTACCTCCTATTACTTTTGAACAAACCATAAACAAACAAAATTAAATGGTTTTGAGATCGGTCATAATTGGATAAAATAGAGTATTTTTTGGGACTTTCCATATTGGCCTGATTTTTTTTAATATCACATGCTAGATGAAGTGTCTATTGAGAAGAATGTTTTTGATAACATGTTTTATACTATGTTGGACACACCTAGTAAAAACAAAGATAATTTAAAGGCGTGATTAGATTTTGCCCAGATTTATAGACATCCTAAAATTGAATTATTTGAAGATAAAATATCACACAATTTAATGAATCCAAAAGAAACATAAACATTTCCTAAATAAATTCATTTATTATTCTATCAATGGATTATATATTTGAGGTTACCAGATGATTATGCTACAAATTTTTCTCATGGCATTAGAAATGGACATATTACTGGGTTAAAAGATTAGGACTTTCATGTCATAATGGAAATATTATAGTCTTTTAGTCTTAGAGTGTTATTAAATTCTTCAATATGGGATGGGTTTACAAAAATATCATATCTATTACAAGATATTTGCGTTTCAGAATTTGATCATAATGCATTGAGTATTCTTTAAGAATATGTTGTTTTATTTTTATGTAAATTGGAGAAAATATTCCCACCGGCCTTCTTCGACTCAATGGAATATTTAATATTTCATTTTTCTTATGAAGTTAAATGTTGAAAACTAGTACAATTCTAATGGATATACCCATTTGAGATATATATGCAAAAAATAGAGAAGAAAATATGTAGCAATGCATCAGTTGAACAGTAAATTGAAAAGGTGTACTTATAGGAGGAAATTTTAAATTTGTGCTCTTATTATTTTAAATAAGAATATCATTGAAAGTATAATCTCATGGGTCATAATGTGGAAAATGTTTATAATTTCATATACCATCAATTGTCATATTTTAATTATAAAAATATTGGATTTAGTGGTTATCATGAAAGATGGATTTCAAATGAATAACTACACAGAGATCGTACATATGTTTTACAAAACTGTGAAGAAATAACACGATTTGTGCAGTAAACACTAATTTTATTATATTTTTTAATTTTTTATAATAGATATATTTATTTACATTATTTTTTTATAGACTATATGATAAATATATCAAAAAAAATTTAGAAAAATTACCCCTGCTGCTCTTGAAGAATGACATCAACAAAATTTTTCATATTGGTTCCAAATACTGGTAAGTTAAGTTAATTTTTATGGAACATTAAATTAATTTTTTAATGATATGTATTATTAGTGGTTTTTATTTTTTATAAGAAATACAACATGAATATAAAATTTATTATTGATTATGTTTTCTCAAAAACCCTCTATCGAAATTAATAAAATCTTATAATGGGTATGTGGTTAATGAGTTTTGATTCTATAAATGAATATATGGTGATCAAATAAATAAATGAATAGTGATTTTTTTTAAAGGATCTCATCATAATTAAAGTAAAGTTGTCTTTTATTGTATATTGTAATAAATAATTGAGTTATGTTATATGGGACCAAATTATGTAACAATATTTAAATGTTATTTCCTTAATACTGATCGAGGGTTGCAAGTTCGTCCACAACATGGAGTCATTGACATTAAATATAATAATATTCTTGCATCAAATGAACCATTTATATTGGAACATTAACCACATCAAGTTTATTATAAAAATTACTATGATATTTTGAGAGATTTGAATGACTGATAGAGTGTAATAAAAATGAAATCCCATGAGAATCAATTTCTTCAAAAATAAAATGTTTCTATGGAAGTGAAAGATATTAAAAGTTTTCAAGAAAATCCCCAAGAATATATCTTACCTAATGAGATATAAATATATATGATGAAACCCTCCAATTTAGGACCAATGATATTGATAATGTTGATAGTGTAATAAGGGATGATGAAATTGAAATTCATATGGAAGCTGAAAATGATGAAGATGAATATGAAGACATTTTGATCGATGAAGATGAGTAAGAAGATAATAAATAAAGTATTATACTTAGGTATTTGTTAATTTATTATATTTTATATTTTCATTAATAATTATTTATAGGTAAAAAAAATTATTTCAAATGGTTGGTCCTGATGATCAATTTTGTTCCTTCATTAATTCCAATAATTATTAGTTTTTTATATTTAATATTTGTATTAACAATTATTTACCAATAATAATATTATATTCTTCATGGTATTTATTTGTTTTTTATATTTGATATTTATATTAACAAATATTTATAGGTTAAATTATTATATTATGGTATTTATTTACATGTAATTAGTATATTCTGGTATTTGTTAGTTTTTCATATTTGATATCTATATTAATAATCATTTATAGGTAAGATTTAAATTCTAGAATTTATTATTATTTTATATTTTATATCTGTATTAACAATTTTTTATAGGAAAATTATTTTTTCAGATGTATAGAGACTCTCTAGATGATTTATTTTATTCTCTTGCTAATTCTAGACTTGTCAATGATGAGGTCAATTCATCTGGTCTACAATATGTTGTGTCTATTAGGAGGGGTGCATCCTTTTATGATTGATGATTTTAGATCCTTTTCTAGAGTTATGTCCATATCTTGATTTTTATCCTATTTTATGGATGTATGTTCAATTTTTTAATGTTTTTATATTATATTAAGTTTTTATATTGATTTTGGTAATTATATTCTGATTATTTGTTTTTATTTTCATATTTTTCTCATTTATCTATTGCTCATGATAATGTGATTCTAAGAAGTTATTTTTCTATACCATGGGCACCATGGTATCAGGTTCTCATTGTCATTCATCGGCATATGTTCATCCACTGGATTGTACGTTTTTAAATAATATATTTTATTTTATATTTATTTAATTAGTAACATGTTTTTTAAATTTTCTTAAAGAATTTATGGTCTCTGATTAATAATAGCTTGAAATATCATATAGTCATGGTATATTTGTATACATGAATATTTTCATCAGTTTTTACATAGCCTAAGAAAGTAAGACTTGTATAGGGCTTCTGCTACTATAGTCAAATAGTCTTACTTCTCTCATGAACCTGAATACATCTCAACTCAGGTATAGGATGGACTATGCTCCTATTTGGTAAGAGAGACTTTTAGGAGAGGGTCAATATCTGGATGTGAGAATCAAAGGAGGTAAGAGATCATACATAGTGGTTGGAGTCGTGAATTTGGTATACATTGATGACATATGGTAAGTAATATTATTTATTAATGTATATATACTTTAAATGTAAAATTTTTATTATATTATATAAGTTACTTGTATAGACTCTATTTTATCCTTGTAAGAATTTGAAATATATTAAGAAATATTTTTAGTGTCAGTCGCTAAGACGGTACGATATTTCGAGGCACAGTGAGCCCATAATTGATATTTTAAAAATATTAATTATATTAATATCATGTGTGAATATATTTTCAAAAATAATGGAATATATCCTGAACGGATTCTTGAATAAAATATCAAATACCATATTTGAATCCAAGGTGTGGGTTTTAATCTTAGAACAACCTAAGGTTAGTCGGTTTCAGGTATCCGGTTGAGGCAGTCATTAGCAAGTGCGTTTAGTTAAAATAAATAAATAAATTATTTGTTTTTTTATTAAATGAACTAATTAAATCCTCTATAAATACTCTATTATAACAATTCTATAGGGTTATCCACATAAACACTAAGAGAATTTAGAGGAGATATGATGACCTTTATTGACCAATTGACTTTGAACAATGATTAATGATAGGATTTAGGTGGATTGATAGACAAAAAATGCAACAGATAATCCTCATTGTTGGAAAATGTGTTATTCACCAAAAATTGATCCATAATCAAGGTAGGTCTTATCAATTACAGCTCCCACCCTTTATTAAACATTTTATCATGGATATTTGATTATTTTCTTCTGAATTTGTGTATTTCCCACCCTTTTCATAAGCTCATTTTCATATTAAATTGTTATAATAAATTAATTTGTTTATACCATGATCTCACCCTAGATTCCACACTATACAATTTTTGTCTAATAAAACTTAGAAAATGATATTTATCACCCATGTTATGGTGCTTTTCCCCCATCGTTCTTTGTGTTATTTGAGGTTGTCCTATGGGTCGCAATTCAACTTTTCTGTATTGGGTTTGATAGTGATTAAACCCTTGATTTCATGGAGGTTGTGAAAATGGTGATTGGGATAGAGATTTACATACTAGTTGAGGCTTGTTTTGGGATACGTGTGATGATTTTTGTAGATCTAGGATTCAATATGACCGACGGGTGACGGGAGGCGTGTGGAACACATGATGTACCACCACAGGTGATTAAGATCTAATTTTTGACCACTAGAGGGCCAAAATATGTGACTGAAGGAAAACACCACTGGTTTCAAGTGGTAATATGGTGGGAATAGTATTGGTTACCACATATATAGAATGTTTGTATATATTGCCTTTGATTCTATGAAAATCCTGACTACACAGCATGTATTGGGATAAACACACATCGTATAGTCACCCGGCTATAGTTTCTAGGGTTTTAAGAAAAAGATAATGATCTTGCACCATGCGGTTGGGCAACATGTTGTGTGACCCTCCCTGATTATCCAGGTTGTGTGCTAATTTTACATGCCCAGTACCCCATGTGATAGAATAAGGTGTGTACTCTGGGAGTAAAAAAGCATGTACTGGTACCCAAGCATGGATAGGTACATAGGCAGGTGCACAACATGGAGTAACAGACACTGGAAGGTCCAGGAGAATATGGGAACCCCTTCGGTGGTTGATAAATTCCATATGGGTCTTGTACATACCATGTGCCCACTTTTGAGGAACTTCTACCTATCATATCTCCTTTATTTTGACTTGTATTTTAACCTATTATTAGATTATCTTATGTGTTTTTTCACATAGAATGAGATGGTATCCTTCACTCTAAAAAATGAGATACAATGTGAGATGTTCATAATGGGATGCTTTCTTAGGTAATGCTTGATGATGGTAGCGATCCAGAAGGATCATCGGAGAGTTTAGATAGAGACGGTACTCCCCTATCACACCAGGGCATGGGTCATCTATCTATGTAGATGGTACTCTCCTATTACACTAGGGCGTAATTCCTCCATACTCATTGTTTAGATTGATATAGTACTCCCCTTTCACACTAGGGAGTGGGTCCTCTATCCATGGAGATGGCACTCCCCTATCATACAATGGAACGGGTCCTCTATACTCATTGTTCATATGGATACGATACTCCCCTATTTAGGATGTAGGTCCTCTATCTATGGGAACAACAATCCCATATTGCACTAGGCAACGGGTCTTCCATAATTTTGTTCAAATGCATATGGTACTCCTCTATTCAGGATGTAGGTCCTATACCTATGGGGATGGTACTCCCCTATCACACCAAGGTGTAGGTCCCCCATACTTATTATTCCAGATATAGAGACGACACTCCCCTACATGGGTGTGTATATTCTATATATGGGGATGGTACTCCCCTTTCTCACTAGGCCATGGGTCCCCCATATTTTGTACACAGATATAGAGATGGTACTTCCCTACACATGCATGGGTCCTCTATCTGCTGAGTGGAATCACCCTGTTATATCATGGTGTGGGTCCTCTATCTTTTGGAGATTGTGCTCCCTCAAGCTGTGGATAAGTGGAGAGGTGTGGGTCCTCCTCATGATTTCTTTGGACATACACATGAGATATCAGGCATCGATGATGGACCTTTGGAGATATAAGAAGATTCATCATCCTATATTAGGCTATGAGATAGAGATCATTTTTCTCTCTCGTCTAGGTTTTTTATATGAGTACATATATGTGTGTGTGTGTGTGATGTTGGGTTTCCTTTCCCTTTTTCTTTATGTTGAGATGAATACTTTAATCATGTCTTTTATTGATCTCTCTTTGATTTTTAGGGCATCTTGTGGGTATGTATATACTCACCCCTAAATGGGATTTCCTTTCATGTGTCGTACCTAATGTAGATAATGGATATATCAATAGTGATTTCAAAGGAGCATAGGTAAACTTAGTTTCATAGAACACATACCAAGGTGAGGTCTTGTAGATCAGGAATCGAGATCTCTCATCCATTTTCTATTCAAGTTTTTATCAGGTTGGGACATCTTTTTTGGGTGGGTGTGTATTTTTTCCCTTTTAATTTTTTATTACACCATCAAAATCTTTTGTATTCTCTAGATGTTATTACAGGCATATTTTTTACCCTAGATATCATTTTCTTATATTATTATTCCTCTTCACTTCTACATAGATATGGTTGGGTGAGTGCATATAGGTACTTTAGGAAAAGGAATCCCATTTTAGTTATGCCTTCTCGGTTCTTTTTGTCATTCTTTGGCCTATGGAAGTTTGCATGGGGTTGTGGAGGCTCAGTCTTCCTCCTACCAGGTGATCCTTGGATGTTTGGGTCATTACATAATGGTATCAAAGGTGTTTCGACCTTAGGATGGTGTTTGGAGTTTTTTACCTATATAAGGATTGGTTGGGAATTTAGGGAAATAGTGTCAAAGTATCTCGAGTGTGGATTTTAGACCATGGAACTCAGTATTGGTGCAGTGGATAACATATCCACACACCAAGAATCTGACTACCTACTTGTCAACTTGATATATTGATATTATTTATAGGGAATATTAGTATATGCACCATATAGGATTGAGACCTTTGAATATCTTTCTTGAATCAGATCCCAATATGTATATATATGCTCATCTAACTGTGGTATGTCTTGATTACTTTATAGATGCCTCTGTGAAGGTAGCCATCTAGGTTGATAATTCAGTACTGTGATGAAAATCTGATGAGTGATGAGGTCTCATTTTAGTTTCCATCTCATGAGATCTTTCCTCTAGGAGGGTAGGTATCAGCACCCCCACCTATCAAGAAGTAGATTGTACCAATAGAATAGGTTGAGGATGTGCTCAGGCTTAACAAACACTCTAAAAGTTCTAGTTATAGAGGTCACTAAGGTTCTACAATAATATAAATCCTGAGGTAGCATAGGATAGTCTTGCATCAGTGATCTGATTTTTCAAACTTATGCAGACCCCAACTGAACAGATTGATGTGTTGGAAGATAGTCATTTCCATGAAGTAGAAGGAAAATGGTAGAGTCTAGTCACAAATATGCATGATGAGTCACCACTCTCATGGTATGACTTTCAGCATCTATTTCATGAGGATTACTACCCATCGTCCTTACGCTCAGTTTGGATTTAGGAGCTTTTAGAGCTGCAATAGGGAGGTATGACAATGTATGAGTATATCATGAGGTTCATTGACTATATGTGGAACTCCCTCAAAATGATTTGGGGTAGTTACTTCCAGGCATGGAAGTCTGATCGGGGTCTGTATAGATACATCCATGCTAGTTTGGTACCTCTATGCATTCCCACATATGCTAGAGTGTATAAGCAAGCAGTGGGGATAGATTAATCCTATCTGAGGGATTCCATGTGGTTGGTTCCATTATTAGTAATCCTATGGTTGATTTTTCTATAGCGGATGGCAAAAGACATTTAATGACCCAAAGTTCACAATAGAAATTTCCTTCTTATAATTATGTTATATAAACATGTGAAATCACAACATAATAAACTGCTAAGTGCTATGTGACCTTTAAACATAATTTTGTCACTTCTATGTTTGTAATTTTGAAAATTTTACATACACAGTTGTGGTCAGTAAGTTATTTGGAGTCCGATAAGAAAAACTTATTTTTTTGTGAATAGTAACATATCATTATGAATAGTAACATACCCTTGTGAATAGTGATATACCCTAATTAATAGTAACCTTACCTATGACAGTATATGAATAATATTCAGGTGAAAGTATGATTTACCTATATTTTAGAATAATTAAATGAATGTTTTAAAACTAGTTTTTTAAAAAATTATGATTTTAATTAAATATTAAATTAATCATTATTAGAAAATTATTTTTGAAAAATGGATTTCATTTTTGGATTGTACACATCAAAAAATGGTTAAGGTGAATTTTTGAGATTTTTCTTAAATACTTGAATTTTTTTATGAATAGTAAAATTTGGTGATTTATTGTATATATACATTATAAGATAAATAAACTATTCATATCATCATGGATGATGTTACTACCATTGGTTCGATTTCACATGACCCATTTACTATTTTTGTTCATGAAATCATCGCTATTTCTGTTCATAAGGGAAATTAATAAACTAATGATTAAAAAATTATAAAAACCCTCCTCTCCTCCACTATAAAACCCCCCTTCACTCTCTCTTCTCTTTACTCCTATCAAGCCTTGTTCATTGACAATATTCAGCCCAAATCTCTCCCTAAGATCCTCCACCACGTCCAAAGTCCCATAGTCTCTTTGAAATACCAAAACATCTCCCCTTAAGAGGTTCTCAAAGGAGGTACACTCAAGAGGTAAATTCCTCTTTCCAATTCTTTCATTTCTTTTAAGTTCTTTTCTTTTCTTGTTTCTTTCCTCACCTACCTTCACCCAAATGGTATGATAACTCCAGTAACATAAATTTACTAGGATTTTATTATGATAATGGGATAATTATTTATATTCTCTCATTTACCCACCCTTTTATTTTAAATAAATAAAAACACCGTTTGAGATGTGTTAATTTAGAACATTCAAGGACAACAGTTTATAAGTTTCTATTATCATCTTTAATTCTGGTCATGAAACCGTTTGGATTAGGGTTGAACCAGATTATTATATATTTAATATATCCTATTTAAGGTTCTTTAATCCTTTTATACAAATGGTATTAAGTTATAAATTAAAACATGTTCATTTTAATCAAACCCACTGATTAACCAAAACGGTAATCACTAAGGTTTTATATAATAATTCATCCTCACTCCTAATAACTGAATGAATTTTTATAACCATGTAATCTCCTATATTTTCAATAATATCATACAACTTCAATTCTATAAAACCAATTTCATCTTACATGTTTATCCAAACATGAATATAAATGAACCAATCATTAAAACCAAGTAAGCAAACGGACCCGAACAATGAAATTGAACCTCATAAACAATCAAAATGGTCATGAATTATCTTTAAAATGGTTATAATAAATCATTTAAATATATAACAGGTTATTTAATTATTAACTAATTAACCTATTTTTATTTTTCAGGTCATTAATTTTAAGAAAAATATCACCATCAGACTTAAGGTAGGGGATCCTCTCCATTTAACTCTCAATCAAGATTGTCCTCTATGCTATGACTTTTTATGTGTAATCCCAAATGATGGAGTATGATTTCACACTTATCCCATACTTACATAATGATTTATAAGTGATGATAAACCCATTTTTCTCTCTCATAAATCCCTCTTAGTTACACCCAACACCATGCCGATAATCCATAACGAATTCTACCCGAACCTCCTTTGTTCTTTCGGGTTGCATTATCTTTCTTTTTATCAAAATAGAGTTATCTTATCTATTTATTTTAATCTTATAAATGATGTGTATTTTTTAAAAATTCATTTATAAATACCCTTTCATCACTCTCTTTTGTGGATATACATGTTTTTTAAAGATTCCCTCCTTAGTACTTTCTGATAAGGAAACATGTTTTAAGGGAACTTCCCAAATTTTTACCCAATTTTCAAGTACACTGTATTCCCTATTTTAAGACACCATTATCTTTATAAAATTAGTGTTTTTATTATGAAAACCTTCCTGGTTCACTTCTGGTTTTATATAAAAGATAGACCTTTTTTCTATTTTAATATCTTTATAGTATTTTCCTTAAAACCGCACAATAATGTTTTAATGCTAAAATCTCTCAAATACATTTCCTAAATGTTGTCACTTTTGTTTGAAATCACTTACCATGCTATATGCCTATTTTTTCTTATGAATTTCCATGTATGTTCTCATCCATTTCTTCCATGGACACTTTCATGATACACCCATTGGTTATGCTTTATGTCGTGATTGTGGTACGCAATTGTTTTCATGGGTAACCCTTATGTTTATATAAGATTGATTATGTATGATTATTTATGTAGAAAACATGTTCATGAAAATAAATATGGGTGCACCCAGATAGTTCTCCAATGAATTGGGTAAAGTTAAGTCTCATGAGATGCTATGTGAAATGGGATTGGCGGTTAGCCTTGACCCATACTACTATGGGAAATGGGATTGGCACTTATCCTTGACCCATACTACTATGGGAAATAGGATTTGTGGTTAGCCTTGACCTGTACTGCTATGGAAAATGGGATTGGTGGTTATCCTTGACCCATACTACTATGATAAATTGAATTGGTGTTTATCCTTGACCCGTACTAAAGACATGTTTTGTGTTTCTTCCACATTTATATGATTCCATAATTATATAATTCCATGTTTATATGATATGGTCTCATATGTTACATGCTTTTGATATCATTATTTCATGCCTCCTAACTCATGTGCTTAATCTTTATCCTTATGTTCATCCCCTTACTCAGATTTTTAGCTCATCCCTTTGTTCATGTGTTCCCCAGGGTACCCTATGTAGATGTAAGGGCTCAAAGGATGTTAAGAGATTTTATGAAGATTAAATAAATAATTTTTTTTAGCCTCATGTTTTATGTTTTATGTACCTAGTTTTAAAAGAGACTAGACTTCGCGATCTTTTTCTTTTACTATGATTTATAATTATGATTAAACTCATGTAATGTTATATGTAAAAGGTTGGGGTCACTATAAGACATCTATCGAGGTACATGAGGTGTACTCATACTCAGACTCAAGTATGTGGTCATGTAGCTCAGGGATTGTGCAGAGGACCAGGGTATCCTGAAGAGGAGAGATTCTATGCATGTGGTGGGAAAGGCCACATGACATGTGATTTTCCAACCTAATGTTCCAAGGAAGTTAGGAAGATAATAGATAAACCACCATTCTAGAGATAGCATTATGATCAGGGTTCTCCCAGGCATAGCTAGGGTGTCCCTTAGGGAGGTAGATCTGGAAGAGGAGTAAGTGGGGCTTCTAGAGGAGTAGTTAGTGGTGGTGGATGATGTTATTATCTAATTTTACCACCACCACCACAAGGAGTCCCACTCTTGGATTAGGGAGATAGTGGTCAAGGTCGTGGGAAGCTACAGGCTATGGAGGCTTATAACTCGATATCTCACAATATGATTAGAGGTACAATCTATGTTTATTATACTCTTTATTTAGTACTAGTAGAAATAGGTGAAAGTCATTAATTCATATCCTAAATCCTGGTATGAGAGATAGATCTCCCAATTGAGACTTTAACCCAGTAACTTTGGCTTTGGGTTCCTACATAGAATGCTTCTTTGATATCACATATATTTAGGCAGTGTGAGATATCACTTGGTAGAGAGAGTTTCTCATGGGACCTCTTGGTCATCATGATGAGACCTTATGACATCATATTGGGTATGGATTAGTTGTTCATGGTCTGAGACCGTATTGACTATCACCATAGTCGAGTTAGGTTCCTTTAGATAGAAGGGATGAGATTCTTCTTTATGGGCAAGAGAAGTCTACTAGCTAAGTGAGTGGGTCTTATGAGTAGAAAGTTATATCCTATCACCCATCAGTTAGTTATTTTATCTGTTAGTTCATGGGGTCTTTTAGAATCTAGGTTCTTTCATTCATGGATGATTATATATATGTATTCCCTGAGGACATTTTGGGACTACCTATGAGGTAGGAGATGGATTTTTGTATCAACTTTCACCCTGAGACAAATTCGATATCTTTTGTGTAATATAAAATGGCCCTTACTAAGTTCCAAGAGATAAGGGTGATATTTGAGGAGCTTATATATAAGGGTTGTATCAAACCCAATGTGCCCCCTGGGCAGCTTTGGTTTTGTTCATGAAAAAATGTGGATGGAAGATTATAACTTTATGTTTATTATCATTTCCTGAACTAGGATGTGATAAATAAAAAATACCTATTTATAAGGATTTAAGACCTATTTAATTAGTTCTGAGGTGTGAGATGGTTCTCAAAGATTGATCTTAGGTCCAGTTACCACCATTTGAGGGTTAGCACGGCTGATATTATGAATTTGGCATTTTTATTTCATTGTAAACACTAAGAGTTCCTAGTGATGCCTTTTGGTGTGAATAATGGTATCTCTATATTTATGGATCTAATGAACCATATCTTCCAGGCATACTTGAACCAATTTGTGGTTTTCTTCATATACTCTATGTCTGAGGAGGATCATCCAAATCTTTTGAGGATGGTTCTAGACTAGCTTTGAGAGAACCAAAATTATGGTAATCTCTCAAAGTTGCAGTTATGGATCTATGAGGTTCAATTTTTTGTGAATTTCATTTCTAATAATGGATTAAATGTGGACCCAATTAAGATTGATGCAGTACTTTCTTGGGAACCACCCAAAAACATGTTAGAGGTGCAGATTTTTCTTAGCTTGTAAGTGTAATATAGATGGTTTGTGGATGAATTCTCCAAGATTAGAGCCCCATTTATTTACCTAACACAAAAGGGTTGTCGTTTACCTAGTATGAGTAGTGTTAGAGAGCCTTTGAGGAGTCAAGGTTGAGTCTGACTAGTTCTCCTCTTTTGAGACAACCAGAGGAGTTTATGGAGTACGTAGTGTATTTTGATTCCTATGGAGCTAGATTTAGCTACATGTTGATGTATATGCATGTAGTGATTTCATGTAGATCAAGAATGTTGAGAATCTATGATCAGAAGTATGTGACTCACAACCTATAGTTGGCAGTGATAGTCTTCACTCTAAGGATGTATAGGAACTATCTTATAGGAGAGTTCTTTGTTGTTTACTTAGACCATTAGAGTCTTAAGTATGTATTCACATAGAGAGATATGAACTCGGGATAGAGGATTTAGTTAGAGTTCCTACAATAATATGACTTTGAGATATTATATATTTCTGGGTAGGGAAATGTGGTGGCAGATACCCTTAGTAGGAATTCTTGTTCTCATTCGGTGGAGGAGGTGTATGAGCAGTTGACTTCTTTGTAGCTGAACCTAGTGAAGGATATGGGTTCATCTTATCTTCAGTTGATGGTGTTAACTCCTCCACTTATCTAGCATGTTAGGGGTGTTCAGTTATGAAACATCAACTGTGAGGTCCTATGTGACCAAATATCCTCAGGAGAATCACTCGATGGATTCTCAGAAGGATAGAGATGCCATCTAGGTGATAGTTGATCAACTTACCAAGTCAGCACACTTCCTTGATATCATTGAGTAGAGTTTGATATATAGTTTGGGGTAGTTGTACATGTGGGAGATTTTCTACCTCTATGAGGTGACCTTGATAATTATTTATGACCATGATGTGTGGTTCATGTCACGGTTTTGCAGAGTCCTACATGAGTTATTTAGGACCCAGTTTAGGATGAGTATAGATTTTCACCCTTAGAATAATGATAAAAGCAAGCACATTATCCACATGTAGGAGGATATGATGAGGAATTTCATGTCAGACTTCAGTAACAGTTGGTAGGATCACTTAACCTTGGTATAGTTTTTTTATAATAATATTTTTCACTCTACTATCGATATAGAACCTTTAAAGGACCTATACGAGAGACCCTACAGGTCACCCATATGATAGAATGAGATTTTTGAGGCATATCTTGTTGGGTCAAGGATGGTGAAAGAGATGATATAGAAGGTCAAGGTGATCTACGAGTGGATGAGGATATCCTAGAGGTGACAGAAATATTATGCAGGTTGATGTTGTAGTCACTTGGTGTTTGAGTAGGGAGACTATTTTTTCCTAAGATTCTCTCCATGATAAGTATTTAAAAGATTCAATTGGGGAGTAAATTTATCCCCAAGGTTTATCAGGATTTTTGATATCCTAAAAAGGGTTGGTGTGGTATCTTATCACTTATAATTACCCCCAAATTTGGAGTAGGTTCATGAAATATTCCTTGTTTTATAGCTAAGGATATGCATTTATGATCCTATGCATGTTATTTCCTAGGGAAAGTTAGATATTGAGGATGGAGCCACCTTTATGGATTATCCAAGGTAAATCAAGGATCATTAGAAGTGGACCCTAAATAGATGTATTATTCCCTTAGTTCATGTGTTTTGGTGGCATGGTAGCATATAGAAGAGCTCCTAAGAGAAGGAGAGTGAGATTCGGGTTCAGTATCCCCACCAATTTGTTTAGTTTGTGCTTTTAGGAAATAAAAAACTTTGAAATAGGGAATAATATAAAGACTCTATTTTTTCCTTAAAATACTTTTGAAATATATTAAGAAATATTTTTATAACCATGTGCTAAGATGGCATA
This sequence comes from Viscum album, assembly GCA_963277665.1. NCBI lineage: Eukaryota > Viridiplantae > Streptophyta > Magnoliopsida > Santalales > Viscaceae > Viscum > Viscum album. Next base: position 1,538,850,046 of record OY728156.1, on the reverse strand, counting down.
AGATTCTGAGGCTTGATGAGCCTAAAATTGATATTTTAAAAATATTAAATATATTAATATCATGCACGCATAGTTTCTCAGAAATAATGGAATATATTCTAAATGGAGCCTTGAATGAAATATATGATACCAAGGTTGAATCCAAAGTGAAAGGTTTAACCTAGGTGAAGCCTAATGTTGTTCGACACCAAACAACCAGTTAAGGTAGCTGTTTGTGGGTGAGTTTAATTAAAATCAATAAATAAATTATTTACTTGTTTTATTAAATGAACTAATTAAATCCTCTATAAATAATACATTATAACAATTATATAGGGTTATCCACATAAACCTTGAGAGAATAAAGAGTATCTATAATGACCTTTGTTGGTGAATCAACTTCAAAAAAACAATTAGGGATCAGATTGAGGTGGATTGATAGATAGCAGACGCATCGGATCATCCTCATCGCTGGAAGACATGTTCTTCACCAAAAATTGATCCATAATCAAGTTAGGTATTGTTAATTGTAGTTTCATACCTTGATTAAATGTTTTAAAATGGAAATTTTATTATATTTTTTTGATTATGCATATTCCCACCTTTCGCATGATCCCATTGTCGGATTAAACTGTTTTATTCAATTAATTTGTTTATTCCATGATCTCACCCCATATTATCTACTTTTAAATTTTTACCCAATAATGATTGTAAAATGATGTATATCACCCTTTTTATAGTGCTTTCTCACATCGTTCTTCATGTTATTCATCTTTTTCCTATGGGGTCACAGATCGACTTTTATGGGGTGGGTTTGAGTGTGAACGAACCTCCGAATTCATGGAGATTGTGTGAACGATGATTGGGATGGTAATTTGTGGATGGGTATAGATTATTTGTGGGATGTGGGTGATTATTTCCATATATATGGTATATGGGATGACTGAAGGGTGATGGGAGGTGATTGGGATACATGACTTACCACCATGGATGATTAGGATCTGATTTCCATCCACTAGAGGTCCAAAATTGACTACCAAAGGCAAACCCCACCAGTTTTATATGGTCAAATAGCAGGAATTGCAATAGAAATTGTATGTCTAGAATGTGCATGAATATTTATTTGGATTCTATGAAAATATATACTACACAGCATGAACTGGGATGAACACATGCCATGCAGTCACCTAGCTGTGACGACTAGGGTTTTGGGAAAAATATATTGATCACATTCCATGTGGATGGGATACACATCATGTGACCCTCCCCAATTAGCCAGAATATGTTCCTGATGCGCACGCCCAATATACCATGTGGGAGTTCATTCCATGTACTTTGGGATCACATGGGCATGTGTTGGTACCTAGGCATGGTCAGGTACATGGTCAGGTACACAACAAGTCCATATAGACAAGGGCACAACCAGGAGCACATGGGCAGGCCCTGGGTTGCTAAGACACACCGTGTAAGCCTCATACACATCATGTATAGTGAAATGGACAACAATCCATGTATATGGGTGAACATATCCTAGTAGTGTAGCGAGACCACATGCTATGTGGACCCCATACACACAGTGTACCCCCTTTTTGATGAATTCTACCTCTTGTATATCCTTCATTTTAACTCGGATTTTGGCCCGTGAGTATCCTATCCTGAGTTTTTTTCCACATAGAATGTGATGGTAGTCTTTATTGTGGAAAATTAGATATGATGTGAGATGTTCAGAGTATGATGATTACTTATGAAATTTTTGATGGTGATAGTGATTGGGAAGGATCATTAGATAGTTTAGATAGAGACAGTACTCCCATATCACACCAATGCATGAGTCCTCTATCCATAGAGATGGTACTCCACTATCATTATAGGTTGTAGGTCCTCTATACTCTTTGTTAAGATAGAGATGGTACTCCTATATCACAACAGGGCATTAGTCCTCTATCCATTGAGATATTACTCCCCTTTCACATTAGGGTGTTGTTCCTCTTTCTATAGGGATGGTACTACCCTATTGCACCAGGGCCTGGATCCTCCATACTCATTTTTTAGATGGATACAGTACCCCCTATTTATTTAACATGTCCTCTATCTATGTGGATGGTACTCCCCTATTGCACCAGGGCTCAGGACCCTCATAATCATTATTCTAGATATAGATATGGTACTCCCCTACATGGGTACGGGTACTCAATATATGGGTAAGGTACTCCCCTATCGCACTATGGTGTGGGTCCCCCATATTCTATACATAGATGTAGATATGGTACTCTACTACACAGGTGTGGGTCCTCTATCTACTAATCAGAATCCCCCTGTTATACTTGGTCATGGGTCCTCTATATTCTGGAGAATACACTCCCTCAAGCTTTGGAAGAGTGGCGAGGTGTGGGACTACATCATAACTACTTCAAACAGACATGTGAGATGATGGGAATCAATGATAGACCTTTGGATCTACAAGTAGTATCATCATCTCGGGCTGGTCTTGGAGATAGAGATCCTATTTCTCTCCTGTCTAGTTTTCTTATATGAGTGTGTGTGTATGTGTGTGATGTTGGGTTTCAATTCCCTCTTTTTGTGGGTTAAGCTGACTACTTCTATCATGTCTTTTATTTCTCCCTCTTCGGTTTTTGGGGAATCATTCTAGGTATATATATACTCGGTCTTTCATGGGATTTTTTCCCATGTGCCGTGTCTTATGAAGACGATGGATAGATCGGTGGTGATTTCAAAGGAACATATGGATACTTGGGTGCATAGACCACGTACGATGTTTGGTACTTAGAGATCAGGAGTCAAGATCTCTTAGTTATTTTATATTACATATTTTTTCAAGTTGGGACATCTTTTCTAGGTGGGCGTGTATTTTTTTCCCTTTTCATTTTGGATTTCACTATCACGCTCTTTTTTATTCCTTAATGGTTATTACATGGATGGTTTTTACTCTAGATGTTATAGTATTTTATTATTATTTATCCTCGCATCGGCATAGATATAGTTGGTTGAATTCATACATGTACTTTAAGCGATGTCATCCTATTTTAGTTATACCTTCTTGGTGTTTATCTCCAACCCCTAGCCTATAGAGGTGGTCTTGGGGATGTAGTGGCTCAGTCTTCCACCGTCCATGTGGGACCCAGTGGGTCAGGTCATTATACTACTAATGACCCCTCTACTACAGAGTTTAAAGTTTATAAGAAGATATACAGATATCCCTGTATAGGAAATATTTTCAGTGACAGACAATGCCAGGTTGTGGTTGGTATTTTTTTAAAAAAATTACTAATATTAATTTTATTTTTATAATAATTTCGAATTATATTTGAAGGAAATGTATGAGACTATAGTTTCTAATTCACAAGAGAGTCAAGTCAAGAGTGAAGCATATTCCACTTGAAATTCAGGTTTCGATAAGGGGACATAGATACATGTGACTATTCATGGTGTTGAGAAAGATCAGGTGAGTGACATTGGTTCACGACTGACACCTAATAGTTATTATGGTACATATGTGATGTCATCGGTCAGCTTGAAGGCAGATCCTTCAAAGTCATAATTGTCTGCTACACAGTATGAGGAGAGGTCAAGATATTAGGATGAGATGATATAGCAGATTTAGATAGAGATAAAGGATAAGCATGAGAAGTAGTGTTAAATATATGATCATATTTTGGAGTATATGTGATGGCTTGTGCATGGTGTTGATATAGAGTTTCCCCCCCCCTGAACCTTCGAGTGATTCTCCTCCACCTGATACCAGCTGGTGCTTAGTTGTTTTTATGACTGTTATGTATTTTGGGTTGATAAACATATTATGTATGAAATTATATATTAGTATTATGATTTTTTTAGTAATATTTAATTTTAAAAAAAATATTTTTTAAAAAAATATTTTATTTAAATTTTTTAAAAAAATATATATAAATTTCAATGAATGTTTTATTAATCATAATTTATTTTTTTTAAATAAATCTTATTTTTTAAGGATTTTTATTTCATTGTAAATAATTTTTATTTGCAATGTGTTGTTAAAAAAGACCATAATTGTGATGTCGTTTACTATAACTGGACTTTGGTAATGGATTACCATTGCAAAAGGTCATTATCAATGTGAATCTATCACTAATGTCTCGTCACAAATGCTTAAAACTCCAGTAGTGTTTATCATAATGTATGATATATACATGTCATATGGTACGACATGCATGGTTTTAAGGAATATTGTATGCCTTGTTTTTAGCATATCATAAGGCATATTATAGCAATATATATTCCACTGCCTTTTTTATGAATCATTTTCTATGATTCATTTGGAAAGGCTATGACATGATTGGGTAGTCCAAATTTATATGATAAAATATGAATCTCTTCCATTTAATATTATCATTAAATAAATGTGAAAAAAATATAATTTATATGATAAATGTACTCAATAAAGAACTTAAATATATTTTAAAATTAAGGAATTAACTCGTGAATTATTAATATATGAGTTAATTCATACAGGATGACTGAGGGATGTATAAGAATATAGTACCCATGAGATGAGTATATTATATTTCATATGCCTTGATTAAATCACTTTATTCTCTATGTATATCTCTTCATTATTCATCATTTACCTAGTGAGGTACTAGCATGTTGTGGATGTGAGGATGATCCCACCTGAGAATCAGGTAATTAAGTTTTGACTCATAGATACACCATAGATAGGGGAATCTGATGGATTCCCTTGAGTGATCATCATCATGTGTTATGGATGAATACATTAGCATAGGAATCATAAATTTAAGGTACACGCAAAGTTGTTTCATCATTTTATACATCATGGTTTTGATTTTAAAGAATGGTTGATCTTAGGGATTTAGGCTTCTTATTGTTTCTATTATGCTGATTGAGTTTCAATTGATACTAAGAAGTCCATCAATGGTATCAAAACCATACTATTTTATTTTATTCATGAAATTATGTTAGAAAGGAAGAATGTAGATATTTATTTGGATATCATATGTTATATCCATAAAAAAATTGATAAAAAATTTTGTGGTTGTCTATACGATATAGGATGTTTTAATCTACAATGGAATCACTATATACAATATATAATATCATAATAGAGGATTCATTCAAATCCTTCATATTATTCATATCACAGTATTTGATATATGATATCATATGTTATGATGTTCTAAATATATAGATGAAAAATAGATTCTCATATCATACTGATGATATCATGTCTCATCATAAAATACAACTCTATATATAGTTATTTATACATAGTTTCATGTTGTAAGATGTGATAGCTAAGAACTAAAGGGTTTAACGTTATATGGTCCATACCATAAACTACTTCTAAGTTTCTCTTATGTGATCTTTCACTATTGGGTTAATATCATGAAACTCATCACACATTTTTTTACCTTATAAAAAGATATATGTGTGTGTGTGTGTGTGTGTCTTGATTTCATTTTCCACAAGTTACTTCTATATAGACTGTTGTCAATCGAGTTTAATATCACACAAACCATATCATAATCTGTGATAGCTACAAGAATTTGGTCTATCTTATGCAGTCCACCATGCTTATCACATACTACATTATCAGTTAAATTATATGACTAATAACACTAAGTGGTTTTATCACTAAAGGCCTTTTCTTTCATAGCCTACTATGTAGGCATATAGATAAATACGATATATTAGAAAAATTGTCTTTTTATATATTTCAATTAATAATTGATATAAATGGTTTATAAATAGTTTATAAATCACAATAAAAGGTATTTTTATGATATTTATTAATTTATAAAGGTGTTTATAATTTTTTTTAAAAGTGTGGGTGAAGAATATTTTTATTATAAAAGAAAATACCTATTTATATCTAGTTAGAGGGAGACCCATTAAATATCTCATAGGCCCAAGGCCAAATTTCCCATGAACATAGCCTGAAGGTTTAGTACAACATCATGTATGCATCATCCTGTCTGTATCATCAGGATCACATCATACCTGAATCACTGCCTGCATCATAAATCCCCCAAGGGGCTTGCCTGGATTCAAACCCTAGTTTTTTTGATGCAAGATTATAGGGTTTACCACTTAGGTGCCAACCCAACTGCAAATAAAGGTGTTTATAAACTAATTAATAATAAATTGTTTGAAATAAATTAATTAATTTTTGATGAAACATTTAATAAATTAATATCCATAATTTTGAAATCTAATATTAAAATAAAATTTTCAAATTATATGGAATAACTTATAATTTAGATGTAAAATTTTTATATGGAACTTATAAGGGTAATTTATAAAGTGTTTATATTTTACAAATTATGGTAAAAATATAAAAGGATTTATATTTAATATTATGAATTGTTCATGATATTTAATTTTAACTATTCAAATTAAAATTTCCTTATTTGAAAAATTATTTAAACCATATAAAAATGAGTTTTGGTAATTGATATGATCAAGGTTTAAATAATATTAGATATGTGATATTTAGATCATGTAAATTGTTTACATAATAGAATTGTAATATAAAATTTTGAAATTTCATTTAATATCATATATTTAATGTAAATTCCATAAAATGAATAGTATGAAAGAGTTGATATTGGGATTAAATATAAAAATTTTATAATTATTTAAATTATGAAATATTCTTGATATATGGCTTAATTTTAAAATTTTTATAGATTCTATATTTATTAACTCTTTATAAATTATATATCTCATGTCCAAATTTACGAATTGTTCATTTATTGAATTTATTCTCTTTTTATTCATAATTATAATTTTTATATTATGAATTGATATGTATGATTTAGTTTAAATATTAAATTCCTTCTAAGTAATTATACATTCATTTAAGGTGTTACATATTAGGTATGATAATTGATTTAGTTACCTTTTATCTTGACTTTGGATTGTATTGAGTTATTAGATTGAATTAAGAATTTAATTATGATTTTTACATATTAGGTATTATACATGTGGTGGAATTGAAATATTTATTTAGTAAAGTATCCTTAGGTAAAGGATATTTGGGTTAGATCTCTCACTATCATGAAGGATTATGCTTTGTCTAGAAAAGTTTGGGTTGTCTATCTACCACTCCAAGATTAATATTATGTGTATTGTTGATTTTATATGATTATAATACTTCACATTAAAGGTTTTAATGTACCCAATGCATGATATGAATTTGAATATATATATTAATATAGTTTTATTTTAATTTGGGTTTGTAAAATAAGCTATGAGTTGTGTAAAGAGATACACATCAATAAGGTTTGAACATATTAATTTAGTAGAAGGAATATAATTCCAAACTAAATCAATAAAATCATGCATACATGTTAAGGTAATGACCTGATATAATATAGTGATAACAAAATCCCCTTCAAAACATTAAGTGTTAGATTCCTTCTAAAGTGAACACTTATTAAAACATCAATCAGTTGACTAGGTAAGTTCATGCCAAAATGAGGTTTCCATGTATTTTATTATATAATACAATCAAGTAATGATAGGAACATAAGAGTTATATGCCTTTTTATTGGTGTTTGATTTTCATTAAACTTGGTTGGTAAACTTTAAGAGTTAGAATACAATAAGAATTTTTTGATTTTATCCATATAATGGATTGGACAAAGAGTTTTCTTCTCAACCCTCCAAGAGTCATATATGATATGATTACGATAATGCCCTACCTAAATAGATAAACAATGAGGTTAATATCAAATTAGGTCCATTACTCAGTGAAATATGAAGGATATACAACTAATGGATATGATTAAATTTAATATGGGTCATTATTTTAGTGAGAACACATTTAATAAGAGTCCTTCTTAAATTTTTATAAAACAGGATACTCATCAGATCAAAGCTTGTGTAGTAGATAAATGAAATAATTGTCATCCAACTTAACTTTGAGATCGATACTTGAAAAGGATAATCTTGATGTAAGAAAATCCATAGACTGGTACAAATATAATAATTGTTTTTAAAAATGGAAAACTCTATATGTTAGAGTAACTCCTTCCTATGTAACCAATTATTTAAGTAGTTCAAAAAGTTGATCTAGATGCTTATGTAAAGCATAGAATAATCCACTAAATTTTTCCTTAAGTATTTTTTTGGTTATCAAATCCATTGTATTTTAATTTATGGAAATGTTTCCATAATGTGGACTAGTTCAAGAAAAAATTACCTTATTTCCTCAAAATATTGAGATTAGATGAACTATGGAATATGATGTCCAAGTTTCAATGCTATATTGATAGTAAAAGTGGTTAAAAGTTAAAATCAAATTAATAAAATAGTTAGAAAGTCTAAAAAAAATTCTTTGAATGGTCAGTCAAGGTACTTGAAACCTAAAGGTAAAAAAAAGAAAGGACAAGGTTTCCATATAACATAATTGTTCGAAATACATAAAGGGGTCTGATAAACTTTATGAAATGTACATGTTAGGTATTGATCTAATAAAAATAAATATTTTTATTTTGAAAGGTATATGATAGAAAATTCATAATTTATAAATGTTTCAAGTATACGGAAGATCAAAATCATGAAAAGAATTTATTGAGCTTATAGTTTATATTCAAATGATGAGGAAAGGGGTCACTAGATCATTATTTGTATGAAAAAGATTATATCAATCTCGGATAGAACTAATTAAAGTATTTTTATCTTCGTCTAATTTCTCTTATATGATAAGATAAGTTTTTTATTAAGAAATATTTGTTATAAATAGTATGAGATGATTAATTTTTTACACATGGTTCATGATTTATCAGATTCTATAACATGATTTAAGAAGAATATAAAGATAAAATTAGTTTTATCTAGGATAAAAGAGTTTATATATATATTTTTTAAATATGAGAGTTGTTATCTCACAACCATCAGGGGACTACTTTAAAGAATCATATTTGTTCAAGAAAATTCTCCAAAACACATATAATTCTATATATGATATGAAAACAATAATTTGTTTTATAAATATTCCTACTTAAGGAAATAAGTTTTATTTTCTAACTCAAATGAGTTTGTCTATATTATAATGATATTATAAAAAATAATATGGTTTCTAAGAATCTTGTGGGAGTATTTTTGGAATTATATTAGTGAAAAGTTAACAAACAAAGTATTATGGTGGTAAAATTATACAATAACTATCACTTTCAAGGAAAAATATTAATGTATCTTGTTCCAATGATGATGATGATGATGATATTGTTATAAAGAGTTATAAGTACAAAATAAAAGTTATTAATATTGTAACATTGGATGTTGTTAAGTTAAGGAGTTTGAATACATGTTCAAGGAGTTGAACATTAGGAATATTATTCCCAATCCTCACCATTATTCAAACATTACCTCTTAATAGATGTCACTCACTAAAGAGTTTAGTTGTAGGGTTTTATCAGCTCATCACATAGATATGTTGTAGTAATTTCATATAGATGTAATTAGTTTAACAAAACTCTATAAAGTGTTGAAAATATAAGGCTGATCTGGAATTCTATCATATGTGACATGTTATATTGTCACTTATTTATGGTTTTGTTAAGTATTCTTAAATAATTTTAATGATATAAAATTTATCCTGTTATACAAAATGAAATCTCTACTTTTTTATTCTTTAATATTGCCTATATATATATATCACAAATGGAAATGATAATTGACCTACCAATTATAACTTTGATTCATCCATAACTAATGTTCTTCATGGAGTATTATAGTTTATGATGAAATATTACTGTTATAATGTGTATAATTCTTTTATAGACATACGTAATATGATCATGAGTAAAAAAATAGGTTTTTTGTTAGATGACGCACTAAGTATATACCACATGGAGTGTCATACAATATGTATTTGGTATAATAGGGGTGCATGAATCATATTTGAGTCCGCACTACCTGATGTTGGTGAGATATTTATCATGAGAACCTTCATAATTTGATACCTTTCTTATGAAATACTTGATACTTAGCTAATCAAGGGGTGGTTGGGTATGTTTTTGATCATGTCATTGGTTAAAACATAACCAAGATAAGAATTCACCTCTTGTATGAAGATTATATCATCTGGAACCTCGATTGATATAGACTGAGGAATTGTATGGTCATTCCTTGATAGCACATATGATGTGATTATATATTGGGTGTGGGGAATGTGATATACTCATCCATAAAGGTGAATGAAATGCTATGTATTCATTGAAATAATTATTCTATAATCAGGTAATAAAGAAATTATGACTAGTTATATGGTATTAACATACTCCATGTCTTTTGATTACTCAATGTATTGGAAAAAAGAGATAATATGAAAATTTTAACAGTTCATAACTTTTCGGTCTATTAATTTACTAGTTTTAGTGGTTATAGGTGTTTGGGGGAGGTTCTGGGAGTCTTCAGTGGAGGTTGTAGTTGCAACAGAGATACTTCAAGAAATAAATGTTGTGTAAGTGTATTACATGATGTGTAATGGTATTTTACAGCCTATGTGAGGCCAGTTCACAATGTGTAATAAATAAGGTGTTTAATCCTTCTAGGAGATGTGATTTTTGGTAAAATATAGGATTTTTGGGAACCCATGAATTACACACCATGTAAATAAATGACATGAAATAACTTTGGGATCCATGTTTTAAGTTCCTTTTCTTGTCCAATTATCATTCATTTGGTTGCCTATCTTCCTCTCTCATTCCGAGTGAACCCTAAGTGCCCCAATGAGTCCTTAAATCCCTCCTTCCTTTCTCTTTGATCCATTGTTTCTAGTTGATGTTCATTGAAAATTCAGGGTAATCCCTTTATTTTTCTTGGTTAGTTTACTCTTGTTATTATTCAAGGTTTCTCTATGGTAGTACGATTTGATTTGGGTTGTGTGTTTAGGATGAATTTTAAAATCTTTGGGTGTGGTGTGGGTTGATCTGTGATATCACTTGGTATGGTTATGGTTTGCAGGCATTTCTTCTTCTCCCTATGATGTGCAACAAGTTTTCAAAGCTTCCTTGAGCTAGGTAATCTCTCATTTCTATTTATTGTGTATCATTTAGGATGGGTTTTCTCTTGTTTAACTATAGATTATGGTTGATATGGATTAATCAAAGATAAATAATTGGTTAGTTTAAATAAAAAATGGGTAATGGGCTTTTATTTGCACATTTTTATAGCTTTTTATTATTGTGATATTGTAGATTGTACAGACTTCATGCCGCACTGAAAATTGTGGTCGTTGGGGGTTTGGTTTTTTCTAGATGATATGTTTTGTGGCTATGTGCCTATTGTGATTGTTTTTATATCACCCTAAAATGAAAATTTATTAACCAATTATATTTCATTAATGAAATATTTTCCCTGTGATCATGAATTGTGTGATAACACCCCTAAAATAAAGTGAAATGTGATAAAAATCCCCTTTGTACCTGAATGGACCGAAGGCCTTCTTTTTTATTTTATTATGGATAATCCCCCTTTTAAGGGTTGAAGGGGAACCCGTACATGACCAGTAGGCCCAAGGCACAAGGCCCGACATGACCTACAATACATGACCTAAAGGCCCAAAGGCATACCATTCCCAATACATGATCTGTAGGCCCAACCCACTAGAACTGCCCCTCCCCATCTTCTGCATTATTGATCGCCTAGTTCCCCACATTTCATTGCTGATCAGCTAGCATTGCCCTGTATAAAGCTACACAGTGCCAAGTCCCGATGGCGGTTTCCATACCCTCTCATTCTTCCAATCCAGTTAGCTCTACTTCTGGTGACTGCTACTCTTGTTTCTCTGATCCTCTTCTGAGGCATGCTCTGTGTGAACTGGGTTACTCTATGGTCTATGTGGCCCAAAGGCCCTATGGCCCAATGGCCTTTGTTGGCCCGAAGGCCCTTGATACTCGTAGGCCCAAACTGGTGGCCCGAAGGCCCAAATCAGGTGAATAGTTCTGGCTACTACAGTACTGCTATAGTAACCTGAAAACTCGCCTCCACCCGGTTTTGAACCTGGGTCTCTTGGATGCCAAGCAGGAGCCCTTACCACTCGGGTATGGGCTTGTTGGAAAAATCCCCTTTGTAAATCTATAAAATGATCTCGATGTGTTGCAATTTGTGGTCGTGCTTTTGGTATGGTGATGTGTGGTTGTTTTATGTGGGGATGATGGTTTTTTGTTCTTTCTTTTAGGGAAATTAGGTGGTTGGTTTATCCATGCTTTTGGGGTGGTGAGGTGGTTTGTTTGGCCATGCTTTTGAGGCGGCCAGGTGGTTGTTTGGTCATGCTTTTGGGGAAGTGAGGTGGTTTTTTTTCATACTTTTTGGGTAGTGAGGTGATTTTATAATGGGTATTATGGTCTACTTGTGATGTATTATTGTGTTTTGAGAGATTCCCAGATATTAATGGAATAAATGATTAATAATGATTCAAATGAAATGGGTTAGTTTGGTTAATGGGATTAAAATGGTCGATGAATAATTAAATAATGGGTTGTGTGGTTAAACATGGTTGATACTAAATAATGAAATCAAAGGGATGATTAAATGAAATTTTTTAGTGGTGTGACTTGTTTCTTGTTGTGTGGTGTTATGAATTTAGAGGTGGAAGAAAACGTGGCAATGTTGTGAGTTGGTAATTGTTTATTTATGAACCTATCAGTTGGGGTTGTGTTTGTATATATTTATATACTCTTATATTCATTGTGATTTTTATACGCACCTCTCCCACATCGATAACTATGTGTCGACACCCACAGATTCATGCGGGGGTGTTTTTTCTGACATCTAGTAAATAGGATGGATGGTTGGGTACCCTCTCTTTCCCACTCTCTCATCTAATCCAGGTGGGTATTTCATAGGTTGTGATGTATGTAGGTACGTTAGTGAATTAGATTTTGGTTGTGATAGAATAGGTTTCTTTGATTTATATTTGATGGCCCAAGTGTTTTTGGGTGAGATGTGATTGTGCTTATGGGGAAATGGACCAGGTGTTTTCAAGTGAGATGTGATATGATCATAATTATGGGGTGGATTCTGGTGGGGTTCATTTATGGTAGGAGGAGGTAACAAGGTCAATTTCCTACATTTTCATGATTCCCTAATACTCTATTTATGGTAGTGGTTGTGATAACCCAAGTGTTTTCAGGTGAGATGTGATGTGGTCATGCTTGTGGGGTGGTGTACCTAGGTGTTTGTAGGTGTGGTGTATTGTGATCATGCTTGTGGTATAGTGTGGTATATGAAATATAATGGAGCTCTAGGATGTATGAAATTTGGGTTTGAGAGTGGAATGCTTGCAGGAAAGTGGTGTGGGGTACCCTTATCAATGTGATTCGTGTTATATTATATTACTTGAATTGCGTTATTTGGTGAGTGCACCTTGGTGAGGTTGGTTTTGATTATTATGATTGTATAGTTGTTGTTTGGTTCTGTTGTTTTATCACAAGTGAATTATTATTCTTATTTTATATGTGCATGAGGGAATTTGGTTTTCTACTGAGTATACCTATATGCTCACCTTACATATATAAAAACTATTTTCATGTTTCTAGTAGGATCACATAGATAGTGCTAGACATTACTAGCTTCGATCCTTGATAGTTCCTATGTCTCTACTTTAGATTTACTTTTGGGAATCTACTTTAGAGACTTTTATCTATATCAGTTCTATTTATACATGCATTTTGGGGTGGTTTTGTTTTATTTTTATATTATGTACTGGATTTTATTATGGATGATTCATCTTATCTCTCGATCCTAAATTATTAAAGAGGGTAATGACATCCATTTCTTTTGATTTTTATACCTTCAGTGCTAGTTTCCAACCCAGGTCCTACTAGGGGTGGGACTCGGGAGTCATTATCTCTCTCCCCTCATTTCGATATCTTTGGAGGGAGGGGTCATGAAAAAAATGCATGATTGAAAATTATGTAGATTGTGGACTCATGTATAGAGATACATGTGTTGGATGGAGATCATATTAGATCTCTCTGTAGGTTGAGAAACACTAATGTTTTTCTAGAGGCCACTCTTTGCTTATACCTATGAACTTGGGAATTCATATTTATTTTCAATGCTACAAAGGACCATGGGGTCAAACTTTTTTGTTGACTGAATGAGGATTTAATTTTATGAAACCCCAAGAGTTTCTTTAAAAGAAGTTTTAGAGTTTATCCAAAAAGAGATTTGGATCAGTATTTACATAGTATTACATATGATGTGATACATGGTGAATTTAATGGTAGATTTCTAAAAACAGTTTGGAAGATATCCAAACGGGGTTTTGGATATGATTTCATAATTTATCATATATGATATGATATATGGTGAAATGTCACTAAATCTATGATGCTTTAGTTAAAGTGGGATATTGGAGGAGATATTCCCTAAAACCCTAATTCATTGTGTATGATATATAAATATTGTATGGTACAACATGCATGGTTTTAAGACATGTCATATCACAATATAAAAATAGGTCTTGGTGAAGGTTTATTAGTGGTGGTTCTAATAATCACTATGTAGATGGTGTAACTCCCTTTTGATGACTGTTGTGACCCCGACCCCCCCCCCCTATGGAGACCGCAGTGACCCTGACCCCCCCCCCCCCTTTGAAAACCATTTTCACCCCATCCCTCCCCACTGGATGTTGTTGTGACCCTGAACCCCCCTTAAGAAAACCGTCATAACCCTGACCTCCCCTTCTGTTGATCATCATGACCCCAACCCCCCCCCCCCCACCCCCCCATCGGCAACCTCTATAACCCCTACCCCTTTACCGACTACCTATGTGAACCTAACCCCCTTAATGACTACCAATATGACCCTGACCCCTTATCAGGGACCTCTATGACCCCAACCCCCTACCGGTGATCTCTGTGACCCTGACCCACCCTTCTTGTGGTTTTCGTGACCCAAACTCCCCCCGATCCTCGATAGTGACCCCCAATGGCTTCTCTTCCCATTTTTTTAGTGACCGTGACCCCCAGCATCATTGAAGGTATGATTTATTGAATTTTTATAAGGTTTTTAATTAAATTATATAAAGTTCCATATAATTTATTGTTTTTTATGTTTTTAATGTTATATTGAGTCATTTTTATTTTGAATTTGTGGTATGTTTAATCAAGACTCTACCTTGGTCAATGAAGAAGTTGGGTAATGTTTAATCTTGATTATACTTATTTGATTAAACATTTATATCTTTATATATAAATGTACATGGAAAAGAGTTAAAATCAAATAATTGTGGATAAAATTTGGATTAATTTACCTTGAAACACACCTCGGTATGCTATGGTTTTGGAATAATTTTTAGATTATGCAATTGAAAATCGATCAGTGGATAGTAGAATAAAATTTTTGGTTCCTGATTATAAATTCAAGTGAAGACTGAATAGAAATAAAGTATATAATCATTTGATATTGAAATAGTTTTCTATTTGATATGCATGTTGGATTTTTTATGGTGAATCAAATGTTATGGAAATTAAAAACAATTAAAATACCATCAAAAAAACACAAAGTGACCCTCCATATGGTAATTCAATTCAAATTTTGGTAAATGATACATTTGGATTTTTCAGATACAATGTCCAAGATTTTAATATATCAACAGAACCTTTAGTTGATCCTGAGAATGTTAATATTACTCAAAAATTCAATAACCAAAAAAATGAGTTTTATGAATTAGTTTAATACGGATAGCAAGAACTGTATGAAGGGTGTACTAAGTATTTGAAGTTACCTTTTCTGCTGATGTTATATCATATCAAGTGTGTCTATGGAATTACTTAAAAAGAAATTTACATGATTTTATATTTGATTCATGATGAATTTAGTGAATTTAAGATCCCGACATCATTATATGATATTAAGAAAATCATCAACAAACATGGAATTGATTATACAAAGATACATGCATGCCCTAATGATTGCATGCTTTATTGGGGATAATAGTTCGATAAAGAAGAGTGTATAAGATGTCATACAAAAAGATGAAAATTAATTAAAAACAATTAAGGTATAAATTAATGTAACCCCAAGAATAAATGGAAGCAGAAAACTCCTACAAAGGTATCACATTACTTTCCTCTAAAACCATGCTTGTAAAGATTATTCATGTCGTCTAAGACTACATACGACATGAATTGGAATTATTGGGATAGTAACGATGGATTGATGAGACATCAAAAAGATTAAATATCATTGAATAGGTTTGATTCATTATATACATATTTTTCTTTGAATCCTAGGAATGTACATTTGGTATTGGATTATGATGGTTTTAACACTTTTTTTAATTTTAGTACTTATTATAGAATTTGACCAGTTGTATTGATCCCCTATATTATACCTACATGGATGTGTATAAAGAATAGTTATTTCATTATTTCGATGATTATTCTTGGAAATAAAATTCCTAGAAATGATATTGATGTATACATTCAACATTTAGTCAAGAATTGTGAGAATTATGGTATGGTGGCATGGAAACATATGATTATTTAATGAGAAAACTATTCAAAATTTATATTTATTTAATGTGGAAAATTAGTGACTTTCCTGGACTTGAAAATTTATCTAGTTGGAACACCCATACTATTTGGCTTGTCCAGTTTTTAGTTTTGATTTTGAACCTAAACGAGTACCTCATAGAAGAAAATGGTGATTTATATGTCATCATTGATTTCTTGATGCTTCTAATAAATTCGGGTTTAATAATACACAATTCAATGGCGATATTGAATTGATAAAGGCATTGAATTTTTTATTTGGTTCAAAAAAACTAAGACAAATAATCAATGCCACTGAAGAATTTAGAAAATATAATCAGTTTAATGAAGGGATAAAGGGTATGAGGTACGGTATCTAAAGCATCTAAAACACAAAAAAGGAAGAAAAATAGTATCTTTTAAAAACTTCCTTATTGGGAGTTTAATTTTTTATGTCATAATATTGACATAATTCATATTGAGAAGAACGTTTATGAAAATGTGATTTTTACGTTTCTTAATGAGTAGGGTAAATCGAAGGATCGCATTAATGATCGTAAGGGTTTGGAGTCAATGAATATATATCATGGTTTGTGGAAAAATGATAATGTAAAGTTTCCTTATACTATTTTTATAAGGAAATATCATGATAAATATGTATTACTTAGAACTTTAAAGAATTTAAAAGTGTCATATGGATATTCAAGTAACATGTTAAGGTGTGTTTACTTAAAACATAAAAAGGTACATGGATTGAAAAGTCATGACTTATATATTCTGATGGAGTAGTTTTTTCATTGGAATTGCGTAATACGTTACCTAAAAAAGTAACTATGGTTCTAGTTAATTTTTGTACCTTTTTTAGAGAGATTTGTAAAAAAAATCTAAATCCAACTAAGCTTGATAAACTTCAAGAAAAAAATTATGACACTTTTTTCATTTGGATATGTTATTTCCCCCTTCATTCTTTACAGATATGATTCATTTGATTGATCATTTAGTTAAATAAGATAAAATTGTTGAACCAATACACTATCGATGGATGTATCAGCAAGGACCTGGTCTAAATAATTATATATTATAGTTATTTTAAAAACTATAAATCACATTCTTATCCCAAATATCTTTCAGTTTTAGAGTTTTAGAGAATTAGAAAAATATCTTACATAATAAATCTATATTTTACAAATAAACTCTTTTACTCAATATCCATTTTTTAAAAAAAATATATAACCTGTTAAAATAAAATATCGTTTCTATTCATGTTAAATCATTACAATTTTATTCATGATCTCATCCTTATCCCTACTCATCCTTAAACCATGTGAAAAATATTTTTAAAACATGGGATGAGCACAAAAAAAACTAAGAGACATAAAATAAATAAAACCATTAGTCTAGTGAAAACAATAAAACTCATATAACATTTACCTTTAACTTTAAAGTTATTTGAGTGTATGAAAACATTTTCACATAAAAACACACACATTTTTTTCTCAAATAAAGCCTTTAAAACTCATAACAAGTAATTTAAAACTGTTTTCCAGTAACATAGAGCATTATATTCATAAGACCCTTTAAAAACCCTTACAATAAGAATAACTATATGGATGAATTTCAATATAATTCTCTAAATAACATAATCATTACTCAATATATTGGATATCTATAATGGGTCTCACCCTTCGTATACACTATATCAAGATCACCCATATTTCATGAGCTATAATGGGGCACAACCCTTTATATAAGTTATATCAGGCTCACATATTAGCTATAATTGGTCTCAACCCTTTCTAAATTCCCTATAAATATCAACCATTTTATATAATTCTCAATTACCATGTCCTAAATAAAATATTTTTATGCTTTCACTTTTCATCATAATCTCATTGAAGAACTCTTTAAAACTCATATGTAAAACACTTTTGGATATCAAAATACCATATTATTTTAAAAAAAAAGATACCAAAATATTAATAACAAGGGAAATGTGGTTTTCCTTTTAATAAAATTTCATTAGAAACATATTTTAGAAAAATAAATTTTCCATTTTAAACATTTATTTTTTTTAAAAAAACTACTCACTTATATATAAAAACATTTTCTTTAAAATTAAACATTTAAAAAAGTAAAGGAAACTTCAAAAAAATTATGAGAAATGAAATAAATAAAATCCAATAATTTTGTATAAGTTAAAAAAATAAAACATTTCTTTAGAATTTTGTAAAAAGAGTTGAAAAGGAAACTTTAAAAGGGGATTTTTTAAAAAGAAGTACCATACCTCAAGTTTGAATCTTCTCATACAATATTTATCTTCCGGAATAATAAACTTAGTTAAATTTATAACTTCTTAATAACCTTTTTCAATTTCATTTTTCCTTTTATTTCACTTATTATCGTGTTATAACAGTTTAAGTTCACGTCGTATGTTTTGATGATATTCAGTTAACAAGTCCAAAATGACTTTAGTCAGTAGACTATTCTCAAAGTGGTCATAATTTCATCATATCTAGAAAGATAATAATGAAATATTTATCATTTTTATACATAAATTATACTTATTAATTCATCCATTAAATATTGTTATGAAAATTAACTATGTTACAATCATGGAGACGGTAGGTCGTAAATACACATGAGTAATGTTTCCATTTTTTTAATGATCATTATGGAAATAAGGTAAGTATAATTTTATATTTAAATAATTATAATAATTTCATTAATATCATGTTAATAATTTAAATATACTTATATATATCATCCATGAGATGTGGTGATGAAAAATGAATCACATCACTTCGTGGAGGTGATAATTCACACGTACGCATGAACGACGTTATCATATTTCTATTCATGGAAAGGAAATAATATAAAGGATATATTATATTTTAATAATGATAAATATTTCATGAATATCATATATAAATGTTAATTCCATCATTATAACCAGTCTTTATAGATAGTGATGGAAAAATGAATTACATCGGTTCGTGAGGCGGTAGTCGGTTGTACACACGGATGATGAATTATTTTCCCATTTGATAGAAAAGGAGATGGATATGGGACATGAAACTGACATAATAACATATCAGTATATTTAATATATTGTATTTATTATTTTATCATGTTTTAATAATATTTTATTTAAGTTTAAGATGAAATAAAACATAAATAATTGATTAAAAATGATACCTCTTCTTTGAATAATCTCTTTTGATTAACACCTTAACACCTATAAGGTGAGTCTTATTCCTAAAGTACAGCCTAAAGAATGTGAGTATGAGTTATCAGAAGGTATTTTGGGTATATATTGGCCAAAAAATAGGTTTTTAAGTATCAAGAAATGAGAAAAGGAGGTGTCCTTTTATAGGAGAGGGGCACTCTTGGGATTTCTCAAAATATTAAATTAATATAAATTAATTTTCAATTAAAAATGGATATAAAGTTATTTATTTAAAATATAGGATGAGTATGGGTCTAATTAATATAATATAATATAATTTAGATAAGATTTGACTATATTTATACCCATATATTTTGGTTTTAACCCTTATTTAACCTCTTTAACTCTTACCGTGACAACATGTATTTTTACTCTCTGACGGTTAATATAGTTACTATAAAATAAAAAACGATCAATAAATGGATCATGGATGAAATTTTCAAAATTATACAAATAATTTTCATGAATTTAATATTTTTATAAATTTCATATCATCTATTAAAATATTATTTATTTTAAAATATCATTAATGTCGATTTTGAATCATTTTATTACTTTGACTTTTAAAAATATCAAGAAAACAATATGACTTTAAAAAAATGATTATATCCCTAATATGTCAAGGTCATATATAATAATTTTTGGTCGCATTAATAATCTCAAATTATATTTATATTAATATTTTTAGTAACATTTATTTGATATTTCTATTAATAAAATAATTAATGCATCATCATTGTGTGAGTATTTAAGTTAATCATTTATTTACTAAAAATTATAAATAAATTAAAATTATTAATATAAATATTTTATATTTAAAATTAATATTTATATTTTAAGTTATATCATGTATAAAACTATATTAAAAATAATATATTTATTAATAACATGAATGTGACATCATTGACTTTTCATTAAATAAAATACTATAAACATAATAATCTCATCCAAGTGGACCCAAAAGTCATAAATAAATTTAAAATCATAAAAATAATTTTATCAAGTTAAAAATGGACACTTATATTAGTTCATAACCTACCTTTTTTCCCATGTGGACACATAAGAGATATTTAAGATAAACAAAATGACATTTTGGAACTTTCTTTGATTTAAATAATATATAAGTAGTTTTCATGGAAAAGTGTCCATTAAACAACTCAATTTATATCATTAGGTGTTAATTGTCTAATTAAATTAATCAAATAAATTTTTTTCAAGTGTTAGGGTCATTTTATAGTCCTTATAATTTTATTTTAACCTAAATTACCTAATTTACCCTTTACTATGGTAACAAAAATTATTAAAGTTATTATTCATATTAGCCAAAAATAAAAAGAACCTATTTAATAAATTTTTACCTCATGATTAAAAATATAAAATACATTTTTAAAAATTCAAAACACTGAATTCGTATAATTTAACTTAAAATTAATTCAGTAAAATGCAACGAAAAACAGATTTTCAAAAAAATGCCTTTTTTAAACATAAAATGTTTTTATAATAAATTCAAGTATAAAATCCATCTCAAAACCCATAATTGAATTATTTTGTATCTAAATTAATTAATTAAAATTTAAAACTAATCTAAAAACATAATTTGACATTGTAAAAACCTTGAAAAATATAATTTTGAATAAAAATCAGTATTTTTTACTATTCATTGAAAAATCAAACTTTCTAGAAAATTATTGAGATTTCACCATAGGAAAATTTTGATATGATGATTTCAAAAATTAAGTTCATTTTATAAAATAATTTTTTAAAAATCTCTAAAAATTAATTATATTATTTGTACATAAAAATAAATAAAAATCATTTTTGAATAAAATGTATTTTTTGATGAATAAAATGACTTTTATAAAAATATAGTACTTATTTAAAAATAATTAATTAACACATTATAAATGATAAATACCATTAAATATTTCATAATGTCGTTAATATTATTCATTCTCGCAAATGTAATGGCTATGTTATAGGAGTCACATTTAAATAATACGATTCCATTGTTCATTTAATCTCGGTGTTATATATATTATATGTTATCAAACATAGTTTTTCCTTTTAAAATATTGATATGTTGCATTCTCCCCTCCACCCCCTTTGGAAATTGTTTCCTCACAATTTTGAATTTGAGCTCGATAACTAAGGTTTTGACTTTTCAAAATACCTTTATTGAAATCCCACATTAGAAAAAGAATAATAAAAATTACACTTAAAAAGAATGAAATGTAAGTATGATGGTAAACTAGGTTTCCATGTAGGAGTATATGGGTATGGAAGAAAAAATTAACTCTTAAGGACTGATAGAGAGAGATAGAGAACATGATCATGGGAAAGTTTACCACCACAAGACCGTAAATATGTGATGGGTTAAAAGGCCATTGATAAAAGTAAACCTATAACATTTTTATTTCAAAATCCTTTTACTAAAGTTAAGGAAATAATTTACTTCTTAAACTAAGAACATAAGGAAACATACTTACTTAAAAAGTTGAGTTTCATCCTTTAATCAATTTCCACCACAAAATCATCTTTTTCTCTAAATAATGAGTATTCAAGATAATTTTTTCATGCCTAAAGCACTATAGTAAACTTCTATAAAATCACATAATACGTAAAATATTAAAAATCTATTTATCTTGTATAGAAACATTTACTAAAACCAAAATGGTTAGTATAAGATAAGATAATTCTCCAAAATTAATTAATCTCCAAAATTCAATAAATAATTATCTTTAAAATTCCTAAAAAATATTCTAAACTAATATTAAAACCAACAAATAAAATAGGATCTGATCACATGGTCTTCCAAGATAAATTTTAACATTTATCTCTAAATAAAATTAATTACTACTAATGTATCATTTCAAAAATGTAATTTTCCTAAATTGCATAATATCTACGATATGCTACCAATTTTTATAAATATCCTAAATTGTCAAAATTCTGCCTTTAAAAGATAATTAAAATATTATTCCTAAAATAAAATTCCATAGTATCGTATAAGGTTCCCAAAAATTCAATGGTCACCATATCAGTTTTTGATAAAGTATATATTCCCAAATTGTAAAAACCCATAATTACCTCAAAATTAGAGATCATAAAAGACATATAGGCTACCAATACCTCTAAAATTATGTTTACCAAAATTAAAGGAATTTTTCATTAAATAAAATTTTTCATATCATAAACTTTAGTGTTATATGTACCTCAAAAATTTATAAATACTCAATGAATATCTCCCAAGGTATTTCCATTACTTAAAACATCAAAATATAGTTGCCTAAGACATTGATCATATTAATAGCCTTTGAAAAATACTAAGATCCTTGGATCTATCATCATTACACCAGATAGACCAACATGAACTATAGTAGTAGCAAATGATTTTTCCACCCCTTTTTTCTTTTGATCCTGACGTTTTCCACCTTGAGTAAGTGAATTTGGACACACATTAGCATAATTTCCCAACTCATTATTGCTTAAACACATTACCATTCACTAGATATCTATTATATCATTCTTGTATTATTCAAGACTCTATTATTTATAGTCAAAAACCTTGTGACCAAACTTACCACACCAGTAACATTTTCCAGATCCTCACAAAAATTTCCCAAAATGTGTTTTACCACACTTAGAATTTGTTTGGGGCTTACCTCTAGAATTTTTATTTTGTTTTTTCTTTATTTAGTACCACCTTGTCTGTTTCTTACTCTTATCATCTTGTGATACATAAGTGTTAGAAAAATACATCTCAAATTTCTCTCCATAATTAATGACTTTATCGTAACTTTTAAATTATCATATGGACAATGCTCTTTGTAATATTGGTTTCAAATCATAGTAAAATCTATTAATTTTACCATTAGTGTCCCAAATAAAATATGGCACATACCTTTCCAATATTGTGAAGTTTTCTTCATATGAATCTATATAATCTTCATTATTTTTCCTCAATTCCAAAAATTGTTTCTTTATCCTAATCAAAATAGTCTTTGGGAAATATTTCTCGAGAAAAATATTTGTTAGTGTGTTCTATTCCATATTATCAAGATAATATTTCTCTCTGGTTTTATTAACCAGAGAACACCATCAATCAGCTTCACCTTCAAAACTATAAATGAAAATGGTTATCTTTTTTTATTTTGAACACCCAATGACATCAAATATCTTTTCCAAAGCATTGATCCATCCTTCGACTACCATAGGGTCAGATGATCCAATGAATAATGGGGGTTTTGTCTAATAAAATTCTCCACTAATGACATATTTATCTATGGTAGATTTGGTTTCTCCCTAGTATGGATGTCACCACCATTTATAGCTCGTGTCAACTAATCCATTATTGTAAAAAACTACTCAGTTTTGATTTCAAAAATCTCAAGATGCTTATTTGGGAGGATATTCTCATCTTGATTCCTTCCCATTGCATATTCTATGTTTCCTCTATGGAAAATCATTCTAAATTTAAATATCTTAGATAGTGGAACATGATAATATTAAAATACTATATACTTTCAACTTAACTATAAAGTAAAATATTTTAATGGAATTATGTTAACATTATCCCAACCTCTAAAGTTATCTAAACCCTTCTATAATACTAACTATAAGGATTTAACCTTAATCATTACACATTCTAGTTATTTTAAAACATGAAATAAAATTCTTGTCCCAAATATATTTTTAGTTTAGAGTTTTAGATAATTAAGAAAAAAAATTCATAATAAACCCATATTTTACAAATGAACTCTTTTACTGAATTTCTATTTTTTCACAAAATATAACCCTTTAAAATTAAAAATGATTTATATTCATGTTAAATATTTAAAATTTTATTCATGATCTCATCCTTGTTATTACTCATCCTTAAACACTATGAAAACATTCTAAAAACATGGGATGAGCATAAAAGGCGCAATAAGGGACATAAAAGAAAGAAAACCATTAGTCTAGTGAAAACAATAAAACTCGTATAAAATTTACCTTTAACTTCAATTTTCTTTGAGTGTGAGAAATAAAACATTTTCACATGAAAAACACACAAATTTTTTTATCAAAGAAATGGTTTAAAACCCATCACAAGCAATTTAAAACCCTTTTTCGGTAACTTAGAGCATCATATTCATAAAACCCTTTAAAACCCATATAATTGTAATAACCATATGGTCGATTTTCAATATAATTATCTAGATAAAAAAATAATTATTCAATTCATTGGAGATCTATAATGGTGATCACCCTTTGTATAAGCTATATCAGTCTCACCCATCTTTCATGAGCTATAATGGGGTTCAAACCTTTATATAAGCTATATTTGGCTCACCCGTGAGCTAAAATGGGCCTCAACCCATCGTATAAGTTTTATCGGGATCACCCATTTCATATAATGCTCGAGTAACATATAATAAATAAAACATTTTTATGCTTTCACTTTTCATCATAAAATCATTAAATAACTCTTTAAAACTCATATGTAAAACACTTTTGGATATAAAAATACCATTTTATTTTAAAAAATATTTTCAATAACAAAAATACCAATAACACGATAAAAGGTTTTTTCTTTCAAGAAAATATCATTATAAACATTTTTCAAAAAAATAAATTTTTTATTTTAAAAACGCTTATTTTTTAAAAAATCTATGCACTTATATATGAAAATATTTCCTTTTAAAAAAACTTTTAAACATGTTAAAAAAAGATTAAAAACATTGATGCATCATAAAAGAGGGAAAATCCAATTATTCTATATAAGTTAAAAAATGAAAACATTTCTTTAGACTTTTGTAAAAAGTGTTGAAAAGGAACTTTAAAAGAGAATTTTTTAAAAGGAAGTCTCTTACCTCAAGTCTGAATCATCACGTATAATATTTATCTTACTGAATAATAAAACTAGGTTAATTTTTACTTTCTTAAGAACATTTTTCAATTTCATTATTCCTTTTATTTCACTTATTATTGTGTTATAATAGTTTAATTTCACATCAGATGTTTTGATGATATTCAGTTCACAAGTTTAAAATGACTTCAGTCAGAAGACTGTTGTCAAAGTGGTCATCATTATATCATCTCTAGATTGATAATCATGAAATAATTATCATTTTTATATATCAATTATACATAAAAATTCATCCATTAAAAATGGTTATGAAAAATGAACCATGTTACAATCATGGAGACGGTAGGTTGTACGTACACATGAGTAATGTTTCCACTTTATTAATGGTCATTATGAAAAAAAGGTAAGTATAATTTTATCTTTAAATAATTATAATAATATCATTAATATAATATTAATCATTTAAATATACTTATACATATCATTCATGTGATGTGGTGTGTAAAAATGAATCGCATTGCTTCATGGAGGTGATAATTCACACGTACACATGAACGACGTTATCATTTTTCTGTGCATGGAAAGGTAATAATTTAAATGATATTTTATCTTTTAATAATGATAAATATGTAATTAATATCATATATAAATCTTAATTATATCAATATAACCATTCTTGATAGACGGTGATGGAAAATGAATTACATTGGTTCACGATGCAGTAGTCCGCCGTACACACGGATGATGAATTCATTTCCCATTTGATGGAAAATTATGTGAATATTGGAAATGAAACTGACATAATGACATATCATTATATGTATTATACTAGATTTATTATTTTATCATGGTTGAAGAATATTTTAAGGAAGTTTAAGATGAAATAAAACAGAATAACTCAGTAAATTGTTTTTAAACGTATCAAAGCCTTTAAAAATGTGTGTTAGGGGATCAAAATCAAGAAAATGACATTGGATTGACATGAAATAAGAGTAAAATTACTGTATATTTATTTTTAAAATGTAGTAACTAACGATATATCATTCCAAGTTACAGTTTTCCCAAGATGCCTGTAAACGTGTTTTTAGTGATTTAAAACACATAAACGTGCATATAATAGTCAAAACCATATAAAACGACCTTATATTGATTTTAAATAATTGGATGTCCACCGATAATTTATTATTGATGTGTACGTGTAGACAACATGTCAATCTAACATGTAGTGTGGTTGGAATGACTTAGTAAACAATTTTTAAAGGTACCAAATCCTTTAAAAACATGTGTTAGGTGGTCAAAACCTATAAAACAACATCATATTGACATGAAATCAGAGAAAAATGTCCATAGATTTATTTTTAAAATATAAGAACCAGTGGTACATCATTTCGAGTTACAATTTTCTCAGGATGCCTGTAAATGAATTTTTAGTGTTTTAAAACACTAAAACGTGTGTTTAACGGTCCAAACCATAGAAAATGACCTCAAATTGATATAAAATCATGATACAACCAACATTGAGTTATTTTTGAAATATGTGACATGCTTTCATATCAAAATAATTAAAAAAATTATTATGTAAATTTCAAACACATTGAACGTCGATTTAAAAATTAATTAGAATTTTACATACTCGTCCCTTTTTAGTTCTAAGTGTTGAATAATGTCTTAAATAAGTAATTTTATGTTTTCAAAGTGTTTTACAAGAATATATTATTTGTTTTATGTTAAAAAATCATTTTGATTAACAAAATAACAAATTTTATGTTCAAAATTTTGAATATATTTTGTTTCTTTTCTCTTTCGCATTTTTTCTTAAATGTTCTAGTTTTTACTATAGGTGATAGATGTCGATAGTGGGAAGAAGGTTGACCATTCATATCCATGAAATTATTTATAAGGAAGTCGTTAGGGTTCTTAGTTTTCATGGTATGTTTAGATTTTATCAATGATTCTACTGTAATTCTAATTTATTATGTTTAGTTTTAATTTGTGTCTTCTTTTTGTTATAGTTGATGAGATGATGCGGTTGGTTTTAGTTGATGAGATGATGTGGAGACATATGGATATAATAGAGGTCATGGGGTGGATTTATATTAGGAATGATTTGTTGTTGGACATATTTTATATTTATATATTGATGACTGTGGTATGGGGTGATTGAGGTTATCATACTACAAAAAAAGTGGCGGTTAGTGGCGATTATTTAGTATTCTAGAGGCAGTTTAAACTATTGCCTAATTATTTAGCAGTGGTTCTTAAAACTGACTCGTATTTCATGGTCTCTAGTCAATTAGAAGCAATTTATTTTATTTCACAACAGTTTTTTAAGTGTCGTTTTGGACAATTTAGCGGCGGTTTGTTGTTTAATTAGAGGCGGTTCATCAAAAAAATATTCATTGGGAATGTAAAATAAAATTAAATTAAATTTAGTAAATCATTTAGAGGAGTTTGTTTTTAGTATAAGTTAATCTGAACCACTACTAAATATATTCAATAATATATGTTTATCCATGGTTACAAAAAACCACTGCTAAATTTGTTTTAATTTTTTTTAACATTTAATAAAAAACTATAAATAAACAATAAATGACATGAAATAAACTCAAACATAAATATATGATAAACTCATCATTCATACATCACACATCCACATTCATACAAACAACTACAATCATCATAACCTAAGTCTAAGTCGCCCCATACATCAACCAATACCTAATCATCAATATATACATATAAAATATGTCCAACAACAACCAATTCCAAATATACATCCATGTCGCAACCTCCACTAAATTTGTATGCCTCCACAGTATCTCATCAATTGAAACTGACCACGTCATCTCATCAATTATAATAAGAAATGAATCAAAAATTAAAACTAAACATAATAAATTAGAATTACAATAGAATAATTGATAAAATTTTAACATACCACAGAAACTAAGAACTATCATGACTATCTTCTAAAAAATGTCATGGATCGGAACAATCAACCTCCTGCCTATTTCCAATATCTACCACCTACAATGAAAAATAGAACGTTTAGGAAAAGAAATGTTGAAGAGAAAAGACACAGAATATATTATAAATGATACACAAAAAATTTGTTATTTTGTTAATAAAAAAGAATAAATTTTAAAATAAAACAAATAATATATAATTCAATATTATTTGAAAATAGAAACATACATATTTAAGATAAGATTCAACAGTTGAAACTGAAAAGGGATAAGTAAATGTTCTAATTTTTTTTTAAAGCGACGTGCAATGTGCATGAAATTTATTTAATAAAAAAAATTAAATATTTTTATATCATAGCATGTCCTATAATTAAAAAACAACTAAGCGGTGGTTGTACGATTATTTCACATCAATCTGAGATTGTTTGATATGGTTTTGACCTTTCCATGCACGTTTTAGTGTTTTAAAAAACTAAAAATGTCTTTACGAACATAACAGGTAAATCATCATTCATAATGACATGTCATTAGCCCATACTTTTCACAATTAAATATATAGTTGTTTTTCATTGATTTCAGGAAAATCCAATGTCATTTTTCTAGTTTTGACCATTCCATGCATGTTTTAGTGTTTTAAAACACTAAAGATGTGTTTACAGCTATAACGGGAAAAAAATCACTCAGAATGATGTTTCGTCAATTCCTACATTTCAAAATTAACTATATGGTATTTTTCCCATGATTTTAAGAAAATATAATTTTTTGGGGGTTTTGACCATTCCACACATGTTTTAGTGTTTTAAAACACTAAAAATGCATTTATGGCCATAACAGGCACACCATCATTCGGAATGATGTGTCATTGGTTCCTAAATTTCAAAATTAAATCTATAGTAATTGTATCACATTTTCACATTAATATGAGTTCATTTTCCTAGTTTTCACTATTCCATGCATGTTTTAGTGTTTTAAAACACTAAAAAAAAATTATAACCGTAACGGGAAAACCGTTATTCAGAATAATGTTTTATTAGTTCCTATATTTCAAAATAAAATCTATGGTAATTTTATTCTGATTTCAGGACAATCCAACACTTTTTCCATAGTTTTGACCATTCCATGCACATTTTAGTGTTTTAAAACACTAAAAATGAATTTTACAACCATAATGGGTAAAATTTCACTCGGAATGAAGTAACATCGATTTTTAAATTTCACAATAAAATATAAGGTTGGTGTACCCTGTTTTTAGTACAATCCAACATTGTTTTCCAAGTTTTGAGAATTCCACACATTTTTTAGTGTTTTAAAACACTAAAAAACATTTACAGCCATAAGATAAAACCTTCATTTGAATGACATGTCATTGGTTCATAAATTTCACCATTAAATATACAGTGGTTTTCCTATTATTTCACATCAATATGAGATCATTTTCCTGGTTTTGACTATTCCTTACACGTTTTAGGGTTTTAAAACACTAAAAAAGTTGACAACCATAATTAAAAAATGGTCATTTGTAATGACATATCATCAGTTCCTAAATTTTAAAATTAAATCTACGATCATTATTCTCTGATTTTAGTACAATCTGACATCATTTTCCTGGTTTTGACCATTCAATGCACGTTTTAATGTTTTAAAACACTAAAAATGCATTTACAGTCATAATGGTAAAATTTCCATTCAGAATGACATGTTTTCGGTTTATAAATTTTAAAATTAAATCTACAGTGATTTTCCCATGATTTTATATCAATTTGAGGTAGTTTTCCTAGTTTTAATCATTCCATGTATGTTTTAGTATTTTAAAACTCTAAAAATGTGTTTACAACCATAATAGGAAAACCGTTATTTGGAATGATGTGTTGTTAGTTCCTAAAATTCAAAATTAAATATATGGTCATTTTCCTTTGATTTTAGGACAATACGATGTCATTTGTCTAGTTTTGACCATTCCATGCATCTTTGAGTGTTTTAAAACACTAAAAACACGTTTACAACTATAACGGGAAAACCATCATTCATAATGACGTGTTGTTGATTCCTACATTTAATAATTAAATTTGTAGTGTTTTCCCCCTGATTTCAAGACAATCCTATGTCGTTTGTCTAGTTTTGACCATTCTATGCATGTTTTAGTGTTTTAAAACACTAAAAACGTGTTTATGGCCATAACGGGCAAACCATCATTTGGAATGATGTTCCATAAATTCCTATATTTCAAAATTAAATATATTTTGGTTTACACTAATTTAATTACAATATAATGTCTTTTTTCTGGTTTTGACCATTCCATGCATGTTTTAGTGTTTTAATACACTAAAAATGCATTTACAACCATAACGGGCAAACTGTCATTTAGAATGATGTGTTGTTAGTTCCTACATTTCACAATTATATATATAGTCATTTTCCCATTATTTCAGTACAATAAAACATCATTTTCTTTGTTTTGACCATTCCACACACATTTTTTGTGTTTTAAAATGCGAAAAATGCTTTTTTACGACCATAACAGGAAAACCATCATTTGGAATGACCTGTCGTTAGTTCCTGCATTTCACAATTAAATTTGTGGTCATTTACCCTTTATTGAAAATAAATCCAACATATTTTACCTAGTTTTTACCCCCCCCCCCCAACACTTTTTTAAAGGCTTTTGTACCTTTAATAAGGTTTTACCCAGTCAAAACCGAGCAAACAAGCTCTGATTGTTTTCAAACCTATGGATAACAATCTATAATTTATTTTTGATATGTAGAAATCAGTCACACATCAATACATCACAATATGTGGTCAGTATAACTCGAAATATGTGTTTTCTATATAAAAGTGTCATTTTAGTTTTTTTATGGATGTTGTATGTGTTCTTTTCAAAGTCCATGGGCGTAAAACGGAGTCAGGGACATCAAAATGAAAAAACATCTAGAAATAAAAAACATAACACTTTATAAGTATATTATAAAATTTACTCATGTCTTTTAAATTATTTATCAAGTAATATTAAATTAATATTACCTTTACTTGAGTATAAAAGACCTCATTTTTCTAAGCTGTAGGAATATGCCTCCAATCTTTATAATTAATGGGAAATATCATTGTATCGTAGGCAAACTACCCAATAATATACCCATATATTCTGGCATCGTCACTGGTAGGCACCCTGAAATCATCAAATGGTATGATAATCTTGAATTCCTTTAGGTCCCATACATCTATTGTGTTCATATTTATATCTCTTCTATGACTGTCTTTATTTATTTGACAAATTCATTAAACAATTAATAAAATATAAAGTTTTTTTTGAAAAATGACATACATACCAGTAATGGTAACCCGCCAATATCCCCTAGATATAGGGTTTACCAATTGCTCCATCACCATAGGTGAATCAGGTCGTGGGATATGAACAACATCTGGGGAAATGACTAGATTTCTAGCAGTTTCGGGTACAACAAAATCACTAGGATCCACAAAATATGATGGTAGTGGTGGCATGCTCTAAGATGCTGATCATCTAGAATCTTGAAATTTTTTTGTTCTCATAATTCTTTCATTTCAAATGGTTAATATATATTAAATATATAAAAAATACAAAACTAAAATATTTTTAAAAAATAAAAAGAAAAACTAGAACAATTTATATTTCTACAAAACACTTATCAATGATAAATTGTAATATAATTTCATTACCAATTTATACATTAAATTATCTCTATCTTCATTATCTTCCTTATTATCAACCTTCATTATGACAAGTCCTTCATTTTCACCCTCTCTTTCAATTTCTACCATTTTGATATTTTCAGGAAAAAAAATGTTCAATATTTTATGGTTGATGAGGTTCATTATCACAAAGCACTGATTGATATTTATCACCCATATAATATAAGTCTCTCTATTTTAAGTGTACAACTACACTCTAACCTTCATGTATTTCATCATCCATATAATAAACCATCTTCACTTATGAACCCAAGATAAATGGATCCTGATCTTCACGCTCACTGGTATACATCAAGTGAGAGAAGTTGACTGAATTAAAATTTAACGAATATTTCATTAAACCCCTATCAATTTTGACCAACTTATATTTGAATAAGACAACTAAAAATTGGTCATGATAGTTTACTTCAATTATATCAATCATATTCCCATAGCATCCCACCTATTCCAATGTAAATACACCACTATTTTTAGTTTTCAAGTATTATTCATGATAAATTTTACGAAACCTAAAGTTGTGAATATTATAGGCATCGAATCTCTTAGATTTCTTTAGAGGACCGTGAGCTAAAAACTTCAAATAAATCAATATTTCAGCTCGATTTTCAAAATTAAAAATCTAGAAAAAAAAGATATAAGCTTTTAATTTTAACATAGGAAAAATAACTACACATCAATAATATGAATATGAGTATATACTTAC
This sequence comes from Viscum album, assembly GCA_963277665.1. NCBI lineage: Eukaryota > Viridiplantae > Streptophyta > Magnoliopsida > Santalales > Viscaceae > Viscum > Viscum album. The sequence continues at coordinate 1,538,817,087 of OY728156.1, read as the reverse complement.
ACGATGAGAGAACCATTCGACAAGATCCTTAATAATATCTTTTGTTAATTCCAACTCATTTCGAGTTTGACCCCTTAGTCTCTACTTTTTTTGTAGTCACAATTATTTAATAAATGGATATGCAATAACACTATTGAGTAACACATATCTATGTTCTTGTAACAGCTTCAATTTAGACAGTGTAAAATTTTACCCCTTTTCAATTGGTTGTCCAATAGTTTGAAATAGTGATGACTAATTTTCAGAACTAGAATTAGTGGAGATGTCGTCAGCATGTCCAACATGATTTAATCTAGTCTAAATTCCATCCAAATACCTAGAACAGAATGTCAAGCACTCTTTAGCTATGTAACATTCAGTAATAGAGCCTTCTAGTTGATCTTTATTCCTCACATATGATTTCAAATGACCTAAGTATCTAATTAAAAAACATATTAAAAAAATTACGCAATGATTTGATAAAATTGAATTCACCAATGAAAATAAAAAAAATTATCATCGTATCTCTCAATTGGATACATCCATCGATAATGTACTAGTCCACCAAGTTTATCTTCTTCAACCAAATGAACGGTCAAATAAATTATGACTATTCAGAATGAAGGGGGAAATAACATCTTCAAATGGCATAGTGTGAAAACAATTCTTTCTTGAATTTTATCAAGCTCAGATATATTTAGAGTTTTTCCACAAAGATCTTTGAAAAGGGTAAAAAAACTCAATTAGAATTATATTTACTTTTTCAGGTAAAGTATTACGCAAAGCCAATGGCAACAACTGCTCCATTAAAATATGTGAGTCATGACTTTTCAATCAAGGTAACTTTCAATGTTTCAAGTAAACACACCTTGATATGTTACTTGAATATCAATAAGGCACTTTTACATTCTTTAAAGTTCAAAGGAATACATCTTTCTCATGATTTTTCATTGTAAAAATAGCTGAAGGATACTTTCCATTCTCATTTTCCCACAAACCATGCTTTATATTCATTGACTCTAAATCCTTACGAGCATTAAGGTGATCCTTCAATTTACCCTAGTCATTAAGCACTGTAAAAATTACATTGTCATAGACGTTCTTCTCAATATACATTACATCAAGATTATGATGTATCGAATTAAACTCCCAATAAGGAATTTTAAAAAATATATTCTTTTTATTCCATTGTTCTATTCTAGCTTCTTCGGATACTGTACCTCATACCCTTTTCCCCCTTATTTAAACTGATGGCATTTTCTCAATACTTCAGTGACATTCATTAATTATCACAAGATTTATAAACAAGATATCACCTTTGGTGACTATCATTTCAATATCTCCATTGAATCATGACTTGTTAAACTTAAATTTATGAGAAGCATCAAGAAATCGATGATGACACATAAAACACCATTTCTGCTATGAGGTAATTGCTGAGATTCAAAATCAAAATTAAAAACTGGACAAGCCAAACCAGTATGAGTGTTCCAGCTAGATAAATTTCTTAGTCCAAGAAAGTCGGTAATTGTCTACATTAAAGCTGCATGCATTTTGAATAGTTGTCTCATTGAAGCATCATATGTTTCAACACCATCATCTCATAATTCTCGCAATTATTTAATTTGAGGTTGAAGATATACATCAATGTCATTTCTAGGCATTTACTTTCCAAGAATAATCATTGAAATAATGAAAGGAGTCTTCTGTATACATATCCATAGAGGTGGGTTATAGGGGATCAAAATAACTGGCCAAATACTATAATTAGTACTTAAAGTACCAAAAGGGTTAAAACCATCTCTACCACAAAATAGGGAAAGGGAAGCACCTCGTTTTATCAGTGCTAAGAAGAAAGTGTTGATAAAGGGGGAGGCTTTATCAGCGCTGATAAAAGTTTTTAATAATTTATATTCAAAAATAATGTTTATTTGGATACATTAACTAAAAAACGCTTGTTTATAATTAATATTTTTTTTAATAATTCAAATATATATATATATATATAATGTTTTAAAAAAAGTATTTCTAAGATTATAATTAAATGTAAATATATTTGTATTTAAATAATTATAATATTATAATAAATTTCATTAAATAATAAATATATTTATTAGATTTATTAGATTTATTTTATTTATTTTATTTATTTGATTTATTTAATTTATTAGATTAACTAATTAGATTTTTTAGATTTATTAGATTATTAGATTATTAGATTTACTAGATTATTTTATTTATTATATTTGTTATATTTCATATATTTATTTTATTTATAATTAATATATATAAATAACTTTCTAAATATATATATATTTATATTAATTATTAAATATATATGTTTCAATGAATTTGGTCAATAAATATATTGATCATGCGTGCATATATTATGTATCATAATGTTCATTTATGCATTACACCCTTTCTTATTATTCATGTTGCCCGTTGATTCCCCATTTTTTATTATATATATTTATTAGGTATATGATTAATTCATATCACCCATATATACTATTATGTTCTCAAAAATACTTATAAAATTACAATAAATATATTTAAATAATAAATATACTTATTATAATATAATTATTAAATTTTAATTATATATAAATACTTTTTAAATATATTTATTAGTAATTATAATTACAACTATATATATATAATTATAAAATTACAATAAATACATGTATTATAATTTTATATATATATATATATAATTATATACAAATATTTATAAATATATTTATTTATAGTTATAATTATAACTATAAATATATTTATTTATAGTTATAATTATAACTATAAATAACTATATATATATAAATAATTATAAAATTATAATAAATATATTTATTATACTGCTTATAAATTTATAATATAATTAAATAAATATATTTATAAATATATGCAAATATTTATAAATAAATACAAATATTTATAATTATAATTCCTAAATGAATATAGATATATTTAAATAATTAAAAAATTACAATAAATGTATTAATTATATATATTTATATACAAATATTTATAAATAAATTTCAATAGTCATAAATATAATTCTAAATAAATGAAGATATATTTAAATAATTAATAAATTATAATAAATATATTTATATATATTTATAAAATTATAAATATATCTTTATATTTTTATATTTATTTAAATATATATATATTTATTTATTTATAATTACAACTATAAATAAATATTTATTATTATAATTTTTAATTAAAAATAAATATTTATTTATTTATTAGTTATAAATATAAATAAATATTTATTTATTTAAATAATTATTAATTTATAAAAAATATATTTATTATTTTTATATATAATGTTATATATAATTAAATAAATATATAGAAATATTGATAAATAAATACAAATATTTATATTTATAGTTATAAATAAATACAGATATATTTAAATAATTATAAAATTATAATAAATATATTAAATATATATATTAATAAAATTATAAATATTATAAATATTAATTTGTTATAATTTTATAATTATTTAAATATATATATATATTAATTTATAATTATAATTATAAATAAATATATATTCATATAATAAATATATATATTCATATAAATAATTATAAAATTAGAAGAAATATAGTTATATGTATCTATCATCTTATAAATATATATAATTAACATATTTATTATATTTATTATATATATTCTAAGATTATAAATATAATAAGTATATTTCTTATAATTTTATAATTATTTACATTATAATTTTATAAATATAAATATATTTATTTATTTATAGTTATAATTATAAATATTTATATATATGTCATATATATAATTTTATAAATATATATATATATTAATATAAATAAATTATTAACATAATATCTTTATCAGTGCTCTTTTAGCGCTGATAAAGGTACGTTCGATCAGCGCTTTTTATTATAGCGCTGATAAAACGTACCTTTATCAGTGCTTTTTAGAAAGCACTGATAAAAGGTTCACCATGTTTTATAAGAAAACTCTAACAGTCTCCTTCATTCTTGCACCCCTTAAGCTCTCATGGAAGTCGATCCCTGCACTGTGACTCCTCCTCCTCCTCCTCTCTCGTCGCCTCTCCTCGACCGTGAACCACGCCTCCACCATGCATTGTCACCTCCGCCGCACGCCAAACCATCGTGCAGCTCTAACAATCTCATATACCCTAACAGTCTCCTCCATCGTGTGTCTCCTCTACCCTAATAGTCTCCTTCATCGTGCATGAACCAGTCGTCGTGCGCCTCTCCTTCGTCATGCGCCACACCTCTATTGTGTACCACATCTTCGTCGTGCGCCTCTCATCTGTTGTGCGCCTCTCCTCTTCCAGTGATTTTTCTCCTCTTTTTCATCTATTTTTTCCTGTTCCCATGTAATTATAGGTTGATATTGATGGTATACTACGAATTGTACGGGCTAAACACCTCACTAAAAATTGTGGTCGTTGGTGGTCCTTGTTTGTGCACTAAATGAATTGCATATTGGTTGGTGTTCCTCTTCATGTTTTTTGCTTTTATTTTTTGTGAATCAGTTATTCATTTGAAGTGTGATGCCACTATAGAATAGTGTAATTTCTTTTTAATGATGATGATTTATGTCATTAGGGGTTGAGTAGTATGTCACTTGATATATTTATGTGTTCTCCATTAATGTTGACAAGTTTTATCTTCAATTTGTTTTTTGAGTGAAGTAGGTGTTTCTTTGGAACTCCCATGTAATACATGTTATAAGTTTCTTGGATGTTTTTAAATGATTTCTTATGAAATTATAATTCTATATTATGACTTTTTTGGGTTTCAATCGGCTTGAAAATGATTTAAAGCGGTGGCATAGACTTATGTCTAATGCCAAGTGTTTTCTAAAAGGCCCGATTGGATTTTTTAAAAAAAATTAAATATTTTTAAAGTTTGTTCATAATTTTTTTTTCTTTAATGTGAATATGTGATATTTTAAAGTCATGTTTTGCAAAAAGAATGGAATTTACATCCAACCTATTTAAATAGTTTTGAGACCCCTAACTCTCATGGTGGATTAAGATGTTTTCAAAAGGATATTGAAGTTTAATAAAAGAGTTCTTAGCACATATTTCCTTCAAAAATAAAAGGGTTTATTATTTTAAAATTTTATTTATAGAAAATGGTTGTGTTTTCAAATGGTCTTTCTAGTGCATTTTGATAAATATTTTTTAGATGAAATTTGAAATGTTGTTCTCAAATGGGGTGAAAATGGATTGGCTTCTTGAGCACATTTTTAAAATCCTAGTTGGTAATTTAAGGAAAGTTATTTTATAAATATGAGAGACCCTCAATTGAGCCCCATGCATTTATTGTTCATGTTGTGGCTCGTGACCCCATTGGGGAATCTTTATATTATTATTCTTATTATGAAGATTATAAAAGGATGTGAAAGGGGTTGTTTCTTATGAGGGTTAGGAGGTGGGGTGAGGTTAAATTTTAAATTATTGAAATTATATTTATGTGATGATATATTATTTTTCATTGGTTTCTCACTTCCACTATTGAAATGTCATGGGTGTCCTGGGAGACTGCTAGGAATCCAGATAAGTGAAATCCCTAGTGTGAAGTTTGATACCTAGTGTAAGGACCCAGTTAGATTGAATGAGTTTCTGAGATGTTTCTGTGTCCCTAGAATGTACTATAAGGGACCAGGGTTTCTTTTGATCCCTAGATCATGATAGAGCCTAGTGAGTTCTATAGGACTACTTTGATATGAAAAGTTAAATAGTATATACCTAGGTTCCACATATTTAGTTCAGGATCCAAATACATGAGTCTTAGTGTAAGAACTCGGATCTTCTTTTCAGGTATGGATCCTATTTTCTGGTCTTTTGAGAAAAATAATAGTTTCTAGAAACTTAAAGAGTACATGCCATGTACTTAGGAGTACACGTCGTGTACCTAGTTGTTGTGGGTGACCGTGTAATGGTCGTGTAACGACCAAGTACATGGCCATGTAGGGTGACTTGGAGACCGCCTAAAGCAGGGCCCGGTAAAGGTAAATACATGTCGTGTACTTTTAAAATGCACGCCATGTACTTTTCTTTTTAATTATTATATCAGACCGGTGTCACATATTGTTCACAAAAAACAATTCTTCTCAGCCCATCTCATCCAAGAGCGACTGAAGCCGATGATTCTTCTCTGATCCCCTGACCCATTTTTTGTTCTACGAATCAACCACCGTCAATTGCATCGGAATCGCCACAGTGAGTTATTCATTCTTCTAGATCCTTTTTCCTTGATTTCTCTCCTTTCGTGAGATATCCTTGGTTGGATTTTTTTATATTTTTTTAGATCTACCGCATTCTAGGCCGATTCAAGGGCCGAAGCTAGAGTATATCGATCGCACAACATCGAGGTAGGTGGTTTGTGGCTTTCCGTAGTTAGTCTTTGAATATTATGTGAAAAAGTTCCCAATACCCTAGAATGGGGTATTATGTGTTTAGGTATTTTAGCCCTGTTAATGCTTGTTATGCCTTGTGTTTCTGAGTAGAGGTTGTTTGATTGTGAATAGGGTTATTTACCATGCTATGGATGTGTTTCCCATGTTTGTTTTGATATTGACTGTTAGGTCTAGCTTTGTCGGTTAGACTGCTTTTTTTCCATGCCTAGTGTTGTTAGGATGGAGTGATATTATCTAATATTGTTATATTCTTGTAGTTGTTTATACAATTAGTTCTTAAAAGTTGTTAGCCAACTAGTTCTTAAGGTTTAATTTGGTTGTTGAACATTGTTGTGCACGATTGACTTACACAGGGCTGTGGAAACCTGGTGTAGTAGACCATAGGTAGAATGGACATTGAGGGCTTCTCCAGAGTGTCTGTTTACTTTTATGATGTGAGACCATATGAGGTATGGACTTTGTGCTCCCTTATAGTGTATGTAGTTCCACATTGTGAGACCATAGGGGGAATTGTACATTTAGTGCTTCCTCAGAGTGTCTATAGTTATCAATGCGAGACCACGGGGGAAATTGACAGTGAGTGCTTCCTCATAGAGTCTTTTTTTGCACGAGACCAAAGGGGTTAGACCATGTGAGCTACCCAGAAGGTCATTATATCCTTATTTTGGTTGAACCAGAGGGGATGGGCTCTAAGAACTTCCCAGAGGGTTGATTTTTTATGCTTGGTTGAATAATTGATGAATGTAAATGAAGGTAATTAAAACTGTAGGACTGTTTACTTTTGAGTACTTTCTTATTTATTGCTTCATTTTTCTTATTTCCTACAATATATATTCACTGACTATTAGGCACAGATCTTTGGGTGGTTTCATACTAGGATTCATCTCACACCCTTTTTGGGCCATGCTTTTGGGCCAAAATAGATTATATTGTTTCAGGTATAGATAAGGGAAAGAGCCCTTCTACTTCAGGTACTTGATTGTTATGGGACTGGAGAGCATGGGACCAAGTTGAGGCTTGAGATGCTACTAGAGTTATTTACTTGTTTTTTCTTTGTACTTTGGTTTATTATTTTATTCCATAATTGTGCCTTGTTTTTCTGCTTTCCTAGACATATGTGACATGCATCATTTATATATGTTCTCTAGTTGTTTATCTACTTGCAGTATTCCACTATTTACTGTTGCATGTTGTTATTACTGCTTTCTATATTGTTATTTGTTTAATTCCACTGCATTACTTTTCCAATGAGGTCATAGTTTCCCCACTATCACACCCAAGGCCCTCGCTGCTAGTTGGCAACCTCTGGTGTTTGGGGAAATGTGCTTGAGACCATGTGACCAACTGGGTACGGGGAACCTCTGGGTGGATCTCAAAACTGGGATGTTACAAATTGGTATCAGAGGAATTATTTTCTTCTTGACTTACTATTTAGAGCCTATAGCCAGGGATAGGAAGAAATGGGTAGTTGGTAATAAGTTGTTCCCAGGAGTAGCTAACCCGTGTACAGGGAAAAGCCGATTTACCTCGATTATTGCAATTTTTCTAGTTTTGAAATTATTAAATTTTATTTGATTTCACCATTGGGTGATTCACATGTTTTTTTCTATCGTCTTTGATATTATTGAGGTTCTATTTCTGTTGTAACCCGATGAGATAAGGGTATTCCATCTCATGCATCATATAGGTACTTGCTGGAAATCACATGTCATGAATTCTTGTCATTCCATTTAGGGTGAATTTCTGATTGCATGTTTTTGTGATAGATATTGTGCTAGATATTCATGTTGTTGTGATAGATGCCTTGATAGAATAACTAATAATTGATAGGGTATTGGATTTGTGTAATGTTTCGTTTGGATGAACACCAAACTTTGGTTCTTGAGATGTTATAGGCCCTCATGGATCGTAATTTGGTGGATCATTGCATGTTTATGCTTATATATGACATGTATAAGATTCCAAACTTTGATTCATGGGGAGTATGGGCCCTCACGGATCGGAATTTGGCACTTTAATGTTTGTTTTAGTGTTTTTTCTGGGTTCCGTAGTAGTCTTTGAGGCTTACTATCTGGAAAAACCCAGAATACGCGGTATGTAATGATGAATAAACACCATGTGTCCTTCTATTATGGAAGGAACTATTTTTATTAAGTAAATTTTGTGTAATTTATGTACACTTCGTGTAGTTTCTAACCATGTCAATGGATGTGTGGGCAGAGACACGGGGATGGAAATTTTTTTGTGGGACATGCTATATCTTAGGAGCCATGTGTTCGGCCGTGTGACTAATGACATGGGTGGATTATGAGTAGTTAGTATATGTCATGTATGGAACAAACACACCATGTAGATTCAGCCATGTAACCGAGTGTGTGACTAACAACACAGGTCGGTGAAGTTATTTCTAGTACACGTCATGTCTGGAACAAACACGTTGTGTAGTCTTACTCTAGGAGAACCGTGTGGGTTAAGTCGTGTAGAAGAAATTGGGTAGGAAAAGATGATTCAAGTGCACATAATTTTTTAGGAAAACACACTGTGTGTATGTGGTGTTACATAACCTGGGTTGGAAAAAGTACACATCCATATGAAAGCTTAAGGGAACATGCCATGTAGGAGTTGTACACACCATGTATCCACCTTTTAGAAATCTTAAATTTCTTCTTTCTCCTATTCCCTTCTACCACTTCTAAGTTTCAGTCCTTGATAATATTGAACTAAGGTGTGCACTTGACCTTACAGAGTCATGCCACCAAGACGTCCTCTGGTTGTTCACCAAATTCAGGGCAACGAGCAGACACCGGACATAGTAGATCAGGGACTACCAACAGATCCTTCAGTCATGCCTGTCTTGGCACCAACCAATATCCCTAATACAGGTTTTGATGCATATTTCTAAGAGGGATTTATGAGGTTCATGCAGACCTTCTGAGGAGTACCACCTCCTACCCCATCTATGGAAGATTTGATGCAGATTTTTTAGCAGCAGCATCCTCCCACCTTCATAGGGGATGGAGGACCTCATACTAAAGAATCATGGTTAGAGTCCATGCTTTCAATCTTTGAGCATCTGTAGATGCCTCCAGAGAGAAGGATGAATCTTTTTATGTACATGCTATAGAATTCCACCAAGAGATGGTGGGGTGTGATTTCACAGGTAGGGCGCTAGAAGGGTTTGGCTTGGGATGGGTTCCATTGTGGCTTCTATGATTATTTCTACTTGGAGACTTTGAGGGATGATTGAGCCCAAGATTTCATGATTCTGGAGTAGGGTACTCTTTCAGTTATGGAGTATTCTTCTCGCTTCACAAAGTTGCAGCACTTCACACCCATCCCAGGAGGTGATGAGTTATTCCTGGTGAGGAAGTTTGAGGATGTTCATAAGCACGACATCCGATCTCAAGTGAAAATCTTCAGTTTTACTTCCATCACATCTATATTCAACCAGGCGCTGATCACGGAGCACAAGCTATGGGATTCTAGAGCTGTGAGCTAGGGTGTCTTGGAATCCGGAGTTGGTACCCCTCCTACTGATAGTAGAAAGCACCGTAGGGAGTCTACGTGAAAGGATCTGAGAAAGCGGGGTACTTCTTCTGGTATCCAGGTGTTGTGCTACCAGTGTGGGAAGAGCAGGCATATGAGGCTATATTGCCCGAGCGACCCAGTAAAGTGATGATATTGTGGAAATATGGGTCATATTCAGCATTTCTGTCAATTCTTCTCAATAGTAGTGGGTGACAGAGGTTCCTCTATGACTCCTCATTCAGGAGCAGTACCACCAGTTTCTCATCAGTTTGAGAACTGGAGTTCTTCCAACCGTTCACACCGAGGTGGATGTCATGGTTGTGGTAGTCAGTCGCTAGGCTTTCAGTGACAACAGGTTGGATCAGCTCAGGGTGGTTAGGAATTGTCATAGGGACATGGCACAGGCTAGAATTTTTCATTAGAGCAGACCCAATAGAATCAGGATCTTGGACCCTCTACAGTTCGAGGTATGATTCTAGTTTCCTCGGTTTTAGATTTTTCACTTTTCGATATAGGGGCTTTCCATAGTTTTATATATGTTATTGTTGTGGAGATCCTTGAGCTTTGTATATTTACTTCTGTTGATGTCTTGATGTTGGAACACCGTTGGGGGATAGAACGGCTAGTGTACATCAGTGCAAGGAGTTCCCTCTTAAGGTCGGCGGATGTCACTTCTTATAGGACCTCTGTCTTAGAGATGACATGATATGATTTCATTCTCAAAATATAATGGTTGGTTTCCTTCTAGGATGTTGTTTACTAATATCATTTTAGGGTGAGTTTTACATCACCAGAGGGCAGTTTGTTTCTTCATAATGGCGAATGGGATGTACAGGTGAGCAGAGCAGGACCCGAGCATCATGGATTGGAAGGATTTATAGCCCAGATTGCTAGTCTATATTTGTATGACTAGGGGAATTCACATACGAACTTTCCTCCAGTGGTGGATTGTTTCAGGGATGTCTTTCTAGAGGACTTTTTAGGTTTTCCTCCAGAGTGAGAGGTGGAATTTTCTATTGAGCTTGTGCTAAGAGCGGCACCGGTGTCCATTCCTCCTTATAGGATGGCTACACCAGAGTTACAATAGCTCAAGAAGCAGTTAGAGGAGTTACAAGATAAGTGTTTCATCTGACCCAGTACTTATCCTTGAGGTTTTCCTGTCCTATTTGCGAAGAAGGCGGACAGTTCCCTTTGACTTTTTGTAGATTATCGGAAGATGAACCAGTTAACTGTCAAGAACTGATATCCCTTTCCAAGTATTTATGATCTATTTGATCATCTTTGAGGATATAGGGTGTTCTAAAAGATTGAATTGAGATTCGGTTATCATTAGTTGCACGTTATACCATCATATATACTTCTTACAGCCTTTCGAAGCAGGTATGGTCTATACGAGTATGTGGTTATGTAGTTTGGTCTCAGGAATGCACCTATAGTTTTCATGGCACTGATGAACCGAGTGTTTCATCCATACTTGGATTCTTTCATGGTAGTCTTAGTGTACGTTATCTTGTTGTACTCTCACACTTGACACGACCATACCACACATCTTGAGATCGTTTCGAGTACACTGAGAGAGCATCAGTTATATGATAATCTCTCAAAATGCCACTTTTGGATGGACCAAATTCACTTCTTGGGTCATGTTATCTTAGAGACAGGAGTATAAGTAGACCCAAAGAATGTGAGAGCAGTAGTTTCTTGGGAGAAGTCGGAGAATGTATTTGAGGTATGGTGTTTTCTAGTGCTGACTAGTTACTAAAGACATTTCATACAGGACCTTTCATGATTAGTAACACCATTGACGGGCCTAACTAAGAAGGGTGTGAATTACTTGTGGTCAGATTCTTGTGATTCAGCCTTTCAGGAGCTGAAAGGGAGGTTGAATTCAGCACTGATACTAGTATTTCTAGATCCAAGAAAGACCTATAATACATATTATTATGCATCAAGTATCGGGTTGGGAGTAGTGCTTATACAGGGTGAAGGCATCATTGTGTACGAGTCTCAGCAATTGAGGATACATGAGAATAATTACCTAACGCATGATCTGGAGTTGTTTACAGTTGTTCATGCTTTACGTTGTTGGAGACATTATCTTTTGGGAGATCATTTTGTGGTTTTCACCAATCACAAAAGTCTTAAGTATATCTTCACTCAGTGCGATATGAATCTGAGACAGCAAAGGTGGGTTGAATACCTTCAGTCCTTTGACTTTGAGCTCGCCTATATGCCTGGAAAAGGCAACATAGTGGCTGATGCGTTGAGTATAAGGACTCAGATACAAGAAGTTCAGGAGTCCAACAGTGAGTGGCAGCTTATGGCTCTGTTCTCTGAGATTCATTTGGATTTTCACGACAGATAGGGGCAGACGTTTCTTTCTTCTATGGTTGTTACCTCTACTCTACTTGATCAAGTTCTAATGAGGAAACTATTAGATTTTGAAGGCCTAGTCCTACAGGAGTGTGTATCAGGAGAGGAACTTATTCCTGGATGGACCATAGGTGAGGATGAGATATTTCATTTTCATGGGCGTGTATGGGTGTCAACAGACATACGCGAGAAGTTGATGCGGGATTTTTATTCCTCTGTTTGGGCAGTTTATCCTGGCGTTACCAAGATGTATCGAGATCTAAACCGTTAGTATTGGTGGCCCGGTATGAAGAGATATGTTGTTGGGTTTGTCATGAGGTGTTTTACCTATCAGCAGGTGAAGGTGGATCATCAACGACCAGTAAGGCTTTTGTAGTAGTTGCCCATTCCCGAGTGGAATTGGAATGATGTCGCGATGGACTTCGTGACAGGCTTATCGAGGTCGCCTCAAGGGAATGATGTAGTTTGGGTTTTCATTGACAGACTCATGAAGGTTGATAAATTTTTACTGATCAAGGAGACCTTCATTTTTGATGAACTGGAAAGGTTGTACATCTGAGAGATTGTACGTTTACATGGGGTTCCTCACTCCCTCATTTCGGACAGAGGCACACGTTTTACTTCTTGGGCCTGGAAGGGACTACAGAGGGCTTTGGGTACATAGGTACTTCTAAGTATAGCTTACCATCCCCAGATAGATGGTCAGTCCGAGCATATGATACTGGTGCTGAAGGACATGCTTCGAGAATGTGTGCTAGATTTTGGAGGTTCTTGGGAGAAGCACATACCTCTTGTGGAGTTTACCTAAAATAATAGTTTCCAAGGAACTATTCAGATGACACCTTATGAGGATTTGTACGGTAGGCCATATTGATCACCCTTATGTTGGGTGGAGGCAGGAGAGGCATCTATGTTAGGACCTCGTCTTGTTCAGGAAACCACATAGTAGGTGGAGTTGATTCAGAAGAGGATGGATACTGCACAGTCACAATAGAAGTCTTATGTTGATCGATGGAGACGAACTATGGAGTTCAAGGTTGGAGATCGGGTTTTTCTACGTTTCACACTGAGGTTAGGACACAGGAGTATTAGGAGGCAGGGAAAGCTTTCACCAAGATATGTTGGACCATTTGAGGTTTTGGAGATAGTAGGGATGGTTGTCTATCAGTTGTAGTTACCTCAAAGGTATCGATCTATGCACAACCACTTCCACATTTCTTAGTTATGGTGTTACTTCTCAGACTCATCTCATGTTTTTCAACCCAAGGAGGTTGATTTGGAGGTGGACGCATCATTCGAGGAGCATCCTATCTGGATTTTTTATCAAAGCACGAAGGTTCTCCATGGCTGGTCTATTCCTCTGGTACGAGTTTCATGGCAGCACAAGCAAGTACAGGACGAGACTTGGGAGAGGGAGATTGATGTGCGATTGCAGTGGCCAGAGCTGTTCGAGGATTCTTCTTTGCCACCTTCTTAGGGAAATTTGGGGATGAATTTCTTTAAGGGGGAGTTTGTAATAACTTTGATCTTCTTTTCAGGTATGGATCATGTTTTCTGGTGTTTTGATAAAAATAGTAGTTTCTAGAAACTTAAGGAGTACACGCCATGTACTTAGGAGTACACACCATGTACCTAGTTGTTGTGGGTGACCGTGTGTTGGTCATGTAATGGCTGAGTACATGGCCATGTAGGGTGACCTGGATAATTCCTAAAGTGGGTCCTGGTAAAGGCATATATACACCATGTACTTTTAAAAGACACACTGTGTACTTTTCTTTTTAATTATTATATCGGACCAGGGTCGCATCTCATTCACAGAAAACCCTTCTTCTCAGCCCATCTCATCCAGGAGTGACGAAAGCCAATGATTCTTCTCTGAGCCCCTGACCCATCGTCTGTTCTCCAAATCGACCAACATTGATTAAGTTGGAATTGACACTGTGAGTTATTTATTCTTCTAGAGTCTCGTTCCTTGATTTCTCACCTTTCGTGAGATATCTTTGGTTAAACATTTTAGAAGTTTTTGTAGAGATATCATGTTCTAAGTTTATTCAAGGGCCAAAGTTAGAGTATATTGACCGTACAATGTCGAGGTGGGTGGTTTGTGCCTTTATGTAGTTAGTCTTTGAATATTATGTGCCAAAGTAACCAATACCCTAGAACGGGGTATTGCGTGTTTAGGTATTTTAGCCCTATTAATGCATGTTATGCCTTGTGTGCCTGAGTAGAGTTTGTTTGATTGTGAATAGGGTTATTTTCCATGCTATAGATGTGTTTCCCATGTTTGTTTTGATATTGACCATTTGTTCTAGCTTTTCCAGTTGGGATGCTTGTTTTCCATGTCTAGTGTTGTTAGGATGGAGTGATATTATATAATGTTGTTATATGCTTGTAGCTATTTGGACAAGTAGTTCTTGAAAGTTTTTATCCAAGTAGTTCTTAAGGGTTAATTTGGCTGTTGAACATCATTGTACATGATTGACTTACACAGGGCTGTGGGAACCTGGTGTAGTAGACCATAGGGAGAATGGATATTGAGGGCTTCTCTAGAGTGCATGTTTACTTTTATGTTGTGAGACCATAGGGGGTGGAATTTTTGCTCCCTCAGAGTGTTTTTAGTTCCACATTGCGAGACCACAATGGGAATTGGATGTTGAGTGATTCCTCAAAGAGTCTATAGTTACTGATATGAGACCACAGGGGGAATTTACGGTGAGTGCTTCTTCAGAGAGTCTTTGTTTGCATGAGACCAAAGGGGTTAGACTATGTGAGCTTCCTATAAGGTCTTTATATACTTTTTTTGGTTAAAAAATAGAGTATAGACTGTGAGAACTTCCCATAGGGATTCTTGTTTAATCTTGGTTGAATAATTGACAAATTTAAATGAAGGTAATTGAAACTGTAGGACTGTTTACTTTTGAGTACTTCCTTGTTTATTGCTTAATTTTTCTTATTGTCTTCCATATATATTCACTGACTGTTAGGCATAGATCTTTGGGTGGTTGCCTACTGGGATTCATCTCACACCCTGTTTGGTTCATGATTTTGGGCCCAAATAGATTATATTGTTGCATGTATAGATAAGGGCAAGCACCCTTCTACTTCAGGTACTTGATTTTTGTGGGGCTTGAGAGCATAGGACCAAGCTGAGGCTTGCGATGCTATTGGATTTATTTACTTGTTTTTCCTTTGTACTTTGGTTTAGTAATATATTACAGCATTGTGACTTGTTTGGATTCTTTCCAAGAAATATGTGACATGCATCATTTATATATGTGCTCCAGTTGTTTATCTACTTGAAGTCTTCTTTTGTTTACCATTGCATGTTGTTATTATTGCTTCCACTATTGTTATTTGTTTATTTCTACTACATTACTCTTCCAATGAGGGCATATCTTTCCCACTATCACACCCAAGTCCCTCGCTACTAGTCGGCAGCCTCTGGCATTTGGGGAAATGCGTTTGAGGCCATGTGACCTACCGGGTACAGGGCACCTCTGGGCGGCTCTCGGAACTAGGAAGTTACACTTAGGAAGTTTCACATGATGGTTACATCATTCTTAGGAACTTTATAGGATTTATTTTCTTGGATGGATTGTATTCCCCTAGTTTTATTTATTATATGGAACCATCATTTGGTGTTTTTTTGGATTATGTTTCCTTGTTTCCTTAGTGCCTATGTATGATCATTGTTTCACTTCGAGTGTGTGTTTTCTTACTTTCAAATAGGTTGATTTAAATGGTTAAAAATTTATTTAAAAAGGAAAAAAATGGTTATTTATTAAATGAGTTTTAAGAAAATGGATTTTTGTTATGGTTATTTATGAAAAAGAGTTTTTCAAAATTTGTTCTAAAATAGGGATAAATTATGATTTGATATGTCTTATATGGTTTTAAATTCCATCTTTCCATTTTTTGATATTTTTATTTCAGATTTTTAGTCATCCTTGTTTTTATATTATAAAAAGGGTGGTTGTTTAAAAATATATAAGTTTATTGTTTTTACACTTGTTTTATAATTCATGTGAAAATATATTTTATACCTTATATTCAAAATATCACTTTATGAACTATATTTCCTTTTAGGATGTTTTAGTAAGAATGAGTTATGATTTTTTAAGGAATTTGGTGATTGTTCTGGAGTGGGTTCTTAATCACTACCCTTTGTAACGACGCTTAAGTTTCTATAGGCTAGTTATACTCTCTACATTGATGGTCTAGATAATGAATGGTAGTAGATAAGACTCTATGTGATATGGTAGAGGATTCTAAGATGGTATTTGAATTATATGAGATAGGGATGAACTACTAACTTCAAATTTTCATCTATGATAATACCATTGAAATAGGCATGGCATTATATGAGACCTAACCTAAGATGAGTAGTTCAATATGAGTATTTATATGTTCATGAGTGATCCTTCTAATATCTTAATGGGAGATTGATTAAAACACCAATCTTAACCATAAATGAGATGGGTAATGAGTATGGCATATATTGTGATGTATCAGGAGTCAGGATTTGAACAATTTCAATCCATGATGTTCATGTGGTAGCTTATGGATCCATACAGTTAAGAACACATAAGAGAAACTTCCCAAATCCTTTCTTAGATTTGGAAATAGTGGAGCTTTCCATGAGGTTTTATGGGAATACACTAAAAAAGTGTTTAAAAATGTGTTCAACATACCTTTTTGGTTTTAAATAACTTTAAAATAATTTAAACACTTTTCATAGACTTAGGTTTCATGCAAAGTATTTCTGAACTCATCTTATTGGATTTCATAAAGGGATGTGAATGTTTTGAACGTGTATGTAATGCTGGTTTCATTGTAACAAAGGGTGTGTGAAGTTTTAAATAAAAATTTGTAAAATATAGAGGGTTTTCTCTCATTTTAAATGATTAAAATTATTGGGTAATGAAGTTTCCTTGAATTCTTTATAAAAAAGGAATTGAGGTTTTGAGAAAGAGTGTTTGAAACTGATTGGTTTATTTTAAAAAGGGCATGTTATTTTAAAGAGGAATTTTTGTAAATATTTTCTTTTTTTAATAGGATTTCAACTATGATTTTATAAATAGTTTTAAAAAGAGAGTTAAAGTCTATGACTATTTTTATACTTGGTTAATTTTTATATCAAAAATCTATCTATTTATTTTGTTAAATATTAATATCACTGAATCAAATAGGATGGATGTGAATAAATATTGGATGGATGCCAATCATTTGATAAGAGAGTATAAAGATAGATTGAAAGAGTTCATCAAGTTTGAAAAATATCATGTATATGACCCTTCTTAAATCCTTTGTTCATGTTTATGTTGTTATTATTCAAGACAAGTTAGTCCATAGGAGTTAGAAAAACACTTGATCTATCACAGAATAGATCGAAGTTATAAATGTTAGAATAAACACGGGGAAAAAGTGAATGTATCTAGTGGCTGGGATAACAATGTGTTTTATGGATCGTATGATATGATTACAATTGTGGAAAATGAAGAAAATTGTATTGAGGACGTGATTACAGATGTGAATGATGATGAAGATCGTATTGAGTAAATGAAAAGTACAGTTGAAGATGAACTTTATGATTTACCAAAGTGTTTGAGTAGTAAAAGAGTTGTGCAAAGATGCCTTTGTATGGTGGTTTCACTAAATATATAGCATTAGCATCCATACTAAAACTATATAATTTGAAAGTAAGCAACAGATGGAGTGATGATAGTTTTACAGAATTACTTGCTCTCTTGAATGACATGCTCCTAGAAGATAATGAGCTCCCAATCCGAACATATGACGCCAAATGAATACTATATTTAATGGGTATAATCTTTGAATGAATACATGTCTGCCCGAATGACTGTATAATGTTTCACAGGGATCACAAATCACTTAGAGAATATGTGATTCTTGATAAAAGAAAGATGAATCTAGTCCTATGAAAGTTGTATGGTACTTTTCCAATCATTAAAAGGTTTAGGTTCCTATATTGAAGTGAGGAGACCACAGGGTAATTGACATGGCACGCAGACATAAGAAATAAAGATAGGAAACTATGTCACCCAGCAGACTCTCCTTAATGGAAGAGAATCGATCATGAGTATCTTGATTTTGGAAACGATCTAAGAAACCTTCATCTTGTGTTATCTATAGATGGAGTGAATCCTTTTGGTTTTAAAAGTATCACTCATAGTACTTACTTAGTTATGTTGGTAAATTATAACTTGCCACTGTGGTTATGCATGAAATGAAAACACAACATTTTATTTATAATTATATCAGGACCTAAACAACTAGGTAATGATATTGATGTTTATGTGGCTCCATTGATCTAGGATTTTAAATTATTATGGGATTCAGGTGTTACATTGTATGATGCTTATATAAATGGAGATTTTATGTTGAGAACCATATTGTAAAAGACGATAAATGACTTTTATGCTTGTGGGAATTTGTTAGGATATAGAATTAAAGGAAGTTATGGGTGACCCGTCTACGAATAAGGTACACAATCAATTAGGTTAAAATATTCATCTAAAACTGTGTTTCTAGAACATCATAGATTTATACCCCAATGACATAAGTATCGATCTTGGATGACACCATTCGATGGAATTTCAGAAGAACATACAGTACCGTCTCCACTAACTGGTTATCAACTGTTTGAGAAAGTAAAATATGTGGACACTAATTTTGGTAAACTATTTTCGAAAAACCTTAAGAAAACCATTTAGAAGAAGATATTGGTTTTTTTAATTACCATACTAGAATTTTTTGTACATCAGATACTTTCTTGATGTTATGTATGTTGAAAAAAATGTATGTGACGGTGTCATCGACACATTGCTAAATGCACCCAACAAAACAAAGGATGGAATTAAGGTAATGTTAGACATAGTTGACATGGTAATACAAGAAGAGTTGGTGCCATTAAAGGGTGAAAATGAACTTTTATTCCTCTAGCTGCTTACACTCTTTCCAGGCAGGAGAGATATTAGTTTTTCAGCTTCTTGAATGATGTAAAGGTTCCAGAGGGGTATTCATCGAATATCAAGAACATCATGTCAATGACTGATTTAAAGTTAAAGGTTATAGAATCACATGACTACCATGTTTTGATGAAATGTCTAATTCCTATAGCTTTATGTTGCATTTTTTCCAAGAATATCCATTATATGTTAACAAATCTCTATTTCTTCTTCAAATCTATATGTAGAAAATATATAGACCCGGTGAAATCATCGAGTATGGAAAGAGAAATTTCCATCATATTATGTGAATTGGAAATGTTCTTCCCGCTGACATTATTCGATATGATGGTTCATTTGATGGTTCACTTGGTGAGAGATATTCGACTATATGGTCATGTACACTATATATGGATGTACCTCATTGAATGTTATATGAATATTTTGAAAGGGTATGTCAAAAATCAAAGTCAGCTAGAGGGTTGTATTGTGGAACGATATATTGTTGAGTAAGCTGTTGAGTTCTATACCGGATACATGTTCAGTGTGGAAAGCATTGTTCTACTGAAATATCATCACACTGGGCAGCCTATAGGTGCAGGAATTTCTGGAAGAGAGGTTTTCACAATCAATATTACAGATCAGGAGCATGCCCACCTTTACGTCTTTCATAACAATTTGGAGGTTGACCCATATGTAGAAACCCACAAAGAAATTCTTAGACATTTGAATCCATCAAGGGATGAAAAATGGATATCAAATACACATAATTTATAGTTTATAGGGTGGTTTTGGGACCATATATTTAAGGAGTCAGATGAAAATCTGGACTCAATTTTAGAATGACTTTGGTGGCTATCTGGAGGACCAAGTGTATATGTATTATCTTATAATGCTTATGTAATTAACCGTTATACATTATATACTAATAAACATTATGAAGACAGTACTATGTAGAATATTGTATTTACACTTGTGGGTGAAGCAATGATTGTTTCCAGTGCTAAGGAGAGAAATCCAATTTATGCGAATATGTCATACTTTGGCATCATCAAACAAATATGGGAGTTTGGTTATACAAACTTCCAAGTGCTGATTTTTCAATGAAAGTGGGTTGATAATAGGAGTGATATTAAAATATATGATTTGGGATTTGTGAAAGTTGATTTCAGTAAGGAAGGGTACAATGACGAACCATTTATAATGGAATCACAGGCAGTATAAGTATTTTATGTTCCAGATCCCGTAAACTGAAACTAGTCAATTGTTTTATTATCCACCAAAACCACTAAAGGTTCATATGAAAATTCAATAGAGGATGGCCCTTTCATTGGGACGTCGCAATAATTTTGTAGCAGTCCCAATGTAGATGGAATTTTGTATGTTGAGGAGACCACAATGAAGGGATTTGGATAGTTGATAGAGGGGTCAAATACCTTCAGCCTTTAAAAAAAGAGATTTTAATAATCATGTTATATTTTTTTTGTAATATACACCGTGTTACATTATATTATTTTTTGTTCACTACTGCTTTTATGTAATCTAAATTAAATGTTGAAATAATTCTGTAGATAATGACTTTTGCACATGATGATGCTCCTAATACTAAGTTAGAATAGGTCTCTCAACTAGCTGCTACTCATAGTGTAGAGGACCAATAGGTTTCTCAACCTATTGTTGCTGCTTCTCCCAGTGCAGAGGTACAACCACCATGTGAACATGTCGATGCCAGTTCTATGAAGGAACATATTAATGATATTGAAATGAAGAAAATGGTAGGCATCGAAACACTGGTGGTGTAGAAAAAATAGGAGCACCGTAGTTTGATAGTGTTATCAAAAATACTTAAAGAAAAAGCGAAAGGCATCAAATACGAGGTTGGATGGAAAAAGTGGGTCCAACATGTTAACCCCAACAAGTCCATGTTCAGTAGTTACATTGTAATCATTACTCGGTAACATGTGTCGATTGATGTACATTTGTGGGACCATGTTGTATCCGGGATTAAGACACTAATGTGGGAATATATTACGGTAACATTATGATATATCATTTATTTAATTTACTAAAAAAATAAAATAATGAAACATTGACTTACTCTTCATCATCCCTTATACAGTTCATTTAGAGTGGATGAATCGCATAAGGACTGTGTATTAAGGGTTACTGGAAGGATTCATAGAGTTTTTCACACAATTTTAATGAAATGTTATCTTAAAGATGCTGAAAGAAAAATAAACCCACACCCTCCTCCTATTTATGAACACCTGATAACCCAAGGAGCATGGGATGAATTTACTAGCCATCAAGAGGAGTAGTCTTTTCAGGTACATTTTGTTTGGTAATAAGTTGTTTGATGATATGTGTATTCATCACTTTGATTGACAATTTTTTATTTATGAAACAACAAATGAGTGCTAAAAATAAGGAACGAGTATAAAAATCAGTGTACCCCTATAGTAAAACTGGAATGGGGCATGTTTCACTTGAAAAAAAATTGGTACATATTTTAAATATACCGTAATAATATTATGTGACATAAAACAACACCATAACTATGTTCCTCTATTTATATGCAGATTGATGAACCCAAATCCAATTTCACTTCCATCTTACATCATGTGTTATGGAAGGAGGCGTGTGTAAACAAAGATGAGATACTAATAGATGAAAACACACAAAAGGTGTGTGAAACATGTGTAAGTATGGCATAATAAATATTTTTTTTGCTTTAAATCAATATTACATAACAATGAATACTTATTTTACTATATTTTCTATATGAAATAGTCACAGGAATCAGCAGCACCAAAACCGGATGCAGACATACTTTTGGTGGCCTTGAATCAGTCAAAAAAGTATGGTCGCGTCAGAGGTGTAGGTTTTGGGGTGACACCTCAAACATTTTTTGAGAAAAAAAGAGAGGATAAAAGTGGAAAAATCAAAATAATGAGAGAAAGAATATTTATTCTTAAAGAACATATGAAATTGTAGATCTTTCATAGAAAATATGATGGCAGGGGTCAAAGAGAAGAAACAACTCAAGAATAACTGGCGCGTGAAGATCCTACCCCACCCCCACTAGCTTTGAGCCGATCTATTCCCCTAAAAAACCTATATTAGTCGAGGTAATC
Organism: Viscum album; assembly: GCA_963277665.1. NCBI lineage: Eukaryota > Viridiplantae > Streptophyta > Magnoliopsida > Santalales > Viscaceae > Viscum > Viscum album. The sequence continues at coordinate 1,538,794,655 of OY728156.1, read as the reverse complement.
AGTGTTATAATAGTTGATTCTATGAATTATGAATCAGATAGACATCGATACCTTTCCTATACTGATATTATACAGGGTAAAAATGACGGTGATTTATATCTATTAACACCCACTCATTGCCTTGTAGTGAGGGATACAGTGTTCAATATCCAAAACGTCATGTTACACAACATACCACTTCCAACAGGTCATGTAAAAGTGATGATTAACATAGCCCATGAGCCAAGCACCTAGCTACCTATTCCAATTGATGATGAAGATATTCATAAGGTCGAACAAGCTCTTAGAACATTCATCACATGGTCGTCACAACTTGTAAAAAAACATGTTGATAAAGAGGTATTCATTTTTAATTTTTTTCAAGATAAACCTTTAACATTTAATGAAAAAAGGTCTAAACCGATTAATGTTACTATAGACAAACACATAGAAGGGGGTGAAAAGAAATAATAGCTCAAAACCATATTAAGGATCAACCAACCGATCAAAACGATCTACTAAAAACACCTTAAACCCACCCATTCTATATCCTCATTTATTATAATTTCACCCTCATGTGAATACGAAGTTGAAAGATGGTGCGGTTCACACTATTCTTTTTTATGAAAATATGTACACATGGAAGATCCAGATTTCATTAGTGTTGACAATGTAAGTGAAATCCTGGAGTATGGTTGGTTAGGTGGCTCAGTTGTAAATGTTTACATGAGGTATGTTTTCATGATTTGATTTTCCAAAAGATGATATACTATGATAATTATGACTAAATACATTTCTTATTTTTTGCAGGTGTATATATGAAAAACAATTGAAGGGATTTCCCTATGAACAAAAAATTGTACTCATTAGTCCTCACGTCACCTCTACAGAACAAACAGATATAAAATCCAAGAAATATGGTGAAATAGTGGTAGGCCTACTCAAATCGTTTAACAATAAAATTATGAATGACAGACTCTTCTTAATACCAACGATGCGGGGGTAAACTATATAATTTAATCATATCAAATATATTTTAATTTCTTTCATTAATTATGGATTTTTGTGTTTTTAGGCAGCATTGGATGCTCATTGCGGTCAATTTGGATACTCTAGAGATTTATTTATTGGATTCAATGCATGGATATCCAACAAACCAACCACAAATGATGGCATTTGTCAATTTGTAATACACTACATCCAACATTTTAGAACTAAACATCTAGTTATATAATTTATAATATATTTTAATAAGGATTCTATTATGATAGGGCGATGCATGAATATCATCTACATCATGGAATGAGGATAGGGGAAAAGGATAAGAAACATCACAAGTACTACGACTGGATAAAAATTAGGGTATATATAATAAGATTTCACTATCCAAACACATATAAAAAAATACTTATTTTTCTCAATGTTTCTGTAGTGCCCAAAACATACAAACGATAAAGATTGTGGTTATTATGTTTGTAAATTTATGAAAGAGATCATATTCCATGAACAAACTAGCATCTCTAAAGAGGTATTTTTGAAGAAAATTACTATTTCATTTAAAATATTTATTAATCCTTTGTGTATTTATATTTTTTCAGTACTACCATGATTTTCGAAAAGACTCATATTCACAAGATGAGATCGATTTTGTTAGAAATTAATGAGCAGCATACCTGATGGAAGAATGTACAGAAATAGCATGAATATGTGATCATTATGACTCGAAGTGTCCATTTTTATTTAAAATTGTTAGTATTTTTAGTAAAAAGAAAAATTGTCATACTGAAAAATGAGAAAACACGTTAGGATTGTTTTGATACTTTAGGACAACAATCCATAAGTCATTTTTGACGTGTAGGGATAAATCGCACCTAAATCCGACACATGGTGTGATCTTTATGACTTTAAGTGTGTATTTTTATAATAAATTAACAATAAATTTAGCAAAAAGAACAAGTGACATACTGAAAATGGAGCAAACACATTCGAATTGTTTTTATACTTTAGGAAAATGATCCATCATTCATTTTTGACGTGTAGGAATCAACCACACCTCAATCCGATGAATGGTGTGAGTGATATGACTAAAAGTGTTCGTTATTAGTTTAAAATTGATATTTTAGCTCAAAACACATCACTCACTGAAAACTAAGCAAACTCACTCTGATTGTCTTCATAATTTAGGATAACGATTCATAAATTTTTTGTGACATGTATAAAGCAATCTCATGTCAAACTGATGCACAATGCGACCGGTATGACTCAAAATGCATGTTTTCAGTTTGAAATGATATTTTAGTAAAAAACACAACTGACATACTAAAAACTGAGTAAACGCGTTCAAATTTTTTTGATACTTTAGGATAACAATCTATAAGTCTTTTGTAACATGTAGAAATCAACCGAACCTCAATACGATGTACAGTGCGTCCAATATGACTCAAAGTGTCTCTTTTTATTTAAAATTGACATTGATTTTAGTAAAAAAACACAACTAGCATACTAAAAACCAAGCAAACGCATTTGAATTATTTTTGATAATTTAGAAAAATGATTCATAAGTCGTTTATGAAGTGTAGGAATCAACCCCACCTCAATACAATGCACGATGAGACCGATATAAATCTAAATGTGTCTTTTTATTTAAATTTGACATTAATTTAAGTTAAAAGAACAATTGTGATACATAAAACCAAGAAAACACATTTATATTGTTTTTATACTTTAGGACAATGATACATGAGTCATTTGTGATGTGTAAGAATCAATCGCACCTCAATCTGACGTACGATGTTACCATTATGACTAAAAATGTTTATTATTAGTTTAAAATTTACATTTTATCTCAAAATGTGTCACTCACTAAAAACCAAGAAAACGCTTTTCGATTGTATTCATAATTTAGGAAAGTGTTTCTTAAGTCCTTTCTGATGTTTATGAAGGAGTCTCGCATCAAATCAACACCCGATATGACCGGTATGACTCAAAAATCATGTTTCTATTTTGAAAAGATATTTTAGTAAAAAACACAACTGACATACTTAAAACCAAGAAAATGCATTTGGATTGTTTTGATACCTTATAACAATGATCCATGAGTCATTTGTGATGTGTAAGAATCAACCACACCTCAATCCGATGAACAATGTGACCGGTATAAATCCAAATGTGTTTTTATTTAAAATTACATTAATTTAATTAAAAAGAACAAGTGACCTACTGAAAACTGAGAAAATGCATTAGGGTTGTTTTGATACTTTAAGACAATGATCCATGAGTCATTTTTGATGTATAGGAATCAACTTCACCTCAATCCGACGCACAGTGTGACTTGTATGACTAAAAGTGTGCGTTATCAGTTTAAAATTGACATTTTACTTGAAAACATTTCACTCACTGAAAACCAAGAAAACGCTCTCCGATTGTCTTCATAAATTAGGAGAGCTATTCGTAAGTCCTTTGTGATGTGTATGAAGCAATATCACCTCAAACCGATGCACGATGCGACCGATATGACTTGAAATGGGTGTTTCCGGTTTGAAATTATATTTTACTAAAAAAACACAATTGTCATACTGAAAACTGAGCAAACTCATTCGGATTATTTTGATACTTTATAACAACGATACATGAGTCATTTTTGACATGTAGGAATCAACCACACCTCAATCCGAAGAATGATTTGACCGGTATAAATCCAAGTATGTCATTTAAATTTGATATTAATTTTAGTAAAAAAATAAGGGACATACTCAAAACCAAGCAAACCCATTCAGATTGTTTTGATATTTTAAAACAACGATCCATAACTCATTTGTGACATGTAGGAATCAACCTCACCTCAATACGATGCACGGTGTGACTTGTATAACTCTAAATGTATATTTTTTAGTAAAAATTGACATTTTATTAATGTATTCTTTCATATTAATGTTTAATTTATTTCTTTATAGTATTACTAACATAATATTTGTTTTCTTATATAGGTGGAACCTTTTGCTTGAGTTGGGATGATTTTTCGGCAACTAATTCCATGGCCAGAAATTTTTTAGAGGGGATCACAGATGTCAAAGGATGAAACATTAATGTTTTTAACTGTTTGTTGGATAACTGTAAATGTAATTATTTAAAGCATTGTTTGAAATGTATATGGCATTGTTTGTCAAACCCTTGTGTGTGCTGCTTTATTCTTGTGTGCATTGTACATGTGTTGTTTTGTGTAGGTGGTGTGTGTGTGTTGTGATGGTGCAGGTGTTGATGGTGGGTGTGTTGTTATATAAACAGCACACCATAGCCCGCTAGGCCTTTATTTTCATTATTTTGAGCGCTGATAAAGGCCCCTTTTATCAGCACTACTTCGAGCACTGATAAAGATCTCCTTTATCAGTGCTAAAATATCGTAGATAAAGGGGGGGCCTTTATCAGCACTTTATTTTAGCACCGATAAAGGACACCCTTTATCAGGGTTTTTTTAGCGTTGTTAAATGGTACTTCCCCTTTATCTTCGTTGAGATTAACAGTGTTTTTCTAGCGTTGTTAAAAGCATTTTCTAGTGCTAATAAAATCATTATCTGTAGTAGTGCATCAGAAGCCAATCCCAAATGCACATTCCTAGGATCTGAAGAAAAATATGGATATACCAAATAAAACATCTTCCATGATGTTAAATCTTTTGGATGTCTCATCAAGCCATCTTTACTATCCTGAGCATGCCACTTCATGTCGTTTGTAGTTTTAGATGACATGAATAATCTTTTCAAGTGTGGTTTCAAAGGACAGTAATGCAATACCTTTGTAGGAGTTTTCTTCTTCTGTTTCTTCTTGGGTTGCATTGATTTATACTCTCAATGTTGTTTGTTGACTTCCATTTGCTTGTATGACATCTTGTGTATTCTTCTTTATCAGACTCTTCTCCTCAGTAAAACATGCAATCATTAGGGCGTGCATGTATCTTTGTATAATCAGGTCCAAGTTTGTTGATGACTTTCTTCATCTCATAAAATGATGCAGGGGTCTTAACTTCACTAAATGCATCATGAAGCAAATATCAAATCATGGACATTGCTTTGTCAGTAATTCCATAGAGACACTTGATATGATACAACTTAAGTAGAAAATACAACTTTGAATACTTGGCACACCCTTCATACAGTTCTTGTTGTCCGTCTTCAACTAATTCATAAAAATCATTTTTTTGTTCACTGAAGTTCTGGGCAAGATTAACCTACTCAAGATCAACTGAAGGTTCTGTTGATCTATTGAAATCTTGGACATTGTATTCTATAAAACCAAATGCGTCATTTAACAAATTTCGAACCGAATTCTCCTCTGCTGGGTCACTTTGTATTTCATTGACAATATTGTCATTGTTTTGACTTTCTATAGCACTTGATTCACCATACCAAATCCAATATACATATTGAGCAGGAAACTGTTTCAATATAAAATTCTCATATACTTCATTTCCATTCAATCATCGCTTGAATTTACAATCAAGACATGAACATTTTATTCTATCATCCACTGATCAGTTTGCAATTGCATAATCTAAAAATTCTTCTAAACCCTTGGCATATCGAGGTGTGTTTCAAGGTAAATTAATTCAACTTTTATCCATAGGTATTGGATTGTATCATCCCTGTACATACATATATAAAGATATAAATGTTTAATCAAACAAGTAAAATCAAAATTAAATATCACCCAACTTCGTCATTGACTCTTTCATAACAACTATAAATGAAAATGGGATGAATCAAATAATGAACCTTTTCTTACTAAACTTCTAATATAAAAACATGAATCAAATAAATTATTATTTCTCACAAACATAGATAAATGGGATGAATCAAATAAAAGATAATGGTGTATTTTACCCTAGTGTTGTAACTAAGGAGGATTCATTCCATTGAAAAATTAGCTACATCGATCAATGTCCGAACCATTTCCTATGATCTAACTAAGACCGAGAGCATCCCTTTAAAAATAAGAATGCAAACTATACTTTATTTGGATATCACGATATGTCATCCATACCCAAAATATTCAACTCTATATGTATATATTCTATTGAAACCGTTGCTAAATACTCCAAAAAATGACATGTATAGAAACCGCCGCTAAATAACTGTCGATCGTGCAATACACTGCGATTTTAGTAACCGTTGCTAAATGATTAAGCGGCGGTTTAAACATCTGCCAGTGGCCGAAAAAAACTGACGCTAATGCCTTTTTTTGTAGTGTATGCCTTATTATTAGCACACCCTAAGATACATTACAATTGACTTTGTCATGAATCATTTACTACGATTCATTTGGCAAGGCCATGACATGCTTGGGCAGTCAAACGTTATACGACAACATACGGATCTCTTCCACTAAATGTTATCATTCAATTGGTGGGAGAAATAAGATAGCATTTTATGTGATAAATGCACTTAGCAAAGAGGTTACATATACTGTAAGACATTATAACATATACCTTGTTAACATACAAGTTAATGCATGCAAGTTGGCCGAGGGCTATATAAAAAGTAAGTACCTATGAGATGGGTGTATGAGCTTTCCCATGTCTTGGCCGAATCTCTATTTTCCCTACGAAGCTATCTTCATTGTTTGTCATTTTCCTAATGAGGTATTAGCATACTATGGATGTGAGGATGATCTCACTCGAGCGTTGGGTGATTCGGTTTTGACCCGTGGATACACCATGGAGATGAGATTTTGATGTCTGCTTTTAAGTGATCATCATCAAGCATTGTGGATGAAGATCGTAGCGGAGACATCGTCGGTGTAAGGTACACGCAAAGCTATTTCTTCATTTTATACAGCATGGTTTCGATTTTAAAGCATGGGTTTTTAAGGTTTCTAATTGATTCCACTACGATAAAATGAGTGTTGTTTAATCTCAATAAACTCAACATCAGGAATAGCTCCTTCTTCCAAACTCTCTCTTTGTACTTCTTTTAGCAAACCAAATGAGTCAAAATCCAAATTCAATTAAAATCTTATTAATTACTATCTAATCCTAGGTAAATTTGGAGAAGTGGTGCCTTATTTTACGGACTTCAAAATCATTAAAAAGTTAATTTTGATGGGGGTTGGGGCGCTTCCATCGAATCCAATCAATCAACGAGGCTTCCTACCGACGTTTGCCCGCCGCCGGTCAACACGCGCCGTGGCATCATTGCCCAGACCGGATGCTCGGGCGCTGCATCCAACGGTCCAGATTACAACATGTTTTAAATAGGCACATCGTTTAATTTTTTAATTGTGAAACTTTTCTTTTCTAAATTATAATTTATAATTTTCAAAATAAGAAAAAATATTGAAAACGATAAGGATAAATCCGTTTTAGGGAGCATTTTGTTTAAACGAAACATTTTTTTTATAATATTAATCTAAACTTTTATCTTTAAATAAAATTAGTATAACGTTTAAATATGATAATTATATAGGAAGGTTACGACATAAGAAAATTTGATTAAAATAATTATAGTTATTTTATTCTTAAAAAAACTGACTTATAAAATATATTAATTTATTTTCGGTTCAGTTAATATTAGATTTATAAATGAATTCTAAATTAGAATGTGATTAAAGTAATTATTATTAATTTATTAACTATACATTTTTAAATGGTAATGAAATTATAAAATATATTTATTTAATTTAAGGTCCGTTCATTCTAAATTTATAAGTAAATTTTAAAATAATGAAATTGTAAACAGATATTTATTTGAATTAAGGCATTAAACGAATGTTTCAAAACATAATAGTTGTCTATAAACGGCCCGAGTTTAGGAAAACTAAATAACTTAATTTAAAAAAAATTAAAATTTTGATGTTTCACCTTCCTCGTTTTTTTATTTATGTTTTTTAATTGAATAAATCAACTTTTGAGTCCGTTTAAAAAAAATCCAGATTAATGATGGATAACAGGTTGGGAGACATTTAACCGGTTGGTGGGGGAGGAACTATAAAGCTACAAAGAAAATACACACACACAAGACCCTTTGCCACCAGGTTAAGCTCTGGGGGCAAGGTAATGACATTATTCTTTTTATGACTGTTTGTCACCGGCCCTTAGGGATCATTTATTCTGGGTGTTCTTAAGTGACGGAATGTATTTCATGAGAATAGAGTATATGTTGGCAATGAATGGTTTTGATCAACCCATAAATGATTTTTGAAAGGTTGTGTGGAATGAGAATTTTCCGCCCAATGTTTCTCATATTATACAAAAACTTCGCACTGATTTGTTACCAGTGAGAGTTTTTTTATAGAGGCGACATGCTATCTTTGGCAACTTGTGTCCATTTTGTTTTGGCTAATCAGAGTCGGTGGTGCATACTTTGTTTACATGCGACACTGTGAGATCTTTATGAGAGAAATGGGGTAAGCACGTTCTGCTTGTGTCTGATATGTTAATGACCATTGCCTAAGTTCTTCAATCTTGAGTGGCTCACAGTCACTGACTGTTCTTTCATAAGCATGTTCTTTGGTTGGGTAGATTTAGATGTGTCATAACAAATTCAACTTTAATCATAAGATGTCTCATGATGAAATTTTGATCCAGCGAGTGAGTAGTTTTTGGTTGTTTTGGCTAATCAGAGTATGAATATTGTTTTTTAGGGAGTAATGCGAGAAGCAACGGTGAATAGGTTTGGGGTGTGTCACCGACCAATCTTATTAAAATCAATACTGATTGGTGCTTTTCATGGTAAGGGTAAAGTAAGTCCAGGTGTTGTGTGCATAGACCCCTTGGGGGGGGCTTCATTGCATAGATCTATTATGGAAAGATACCGTCTGTTAACTAAAGATACATATGCCATTTGTGCGACTTTACAGTTTTCTAAAAATCATGTGTGGCAAAAAATTATCATTGAGATGAATTTCCAAGCTTTAATCTCTTTGATCAATTTAGGCTAGCTCGTCGTTACCATGATTGGTATTCCATTGGATGAAATTTGGGAGGCTACCACGAGCCTTGATTGTTGTCGTTTTTCTTTCATCTAAAGAGGTGAGAATCAAGTGGCTCATTCTTTAGCACACTTTCAAACCTCTTCCAATATTCATATCTTGATGGGTTGTGTTATGCCCTCTCATAATTATCTTGTACTCGAAGGATGTTGCAAATTAATATATGTGGTTTGATTTCAAAAAAAAATCATAATGTAAGTTTTTTAATGAATTTTCAAATAAAAAAGGCACCTCGTAATTATAAATGGAATCAATAAACATTTGTTCCAACAAACAATCCTCCAAATCAGATAATTGAGAAATTTAAAAAATTCAAACCAAAGAGAACATATACAACATAAAATGAAGCAAACAAAAATATGTGCAACATAAAAAAGCTAACTGTAACAAGATCCCATGAAATAACTGATGGATATGTGCTCTAAAAGGATGACCACAACATAGTGGTTTAGACCGCGGCTTGGTCTAGCCTTATATGCACCATGACATAGTGTGAGACACTATGTTGTGTTTGTAACGTCCCGGATCCGGGTGCCACACAACGGGTGTCCCGAACCCGGTTTGTAACGACCCAAAATTTTGAATAAATCCTCTTTCCTAATTTTGTGTGTTATTTTTTTTATACTCAACAAAACTGTTTCATTGGATAACATGTGTATAATTAAAATGAGACTGTTGGGTTTTGACTGTTATATGACCATTGGTCAATATGACCGCTGGAAACTAAACATTTCGATATTTGTCTCTAAATACAAGTGACCTTGGTTAATTAATATAGAAAGAAGATTCGATGGTCTCACCCAGTAGTCTTGGACCGATCGAAACCCATCTAACAGAACTTGGGAAGGAGGTAGCACCAATGGGCTTTGCTCTGGACCAAACCCAAGCCGAACTTCATCATATGAAGCTAGAACAGAATCGCCTTCGCGAGAAGTTCAAACTGATAGAAATTACTACTCGTGCGATGTTGGCCGAGCCTCCCTCGGATTCTCTCACCTTAGCACACCTTACACTTAGGTCCTATGCTGGTGTGATAAGGGGCTATGTAAGGAGACCGTAACTACCTTGTGTAATCCTTTGTTTTAAATAAAAATTGGGATTTCTTCTTATGATGATGTTTATGAATTTTCAAATGACCGGATAAATATAGCATGCATATTTTTGATGAATTTTAGAAAAAAGGATATTTTAAAAATGTTTATGTAAACCTTAAATAATTAAAAATGTGTAATGATTTTCAAAAAATGGTCTTCTATAATTATGTCCAGTACGAAATTTAGAGTCTAATAAGATCAACTTGATTTTTGATAAATAGTAAATTATGAATAGTGATTTTATGATTAGGATTAGTAATGTGTCCAAATGGATTAATAATCTCACTTAAAGAAAGTATTAAAATAATCTAGGCACCTTGATTAAGTAATGCGATTCAATAAAATGGTTAAATAACGGTTTCATAAATTATTATTCAAGTATTAGTTTTTTCGGGTGAATAGTGTTTTTTAATTAAAAATTTAATTAAAAATATTTAGAAAATTATTTTTATAAAATGGATTTCATTTTTGAACTCAGAGCATCAATATTATGTTAAGGTAATTTTTGGGGATTTTTCTGAAAAAATGAAATTTCAGTGAATAGTGTATTTATTTAAAAATTAAATTAAAAATATTTAGAAAATTATTTTTATAAAATGGAGTTCATTTTTGAAATCACAGCATCGATATTTGGTTAAGGTGAAATTTTGGGATTTTTCTGAGAAAGTTGAATTTTCGATGAATAGTGAAAATATAGTTTTTAAGTTACGGGTGTTTAATGACATCATTAAGTGATGTATTAAGTATGTAATCAATATTTTCGACTTATGAATAGTAAGATAAGGTATGAGGTGTCCCAAGTGGCCAATACCATGGGCAAATACAATGGGCAAGCCCATGATTTTGCCAAAACCATTAATGAGGTGTCTCTTGCCCATTAATGCCTTGTCCCCTCACTTTCCCTATAAATACCAAGCCATCCTCTCATCCATTCGACTCCCAACTCTCCCCCAACGAAGTTCTAGTCTCATTACCTCCCAAGGAGTCTTTCTAAGGTTCCCCCAAGCCCTCAAGGTCCCAACCTTTGAGTTTTAAGAGTTACGTTTTAAGGTAAGGTATTCGACCTCTCTCTTTCTTTTCAAGTAATCTCTTTTATGTCATTTCTTTTATGCTCCATGTTCTTATGTTGGAGGATGTTCTTTTATATTCATCTTACTTCCCTTTTCATGTTCATATGATGAGAGACCCCCTCTTTCTCTCATCGATTCATTTTAAGAATGTTTAAGTGGCGCTGTTAGGCTGCCGAATTTTTAAGAGATTCTTTCAACATTCTCGTTTTCAAGTTCTATTTTCTTGTCAAGTCTTTCAAGTTCCTTTTTATTATGTTGGGGTATGATCTCTATATCTATCATACTGGTCTTTTATGATCATATGATGAGAGACCCCATTTGATCTCTTCAATTCAGTATTTTGAAGTTTTAAGTGGCGTCGTTATGCTGCCGAATTTTTAAGTGGTTCTTTCATCTTTCTCCTTTTTCAAAGTTCTAATTCCATATCAAGTCTTGCAAGTTCCTTTTTATTATGTTGGGGTATGATCTCTATATCTATCATACTGAACTTTTATGTTCATATGATGAGAGACCCTATTTGATCTCGTCAATTCATTTTTGTTGAAGTTTAAGTGACGCCGTTAGGCTGCCGAATTTTTAAGGGATTCTTTCACCCTTCTCATTTTTCAAAGTTCTACTTTCATGTCAAGTATTTCAAGTTCCTTTTTATTATGTTGGGGTATGATCTCTATATCTATCATACTGAACTTTTATGTTCATATGATGAAAGACCCTATTTGATCTCGTCAATTCATTTTTTGAAGTTTAAGTGATGTCGTTAGGCTGCCAAATTTTCATAAGAGAAACACTTCTGGAAATGCGGGCTATAGCCACGGTTCTAAACCGTGGCTATAGGCCCTCAAACCGTGGCTAATTTTGTCATGGCTATAGGCCTAGACCTATAGCCACGGTTCCAAATCGTGGCTTTAAATCTATAGCCACGGTTCAAACCGTGGCTGTATACCTAAAGCCACGGTTGAAACCGTGGCTATACTAAAGGCCGGACAGAATATATTTCCACGGTTTAAAACCGTGGCATTATGTCTATAGCCACGGTTAAAAACTGTGGAAATAAACCAATACCCACGGTTTAGAACCGTGGCTATAGGGTGTCCAAATCCATAAAAAAAAACCCCTGGACACCCCCCTAGACACCCCCTGGACACACCCGGGACACCCCCTGGACACACCCTGGACAGACCCTGGACACCCCCTGGACACCTCCTGGACACACCCTGGACACCCCCCTAGACACCTCCTGCAGACCCCCCCTGCCCTCCTCCCAACTGCCTTGCAGACCCCCCCCCCCCCGCGCAGCAGCCCCCCCTGCCCCAGCACACCCCCTACCCCCCCCCCCCACCTGCACACCCTCCCTGCCCCCCACAAAATTTAATTCAGTTAGCATGATTGCAATACAAATGAAACCTACTAAATTAACTGTAAAAGTAGTTTAATTCATAAATTTTTCTTATGCTCAATTCATGATTACAATAAATCTTTATTTTTATAGTAATACAACTAAAATATACAGATTGTTTTTAACTTCTAAATATTCAGTTCATGAGGAAATATGAACTCATAATTATACTACATGATATAGAACTAAAATTTAAGAATGATATGTAAGTAAGTTAGTCTAAACCCCGGGACACCCCCCCACCTGCACACACCCCTTGGACACCCCCTAAACCCCGGGACACCCCCCTGGAACCCACCCCAGGACCGACCCCCCACCCCCCAGACCCTGGACACCCCTGCCAGTCTGCCACCCCCTCCAGACCCCCCCCAGAACCGGCCCCCCCAGAACCTGGACACCTCCCCAGACCATGGACACCCCCCATAACCTGCCCCCCCAAACACAGACCCCCCCAGAACCTACCCCCCCACCTGCACACCCCCTCACTGGACAGACCCCTTATAGCTCCTCCCTTCCCCCTTGGACCGACCCCCCTAGCACATCCCCCACCCCTTTACACACCACCACTCTCCCCTCTGGATAGAACCCCTTAGAACCCCCCCTTGACACCCCTGGACACCCCCCTTGACACCCCCTGCACCCCCAGTACCACCTGCACCCAGCCCCCCCATCCCCCCTGCACCCAGCCCTATATCCAGCCCCCACCCCTACACCCAGCCCCCTCACTACCCCTTGCACCTAGGTCCCCCTCCCCCACACTGCACCCCCACTATCCACCCCCACCCGCACCCCCACTGCCCCCCTGCACCCAGGCCCCCATCCCCCCTCCACCCAGCCCTATATCCAGCCCCCACCCCCTACACCCAGCCCCCTCACTACCCCTTGCACCTAGGTCCCCCTCCCCCCCACTGCACCCCCACTGCCCCCTGCACCCAGGCCCCCAGCCCCCCCATCCCCCCTGCACCCAGCCCTATATCCAGCCCCCACCCCCCTACACCCAGCCCCCTCACTACCCCTTGCACCTAGGTCCCCCTCCCCCCCACTGCATAATCTGTTGAAGTCCAAAAAAGAATACCAGCAATAGACACCACTGTTGGACACCCCTCCCCCTGGACCACCACCCCTGGACACCCGTGGACCACCCCCTGGACACCCCTCCCCCATGCTGGACACCCCTCCCCCCTGCATGGACAGCCCCTCCCCCTGCTGGACACCCCTCCCCCTACTGGACACCCCTCCCCCCTGCCCCCTGCCCCCTACCCCCTGACCCTGGACACCCCAGGACAGACCCCACCCAGGACAGACCCCCCCCAGACCCTGTACACCCCTGCCAGTCCTGCCCCCCCAGACCCTGGACACCCCAGGACAGACCCCCCCAGAACCTGGACAGCCCCCCAGACCATGGACACCCCCAGAACCTACCCCCCCAAACCCAGACCCCCCAGGACAGACCCCCCCAGACCCTGGACACCCCAGGACAGACCCCCCCCCCCACTGGACCCCTAGACACCCCATGGACAGACCCCCTCAGGACAGCCCCCCAGACCCTGGACACCCCAGGACAGACCCCCCCCACTGGACCCCCCACTGGACCCCCTAGACAACAGATGGATGTCATGGGATATTGCTAAAAGACCGAATCCGGCTGCTGAAATCAGCAGTAAGTAAGAAGAGGTAAATGAAGAAAAATGAATAAAATTTTCCCAATATACTTGGGGAATTTTATTCATTAGCAGGAAGAAGAACAGAAGAACGGTAGCTGAGAGTTCCTTCCCCGGAGGTGGAGAATGATTTTTTTACATAGGATCTGTCTAATATTTAATGGAAGAAAGAGGGAGAGGAAATTAAGTACCTCATTACAAGTGGCAGGATCCAACAAATTCTCTTCTAATGGAATAAAATATTACAAAAAAAATATATAAACCTTCTCTCTCCTCTTGTGGCTTCCAGGTGTCCAGGTGGTTAATAATTTGGTTGAGGTGAGGCTGTGGACTCATGGGGGAAAGCATTAAGGAAACTAAGTTGGACTGGATTTTAATTAGGCTGCTCTTGTTTTTTTGAAGTGGCAGGGCTAATTGGGTCTAAAATAAGTGAGTTGGAATAGGAATTTAGACGAGGGCTTCAAATATTAAGGGGTCTGGTTTAATTGGTTAGAATTGGGTGAGGTTTGGAATGGTTTTAAAGTGGGATGCCTGGTGGAAAATGTGGGGTTGGTGGCTTAGAAGTTGAGAGGTGGGTAGGCCTGATTGGTGGTCAAGTTGTGGATGGGTTGCCTAGGGGGATTGAAAAATAGTGGGGGACTGGGAAGGAGTTCATAGTGGCTAAATTGAAGTGGGAGCTTGGAATTGTAGTAGGGCTTGAGTTTGGATTTTTTAGTGAGAGTGGAAATGGCCCTGGAATAGCTGGTTTGATTTTGGTGGGTTGGCCATGGGATTTTTATAGTACATCGAAAAATAGTCACTAGCAGGGCTTGGTTTGGTGTGAAATTCAGTCAAACGGTTGTGGGAACCATCATGGAAGCAACTACCAAATACAGACCAGAGCTAGTCTCCTCTACAGTGAAGACCCTTCATGGAAACTCTTCAAGAAAACCAGGTCTCCAGTTGCATCTTTGTCCATAAAAAACAAGCCCTGTTTGCATAGGCCCAAACAGACCTCCCTTTGCCAGCTTGTGGGGGAAATGTGGGAACTCCAGCATGAAATAGGCCCTCAGAATAGAACAGCCTCTTTGGAATTGCATCAAACAGATTGTGTGTAGCCTTTAAAACTCAACTTGGCAGTGATCATCCTCCTCCAATGAGTGCTACATGAGATGAGGGAATTATGGAAGGAATTTCATCTAAAACAGCCAAAAGCAGACATTGAATTTCCATCACAACAGGCTGATCCGGTTCAGACGACATGTGCAGAGGATGAGGATGATCTGGTTCTGTAACACCCCGAGCTTCCACAATACGCTTCTCATTCAATAATGCAATAGCTTGCATTGTACGCAACTTCGAGTTCTAAAACACCGCGACTAATCAAAGTAGCCGTTATGAATAGTAATAACCACTTTTTAAAATTATAGAAATTTTATATTTCAAAATGGATTTCATTTTTGGATTCGGAATATCGAAGTTAGCCTATGTTGAATTTTTGTTATTTTTCTGAGAACTTCTAATTTTATATGAATAGTTAAAAATACTTAAAAACAACTTTTTTAATAAAAATAATTTATAGTGATAAATTATACTATTTAGTGGTTTTAAAGTATAATTAGAATATATTTTTACCATTTTATCCAATGGTGGTCATTAGAATTAATTTAACATTGAAATTGGACATAAACAATTGCCAATATTTTGATATAAAATGTTTCTTAAAAACACGCTATTTGTTGTGACAGCGAGAATTAATTATAAAATAAATTAATGAAACTTATATTTTTGGAATTTTGTAAAATAGACATCATTTTTGAAATCGGAATATCAATTATAGCTTAGGGTGAAATTTTGGCATTGTTCTGAAAAACTTCAATTTTTGATGAATAGTGAAACCACTAAGTGGTAGTTAAATAACTGATTTTTCGTTTAAATGAAATATTACCACCTCTGTGATTTGATTTTTAAAAATCCGACATACATGGTTGTAATTAAGAAGTAAAATGTGGTTCAATGATATTAAAATAATTTTTGGTGAATAGTAACTTTTAAGTTCTTAATCGCGATTAGAGGTAATTAGTGTAGTTTAAGGTAAAAATAATGTTTTAATAATATGAGATGAGCTTGACACATGTCCTACCCTCATTGGATGTGTCATGGCCGACCAAGAAAATCCATGGGTCAATTTGGGGACCCCATAGAGCCACTTTAGTTGGAAAATGACATAAATACCTTTTATTTAATGTTAAAGTAAAAAATGACACAAACATGAAATGTTTTACTAAAACAATTTTTACATGGAGTTATACAAGTCATATTTTTGACTATAAATAGTCATTGGAAATCTAAAAAGATTTAATACATCATAGTATTTTTTTATAATTTTTAGACATTAAATAAATTAAATTATTTATGACATCATGATGATGCAGCGATAACCTCATTATTTAACGATTTAAATAAAATGGGAAGATAATGCAAAATCCAAGGCTTACACTTGTCCAAATCCTATTGGATGAGGAGATTTAGAACCCTTATCACCTTAGCCTCGAATTATATAAGTATGGGACCTCTAATATCCGAAACTCATTTTATAATAAAGTGACTTTTCTTTACTTTCCAAGAGTGCCCCTCCTCTCCACTTATAAAAGGCCCCCACCTCTACCACCTCATTCACACTTTCAAGCCATTTGGCTCGGCCAAACTCTGCCCAAATACTCTCCCAACTTCTCCCTCTTACTCCTAGAAGCCTCACTTTGGGCAGAACTCTTCCCAAGGAAGCCTTTGGCTCAAATCAAAAAGAGTTACTCGATTTTGAGGTAATGTCTTCTCTAATGTTGTTTTGTTTTATTTTTCTTCTCCAACCCCCTAAAATCTTTTTATTCATTTCTTTTGTAACAACACCAGTATCCTCAATATACTAGGATGTTTTTATAAGAAGTATTCGAGCTACACTTACACACACCTACATCTAATGGTTAAAGAACATACGGTTTCTGTGGTTGGCGAATTTCTGCCTCACGAAGCGATGATTGTTCAACACTCATATAAAACCTTCAAATGTGTCCATTAAGATGTCACTATATTTATATATGATATATAATATGTTTATGTTTTACTTATGCTTCTGTATTTCTCATTTATGGCATACTTTATGATTTCCATTATGGGTAAACGCGATAATTTCATTTTAGGAAGTGCGGACTACCGCCCCCTCAAAGTGATTTGAATCGTTAATGCCATATGTGGGATGTATAAAGGATGGAGTAAATGGTATTATACACTATATTATACTGGAATACATTTATATCATTATGATTTCATTCCATTAAATATGAAATAGAAATGAAAGTAGCGTTCATGCATACGTACAGCTTACCGTCTCCATGAACGGTGCATTTCATTTCTTACCTCTAAATGTTACGTAATATTATAAATTAATGTATATACTGTATATATATGATATATATGATATCTACATCATGAATATAATTTTGGATATAATGGATATTTCACCGCATGAACAACTTGTAATTATAAGAAGTTTATTTTTGACTCAAGTACCTAAGATCGACAAAACGACCGTTATTAACTTAAATAATTACAGAATGTTCATATCATTGTAATAAGTGATATAAAAAGGATAATGAAATTGAAAATGGTTCTTAATAAGGTATATATTAACTCTAGTTTATTATTCATGAGGTTAAAGAACGGTTGAGTCAAGTCAGACATGAGGTAAGGGAACTTCTTAACCCAACTTCCATTCTTTGGGTTAATCTCCTACTTTCAAATTATGTCATGATATTATTATGTCCCATTTTGTATTTTTACGTTCCTTATGTGTACCTATAGTGAATACACATAATAGATCTATTTTATTTTAAAAATGATATTTTTAAGGACTTCGTCTCAATCTCCTTTCATTGAGGCATATTTGGTTTTATACACAATTTTCTTTTATACGGTGTGTAAACCCCTTTGACTTTTACGTTTATTCAAAAGGTTTTATTTTATAATTATGTGATTTTTAAATGATTTCAAAAAAGTGATATTTCTCTCCAGTATATGAAAATCCAGTGCAAATGTATACGTATTTAACGCAAGCTTAAAAATGTTTTCAGAAAACCCGACTCTCGAGTGTGGTAGACAGGAAGGGATTGGGCATGGACCCATCATGACCTGTAATTAGTCGAGCAGTCTCAAAATTAGTTATTTTGTTTTCAGAAGCTTGCTTAATGTTTTTATAAAAACACTGGAGTATATTTGAGCAATTTTAAATGTAAGTATCTTCTAAAAAAATGCATCAGTAGGTCTCATGAGACAACTAGACGTGGAATTGGCCGAGGCCCTTTCCCAATTTGATTTATGGTTTTGGCCGAGGCCTTAATCATTTTAGACGTCTTGGCCGAGGCCTTGACAAAGTATTTCAGAATGTCTGGCATTATACATTCCCTCATTATGAAAGTGGTTATTGATATTGCATGTGATTATTCGACCAGTAGAATATCCATGTGAAGAAGTGAATGGCATTATCTCATTTTACTTTTGCCATATAATGTTGAAGTTCATGTTTAAAAGGATTTTGTTTTAGTTATACATTGCCTTAAATGTTTATGATTATTGATGAAAGCTTTCGCTATATTGTTATCCTTACTGATCATCTGAGCTCACCCCTTTCAATGTTTTAATATTTTCCAGGATGTGAAGAAGTATTTTATGAATGACCTGCAGGGATAGTCAGAAGAGGATATGAGTGTGGACTATGAATACTTTGTTATTAGTTTTTCACTTTATGATGTAATGTAACATTTATGAATGTATCTAGTGTTTCCAAGGCTACTAAACTAATCGGCCTTTCAAGACTTGATCTTTTGTGATCATGCCAATGTTACGAAGTAATGCACTGACTCTGGGTAGCTGGGGTCAGGGCGTTACAGTTGGTATCAGAGGCAGTTTAGTACTAACCTTGGAAGCTAGATTTAGACAAACTCTGATTAGAGCACGTAGACCTATGATGAACTTTGAGGATTAGTATAGAATAACTTCCTAAAAATTTTGGTATTGTAGAGATTTTGTGAGTTTTCCGAGCAATACATCCCTGTCTGGATACGAGCAGGTAGAGGCGGCTCTGGCACAGATGTACCTAGGGGTAAAACCCGAAAACACCGCTTTGAGCTAGACTCGAACGGGAACTGGTGCACGACAATGGGCCTTGCTTAACTCTTGGTTACGACACTCCTGGGGGATATGCTTAGGATAATTCCCATTTTCTTTACAAACCACTATGAAGGGTTACGAGTATATACTTCCTCAAAGAAAACATTTTTAAAATTATGGATTATATCCATAATTAGTTCAATTTATGTTAAGTGTTTTACAAGTATGGAATTATGTATTTTGATTCATAAACTAATCCAGTTTATGCTATTATTTAGAAATGGCGCCTAGTGGAAGGAATGGAAACTGTATCAATGCACGCACTCCGTGTAGGGATTGCCCTCCTGCTCAAGATAATTATGGTGGAGCTAGTGATACAACTGGTGCTGATCAGCTTCTCACCGTACTGGGACAACTCACGCAGGTTATGAATAATAACCTTACTCGTATTGAGAACCCTGATCCGCAATGTGGAGGATCAATGCTAGACCGTTTCATGAGGCAACAACCGCCAACATTTAATGGGGGTACAAATCCATTAGTAGCTGAGAAATGGATGAAATCCTTAGAGAAAATATTCCATGTCTTGGGGAGTAGCGAAAGGGAGAAGGTTGTCATGGCAGTTTACCGCCTCACTAGAGATGCCGATCAGTGGTGGTCGCTGATTCAAAACACAAAGGAAGATGGTGACGTATCGAATATGGAATGGAGGGAGTTCAAAGAGCTTTTCCTAGAAAAATACTATCCTCGTGACCATCGAGCAGATATGGAAAGGCAATTTCTGAGTCTGAGGCAGAAGGAGGATGAGAATGTCGCAAAGTATGAGGCTAACTTTACAAGGTTAGCGAGGCATGCTGCAGATTATATACGTAACCCAAGAAGTAAGATTGATCGTTTCTTTGATGGGTTAAAACCTTTTCTCTGTCGAGCCTTAGTCTCACAATCTTTCTCGTCGTACGAAGACATTGTCTCATGTGCTATCAAGATAGAAAAGGAATTCTCTAAGTCTTATGACAACAAAGTAAAGCAAGAGAAGAAGAGAATGGTGGAACAAGAGACAGATAAAGGGAAAAAGGGAAAGAAGGATTTTTCCATTATGTGATAATTGTGGGAAGAATCACCCTGGTACTTGCCTAAAAGGAATGAGAGTTTGTTATAAATGTGGGGAAAAAGGTCACCAGGTGCGTGATTGCAAGGGAAAGAAAGAGGCTATCAATGTTGAATGTTACAATTGTAGGGAAATGGGGCATTATGCAAATGAATGTCCTAAGCGTCAGGGAAACTTACCTCAGAAAAGGCCAAGGGATCAAGGACAATCTTATGCTGTTACTACAGTTGAAGCGGAATAATTAATGTAGTGGTGCTTTTGGACTCATGGATTATATTCTGGTTATTAGAATAATGTGATATATATATATGGATTTTACTGCAGTACTTGTTGATTTCAATAAGGTTTTAATATGATGAAGGTAATTATATTTTTAGTATGTGATAATAATAGAAACTTTACTTTGTTTGGGGAATCTGATAAACTGATTTTGGAATTAAGAGACCTTTTAGAGAAAGTCTGGACAGAGGTATTTTGGATAACTATAAAGGTTGGAGTGGATTAAGTTGAACCTTGGATAGTAAATTTAAGGTTAAAAAATTTCTGAATATTATTTTTGGAATACTATAGTTTTAGGAAAAGGACAACCTGCAGGGTGGGGCATAAACCGTCGCGTCGGACAAAGCTGCAGGAATCGAACCCACAACCATAGTGCGACATGCCTTTATTTCCTACCACTAGCCTACAGGAAGTCCCTGGTTATTACAAAATAATTTTACTAATCTAAATGGTATGTGTTAACATTTGAAACCTTATACAATTAGGATAAGTATAATATTTTTGAGTTCTATTATCTTTTGAGTGAAAGATGAGTTGAAGGTTGAAACTCTAATTGTCAAGAATAAATATATATATACCTATCTCTTATTCAATGAATGAATTAATTCTTAAACTTTAGTAAAGAGATATTAAAACAAAAAATGTGTTATCCTAATACCTTATGTCTTGTTGAACTGATGATATTTTAAATCAACATAGATTGAAGGCTTTGAGGCCCTCAATTTGACAGTTGATTGTGATTGATGAACTCAACCACTCCCTACAAATATTTACATTTTTCCTCCAATTATATGTCTCTAATTGCCACCAATGTTCTCCTAATCGAGATCATAATTGGGTGGTGACTTTTTCATTTCCCTTTCCCTCTTATTAAGGCTAAATTTTATTAATCTTATTTCCGATGTGGGTTTTCCACAAAGGTATTTTCTATTTTCAACCTTTTATTTTCCAAGAAAAATTTCAAATTGCGAGGATGCAATTTATTGAAGGAGGGGAGAATGTAACACCCCGAGCTTCCACAATACGCTTCTCATTCAATAATGCAATAACTTGCATTGTACGCAACTTCGAGTTCTAAAACACCGCGACTAATCAACTAGCCGTTATGAATAGTAATAACCAATTTTTAAAATTATAGAAATTTTATATTTCAAAATGGACTTCATTTTTGGATTCGGAATATCGAAGTTAGCCTATGTTGAATTTTTGGTATTTTTCTGAGAACTTCTAATTTTTTATGAATAGTTAAAAATACTTAAAAACAACTTTTTTAATCAAAATAATTTATAGTGATAAATTATACTATTTAGTGGTTTTAAAGTATAATTAGAATATATTTTTACCATTTTATCCAATGGTGGTCATTAGAATTAATTTAACATTGAAATTGGACATAAACAATTGCCAATCTTTTGATATAAATTGTTTCTTAAAAACACGCTATTTGTTGTGACAACGGGAATTAATTATAAAATAAATTAATGAAACTTATATTTTTGGAATTTTGTAAAATAGACATCATTTTTGAAATCAGAATATCAATTATAGCTTAGGGTGAAATTTTGGCATTGTTCTGAAAAACTTCAATTTTTGATGAATAGTGAAACCACTAAGTGGTAGTTAAATAACTGATTTTTCGTTTAAATGAAATATTACCACCTCTGTGATTTGATTTTTAAAAATCCGACATAAATGGTTGTCATTAAGAAGTAAAATGTGGTTCAATGAGATTAAAATAATTTTTGGTGAATAGTAACTTTTAAGTTCTTAATCGCGATTAGAGGTAATTAGTGTAGTTTAAGGTAAAAATAATGTTTTAATAATATGAGATGAGCTTGACACATGTACTACCCTCATTGGATGTGTTATTTCCAACCAAGAAAATCCATGGGTCAACTTGGGGACCCCATAGAGCCACTTTAGTTGGAAAATGACATAAATACCTTTTATTTAATGTTAAAGTAAAAAATGACACAAACATGAAATGTTTTACTAAAACAATTTTTACATGGAGTTATAAAAGTCATATTTTTAACTATAAATAGTCATTGGAAAGCTAAAAATATTTACTACATCATATTATTTTTTTATAATTTTTAGACATTAAATAGATTAAATTATTTATGACATCATGATGATGCAGCGATGACCTCATTATTTAACGATTTAAATAAAATGGGAAGATAATGCAAACTCCAAGGCTTACACTTGTCCAAAGCCTATTGGATGAAGAGATTTAGAACACTTATCACCTTAGCCTAGAATTATATAAGTGTGGGACCTCTAATATCCGAAACTCATTTTATAATAAAGTGACTTTTCTTTACTTTCCAAGAGTGCCCCTCCTCTCCACTTATAAAAGGCCCCCACCTCTACCACCTCATTCACACTTTCAAGCCATTTGGATCGGCCAAACTCTGCCCAAATACTCTACCAACTTCTCCCTCTTACTCCTAGAAGCCTCACTTTGGGCAGAACTCTTCCCAAGGAAGCCTTTGGCTCAAATCAAAAAGAGTTACTCGATTTTGAGGTAATGTCTTCTCTAATGTTGTTTTGTTTTATTTTTCTTCTCCAACCCCCTAAACTCTTTTTATTAATTTCTTTTATAACAACACCAGTATCCTCAATATACTAGGATGTTGTTATAAGAAGTATTCGAGCTATACTTACACACACCTGCATCTAATGGTTAAAGAACATACGATTTCTGTGGTTGGCGAATTTCTGCCTCACGAAGCGATGATTGTTCAACACTCATATAACACCTTCAAAGGTGTCCATTAAGATGTCACTATATTTATATATGATATATAATATGTTTATGTTTTACTTATGCTTCTGTATTTCTCATTTATGGCATACTTTATGATTTCCATTATGGGTAAACGTGATAATTTCATTTTAGGAAGTGCGGACTACCGCCCCCTCAAAGTGATTTGAATCGTTAATGCCATATGTGGGATGTATAAAGGATGGATTAAATGGTATTATACACTATATTATACTGGAATACATTTATATCATTATGATTTCATTCCATTAAATACGAAATAGAAATGAAAGTAGCGTTCATGCGTACGTACGACTTACCGTCTCCATGAACGGTGCATTTCATTTCTTACCTCTAAATGTTACGTAATATTATAAATGAATGTATATACTGTATATATATATGATATATATGATATCTACATCATGAATATAATTCTGGATATAATGGATATTTCACCACATGAACAACTTGTAATTATAAGAAGTTTATTTTTGACTCAAGTACCTAAGATCGACAAAACGACCGTTATTAACTTAAATAATTACAGAATGTTCATATCATTGTAATAAGTGATATAAAAAGGATAATGAAATTGAAAATGGTTCTTAATAAGGTATATATTAACTCTATTTTATTATTCAGGAGGTTAAAGAATGGTTGAGTCAAGTCAGACACGAGGTAAGGGAACTTCTCAACCCAGCTTCCATTCTTTGGGTTAATCTCCTACTTTCAAATTATGTCATGATATTATTATGTCCTATTTTGTATTTTTACGTTCATTATGTGTACCTATAGTGAATACACATAATAGATCTATTTTGTTTTAAAAATTATATTTTTAAGGACTTCGTCTCAATCTCCTTTCATTGAGGCATATTTGGTTTTATACACAATTTTCTTTTATACGGTGTATAAACCCCTTTGACTTTTACATTTATTCAAAAGGTTTTATTTTATAATTATGTGATTTTTAAATGATTTCAAAAAAGTGATATTTCTCTCCAATATATGAAAATCCAGTGCAAATGTATACGTATTTAACGCAAGCTTAAAAATGTTTTCAGAAAACCCGACTCTCGAGTGTGGTAGATAGGAAGGGATTGGGCATGGACCCATCATGGCCTGTAATTAGTCGAGCAGTCTCAGAATTAGTTATTTTGTTTTCAGAAGCTTGCTTAATGTTTTTATAAAAACACTGGAGTATATTTGAGCAATTTTAAATGTAAGTATCTTCTAAAAAAATGCATCGGTAGGTCTCATGAGACAACTAGACGTGGAATTGGCCGAGGCCCTTTCCCAATTTGATTTATGGTTTTGGCCGAGGCCTTAATCATTTTAGACGTCTTGGCCGAGGCCTTGACAAAGTATTTCAGAATGTCTGGCATTATACATTCCCTCATTATGAAAGTGGTTATTGATATTGCATGTGATTATTCGACCAGTAGAATATCCATGTGAAGAAGTGAATGACATTATCTCATTTTACTTTTTCCATATAATGTTGAAGTTCATGTTTAAAAGGCTTTTGTTTTAGTTATACATTGCCTTAAATGTTTATGTTTATTGATGAAAGCTTCCGCTATATTTTTATCCTTACTGAGCATCTGAGCTCACCCCTTTCAATGTTTTAATATTTTCCAGGATGTGAAGAAGTATTTTATGAATGACCTGCAGGGATAGTCAGAAGAGGATAGGAGTGTGGACTATGAAGACTTTGTTATTAGTTTTTCATTTTATGATGTAATGTAACATTTATGAATGTATCTAGTGTTTCCAAGGCTACTAAACTAATCGGTCTTTCGAGACTTGATCTTTTGTGATCATGCCAATGTTACAAAGTAATGCACCGACTCTAGGTAGCTGGGGTCGGGGCGTTACAGGTTCGGACAACATGTGAAGAGGATGAGGAAAAAGAAGAATTACCGAACAAATATTATGTGATACATGTACAATAAAATATGCCAGACAATTCCAAACCAATGTTTTCAGTTGAATTGAGCCTTTGTACCACCTGCTATGCACGTTTTGTTGAAAGATGGATGAGAGGCAGCGCTGAGAGGAGATATAGTTTAGGAATGAGGAAATACAAAAAATTATAGAGCTAACCATTCAATGTTTCTGTAAGGAGGAGTAACAGCCGCAGGGTGTCGTCCTAGAGCAGGGCCAAATCACGGCGTGACCGCGGCGTGACCGCGGCGTGACCGCCGCAGGGTGTCGTCCTGGATGAGTAACCGCCACAGGGTGTCGTCCTGGAGCAGGGCCAAATCACGGTGTGACCGCGGCGTGACCGCGGCGTGGCCGCGGCGTGACCGCGGCGTGGCCGCGGCGTGACCACGGCGTGACCGCAGTGTGACCACAACGTGTTGGCCCGGTCCAGCGACATCCGCGGGGCAACATCTTCCACTTAGTTTCAAATAGGATGATATGGATGGCATGAGAGGATGTTTTCTCAGAAGATTTAAAGAAATGAATGTTAATCTGTGATGACTAGAGGATTGGATGACCCCTGATATACCTAATTCGGTGAGGTTTGGAGATCTAGAAATTTGTAGGAATACCTAGAGGAATACCCCATGGGATCAGACAATTCCAAACCAATGTTTTCAGTTGAATTGAGCCTTTGTACCACCTTCTATGCACGTTTTGTGGAAAGATGGATGAGAGGCAGCGCTGAGAGGAGATATAGTTTAGGAATGAGGAAATATGAAAAATTATAGAGCTAACCATTCAATGTTTCTCTAAGGAGGAGTAACCGCCGCAAGGTGTCGTCCTGGAGCAGGGCCAAATCGCGGCGTGACCGCGGCGTGACTGCCGCAGGGTGTCGTCCTGGAGGAGTAACTGCCGTAGGGTGTCGTCCTGGAGCAGGGCCAAATCACGGCGTGAACTTGGCGTGACCGCGGCGTGACCGCGGCGTGACCGCCGCAGGGTGTCGTCCTGGAGGAGTAACCGCCGCAGGGTGTCGTCCTGGAGTAGGGCCAAATCATGGTGTGACCGTGGCGTGACCGCGGCGTGACCGCGGCGTGACCGCGGCGTGACCGCGGCGTGACCGCGGCCTGACCCCGGCGTGACCGCGGCATGACCGCCACAGGGTGTCATCCTGGAGGAGTAACCGCCGTAGGGTGTCGTCCTGGAGCAGGGCCAAATCACGGCGTGACCGCGGCGTGACCACGGCGTGACCGCGGCGTGACCGCCGCAGGGTGTCGTCCTGGAGGAGTAACCGCCGTAGGGTGTCGTCCTGGAGCAGGGCCAAATCACGGTGTGATCGCGGCGTGACCGCGGCGTGACCGCGGCGTGACCGCAGCGTGACCACAACGTGTTGGCCCGGTCCAATGACATCCGCGGGGCAAAATCTTCCACTTAGTTTCAAATAGGATGATATGGATGGCATGAGAGGATGTTTTCTCAGAAGATTTAAAGAAATGAATGCTAATCTGTGATGAATATAGGATTGGATGACCCATGATATACCTAATTTGGTGAGGTTTGGAGATCTAGAAATGTGTAGGAATACCTAGAGGAATACCCCATGGGATCAGGAAAATCGCAGGTTACATAACATGTAATCTGACATTACTGGTACTGTGGGACCCCTGGGCTGTGGAACTGGGCTTTTGGTTGGATTTAAATATCACATTCCATGTGACATGGTCACACAACATGGGACCCATCTTAAAAGTCTAACGACACTTAAAGATTGTCTTGGTTCAAACAATTGTTTTAATAAAAAGAGGGAAACCACCTATAGGGATATAAAAAGGGTCAAGTACGATGTGTGATTTATGACTAACAATGTCTAGGACCATCATTACAGACCTCACCCTATAGGTTACACATGACATATACTAATAGGGCTGCCACATTTTACTCCACCTGCTGTTACACCTATTCATGCTCCTTCTCAGCTAGACATTCCTCCAGGATAGCCCCTCCCCCCTGCTGGATAGCCCCTCCCCCTGCCTGGACACCCCTCCCCCTGCTGGACACCCCTCCCCCCTGCTGGACAACCCTCCCCCCTGCTGGACACCCCTCCCCCCTGCGGGACAGCCCCTCCCCCCTGCTGGACATCCCCGCCCCCTGCCTGGACAGCCCCTCCCCCTGCCTGGACAACCCCTCCCCCCTGCTGGGCAGCCCCGCCCCCAGCCTGGACAGCCCCTCCCCCTGCCTGGACAACCCCTCCCCCTGCTGGACAGCCCTCCCCCTGCTGGACACCCCTCCCCCTGCTGGACACCCCTCCCCCCTGCTGGACATTCCTCCCCTGCTGGACAGCCCTCCCCCCCTTGCTGGACAGCCCTCCCCCCTCGCCCCCTGCTGGACAGCTCGCCCCCTGCTGGACAGCCCACCCCCCCTGCTGGACAGCCCCGCCCCCTGCCTGGACACCCCCCCTGCTGGACACCCCTCCCCCCTGCTGGACATCCCTCCCCCCTGCTGGACATCCCTCCCCCCTACTGGACAACCCTCCCCCCTGCTGGACATCCCTCCCCACCCTACTAGACAGCCCCGCCCCCCTGCTGGACAGCCCGCCCCCCCTGCCGGACACCCCTCCCCCCTGCCGGACACCCCTCCCCCCTGCTGGACACCCTTCCCCATGCTGGACAGCCCTCCCCCCTGCTGGACAGCCCCTCCCCCTGCCTGGACACCCCTCCCCCCTGCTGGACAGCCCCTCCCCCTGCCTGGACGCCCCTCCCCCCAGCTGGACACCCCTCCCCCTGCTTGGACGCCCCTCCCCCCAGCTGGACACCCCTCCCCCTGCTGGACACCCCTCCCCTGCTGGACACCCCTCCCCCTTCCTGGAAAGCCCATCCCCCTTGCCGGAAACCCCTCCCCCCTGCCGGACACCCCTCCCCCCTGCTGGACAGCCCTCCCCCCTGTTGGACATCCCTCCCCCCTGCTGGACAACCCCTCCCCCTGCCTGGACACCCCTCCCCCTGCTGGACACCCCTCCCCCTACTGGACACCCCTCCCCCTGCCTGGACAGCCCATCCCCCCTGCCGGACACCCCTCCCCCCTGCTGGACACCCCTCCCCCTGCCGGACACCCCTCCCCCTGCCTGGATAGCTCTATTGGTACTCACACAATTTTTGGGAAATTTTCTCAGTCGTGGGGAACTCAATTTGGTTGGATATACATACCGATAACCCAAGGTTTAGACACTATGTGATAACCCATTTGAATGTGGACATGTATATAATGATTCTAGAAGAAGTAGTCTTAACTAACTAGATGAATGTATAGAATTTATGATCCAATACGAAAGGAAACCACAGTTCTACATGAATTATATGTTTTTTCCATCATTCTCCAGAATGTAATAGGGATAAGGAGTGTTCTTTTTACAATATGAAGGGGAATGATGTCTCTAACTATGAAAGTTGGAACGGTAAGATGAATATTCCAATCTATGACTTGGAGAGAAAATACACTACTGTCCCTTATAATGTGGATAAGATAGGGGTTATATCAGTGTAGAAGGATACTGGGAAAACTACAGACTTAATCACTTCAACATCACCTTAGGATGGTCCTTCTAATGAAAAAAACATGGATTATTCTCAGTGTGTTGTATTTACTCGAGAGGGCCCACCCCCGGGAAAATTCTTGAATGAGGACAATATACCCCTTCCTGATAGAGAGATAAACATTGGATAGAACATCCAGTTCGAGGGGCATGTATTTTGGGGGCACCTTTCCCTGATGTTTTGTACAGATCCAAGGGACTGTAGGTATTTGCAACTTTGTAGGAAAAACTAATGTAATTACTCACGAATGGGAAAAATAGGCAGAAAGTCAATTTGGACCTCTATACAAATGTAGCTGGTCTTGAAGAGAGTACTTCAAATGAGGCAACATTTGATGGCATGCCTAAATAGAGGTGTTGCTTTTAGGATGCTTTACCTAACCTGATTTCATCTCATGGTTCTCAAGTGGTGAAAAATGGGAAAAAATTCTTGCAGGTTCCTACCTATCATTAATTTATGATGACACATTCTGAGGGACCCCTCATGCATGTTTCATACATAGCTATCTAGGAACAATCTAGGAAGGAAACCTCACCAGGTTCGATGAATATGAGTACACCCAAGGATCATCAAAATAAGTTGCAGCAGAATCCCTTACCTACTAAAAATAATGATCAGTATGGGGTTTCATGAAAGTACCTGCTGCAATGATTACTAAGAATAAGGCCTCCATAGAGTCACAATCTTATCCTAGATAGTATATGGATAAATTTACACACTTAAGTCGTGTATTATGGTATGATGATGATGAGGAAATTTCAATCAGTTAGAAGGTTATCATCACCTCCAATATGGTAAATGAAGATAAATATCCCAAAGCTAAATACATGTATGATAAAGGCATGGGTAGTGACCCAAAATTAAAGAACAAGAAAAATAATTGGAGTAATGGTATGGAGAAACTGCCCCCTGCCCCCTGCCCCCTCCCCCCTCCCCCCTCCCCCCTCCCCCCTCCCCCCTGCCCCCCTCCATCCTGCACCCTACCCCCTGCCCCTGCCCCCCTCCACCCAACCCCTTAGCCTGCACAACACCCCCTGCACCCCCTGCACCCTCCCTGCCCCCTGCCCCCATCCACCCTCCCCCTGCCCCTGCCCCCTGCCCCCTGCCCCCTGCCCCTACCCCCCTCCACCCTGCCCCCCCTGCACCCCTCCACCCTTCCCCCTGCCCCCCTCCACCCAGCCCCCTATCATACTTCAATACATCCCGAAGATATTATCAAAAACACTTCAAGACATAAAATGACTATTTTCAAAAAATATAACAAAAGACCAAAATATAT
Source organism: Viscum album (assembly GCA_963277665.1). Taxonomy (NCBI): domain Eukaryota; kingdom Viridiplantae; phylum Streptophyta; class Magnoliopsida; order Santalales; family Viscaceae; genus Viscum; species Viscum album. The sequence goes on along the minus strand of OY728156.1, from coordinate 1,538,764,376 downwards.
GATGCAAGAAACACAAATCAAAGACCCCTCTCAACATACATGATGTAGTATGGTAAAAATAAATAAATGAACTTACCAAAATGTTACCATCATACAAAATGGTGCCTTAAGAGTACTTTGGGTGCATATTTCTTTTTCACCCTAATCCTATATTTTACCTACAAGAAATAAAGAAAAAAAGATCAAAATAAATCAGAAGTAATTATGTAGAGAATAAATAATTGATAAGAAATATAATTGTGTTTATGTGCCTCAATACAAACATGTATCCTGCAAAAATAGTAGATGCAAGAACCACAAATCAAAGCTTACTTGAGAGGAAAATGTTTTTCTTTGAAAAGTTCAACTATTAGAAATTAGAGCTTCAAAAATTTCATCACCAGTTGCACCCTATCTTCATCAAACTGTAAAAGGTTTATGGAAGAAAGAAGGTGATGCAATCATATCGAGCACAACAATTGAGTACCGTAGAATTCAGCTCATAAAAAAGATTTTAGAATTGGAACCATAAAACTATGATTAAATTTTTATTTTATGTTTGTAAAACTACATGGGAACAAAATAATATGTTAATATCACTCTAATCAAAACCAATAACTGAGAAGTGAAGTTCACATAGATGCCCATTACCAAGAATGAATGTTCCCCCTTGCTTTTCGATTGCATGCCAACGTGCCCGCATTTGAACCAACACCAACCACCTCGTCCTATGGTAGAAATGATTAATTAGATATATGCATCAATTTGTAACAATAAAGAATTTTTTTATCTAATTACAAACAAAGCATATAACTAATATATTAAAAACAAAAGAAATAAAGAACATAGAGTTCAAACAATCACACAAAATGCATGAATGATACCCACTAGTTACTATATTAACAACTTCAACACATATTCATGGATTTTAATGTAGATGCATGTTAACATTTGAAGTTAAAAAATGATTTTTAGTAAAACATTAAAATAAGCATACACACCAGAATTTCAATACAAAAAGGCAGTAAAAAAGGAAGCAACAACCAATAGATTTAACAAGATGATTTCAGCATACAAAATTTATTAAAAGGCAACTTCCAACCATTTATTTCAACTAAAAAAAAGAAGTGAATTTTCAAGTTTAAGTAGAAAAATCACAGAATTTAAACTATTACTCCCATGGTGTAGATGCTCTATTCATTTGAGATCATTGGAAAAAATTTCCCTTCTTTTATTGTTGAATAAATACCTTTGGTTTCCAAAATTTCATCTCCTATAAGTGTAAACATATACATTAATTTATAAAATTTAAAGTTCAAAACAGAACAAAACTAGAGTAAAAACTAAGGTATATTGGTTCAAAGTTACTATGAAATATAACTTCTCTAGATCTATAAAAATCGTTGAATCTATACTTCAATAGGATGTGAAATTATGCTCACCAAAGTACTAAAAAAATAGAAATTATAACGTACATTCACTTATTCTAAAAAAATAGAAATTATAACGTACCCTTACCTCACAATTAATTTGAAGTATATAATAAGAATTTAAACTCTTAAAAATTTAAGGGTGGAAGGAAACAACCTGAAAATTTTCTTAGAGTGAAAGAAGTTACTCAAAATGGGCTGCCATGTGAAGTGACCCACCTAACTTCCTACAAAAAAAGACCTCAATCAAAAAAACTTTATTAAAGAAGGTCAAATAAAAAAACTAAAAAAAGTAACAAGATAATCTTGGGTTTATCCCCCAGGGGGTTATATATTTAGATTGCTCACAGTTGAAAAATCATTGATTCAACCCCAATTAGATGGAGGATGTGTCTTCTTACTTAAGAACTAGCATAAAATCTTCTTTCTAGATATAGTAATCAACTCAAATAGTTTTTTAACACCCCATTTTCATATACTTTTAATTTCACCACTTTGAAATTATAACTTCCTAGGAGTAGTGGAAAGGGGGGAAAAGGGGGTATATTCCCTCTTCTTCAACTTGAGGAGTGATGTGCATAAATAGTAAAAATTAAATTCTTATATGTGATTTTTCATTCGATTCAATATCCTATATAAATTCATTATTAAAAACCACATATGTATCAATATCCACTTTTTCATTAGTGCGCAACTTCAAAATATCCTCTTGCTCTTCGACCACTCCAAAACTTTGAATTACAATTAGATTTTTTGAGTTTCAAAAGTTTCTCATCATGTGTATTAATAACCTTCTCATGTACCTCTAGTAAATCATTAAGTTCACTTGAATCTACACAACATACATAGGGAGAAGATAAATAAAAATCATACACAAAAAAATCACAATAATATAAAAGAAAAGCTTGTTCAATTAAATAAAAAACTTCATTAATTTGGTCATCTTGCTCTTTTTAAAGAAAAAACGGTGATCCTAGGAGTGTTTCTAAGTTAGAAGTGATTTATTCAACCTCCTCCAACCTCTTATCAAAACAAAAATCCTCAATTTTATAATTTTTCAAAGTAAAGGAAAGGGTATCTTTAATTGGTTCATCATCTTATGATTTCACAAGAATTTTGAAAGGATTATCAGGAATATCCCACTACTAAAAGACCACCTTGGAGAGGTGGGTTACATTCCTTCGATTTTTCCTTTGACATATTCATAGACCTAGTCCCCATTGGTAGAGAAAAATATGAGTAATCCCTTTTATCTTTCTAGTTAACCCTCCCTATCTTACTCTTCTCATACATGGATACATTTAATCCCGAACCTCGTCCTCTAAATCACCTAAAAAGTGGAAAGAACATTCATCACATGACCAATTTTCAGGGACCTGCTCCTCTCCAACGGTTCTGACCAGGTATTGTTCAAAATTCTGGACTAGTTCATCATATGACAAAATATCAAAATGGTTATCCATCACAATACCTCCCACTTCTGTAGAACTCTTCATGAATGTGGCCTCACTCCCTTAAACCTATTCCGATACATTGCCGCTTGTTGAAAATGAGAAAACAGAGGGATTCTTGGGACCACCCTCATCCATATTCTTCAGTTCCATAACCGAGTAATGCTCACTGACACCATGGAGAGGAGGGCGTGGCGCGGAGGGCACGGCGAGGAGGGCGCGGCGAGGAGGGCGCGGCGCGGAGGAGGCGTCGGCGAGGTGGCGTCGAGGAGGAGGGCGCGGCGAGGAGGAGGGCGCGGCGAGGAGGGCGCGACGAGGAGGGTGCGGCGAGGAGGGCGCGACATGGAGGAGGCGTCGGCGTGGAGGCGTCGTGGAGGGGGAGGGCGCGGTGAGGAGGAGGAATCGTGAGGGGGAGGAGAAGGAGCCCGATGGGTTTGAAAAAAAAACGGGGCTGCTGGATATAACCACAGATGAAATAATTAACCGTGGTAGTATAAAAGATATAGCCACGGACCTATAAAACCGTGGCTATAGGTCCGTGGCTATAGCTCAGATTTGTAGTAGTGATGGGATACGTTGTAATTCCTATAACTCTCATTTATAGGTCTAGATAAATATATTTCAACCCTACATCCCCTTAGTCCCATTTACACACACAACATTATGACTTTAACTTGTGTGTAGTCCATCTCAAGGTGTGAACATGGTATATAAGACTATTTGGGTCCATTTACAGTAGGTTTTACCACTTTCGTGACACATATATTACTGTGAAACCAAATTACACATATTCCAAGAATCATGAATTTAAAATATCATCTACATTCATCTTGGTCTGATCATTATAACATTATACGATATGGAATTTTTTCTGAGGTATTTGTGTGGTGCGTGGGATGTCCTGCCCTCAATTCAAATCAAATTCAGCCTCATTCATGAATTGATTTTTTTTTCAAAATATACCTGTTTCAGTAGCCCATGAATCATGAATGTAAATTGTTTTCTGTCATCCAAGAGGTATGACATTAAACATTGATCAACCGTCTTCAGGATCACTTCATTTGTTATAGGACATCCTGGTATCCGTTCACATGGGTTTTAAGCATTTTTCACTACATTATCATCCTTAAAGATCCTCTGTATACTCAAATCATCAAGAATATAAACTATTTTCATTTTCACTAAGCTCCATGAACTCAAACAAGAAGACTAGATCAAGGCATTGTGAACCTAAACTATATGCATGCACCCATTATTCACATGGTTTTCACCATCTCTGGTGTTGCATAAATCTAACATCTCTACCATACAAAACTATATAAGGCTTGATTCCTATATTTATCGGATGTGCAATGATGGATAGACCATCTATCTCTAGGAACAACCATAGATTAATTGTAAAATCATATGTTACATATGGTTATATCACCATGATATTCTCATATTTCCCTCCTTTTTGAGAATAAGCCCCATTAATTTCGCCTGAACAACTAGAAATCTAGTATTCACTCAAAAATAGATATACATGGTATAAAATAATTGGAAGATTAAGGCATATCCTACACTAATGTTCCTAGTTCTTGATGTTAATCTACAGTATTACCCTATACAAAACCACGATGCCTCATACGATATTTAAGGGATGGAAATCAAACCAAAATCCATGAAACACAATTATAAAATGTTGACATACCCTATATAATTTATGGATGCCTCAGATTGAAAAATGGTATGATTTAGTATCCTTATTCATGAGGATCTTCCCGAGCAGCAGAAATATCTTACATAAAATAGTGGAAATATTCTTGAGAAGGATCTAATTACTACTGATATGGATTTTGAAAAAACTATTGTTAAAGATAAAGATACTGGAAATGATAAAAAATGGAATGATAAAGATACTGGCAATGAGGCCGTCCAGAGGAGGCCGTCGGGAGGAGGAGAGTTCGTCAGAGGAGGAGATTCTGTCGGGAGCAGGGGAGTTGCGGTCGTCCGGAGGAGGGGATTCCGTCGGGAGGAGGGGAGTCCATCGGGGGAGGAGGGGAGTCCGTCGAGGGAGGAGGGGAGTTCTTCGGGGTCGTCCGGAGGATGGGAGTCCATCGGGGGAGGCGCGGTCGTCCGGGGAGGAGAGGTCGTCGGGAGGAGGGGAGTGCGTCGGGGGAGGAGGGGAGTCCGTCGGCGTCGGGGGAGGCGCTGTCGTCCGGGGAGGGGGGAGGCACGATCATCCGGGGAGGGGAGTGCTTCGGGGGAGGGGAGTGATTCGGGGAGGGTTCCGTAGGAGGAGCCCGAGAGAATATTGGCCAAATCGCACATATAGCCACAGATGAATTTTCATCCGTTGGTATAACCATGCTATAGCCACAGACTTATAAAACCGTGGCTATAGGTCCGTGGCTATAGCTTCATTTTGTAGTAGTGAAATCTTATTTTTGTCATCCTTTCATGTTCTTCATTTCATATGGTATGTCTTTCAAATTTCATTACCATGTTCATATATCCTTCATATTCTACCCCTCTACTATTTTATGGGTCATTTATGAATTTTTGACCCATGTCCCCTCTCTTTTCAACGTTTTCTAAAACCCTGTAACGTAGCCGTTGTGCTACAAAATTTTCGTCTCAAAATGCCTCTATCTTTTTCTCAAAATTACTTCATGTTATTAAGTGAATACTCAAAGATATTATTTCTAAAGGGGTATTCACATATATATAAAATTTTTCTATTTTTAAATTCTAGGATTTACATATATGAAACCCACTTTCCCTTTCCGTGGGTTTAAAGTGACATAAAGATCATGTCTTTAAAGAAGTTTTTAAAACGTTATGATTATGAAATGAAACCCATTTCTTTTATGCTATATGGGTTGTTTATGAAATGATTGATGATGATATATGTGGCTCACATGATAATAAAGGTAAATTTAAGGGTGTGCCCTGATAGCGCTCTAATGCTTTGGGTAATGATGTAACCACTAGAGATTACAATTTTCACGATATCTTGGTGAATAACCTTGGTAATTTTCAAATGACACATTGGGGATGGACCTTGGTGATATGTTCATTATTTTCTATGTTAAATGATGTACCCACATCTTAAATTTATGAAAAATGTTATTTTTATTATGATATGCCTCATGATTTCTTTCTCATGCCTTAAAGTTCTTTTTCATGACATTGTTGATGCATATCAAGTTCACATGTTAAATGTTTCCCCTTGTTTCCCTTACTGGGCCTTCTGCTCACCCTTTCTTTTGATGTATGTCCCTAGGTTATGAGATGCAGTAATGAACCTAGGATGAATATAAGGAGAATCCTTTCAAGTGTTTAAGAAGAATGTTTTTTTGTTTCATGTATTAAGTTTTTGGTTTCCAAGACACTAAACCTTAAAGATCCTCAGTTTTGTATAATGTAATGAAAGTTTATGTGACAAAAAGGCGGGATGCTATACGGTTGGTCACATGACCTTAAGCACATTTCCCCAAATTCCAGAAGTTTCCGACTAGCAGTGAGAGCCCATGACTGATAGTGGGGAAACTATGCTCTCATTTGTCAAAGTATAGAACAACGGAAATAAATATAACATACAAAAGCGGAAGCAGTAAACAATATCAAGCTGAAATGGACAAAAAAACTGAAGTAAAAGATAACCAAAAGTCATATATATGATGATGCAGTATGTCTCTAATTCTAAGAAAGTAGCCAAAACAGAATACACTGCAATCTAATATAATACAGCACAAGACACAAGTACAGCAAAACAAAACCAAAACAATGCAACAGGAACCCAGCAGCATCGCAAGCCTAAGCTCGGTCCCATGCTCTCCTACTTCTATGAAACAATCATGTACCTGTATATGGACCCTTTCCCTTATCGACACATGCAACAATATAATCTGTTTGGGCCCAAAACATGACCCAAACAGGGTGTGAGAAATAAATCTTAGTCGGCAACCACCAAAGGCCCGTGCCCAACTGTCAGTGAAAATGTGTAACAGCAGTGTGCAATAATAAAATGCAGTAAACTAGAAAGTACTCAAAAGTAACCATTCCTACCAGTTACATTATCATTTTAATAATTATTTAAGAATTCAATATAATTAAATTATGAGTTTCCTGAGACTCAGTCTCGACCGACAATCTCCTATATCAGTGCCACAACAGAAAAAAAAACAGGCTATCTAACAAAAAAAAGATAATAATAATACCAAGCCTGTGCTTTATCTTGGTGAGTACAACATAAGAAATCACCACAGTGAATATTCAAGTAAACATTGTCCTCATACATGAAAATCCTTACCCTCAGGCAAGCAGAAACAAATCCCTCAGGTGACCGCCCTCAAGTATAACGAATATTGTCCTCAGGCATATGAGATATCGCCCTCAGGCACAAAAGCTACTGCCCACATGCATAAGAAATGTTTCCCTCAGGCTAAACGAACACTGCCCTCAGACATTCCATGGGAAAAGAAAGTAACTAGGCCGAACCCAACGCATAAGCAAACAATTTATATATGTTTCCTCTCAAGAGAACTAAAAACATGCTATAATCATGACATACCCACAGGTATCCTGGCCAAACGACTAAACAAGGGAAACACACCCTCGGGGTAGCCCTGGATCAAATCAACGATCCCAAACAGCATTTTATACTTATTTATTAGATTACCTATGCAATTTTAGGTATTTCAACGGTCAAAGTCTCAACGACACACAAAATCAACTCGATAGTTGGAATTAAACACAAGACCACCTACCTCGATCTCCTCTGATCGATATACGTGAAAAGAGCCTCCCGAAATGACAAAGAACAACATAGATCTGAGATAAAAGATTGCTCGTTCAAACCCAAATAACTTCCCTTAGGGAAAGAATTGGAAAGAGTGGTTCAATAAGAGAGAAGATCTCACCCGTGCGATTCAAACGAGATTGATGACGGAGGAATCAGAGTCCCGGTGAGCGATTGAGAGCTCCTCTAAGTCTCGACCTCCTCCCCCGAAGCTCCTGATGAGTTCTATGGCTCCTCTGCTGAATGAGGAGGCCACTTCTTGTTTTTAACGAAAAAACATAACTACATAGCGTGTACTCTCAAGTACACGACATGTACTTTCTTTTTAACTGTTCACTGGCGGCTACTCTCCACCACCTTTTTGTTCATCTGACGACTGATTACATGGCGTGTATTACTAAGTACACAACATGTACCATCGTTCCTCTAGCGGCTACTTCCACCACCTTACTGTTCACATTTCGAGTGATTACACGACGTGTAATACTAAGTACACGGCGTGTAGTTAGTTTTTACACCTTTAATCGCCGACATGCGTACACGCCCTGTATACTCATCCCAAACGGTCAAAGTACACGACATGTGGAAAAAGTACATGGCGTGTACCCATAAATTTGGGATTTTTCCCATATTCCCCTTGTTTTCTCAAAAACACTTAAGAAAAAAGGAAAAGAACAAACCTGTACCTCAAGAATTATAACTGGGTTCTTACAGTGTTGGTTGTGAAGAAGGATTATCGTACTATATGATAATCCTTGATTCGAATTCTAATGTCTGCTTCCCGCTATCATTCTCAGTTGAGCCGTCATGCGATAATGATTGGAGTAATTTGAATTTCCAAGGATAATAATTTAAATACTAAACAATTATTAATGGGATTGAGGTATACATTTCAAGTGATTTGAAATGTTTGGGACATTTATGAAATGTACCATGTCTAGGAAGAATGTTTTGAGGTTCTTGGAGGCCTATATAAATTGGTTTAACCCTCATGCAAGTAGTTACACTGATTGGATGTGATGTTTCATTCATGAGAACTCCTTTAGAACAAAATCATCAAGCTATCATTCACTACCACCATTAAAAAATGGTCTAGTAGATCATGGTGTAGAGAGAGATCCCTCATAAGCCTTGAAATATTCATATGATCCGTGGATACCTCAGGAAGAAGGTGTCTTTCAGCTACTTCATAATGATATCGATCAAACATTTGTGTAAAGCTTCGACAGTCTGGATCGACAAGGTGAAAGGTACATCATTCTTATTCTTTATTTTATTATTCAATCTAAACATATAGATAAATTCACAGATTTATGGTGTTTTGAAGATGTTCTTCCACTGTGCTTAAGATTCTAGACACCCCTTTGAAACCCAATAGTGGTATCAAAGAAAATCTAACAATGTTTGGTATGGATTTTGAATAGATGAAGGAAATGGGGGAAAAAATTTTCTTGGTGTCATGACATAGCCAAAGCCAAAACATGCATTTCATTTCTTGATGCAAGTAGACCATGGAATAGGGAAACAAGTGTTATAGGTGTCGATGAAAATGACTAAAAACAGATCATTATAGAATGATGTTTTGCGTCGTGATCAGGGGGTTCTGTGCCATAGTCGAGCTCCACCACAAGCACTCACCACGACATAAACCTAGTCGTTTTGGGATTATGATGTCCTTCTATGATATAAATCTTATGCAGTATTGATATTAATCTTATATAGTACTTGAAATAACATTCCAAAATTCCCATAGTCATGGTATGACCATGAAACAAAATGACATGGTGTCTTAAAACACCCACCAAAACGATCATGGATCATGAAATTTCATAGGGACACAATGACATGTAAAATGGTTGTGGTGCAAGCTATTTTTGGATTTATAAATTCCTATCCAAAATTGTATTTATTTTACATAGGTCCTACCACTGCAGTTTTATTCTTATATAGATACAACATTGTGTGCATTAATTTGACGTAGTGCCACACTATGTGGGATTAATGCTACACAGAAGCCAAATCATAAGGTGCAATTACTTTACTTGCCGAGTTAATGTTACATGTGCTTCCTAGTATCAGTATCACCTTACATGACTCAAAACAGTGACCCTACCTAAAATGAAAAATAAAATGGCTAGACTAAAATGTTCTCCGAAATAGACATGGTCTTATTGGACTCTATAGGGAATACCACACCCTTGTGTAATCCGTTTTGGATATAATTTTAAATAAAAACCATTTTTATTAAAATGATAAAAAAACCTTCACCGAACACACATAGAGTCTAGGGGAGGAGCATATAAACTATACCAAAAATGTTTTGGTTGATATGATCACGATTTAAAGTGGATTTTCATGGTTGTATAATTTTTAAAGTGTTTATAAATTATAAAATAAGACAAGAATATAAATTTGTTTATATTTAATTATGATTTTTTATAAATTTAAATATAAAATATTTATATTGAGTATTTAATTGAAAAATTATTTAAGTCATTCCAAGAGAAGTTTTGGACGGTATGGTCAATGGTTTAAATAAAGTCTAATGTGAGGTATTCATTTTATGATTTTTTACATAAAGTAAGAAATGTTTATTACTCAATAATAAAAGTGTTCATAAATTATCTCATTATGAAATATTAAGGAGTTAATATTAAAACCATGTAAATTACAATATGAAATGTTTATATTGGATAAAAATGAGTTGTTGAAGTTTATTTGTTTTTAAATTATAAAGTGTTTATATTTATTTATGAATTATTCATAAATTTTTTATCTCATGATTAAATAAATGTTTTATTTATTTATTACCTACTTTATTCATATATATAAAGTGTTATATTATGAATTATGATGTATGCTTTACTTTAAAGAGTTAAAATACTTCTAAACCATCATACATAGAGCTAATGAGTTGCATGCTAGGTGTGAAAATTGTTTTACTTTTCTTTTACCACGACTTTGGCTTATTTTTAGATTATGAAAATAAATTAAGAAATAAATTATATTTTATACATGTTAGGTGTTAGAATTATTATGGAATTTAAATCTATATTGAGTAAAGTATCCTTGGGAAGAGGGGTTTTAGGTCAGAATGATTATAGGCTTGGAGGCTTATGCATTGTTTAAAAAAGTGAGAGTTGACTATCTGTAGCTCCAAACTTACTTATACAGGGATTGTTGTTTTCATATAATTCTGAAACTTTATAGGAAATGGATTCATTTACCTTAGGCATGTGATGCATTTGGATGTGTATGAGTATAGTTGGTTTTTAATTTGGTTCAGTAACACAAGCTATGAGTTGTGTAATGAGTTACACATCAATAAGCTTTGTATATATTGATTTTGGAATAATAAATAGGATTACAAACTAAACCATAAGAAGAATTCATACATGTAAAGGGAATATATGGGATAAGATAGTGATATTAAATCCCCTTTAAAAATACAATGTGTTCGATTCTTTCTAAAGAAAACACATGTCAAGATGTCGATCATCCAACTGGGTAGGTTCATGTTAAAGCTGGGTGCACATAGATTGTCTTTTGTAAGGAATGGTGGAAATGGATGAACCTAAGAGTTAGGTAACCAAATACCATCATGATATTTGGGTTACACTTATATCGGAAACCCTTAGGAAGGATACCAAAGGATTGGTGTTGGGTTTATACATATGATGGATTGGACAAAGAGTTGTCCGCTCAACCATCCAAGAGTCATATATGATATGATTGGTATAAAGGCATATATACATAAATAAGGGGTGAGAGGAACACTAAAGTGGACTCACTATTGAGTGAAATATATATCTTGTCCCACTAATGGATATGATGTATTTAAAAGGGGTAATCATTTTTATGGGAGAACATTTAATAAGCACTTTTTAATTAGACACCCGACACTACCATACCCAATTAAGTAGGATTAAAAAAATAGCCAATCAAGTTTTTATTGATTTATCATAGTTCAAAACCTGATTAATATTCAAGTAGAGTTCGAGAGATTTAAGGTTCCATAAACCTGAATTTTATTAAATTAATTATAATTATTTTATTCTTATAAATTAATAGACTTATAAAATATATTAATTTATTTTCAGTTTAGTTAATATTAGATTTATAAATGAATTATAAATCAGAATGTGATTAATGTAATTATTATTAATTTATTAACTATAAATTTTTAAATGGTAATAAAATTATAAAATATATTTATTTAATTTAAGGTCCATTCATTTTAAATTCATAAGTAAATTTTAAAATAATGAAATTGTAAACAGTTATTTATATGATTTAAGTCATTAAATAAATATTTCAAAATATAATAGTTGTCTATAAACGACCCAAGTTTAGTAAAAATAAATAAAATAACTTAAATTTTTAAAATTTTGATGCTTAACCTTCCAGGTTTTTTATTTATGTTTTTGAATTTAATAAATGTGAACTTTTGAGCTCGCTTTAAAAAAATTCTAGATTAAAGTATATAATTTTTAAAGCTTATTTTTAACATTTTTTACAAGTTTTAAAATTTATGAATATATTATTAATAATATTATTAATATCATTAATATTAATATCATTGTCAGTAAAGTTGTGGAACAATTAGTGACGTTGATTGAATCCGAGAGGTCTTGTGTCAAATTTTCTTTGTATGTGTAGGTGCGTGAGTGATTTTCCTTTAGACTTTCTTCCTCTCTAAAAATTGTAATGTTGTTATTTTTTTTGTTTTTCCATCATATCATAACATTTTTAGACTTTTGTATGTGTAGGTGCGTGAGTGATCCTTGGTTGAATGATACATTTAATAAGTGCGCAATATCTTATATAAGACTTGGGTGGGAGGGTGCAATAGCTCGTGACCTTATGTTGGATTATATGTTGGGTTAGAAACTAGAGACAGTTAACCAGTTTTTTTTGAGAACAAAAAAACTTAAATAGAATTGGAATCAACCAACATAAGAGAGACAAGCCAACCTGGGAAGATTGAAATCTAGAACAAATAACCCCCAGAAACAACCCGAGTATCCAGATGATGAGCCACACAATTTCCCTCCCACATTATGAAAGAAAAGGAGAAGACATAGAAAAAATAAAGCATGTCTCTTATTTTTCCCACCAGAGGGGAAAAAGACTAAAGGCCTTTATCCGGAGAGCATAAAGAGTTGATCATAATTTGGAAATCTGATTAAAAAATGATAGATTCCCAACCTCTTTCCAAAACAAACTCAACCATAAAAAAGGATGGAATATGCTTCATTCATATTAGGATTCCAGAAGGAATAAAACCCCCAATGAAAAGTTGCAATGATGTATTTTGAGACATCCCAGACAATTAACCCGCAACCAACGACTCCATCCTTCGCAAGGGCAATGTCAACATTAAATTTCAAGGAACTAACTGGGGGAGGAACCCAGATGCAGGAAGAACACGATGGGCCAGACACAACCTGGGAATCATCCAAGGGGGAGTGAAAGCTCATCTAGAAACTAACACTCTCAACCTAGGAGAAAGTGGGATTGCAAACTTGGTTGAACACCAACTGATTATAGGGAACCCAAATATTCCATGCCATGATGTAGAGACTATACACCATCTCCACTGGCAGTGAGGGCATCCAAAAATCCAAGGAAACAGGTAGATCGATGGAGGGGTGAAGAAGAAATGAAGAGGAAGTTCTCTAATCCTTCAAAATATCACCAAATCTTGAGCAATAAAGAATGGCATGTGAGGGAGACTCCACCACCGCGTGGAAAAGCAGACAGATTAGATCCACAATAGAGTGTCGAGAGAACATGAACTCCTTAGCTGGAAGGATTCCTGCACATGCTTGCCAACAAAAGATGCGGGCCTTAGAAGGAATTGGTAGCTTCTATATATTTTTCTAGAAAGAAGATGCCCCGGGAATGAGGACAAACAAGAAAATTTATAGCCTAATTTCAGAGAATAAGAACTAGAGGCATCAAGGCTCCAACATAGCCGATTAGAAAGAGGGATATCAATATAGGGGATACTTAGAGTTATATTGTGATCCCTTTCATTGAACCAAGAATTCAACTTATATAGGCACTAACAACTACCGTACTCCTCAAATAAAACCCGTACCTTCACATTATCTAACCCTGCTATAATGGGGATGTATCCAAGGAACCACAATTTCCTGGAAACTAAGGATCATTCCAAATAAAAACATTTCCACCATTTATAATTCTCCAAAACAGGCCCTTGTCAAAAAGATCATGGGATCCCCATATGCTTCTCCATAAAAAACTAGGGTGCAGACTAAGGTGAGAATTGAAAAAGTTAGAATGGGGAAAGTATTTCACCCACAGAACATGGGAACAAGGAGAATCTGGAAAGTTAAGAAGTCTCCATCCTTGTTTTGAGAGAAAATCATCATTAAAGAGACCAAGATTCTAAAATCCCACCCTCTGCAAGCTTTAGGAAGACATATACTTTCCCAATCTACCCAATTTTTTTTATTCTTTCCTCATTCAGACCCCACCAAAAATTTTCTAGGCAGGAATGAATTTGATCAATAATTAAGGCAACTGATTTAAAAAGAGACATCACATACGTCGTGATAGATTGATCCACCACTTTGATAAGAATTTATTTTCCCTCCTTCGAGATACTTTTACAGGACCACCCCTGGGTCTTCTTGGCGATTCTATCCAAAATATCGAAGAAAACATCCTTTGAACATCCAATATAAGTCTGGAGACCTAGATACATTCAATTCTTTTCCATCGTCTTAATTCCAGAGACATCACATAGAACCTCTCTTCTATTCCCAGGGACACCAGAACTAAATGAAATTTCATATTCGGAAAGGTTCACTGATTGTATTGAGGCTATCTCAAAGGAGTGAATCAGGTGTTTAACCATGCCACATTCATCCGACATGGACCTTGAGAAGGGTTGGGTATCATACGTAACAAATAGATGAGAGATTGGGAGACCCTGTCTACAAACTTTGGCACCCTCAATCAAATTATTCCCTACTACATCTGAAATAATTTTAGAAAAAACACCAGTCATGATAATAAAAAGGAATGGAGATAGTGGGTCCCCTTGGTAGAGACCTCTAGTGGGAGAGAAATCATGTGAAGGATTTATGTTAATCTTGATCCAAAAAGAAATATTCATAACACAACACATAATAACATCAATACATTTTGAACAAAAACCCATCTTGCTCATCACCAATTGAGGGAATACCCAATCAACTCTGTCATACACCTTGGTCATGTCAAGTTTGCAAGCCATAATACCCCCTTCTAGCTTTAGATCTTGTTTTCATAGAGAGAAACACTTTGTGGGCCACAATTACATTATCAGAAATGAGTATCTTAGGAACAAAATCAATCTGATTCTCTAAAGTGATGCTAGGAAGCCGGCCATAAAGACCATTGACCAAGACTTTAGAAAAGATTTTATAAGTCACATTACATAAGATAATGTGCCTGAAATTGGATATCAATGTAGGATTATTAACCTTTAGAATAAGGGTGATAAATGTATCATTAATAGAGACAAAATCATCCTTTCCATCCCACAAATATTTAATGAGGGTTCTGATATCAGATCCCACAATGTGCCAAAACTTCTTAAAGAAACCAGCATGAAAACAATCTGGGCCGAGATCCACGGTGGAGTGAATATGCTTGAGTGCTGACAAAATTTCCTCATCCAAAATATCCTTAGCAAGCTGCTGATTCATGAGATCAGGAGTAATCAGGCGGATACTGGAGGTGATTTCCTTAGGTACCAATTCCCCCCCAATGGAGAATAGGTGATAGAAGAAGTGGAGGGCGTGATCATGAATTCTATATTCATCATTCACAGAACATCCCTCCGACATTTCCAAAGATCTAATCAAATTCCTCCGATGCCTAGAAGATGCTTTCTGGTGAAAATAAGAGGTTTTTAAATCACCTTCCATGACATTCACCTCACAAGATTGAATAAACTATTATCTTTCCTTATTCTACATAGCAGTATTTAATTCAGCTTTGAGCATAAAAATCTAAGATAAGTGAAATTAGTAGAAGGGTAAGTTTATAGAACCCTTAACCTTTTCTCAATCCCATTAATCTGGTGATCAAAATGTTTAAATTTAGAGTCACTCAAAGCTTTCAAATTGTTTTCTATAATCCTTAATTTTTTTGCGAACATTAGGAGTACTAACATCCTAGCTTGGAGACACCACTTTCTCATATTCCTTGTCTTTAAGCCAAAAAACTTTTGAATCTGAATTGTTTAACATGGTCAATAGTTAACCAATTATTTAATGATCAAGGTAAATACATTATTCTTTCTATGTCTATTTTTCAGCATCCTTGTAGGGATCATTTATTCTAGGTGTTCTCAAATGATGGAATGTATTCTATGAGAATATAATATATGTTGGAAATGAATGATTTTGATCTCCCCAAGAATGATTTTTGAAAGGTTGTGTGGAATGAGAATTTTCCACCCAATATTTCTCATTTTTAGTGGAAACTTCACATTGATTTGTTACCAATGAGATATTTTTTGTATAGGAGACATGAAATCTTTGATAACTTTTGTCTACTTTGTTTTGGATAACCAGATTCGGTGGTGAATTCTCTATTTACATGCGACTTGGTGACACCTTTATAGTAGAAATGGGGTAATCATGTTCTTCTTGTGTGATATATATAAATAACCACTACCTAAGTTCTTCAATATTGGGTGGTACACAATCACTAAATGTTCTTTTAGAAGCATGTTATTTGTTTTTGGTAGATTTGGATGTGCCGTAACAAATTCAATTTTAATCATAATATGTTGCCTGATGAAATTTAGTTCTAGCGTGTGAGTAGTTTTTTGTGGTTTGGGATAATCGGAGTAAGGATATTGTTTTTTAAGGAGCAATGAAAGAAGAAATAGTGAATAGTTTTGGGGTGTGTCACCGATCAGTTTTATTAAAATCAATATTTTTGTTTCTTTTCATTGTAAGGGTAAATTAGGTCTAGGAATTGTGTGCAAAGACCCTTTAAGGGGGAGTGGGAGGAGTGATTCATTTCATAAATCTATTATGGCAAGATAGAGTTTGTTGATTGATGAGACATCTGCTATTTGTGTGACTAGAATTTGTTTTAAGAATCGGGTGTGGAAAAGAATTATCATTGAGATGGATCTTGAATATTTAATCACTTTGATCAATTTAGTCTAGCATTCCCCTACCACGATTGGTATTCCATTGGATGAGATTTGGGAGGCTACCACGAGATTTGATTGCCGTCGATTTTATTTTATATGAAGTGGTAAGAATCAAGTGTCTCATTCTTTAGAACACTTCCAAAACTCTTCTAATATTCATATCTCGATGGGTTGTGTTATGTCCTATTTTAATTATCTTTTACTCAAGGATATTGTGAATTAATATATGTGTTTTTCTTTAAAAAACATCATAGTGTAAGTTTTTAATGAATTTTCAAATTAAAAGACACATCAGAATTATAAATGGAATCCATAAATATTTGTTCCAACAAACAATCCTCCAAATCAAATGAATTGAGAAAATTAAAAAATTCAAGCTAAATAGAACATATAAAACATAAAATGAAGCAAATAAAAATATGTTCAAAATAAAAATGTTAATCATAATAAGATCCCATGAAATAATTGATGGATACTCTAAAAGGTCGACCACAACATAGTGGTTTAGACCATGACTTGGTCTGGCCTTATGTGCACCATGACATAGTGTGAGACACTATGCCATATTGTCTATGCACATGGATTATCGTACCATATGATAATTCTTGATCTGTCTTCCAATGCCTACTTCCAGCTATAATTCTTATTCGAGTCATCGTGCGATAATGATTGGTGGAATTTGAATGTCTAAGGATAATCATTTAAACACTAAAAATTATTAATGGGTTTGAGCTATACATTTCAAGTGATTTGAAACGCTTAGGAAATTTATGAAATGTATCATGAATGGGATGAATGTTTTGAGGTTTTTAGAGGCCTATATAAATTGTTTTAACAATCATGCAAGAGGTTTCATAGGATAGACATGACATTTCATTTGCGATAAATTATCTAGACCAAAATAATCATGTTCTCATTCTCTCCCACTATTAAAAAATGGTCTAGTACACCATGGTGTAGAGAGAGATCCTTCTTAATCCTTGAAATATTCATATGATCCATGGATATCTCAAGAAGAAGGAGTATATTATCTACATTATAATGATATTAATCAAACACTTTTGTAAAGCTTCGACAGTCCGGATTGATAATGCAACATCCCACCCCTCCTCATTGTCTTGAGATGGTGGAAGGACATTACTTGGCCTTAAGTGAAATACACAAGATGCTAAAGGCTAGAAATAAATGCCAAGGGATTCATTAACATATGGGGGATGATTTTCCATTTTAAAATAAAACAACCCAACCAAACATTCCATAACCAAATAACCACAACATGATACATGATAAAAATGTAAAACAACACAAAGTAATACCATTGATATCAAAACTAAACAACACAAAGTACCACAATAAAAGTTAACGAAACAAAAAGTACATAGTGGATGACAAAACTAACAAACCCCAAAGACTCTAAGGACATAGCTCCATAACTCCAAACATGATCCCTGCTCCAACTCCACCAAAACTGCCCAAGTATCATGATGCACCATTAAATAAATGTGATACCTTTACTTTACCTATATCTCGATGAATGATATCTAAAAAATCACCAAGGTTCCAAAGAAGGGGTGAGTAATGAAACTCAATAGGATTTCCCTAAATGACTTCCCTACACATGCCACTAGGATAAAAAATGTTATCACATTTATATAAAATAATTTATATAAAATAGTTTAAAACATTTTATATTATGCCAAGAAGTTTCACACCAAAATAGTTTTCCATACTAAAATAGTTTTCAAGGAAGGAACTAAACAAGTCATTTAACCATTTCTCAATTTCCACGTTGGCATAACCCATTCCATTTCACATAACCAAACATGCACACATTCAACCACACAAGCATGGTGTTACCATTGATGGTGGAACTTCACATCTATACTAGTCCCTTTGATAGTGTCACTTTATGACCAATATCCATCCAATTCCACACATGATTAATCAATTAAGACAACTACATTCCAAAAAAGTAATGGCCCGGACCTCTCCGGTCCATTACTTTGCTGAAATCTGGTGTTTGAGGTGTTCTGGGAGGTTAGGGTTACTTATTCCTAAAACTTTCCCAAATTTCTAGTTTATGAACAGTGTTTCCAAAACAATAGGCAATTTCCAACAGTAGGCTATTTCCTTTTCCAAATTTCTAGTTCATGAATTGTGTTTCCATAACAGTAGACTTTTTCTAATAGCAGGCTATTTCCTCAGCCAAATTTCTAGTTCATGAATAGTGTTTCCATAACAGTAGGCTATTTCCAACAGTAGGCCTTTTCTTTTTCCAAATTTATAGTTCATGAAAACTGTTTCCAGAACAGTAGGATATTTCTAACAGAAGGCTATTCCCTTTTCTAAAATTCTAGTTCATGAACAATGTTTCTAGAACAATAGGATTTTTCCAACAGTAAGCTATTTCCTTTTCCAAATTTCTAGTTTATGAACAGTGTTTCTAGAATAGTAGACTTTTTCCAATAGCAGGCTATTTCCTTTGGAAAATTTCTAGTTCATGAACAGTGTTTCTAGAACAATAGGCTATTTCTAATAGTAGGATTTTTTCATTTGACAAATTTATAGTTCATGAACAGTGTTTCTAGAACAGTAGGCCATTTACAAAAGAAGGATATTCCCTTTTCCAAATTTATAGTTCATGAACAGAGTTTCCAGAACAGTAGGATATTTCCAACAGTAGGCTATTCCCTTTTCCAAATTTCAAGTTCATAAACAGTGTTTCCAGACCGGTGAGTTTTCCAGACCAGTGAGGTTCTACAGTGTTTCCAGACTAGTGAGGTTTCTAGAATGGTGAGTCATCCAACACTTTGTCAAATTTTATGTTTGGTGTACAATGTTTCCAGATTCCTACAGTTTCACACCTTCGACGTTTCCTTTGATGTAAAATGCATTTAAAGCCTCATTTTAAGGACTCCAAGGCTGATTTAAAGGACATAACTATTGTTTTAATTTTTTAATGGTGGAGAAACCTTTACTTGGTCAAACCGCAAGGTTTAATGCAATCCTCTCATTAATGAAAAAATTCAGCGTATCTTAAATCGCTAATCTGTTAAATCTTATTAAGGGACGAGATATCCTTTTTCCTTGGTTCTTACTTCTTGTTACCTGGTGTGAGACACTCGAACCCTTCCTCTATTCCCAATAATTCATGGGATCAATTTCCACTCCTCGTATTATACCTTCCATGGGGTTTTACTGCTCCTATTACACCCCCCTATTTTGGGGAAATCGAGAGGTATCAATCAAGTTCCAATATAAGTTATTGATGTGAGGAAGAAACAATGATCTTTGATCATCAAGGTATGAAATTATAACTTCACATCTCTTTTATGTGAATCATGCGGGGTGGGTATGACAATGATTCCACGAGAAAGTTGAAACCCGATATCTAATAAAGACAATAAACGACTGTTAAATGCAAGGGGTATGGGGAAGAGATGATATTGTTATTATTCCTTTCTATGTTGTGAATTGTATAGGCTTAATCCTATAGAAAATCTTGTCCGTTGGTGGTCCTTGTTTGTTCACTGGTAATGCTATGTTTTCTGGACATGGTAGTGATTAAAAAGGCGCAACATGAAAAAAAGGTTAATCACATATACCTGGCTGTTTAAATGGATGCTTGATGAAAGTAACCCCTATGTGATAACCCTATTTAAAAAAATGAAAAGGAGGAACATGGTGACCAGTGTTGTTTGAATATGTAAACTTCTTGATCTGTTTTAATGATATGCACGAGAAATCTATTTGGTGCCCTGTACGGGCTAAGTGGTGTTGTTGTTGAGATCACAAGGTGGCACTAGTTATGGATTAGAACCTAATGTTGAGAGTTTGATCGATTGTGGACTGGATGATCTTGTAGGTAGCTAAAATGTCTTTGGTTGTGTTGTGGCCGCAAGCTGGCGGGGACGTGGTTTGAGGCATCTCCCTTTATTTTTTTTTGCTTATAAGAAAAACCACAAGTGAACTATTAATTCACTACTTTTATATTTCTATTTTGTTGTTGTTCCTCCTTATGGTTGTGCCTATTAGTTGCTCAGTAGTGAAGGAATAATTGAACTGTAAATTTTCAAACATGATAACTTGAATAGGGATTTTTGGGATTGTTGTTCTGTGCATGCCGTAGGGGTAGCAGTACTATGGCACGTGCTTGGATCTTTATTTTGGAAGCCATAGGATGAACAGAGTGCTTGTTCAGTATTAATCATGTATTTTCTTCATATTTAGAGTGCACCCCACCCATGTTGATCACTTAGTTCCGAACACCCCCATCTCATGGGGGAGGGTGTTTTCCTTGGTCATTAGCTCTTTTCTTCTCCCTCGCCCAGAGGTTGTGATGGCATGAGGTGGTTACTTTATCCCAAGACTCTTCGGGCATGGTGTTTTGTTTTAGCCTAGAACCTTCAGGCAGTTTTCTATTATGGATATGAGGACCATGTGTTTTTAGGTAGAATGTTCCCAAGTGTCTTCAGGATGAGGTCCAAGTGTCTTTGGGTGAGAGGTGTGGTTGTAGTTTCCCAGGTGTCTTTGGGATGAGTCCCAGGTGTCTTTGGGTGAGATGTGTTACTGTTGTGGAGCTCAGGTGTGTGCGGGTAGAACTGCGTGGGATGTGGTTGTGATATGGCCCAAGTGTCTACGAGCAGGTTGTGTGGTTATGGCCTAGGTGTTTGCGGGCATGATATGTGGATGGTAGTGTCCCAAGTGTGTGTGGATGGGATATGGTTGTAGAACTTACGGGGGATCTTTGACATGTAGGATGTCTAGATGACCAGTGGGAGGGTGGTGTGGGGTACCCTATAATGATGTGCTATACTACTATATACTTGGCTTGCAATATTTAGGGAGTGTGCCTTGTGCGGCTGGGTGGTTAGTTTCCTTGCTCAGTGTATGGCTAATTTTATTTTTCACGGGGCATTATAATGTCTCCCCACTTGTGCACGAGAGATTTAGGTTCCCTACTAAGTATACTTGTATGCTCACCCAATGTTTACTTTCAGGTATCAAGGAGGGATTTGAGAACTGTGCATGACCCTACTAGTCTGGATATTGGGAGTTGTTGTTGGCTAGTGCTTAGTTTTCCTGCTGCTACTCAATTTTCCTTTTCCTTTTTTTGTATTTCACTTTATAGATTCTTGTACTTTTTTTCAGTTTTGTTTAAAACATTAATGCAAGTTTGGATTTGGGTTTATTTTTATACATATTGTACCTTGGTGTTTGGTGGTTGGATTCTCTTATCTCTCGATCTTGTTAAAATAAAAAAGGGTAATGCCTCCCATATTGTGAAAATATATACCCTTGGTTCTAGTTTCCACTATGGGGCCTACTGGAGGTGGGAATCGGGGGGTCATTATCTCGTCTTCATCTTGAGGAAGGAAGGGCGAGGCACTTTGCTGCCCCTTCCCTCGTCTTGCCAAAGGTGGGTCATGACAGAATGGTATCAGAGGTAATAGTTGAGAGATAGGATGGAGTCTAAAGTTAGGCATAGTGATAATTGTATGGGATGGTAGGGAAATATTTCTAGGAAATATTGGTTCATGACATAGGACAAGGAAGACTATCTAGGACACATGATTTTAGGGCCCCCCGTGATCTGATGCAAGGAATCTGAGCCTACCGAATGACCATGTGAGCCTACATTGATTGTAGGGTAGAGACCCTAGGAAAGGTACATGAATTATAATGACTTGTGTTATTACTTTAATTTGGGTGTCTTGGGGAGTAAATTTAATAATATGATAAATAAAACTTAAGTAAAATTCCTTTCTACTCAGGCTTAGGCATTCATTGTTTACCTTGCAGTTATGGAACTAGAACATAGTCGACGTTTGGCATGGGAAGTTGAGGCTCATTAGGTTGTTCCAGCCGATCAGAAGATGGATGACTGAGAGGAGGAGGATGAGAGGTGGCATCGGACTCTGCATTCCTTCCAGCGACAGACCCTCCAAAAGTACGAGGGAAGTGTCTCTGACATAGAAATAGAAGGTTGGATCAAGGAGCTGGGGATCACCTTCACTCCGATCTATGCTCCAAGGAAGTACTGGGTCCCGTTGGTGGTCATCCATATGAGAGGAGCATCGCATCAGTGGTGGATGCTCTACCTCATAAAAAATACAGAGACAGAGGTTCCATGGGCTATTTTCGAGAAGGAGTTTCAAGGGGAATTACTTTCTTCTACGACAAAAGATGATAAGAGACAAGAATTGAACTCACTTAAAAAAGGAAGTATGTCAGTGAGGAAATTGGGGATTAAGTTCAAGGATCTACTGTGTTTTGATCCGAACCTCTTTCCGGATGAGGAGTCTTGGGCAAGACATTTAGAGGAGGCACTTTGACCATCTCTTCAGTATGATGTTACTACCTTTACCCTACCAACGTACTTGGCAGTTTAGAAGAAGTCTATTTTGGTGGAAAGGATTCACTCGTGAGGAGGTGTACTGTGATAGGGGAGATAGCCAGTTTCATCAAAGGGAAAGGCATTCAGCATTAAATCTTTAGCGATAGGGCCTTCCAGGTTTCAACCAGTGGGTAGTAGGCCTCAACAGTTCAAGTTTTGATCCTTTGGTCCTTGAACTTTTTCTATAGGCCCAGGACCAAGATGCTTTTTTGTGGAGTTTTCAGAAACATTTAAATCCAGTGCCCAGATCGAGCTCAATACGATGTGGGTGGTTAGTGTAGGTTCCGGGCGCAGCGGAAGCGCGTTGGTGGGTTTACCTAACATTAATTTTAGTATTAAACAAAGTTCAATTTGAGATACGTCACGATATAAAACACTGAATCTTTAGATTGGAATGAAGAATGAAAAAGAAAATAAGAGTCCCTGAGCCATTGATAAAGGATCATCATATGTTGGTTATAATTAATTTAATTAATTCACAAGAATTACCTCGGTGGAATTATTTCTTTGTCGATGTCTCGGGTCACGATCCTGTGATCCGTCATTGCGTTGTATAATCCAAGTATAGGATTCCTCTAGCGGTGATCCACACGTGCTCCACATATCTCTGGATGTCGCCAAAGGGATCTATGGGTGCTAGCGCGGAAGAACCTTCGCTTGCGATGTCCACCTTCGATCGCCTTGATCCGGTGGAGGATCTCGCTCTCGTAACTTGAGGGAGTTCTTGGTGGAAAGGGAATTCTATCTTGGCTTGAGAGTATTTCCAAATCTTTTGTGCACAACAATGGCTCAGGAAAAGTGTTGGTTTGTGAGGATATTTATAATCGGGTTTGAGGTTAATAGAGTTATGAAAATAAATAAACGCGTTACACGTTTTATTTATTTCATTAACTCTTATTGAAACCCCATGTCGAATTATTAATTCCTTGACATGCGCCCACGCTGATCATAATTAATATAATTTAATAAAACAATATTATATCCTCAAAATCCCGACTGGAAAACTACACAGCGTGTAATAATTAATACACGACATGTACTTGTTTTCCATAAAACTACACGGCGTGTATATTTAATATACACGGCATGTACTTTTATTTTCCATTTTTCTCCACCACATTTATTAGACCTTGAGTAATGGATATTTATTTCTTAAATAAATGTAACTGCATTACTCGCTAATAAATATATTATTTCGCCCACAATATATTCTCTCGAATAACTAGTTTCGAAATAAATGCGATCATACATCCTTAAATAATTATTAAACCACAGTTGGGAATAATATTTATTTAACTTGTTAAATTAATATTTAACTGAGATACATGGACACACTTAGTGTGTGACCCTCTAGGCCTCTTTCTTAGTGGAATTATGTGGAGCATGCCTAAAGTCCAAGGTTAGCGTCTAGAAACACGCCAAGGAACCCATAGAGAAAGAAGTTAACGCCGAAATGATGTGTCACCTCCTATGAATGGTTACCGTGTAATATAATCCCTTTGTTTGTGAAGAAGGAAGATGGTGGTCTCAGGCTGTGCATAGACTAACAGAGGTTGAATCAGGTAATAGTCAAGAACCATCACCCTCTCCCAATGATAGAATATCTCTTCAACCAATTGAAGGGAGCAGGATGGTTCTCTAAGATCGATTTGCGGTATGGATATCACCAGTTGAGGGTGAAGGAGAGTGATACCCCGAAGACGAATTTAAGGTGCAGGTATGGGCACTCTGAGTTTTTAGTTATGCTGTTCGGTGTCATGAATGCACCGACCATATTCATGAGCCTCATGAACTCTATTTTTCATGAGTTATTGGACCTGTTCATAATTGTGTTCATCAACAACATTCTGATATAATCTAGGTTAGAATAGGAGCACGTTGAGAATCTTAGAATAGTCTTGGAGGTCCTTCGACGCCACCAGCTCTACAGGAAGTTGTCCAAGTGCAAGTTCTTAACATGAGAAGTAGACTTCCTTAGACACATGGTGTCTCAGCAAGGGGTAGCAGTGGACTTATAAAAGGTGGAGGCAATTGTTTCTTGGGTAACGCCCAAGAATGTGGTGGAAGTTTGTAGTTTCCTAGGCTTGGTAGGCTATTACCAGAGGTTTGTGCCTGAATTCTCTCAAGTTGCAGCTCCATTGATGGATTTGACTAGGAAGGACTAGAATTTCGCATGGAGTGAGTAGTGTCAGATAGCTTTTAGCTATCTAAAGGAGAAACTAGTCAGCCTTCCAGTGCTCAGGTTTCCAGAGGGAGGAGTTTTATTTGAGGTGTTTTGTGATGCTTTTGGTCTTGGTTTGGGATGTGTGTTGATGAAGCATCAGGGAGTGATCTCTTATGGGTCTAGGTAGTTACATCCTCATAAGCGTAACTATGCCACCCATGATCTGGAGCTTGCAGTAGTAGTGTTCGCATTGAAGTTGCGGAGACATTACCTCATCAGGGAGCACTTTGTAGTCTTAACCGATCACAAGAGTTTAAAGTATATCTTATCCCAACGGGATCTGAATTTGTGGCAGCAGATATGGGTGGATTTTTGGAAAGACTACCAATTCGAGGTCTCTTACACCAAAGGTAAGGGGAACATTGTGCCTGATGCCTTGAGAAAAAAATTCAGAAGGAAGTAGTTCGAGAGTTTGTATATTCTTAGAGAGCAATGGGAGAATTGGATTCCTTGCACCTAGATGCAAGGGAGGATGGTGGAAGAGGCTGTTTGTTTCAGATGATGGTACAATCATCTCTGATTCAGCAGGTGGAGGAGTCTTAGTAGGGAGACTTATAGGCTGAAGTGATGCATGATCGCGTTGACCAAGGCAATGCTCCTAAAGGGTGGTCGGAGGATGGTCAGAATCAGATGATTTTCTGTGGAAAACTATTTATTCTAGAGGAGATTCATGGGGAAGTTATTCATGAGTTCCATATCTTAGCCCTATAGGTACACCCCAGAGTTTTCAAGATGTATTAAGGCTTGAGGGGACGGTTTTGGTGGCCTTGGGAGAAGTGGGTAGTGGCAGAGGTTTTGGAAAAGTGCATGGTGTGTTAGTAGGTAAAGGCTAAACACCGTGTTCCTAGAAGTTTTTTGCAGCCTTTAGATATCCCCAAGTGGAAGTGGGATGAAATCTCAATGGATTTCTGTTGGGAAAAAAACCCTCAAGGTAACATTGAAGTATTTTTGGGTTGATTGTGTTTGTTGACAAAACAGGTTTCTATAGAGAATTGTCGAGTTCCTGAGAATTTGTTGACAATCCTTGTTGACAAAGAATGATGACAAAGGAAAGGACGATCTGGAGGCGGTACAAAAGAGCAGTATAAGGTGGCGCCGTTTCCCAGTGTTTGCCAAATTTTTGGGGTCCAAAATTTGGAGTTTGGTGAGCATCGCGAAAATAGGATTTCCATGAAGATCATAATTTAATATGGAAAAGGAATGAATTTCGTGAATATAGGATGCATGGTTTGGAAATCGCGAAGACCAGAAGAATGGAGGCGGTGAGTCTTCGCGATTACGACAAGCTTCGCGAATGGAAGAGGATAAAGCGCATCACGACGGTGAAGGGATTTTCAAGGGAGCTTCGTGGCGATGAAGGGAATTGTGAGGGAGCTTCGCAGCAAAGGCGTGAAGGAATGTTGACGGTAATGCTCCGCGATTACGATGAGCTCTGCGAACAGAAAATTTCCGCGGTGCTTCGCGATTTGGACAGAATTCCGGCAGAAACTTCGGAGCTTCGCGATTGGCGATGACGTGGCGTTGACTTCGCGCGGAAAGTTTTAGGGTTAGTGGAATCGCCTATAAATAGAGGCCGACCCCATCGAGAGAAGTAGATAGAATTTTCAGAGAAGATCATTTACTCTCAATTTGCAAAGGTGGTTCGCAGAGCCAGTGTGCTTCGTGAAAGAGGAGCTTCGCAGCGGCTATTGTAGCTCCGCGAAACCTGCGAGCTTCGCGTTGGATTAGTAATCTTCGTGAGGGACGTTGCTTTGCGATGACTTGAGCTTCGCGAAAGTTCTTCGCGAAAAAGCAGGAGCTTCGTGAAGGCTTGTTTGAGCTTCGCGAAATTGGGAGCTTCGCGAAGTAGGGTGCTTTGCGAAGGTGTTTCCAAAAGGAATTGCCCAGTGTTCAGAGGCAAAGAGGTATTCATCAGTGGATGAAAGTTGGACTTCAATAGAGCATCTATCAACAGTTGAAGATGCATTATTTCATGCAAATAAAGAGACCTACATGTCTATATACTATGAGTGAATCCCTTCACAGAGTAGTGAGCTTAGGAAGAGGAAGAAGGTGATCCTCTCCACCGGCAGTGAGCCAGAGAGAGAGAAACAGGGAGTGACCCTTGGGAAAGCAGTGATCTGACCCTAAACTTTGTAAAGGCAGTGAGCCTGGACATAGAAGTGATCTAGCCCGAACATTGTAATCCACATATAGTGAAGTTTAGTGGAATTGGTACGACCGGTAACTTATCGGCGTATGCTCCTTAGACGTAGCCCTTTGCGGTGAACCAAGTAAAATTGGTGTGTCCTGTGCATGCTTTACTTTCTGTTTACTTTGTGCAACAGAGAAGAGAGAAAATAGTGTTTTTCTTAACAGCAAAACAAGATCAGAATGGGCGTTAATTTTAAATTAGTCATACCCTGATTCAACCCCCCTCTCAGGGTATTCAGCCTTGTGGACCTAATAATTGGTATCAGAGCAAGGTTGACAGTTGTTCTTCTCTCGAATGGAGGTCACTAATCATAGAGGGATTCCGATCTTCGACGGATGTAATTTTCAGATATGGAAGAATCGAATGCAACACTATTTCCGATCTTTGGGAATAGATGTGTTTTTAGCAGCTATGAATGGTATCACAGCTGATATTACTAGTGGTGCATTATCAGAAGCTGAGCATAAAGAGTTGGATGCTGATTCCAAAGCAATCAATGCCTTAGGGGGGAGCCCTTTCCAATCCCATATATACAAAGGTGATGTCATGAAAAACGTCACATGCCATGTGGGAAAATCTTTTTAATATTTATGAAGGGGATACAAAAGTCAGAGAGGCAAAGCTGCAAGTGTTGTGGAACAAGTATGAAGATCTGAGAATGAACCCGAATGAGTCTGTTGATGCATTATTTGATAGGGTAAATGCTATGGTAGAAGACATGCGGGGTCTTGGAGAAATTATTGAATATATAAAAATTGTGAAGCGCATATTGAGAAAACTTCCACCTCGGTTCAATCCGAAAGTTTCTGTTTTGGAAGACAAAGACCCAAAAGAACTGACATTGGATAACCTGCACAGTACTCTTGTTGCATATGAAATGAGAAACGATGATAACGAGACTGTGGTAAAGGGGAAATCCAAAGAGGTGTCATTCAAGGCCATGAAGAAACTCACCATTGAAGATTCTAATGAAGAAGAAGAGTCAGATGAGGTGATGTCATTCCTTTCTTCAAATATGCAAAGAGGAAGAGGAAAGTTTAAAGGTAAACTTCCACTAGCATGCTTTCGATGTGGAAAGGTTGGTCATCTTGCGGTAAGATGCCCCAAGAAATTTCAAGATAATGATGATGATGATGATGAAGTTGAAATTCCCAAGAATAAGACTTTAGAGTTTGTGAAAGGGAAGAAGCAATTTAAGAGAAATTTCTTCAAGAAAAAGAATCTTCTTTCACAAGAATTTGAAAGTTCAGATGAGTCTGAGGATGAAGAGGTTGAGGAAATAGAAAATTGCAGAGATCGTGGGGTAAATACCTTGGTGGCAATTGTTGGTAGTTCTCAGAAAAAGGAAGAAGCTGACGCTGAGGAAGAAAAAGAAATTGAAGGGAGAGTTGACATGGAAGCTGAATTAGAAGCAGCTCTTGAAGTGATAGATGTTTGGAGAGAAAAAACAAAGAAATCCAACAAGGTGTTACATGATTCCAAACCCTACATGCAACAACAAGAAGAAGAGAAGTCTGAGCTAGTGAAAGAAATTGAAGATCTTAAGTCTTCTAGGCCAGAGCGCACAGAAAAGGTTGATGAGCATAAGCTCAAGATTGAAGAACAGAAAAGGGAGATCGATTGCTTGAATAGAAAAGTGAAAGACCACGTCAAGCGTATTGAAGAGCTTGAAGAGGAAGTTGTCAGTCTGCAGAGAAAAGTTAAAGACCAGGAAAAACCTTTGAATCCCAACACATTCTTGGGAAAGCAGGTCGTCATGAAGACTGAAAAGAAGAAAGAAGAGCCTAGTTGTTCAGCAGGAAAGAATCAGCAATTGAGATCAGAAGTTAAGGCCGATTCATGGCTTAATCAGAAACAAAAATCTGCGGCAGTTGAAGTCAGACCGCAAGCACCCGTCCCGAGATTGAAGGTGGATTTGAGCACAAAGCAGAATCATAATATTCATAGATCCCAAGGGGAAACTCGTAGTGTTGAAGTAACATGAAGGAATGAACCTTATATCAGGTGTTATTATTGTGGAAATATGGGACATTCACAGTATGTATGTTCCATAGCCAAAAGATATCGAAGGGAACAAGAACAGAGATGGCAGCCAAATAGAGAACGGTTTTCCAGAACATATTTCGAAGGACACTGTTTTCGGTGCGGAGGATTTGGGCATATGGCTAGGTACTGTACTTCGACCATTCAGAGAAATGTGCCAAAGCAGAATCAAAATGTTCGCAAGAAGCAGGTCAATAAACCGACAAGTGAGTTAAAAATGCAAAATAGATTTGCGGCTTTGCAAGATGAGGCTGGTCCATCATACTCTGAGAAAGAACAGAAGTCTCAATCCATGCCGAGTGTGAAAGAAAAAGTATGGACCAAGAAGAAGAAAAATGAGAAGGCCGTGGTGGCGGAGATTGCCCTTAAAGAATCAGATCGATCTGGTGTTTGGATCCTTGATAGTGGTTGCACATCCCACATGACGGGTAATAAGGATCTTGTTACAGGCATCAAATATGACAAAGAAGGAGTTTTCAAATTTGGAAATGATGAAGGCCTGAAGATTGTTGGCTCAGGGAAAGCCAAGTTTGGGGGCAAAGAGATGAGACGTGCTGATTTCTTGGTAGTAGAGGGTCTCAGTCATAACTTACTCAGTGTCAGTCAACTATGTGACTCTGGGTACTCTATCCGATTTACCAAGAAGATGTGTGTTGTGAAAGGAAAAGATGGAGCAGCTGTTCTGCAGGGAAAAAGGTCAAAGGGAAATCTCTACCTTGTAGGTGGGGAAGAAGATACATGTCTTTTATCCAGAGAGGAAGAAAACCAGCTGTGGCATAAGCGACTTGGTCATCTATTCCAACCATCCATGGAGGATCTCGTAAAGTGTGATGCTGCTAGAGACCTTCCCAAACTATCACGTGATTACACTCATACGTGTGATGCTTTCCAACAAGGGAAGATCATCAGAAAGACATGCAGGCCAAAGGAATAGAAATCAACTAGAGTGCTCGAACTGGTTCATGATGATGTATGTGTACCTATCTCACTACGAGCTATAAATGGGAAAAGGTAATATGTTCTTTTCATTGATGATTATAGCAGAATTGCCTGGGTATTTTTCATTACCCATAAGACAAAGGTGTTTAGTTTCATAAAACAGTACAGGAGGGAATCAGAAAGGATGCTTGGGCAGAAAATTTTGAAGTTCCGTACAGATAACAGTACAGAATTCACAAACAGTCAAGTGGAAGAGTATCTCGAGAAACATGGGATAAGGCATCAAGTTTAATCAGTAAGAACTCCCCAAAAGAATGGTGTGGTTGAAAGAAGAAATCGGATCATCAACAACATGAACAGAACGATGCTTATTGACAAAGACCTACTAGAGAAATTTTGGAAGGAAGTAGTGTTGACATCGGTCTATGTTTCAAACAGGTCTCTATTGTGTCCGAAGCAAGGGAAGACTCCGTATGAACTGTGGTACGGAAAGAAGCCAACGTTGAAATACTTTCGAATCTTCGGAAGTAAGTGTTTCATTCTCAACAAAGAAAATCATAGGAAGTTTGAGGCACGAGGAGATGAGGGGATATTCCTTGGCTACTCAGGGAAAAGCAAAGAGTATAAATGCTTCAACAAGAGGCTGGGAAAAATTGTTGAGAGCAATGATGTCACTATAGTCGAAAATGAATAGAATACTCAACAACAGAGTGAACAGTTCCTGGATGAAAGTGATGATGAGGTAAGCAACACAGGGGGAGCAGAAGTGGCATAGGCTAACTTAGAAGAAGATACTGATGATGAACAAGAAAGTGTCAAGTCTGTGTCTGCAAGGAAGCCAAAGAGTCGAGCTGAAATTGATAGGCAAAATATCATTGGTGATCAGACATCTCCAGTTCAGACTCGAAGAATGAAGTCATTACAGCAAACATCGTTTTTATCTTAGGTGGATCCGAAATGTTTTTCCGATGCAGCTGAAGATGAAAACTGGGTTCAGGCTATGAATGAAGAGCTTGATCAGATTGAGAAGAACTAGACATGAGAGATTGTTTCGAGGCCAGCAGACAAGAATGTCATCGAGACTAAATGGGTTTATCGCAACAAGATGAATGAAGACGACATAGTGATTCGGAACAAATCACGACTAGTGTGGAAGGGATACTCTCAGATAGAGGGAATAGATGTTGATGATACATTTGCACAGGTTGCAAGGCTGGAAATGATCAGACTATTTTTGGCCATTGCAGTGCAAAGAAAGTTCAAAGTTTTCCAGATGGATGTAAAATATGTCTTCTTAAATGGAGTTCTAGAAGAGGAGGTGTATATTGAGTAGCCAGATGGTTTTCTCATTCATGAGGATGAGAAAAAAGTTTGCAGGCTGAAGAAGGCGTTGTATGGGCTGAAACAAGCACCAAGGGCATGGTACTCAAGGCTTGATTAGTATTTGAAGAAACTTGGTTTCCAATGTGGAGGAGTTGATTACAATCTTTATTTCAGAAATGATAGTAATCAAAGGATGATGGTTCTAGTGTATGTCGATGACATAATTTTTGGCGGATCAGATGAAGCTCAGTGCAGACAGTTTTCCAAATTCATGAAAAATAAGTTTGAAATGTCAATGATTGGAGAGATAACGTTTTTCCTTGGTCTACAGGTGACACAAGGAAGGAATGGAGATTTTATTTCTCAATCCAAATATTCCAAGGAGGTTCTAATAAGGTTTGGAATGGATAATTCCAAGGAGATGAAGACTCTAGTTGCCACCCGGATGAAATTATCGAAAGATGAAGATGACAAGGCAGTTAATATCACAGAATACAGGAAAATTATTGAAAGTTTGTTATACTTGACTGCAACAAGGCCTGATATTGTTTTCGCCACATGCCAAGCAACGAGATATCAGATCAATCCCAAGGAAAGCCACATTCTTGCAGTGAAAAGATTAATTCAGTATATCCAGGGCACAATGGATTTCGACTTGAAATATACTGATAAATCTCAGACAGAGTTATTGGGATATACTAATGCAAACTAGGTCAGTTCAATGGATGATAGGAAATCAACGTCAGGTGGTGCTTTCTATCTTGGTGGATTTTTTATTTCTTGGCTAAGAAATAATCAAGATTGCATTTCGTTGAGCACCGCGGAAGCTGAGTATATTGCGGCCACTCAAGCATGCACCCAACTATTATGGATGATGCAGTAGCTTGAAGATATGGGAGTTGAAGTGAAGTCTCCGATCGGAATCCACTGTGATAACTCAAGTGCTATAAATCTTAGCAAAAATCCCTTCCATCACTCAAGGACAAAGCACATTGAGATAAAGTATCATTTTATCAAGGAGAAAGTTGAGCAGGGAATCGTGAAGTTGGAGTATGTGACTACAGAACTACAGGTTGCAGATATTCTAACAAAGGCCTTACCCAAGGAATCATTTGAAAGGCATCGACTAGCTCTGAGAGTCCAGTCGACTCCCTGCACTTGAAAAAGTGTGGATGTGGGACCCCCCTCTCACCGAGGTATGATGTGTTTTTCCCTAATGTGCTGATATGTGTTCTCTACTCTGTTACAGACTGCAAAGGAGTGACCTTTGGGTTTGTTGACAAAGGGGGAGAAAATAGTGATTGTTCAAGGGGGCGACAGTGTGGAGATTTGATAAATCATGGATGATATGGGGAGAAGCTGACAGGTGGAGCAGCCGGATAGGGGGAGTGAAATGAGATAGGGGGAGAGTATTAAATCTGATGATGATAGAAGTGATCGATCAAAGAATAGATATCACGACAGCTGAGGATCGTGATACAAGCAGAACAGTGGTGTTGGAATGGTGAGCGAAGGTATCCAGCTATCACCAATTGGGATCAGTGTGGTTCAACAATTGGTATCAATTTAAGAATTGGTATCAGGTTGGAATCGACAATTGGTGTTTGACATGAAGTGATTCATTGATGAACTTTTCATCTACTCTTGTTTCTCACTCCGAGCATTGCTCATGTGGGCTTAGAGTACGTGTTAAGTGATTCCTTGAACACTATCATAATCGCAAGAGGCGAATGGTGGTAGCGGCTGGAAGAAGACTCAGTGAGGTATCAAAGTGCATAAAATCATTCTGAGCAGAGTTGTAAAGAGTTGTCAACAAACCCAAAGGGGGAGATTGTTGGGCAAAAATCCCTCAAGGTAACATTGAAGTATTTTTGGGTTGATTGTGTTTGTTGACAAAGCAGGTTTCCATGGAGAATTGTCGAGTTCCTGAGAATTTGTTGACAATCCTTGTTGACAAAGAACGATGAAAAAGGAAAGGACGATCTGGAGGCGGTACAAAAGAGCAGTACAAGGTGGCGCCGTTTCCCAGTGTTTGCCAAATTTTTGGGGTCCAAAATTTGGAGTTTGGTGAGCATCGCGAAAATAGGATTTCCATGAAGATCATAATTTAATATGAAAAATGCATGAATTTCGCAAAGATAGGGTGCATGGTTTGGAAATCGCGAAGAACAGAAGAATGGAGGCGGTGAGTCTTCACGATTACGACAAGCTTCGCGAACGGCATAGGCTGAAGCGCATCGCGACGGTGAAGGGCTTTGCAAGGGATCTTCGCGATGATGAAGGGAATTGCGAGGGAGCTTCGCGGAGAAGGCGCGAAGGAATGTTGACGATAATGCTCCGCAATTATGACGAGCTCCGCGAACGGAAAATTTCTGCGGTGCTTCGTGATTTGGAAAGAATTCCGGTGAAAAATTCAGAGCTTCGCGATTGGCGATGACGTGGCGTTGAATTCGTGCAGAAAGTTCGAGGGTCGGTGGAATTGCCTATAAATAGAGGCTGACCCCCTCGAGATAAGTAGAGAGAATTTTCAGAGAAGATTATTTGCTCTCAATTTGTGAAGGTGGTTCGTGGAGCCAGTGTGCTTCGCGAAAGAGGAGCTTCGCGGCGGCTATTGTAGCTCCGCGAAAACTGCGAGCTCCGCATTGGCTTAGTAAGCTTCACGAGGGACGTTTCTTTGCGACGGCTTGAGCTTCGCGAAAGTGCTTCGTGAAAGTGCTTCGCAAAAAGGCAGAAGCTTCGCGAAGGCTTGTTTGAACTTCGCAAAATTGGGAGCTTCACGAATTAGGGTGCTTTGCGAAGGTGTTTCCAAAAGGAATTTCCCAGTGTTCAGAGGCAAAGAGGTATTCATCAGTGGATGAAAGTTGGACTTCAATAGAGCATCTATCAACAGTTGAAGATGCATTATTTCATGAAAATAAAGAGACCTACATGTCTATATACTATGAGTGAATCCCTTCACAGAGCAGTGAGCTTAGGAAGATGAAGAAAGTGATCCTCTCCACCGGCAGTGAGCCAGAGAGAGAGAAACAGGGAGTGACCCTTGGGAAAGCAGTGATCTGACCCTAAACTTTGTAAAGGCAGCGAGCCTGGACATAGAAGTGATCTAGCCCGAACATTTTAATCCACAGATAGTGAAGTTTAGTGGAATTGGTACGACTGGTAACTTATCGGCGTATGCTCCTTAGACGTAGCCCTTTGCGGTGAACCAAGTAAAATTGGTGTGTCCTGTGCATGCTTTACTTTCTGTTTACTTTGTCCAACAGGAAAGGGAGAGAATATTGTTTTTCTTAACAGCGAAACAAGATCAGAACAGGCGTTAATTTTAAATTAGTCATACCCTGATTCACCCCACCTCTCAGGGTATTCAGACTTGTGGACCTAAAAATTTCATCCTAGGGCTACCCCAGGACTCAAGGTGTCTATGATGCTATCTGGGTAGTGGTGGATCATCTGGAGAAATCATCTCACTTCTTAGCGATCAAGGAGTCGATCCTAGTGAGTGCCTTAGTATAGAGGTACATAGATGAGGTGGTGCGGTTTCATGGAGTTCTGAGGTCTATTGTCTCAGAAAAGGATACATGGTTTACCTCATGAGTCTGGAGGGGATTATAACACGATTTTGGCACCCAACTATGCCTTAGCACCGCCTTACACCCCCAGACAGATGGGAAGACAGATTGGACTATCTAGACGTTGGAGGACATGCCATGAGAATGTGTTCTGGATTTTGGGGGATCATGGGTATGAAAATTTACTCTGGTAGAGTTTTCCTACAACAAAAACTACCACTCTACCATTTCCATGGCACCGTTTTAGGCTTTTTATGGAATGATATGTCGTTCACCCATGTGCTGGATGGAGGTTGGTGAGGCAGGTGTTCTTGGGCCTGAGGTGGTGCAGAGCACCATAGAGAAATTTCAGCTTGTGCGTGAGAGGATGAGGATAACTCAGGACCAACATAAGTCATATGATGATCATAGGAGGATTTCTTTAGAGTTAAAGGTTGGATAACATGTGTTCTTAAAGGTCTACCCTTGTTATGAGAAGTAAAGATTCAGTCACAAAAGTAATATTTCTCCCCAGTTTGTTGGTAATTTCGAGGCATTGGATCATGTTGGAGCCGTGGCATATTAGATAGAACTTCCCCTGCAGATGATCTAGATAAATGATGTTTTCCATGTATCACAGCTCCATCGTTATCTTCATGATGACTCACACGTCATCGATTGGAGAGAGATCGATGTTGACGATGATGCGACCTTCGAGGAGCGGCCGGTAGAGATCTAGGACCGCAAGGAGAAGGTGTTGCATGGGAATTCTATTTCCTTGGTTCATGTCTTGTAGAGAAATGGTGGCTTCAAAGAGAGTACTTGGTAGTAGGATTCCCAGATGCATGTCTATTACCCAGAGATATTTTAAGTTGTTGTGCTGATTTTTTTCTTTTATGCTTTCATTTTTTGTACCTTTAATGTGATGTTATGCTTGAATTGTTTGGATATGGAATGATTGTTACCTTGTTATCTGAATTTGTATGATGCTTTTGAATGTGTGGGGAAGGGGGGAACTGACTCCTAATCAGGACGCATTAATGTGGGTGCGATTAAAACCATGCGGGCAAGTCAGTGCCGCCTAAAGTGGATAATATCCTAACATGTAGGAAGAAACTCCCTGACCCATGTGTCGGGATAGTGTGATCTTTGGGGTTGGTGTAGCTATTTAAATGTGATAAATCTTTGGGGGAGTGTTCTTGTATGTTGAGGTTTTGTTCCATCTTTCGAACAACTTAGGGTGGTTTTCCTCTGAGAGGTATCTTATGAGGTGGTTGTTCGGACCCCTGTTTTCTTCTGGGTTGGTTTTGAATTCTCAGGGATGAGAATGTTTTGAGTGTTATATAATGTAATGGACCAGACCTCTCCGGTCCATTACTTTGCTGAAATCTAGTGTTTGAGGTGTTCTGGGAGGTCAAAGTGACTTATTCCCAATACTTTTCCAAATTTCTAGTTCATGAATAGTGTTTCCAGAACAGTAGGCTTTTTCCAACAGCAGGCTATTTCCTTTTCCAAATTTCTAGTTCATGAATAGTGTTTCTAGAATAGTAGGCTTTTTACAATAGCAGGCTATTTCCTTTTCCAAATTTCTAGTTCATGAATAGTGTTTCCAGAACAGTAGGTTATTTCCAACAGTAGGCTTTTTTCTTTGCCAAATTTCTAGTTCATGAATAGTGTTTCCAGAACAGTAGGATTTTTCCAATAGCAGGCTATTCCCTTTTCCAAATTTCTAGTTCATGAATAGTGTTTCTAGAACAGTAGGCTTTTTCTTACAACATGCTATTTCCTTTGCCAAATTTCTAGTTCATGAACAGTGTTTCCAGAACAGTAGGCTATTTCCAACAACATTCTTTTTTCCTTTTCCAAATTTCAAGATCATGAACAGTGTTTCTAGAACAGTAGGCTATTTCTAACAGTAGGCTATTCCCTTTTCCAATTTTCTAGTTCATGAACAGTGTTTCCAGAATAGTAGGCTATTTAGCAGGCTATTCCCTTTTCCAAATTTCTAGTTCATGAACAGTGTTTCCAGACCGGTGGGGTTTCCAAACTAGTGAGGTTCTACAGTTTTTCCAGACCAGTGAGGTTTCCAGAGTGGTGAGTCATCCAACACTTTGTCAAATTTCATGTTTGGTGTACAGTGTTTCCAACTTCCTACAGTTCGCCCCTTGATGTTTCCTTTGATGTAAAATGAATTTAAAGCTTTATTTTAAGGACTATAAGGCCGATTCAAAGGTCATAACTCCTATTTTAATTTTTTTTGTAATGGTAGAGAAACCTTTACTTAGTCAAACTGTGGGGTTTAATGCGATCCTATCATTAATGGAAAAATTTAGCGTATCTTAAATCACAACTCTGTTAAATCTTATTAAGGGATGAGTATCATTTTTCCTTGGTTTTTCCTTCTTGTTCCCTGGTGTGAGATGCTCGAACCCTTCCTCTGTTCCCAAGAATTCGTGGGATCAATATGCACTCCTTGGATCATCCCTTCCTTGGGGTTTCACTACTCCTATTACACCCTCCTATTTTGGGGAAACCGGGAGGTATCAATCAAGTTCCAATATAAGTTCTTGATGTGAGGAAGAAACAACGATCTTTGATCATCAAGGTATGAAATTATACCTTTGTCTCTCTTTTATGTGCATCATGCAGGGTGGGTATGACAATGTTTCCACGAGACAGTTGAAACCCGACCTCTAATAAAGATAATAAATGACTGTTAAATGGAAGAGGGATGGGACAAAGATGATGTTGTTATTATTATTTTCTGTGTTGCGAATTGTATAGGATTAAGCCTACTAAAAATTGTGGCTGTTGGTGGTCCTTGTTTGCGCACTGGTAATGCTCTGTTTTCTGGACATGGTAGTGATTAAAAAGGTGAAACATGAAAAAAGGTTAATAACATATACCTAGCTATTTAAATGGATGCCTAATGAATGTAACCCCTGTGTGATCACCCCGATGAAACAAATTAAAATAAGGAACATGGTGAACAGTGTT
The DNA here is from genome assembly GCA_963277665.1 of Viscum album. Lineage (NCBI taxonomy): Eukaryota > Viridiplantae > Streptophyta > Magnoliopsida > Santalales > Viscaceae > Viscum > Viscum album. The sequence continues at coordinate 1,538,725,878 of OY728156.1, read as the reverse complement.
GGTTGAATATGTAAACTGCTTGATCTGTTTTAATGATAAGTATGAGGAATCTGTTTGGTGCCCTGTACGGGCTATGTGGTGGTGTTTTTGAGATCACAGGGTGGAACTGGTTGTGGATTAGAACATACTATTGAGATTTTGATTGATTTTAGACTGGATGATCTTGTAAGATGTTGAACTGCCTTTGGTTTTGTTGTGGCCGCAAGCCGACGGGGACGTGGTTTGAGGCATTTCCCTTTGTTTTTTTCTTACAAGAAAAACCGAAAGTGAACTGTTAAATCACTGCTTTATTGTTTCAATTTTGTTGTTGTTCCTGCTTATGTTTGTGCTTGTTAGTTTCTCAGTAGTGAAGGAATAATTGAACTGTAAATTGTCAAACATGATAAATTGAATGGGGAATTTTGGGATTGTTGTTCTATGCATTCCGTAGGGGTAGCAGTGCTGCGGCACGTGCTTGGATAATTATTTTAGAAGCCATAGGATGGGAAGAGTGATTGTTTAGTATTATTCATGTATTTTATTCATGTTTAGAGCGCACCCCACCCATGTTTAGAAATTAGTTCCAAACACCCCCATCTCATGGGGGAGGGTGTTTTCCCTGGTCATTAACTTCTTTCTGCTCCCTCTCCCAGAGGCTGTGATGGCCTGCAGTGGTTACTTTATCCTAAGACTCTTCGAGAATGGTGTGTTGTTTTATCCCAGAACCTTTGGACAATTTTCTATTATAGATACAAGGCCTAGGGTATTTCAGGTAGAATGTTCCCAAGTGTCTTCGGTATGAGGTCCATGTGTCTTTGGGTGAGAGGTGTGGTTGTAGTTTCCCAGGAATCTTCGGACGATATGTGTGACTGTTGTGGAGCCTAGGTGTGTGTAGGTAGAACTTTGTGGGATGTGGTTGTGATAGGGACCAAGTGTCTATGGGAAGGTTGTGTGGTTGTGGCCCAAGTGTTTGTGGGTAGGATATGTGGATGGTTGTGTCCCAGGTGTGTGTAGGTGGGATATGGGAGTGGAACTTGTGGGGGAGATTTGGCGCGTTGGATTTCTAGATAACTAGTGGAAGGGTAGTGCGGGGTACCCTATAATGATGTGCTATACTACTATATACTTGGCTTGAGATATTTGGGGAGTGTGACTTGTGAGGTTGGGTGGTTAGTTTCCTTGCTCGATGTTTGGTTACTTCTGTTTTCCACAATGCATTAGAATGTCTCCCCACTTGTGCCCAAGATCTTTAGGTTCCCTACTGAGTATACTTGTATGCTCACCCTACGTTTACTTTCAGGTTTACAGGAGGGATTTGAGGACCGTGAAAGACCCTACTAGTATGGATGTTGGGATTTTTTGCTGGCTGGTGCTCATTTTTCCTACTGCTTCTCAGTTTTCCTTTTTCCTTATTTGGTATTACACTTTCGAGATTCTTGTACTTTTGTTTCAATTTTTTTAAAACATGCATGTGGGTTTGGATTTGGGTTTATTTTTATACATATTATACCTTGGTGTTTGGTGGCTGGATTCTCTTATCTCCCAATCCTATTAAAATAAAAAAGGGTAATGTCTCCCATATTGTGAAAATATATACCCTTGGTGCTAGTCTCCAATCCAAGGCCTACTAGAGGCGGGACTCGGGGGTCATTATCTCGACTTCTTCTTGAGGAAGGAAGGGCGGGGAACTTTGCTGCCTCTTCCCTCGTCTTTCCAGAGGCAGGTCGTGAAAAAAACCGTCTTTTTCAAATCATTTCAATAAAACTACCCTTTTTATTGAAAACACCTTTCCATGCATCAAAACCAAACAATCATTTTAAAATCATGTTACCAAATTCACTTTCTTCCAAAAGACCCAAATTTGCACAATTTCATAAAACATCACCAAATAAGGTTTCCATAAATCAATTGCACAAAAAAATCACAATAAATTTCAATAAAATAATTAATTTGAAAGCTATATTTCATGTTCTAATAACAAGAGTTGAGAGTGAATCCACCTACCTTAGGAATTATGATGAAAAAGAAGAAAAACATGAAAAAACCAATGAAACCAGGTTGAGTCTCCAAAATCCCACCTTAGATCACTTCCCCTATCATCCAAAATCCAAATCTAACCATGATTAGAAAAAAAATCTTAGATCTCTCTGAAATGGACTATATTTAAGAAACTGAGAGAGGGAAGAAAGAATATCTAAGAAAAACCTCCAAACACCACAATAAAAGAAGAATTATTGTGGGAATTGGGCTTTAACACACCAATAAATGCTTCTGAACTACTTCTGATTTTATAGGGGAACCCTCTATAGCCTTTGGTAGGAAGAAATCAAGAGTTAGGGTTGATTCAAAGAAAAAAGAGGGGTTAAAACTTAATCACAACTAAGATCCACTTTTTTAGGATCTTGTTTTTAAACCTTGTGCTAACCATGTGTGAGGATTCACCTCAAGTAGGACCTTTTATGGTTGGCCTACATAGTTATAAAACTAATGCACCAACCATGAAAAGTACCACTATAACTCTTTGCACAGTTTCTCCTAGGTGGCCACATTGTTTGGAAAAACTGTGTGCCTACCCATGTGACTTTCCCTTAGCCCCTGTCACACTGTGCACTATTTCTTGTAGGGGTTGAATGGGTTCCACAAACCATGAACCAACCATTAAACTTTATAAATTCCCATAAAACTATCCAAAATTTTTCCAAACCCTCTCAAACTTCACCCAAAAACTTTAAATACTTAAAAAGCATAAATAAAGGGATACTTACTTGAAACTGAGAGTGCTACATTATCCCCACCATTATCCTTTCTATCCCTAAAAAGTAGAAAACCATCATTTATTTGAAAGATTTATAGCCATTGATCTTTCACTTCCTCATACCATTCCCATGTATCTTCCTAAATCTAACCATGTTTCCACAAAACCCACATGAGACCGGCGTTTTTCCCACAAAATAATTTCTCTTACCTATCCAAAATCCACATAATCACATACATGAATAAAGAATACAACTCTAGGTCAATGTGATCCCATAAAATCACATGTTTAGGACCAGGATGATAATTTTTCAACTGAGATACATGAAAAACATTATACACCACACTGAACCGTGGGGGAAAATCCAACCGATATTCCACCTCACCAACCCATTCAAGTATCTGAAAAGGGCCTATGTATCAAGGAGATAGATTTCCCTGCTTCTTGAAATAGTGATTTACAAGCCTTTAATAGATCCTAAAAAACACATGATCAATCACCTTGAATGACAATTATCATCGACAATGATCCAAATGCAATTTTTGAGGACTTTGAGTCGTATCCATTCGTTTTATGATCAACTGAATCTTGTTCGTTGTTTCTTGGGTAAGGCTCAGTCCAACTAGTAAAGTATCACCTATTTCCACCCAAAAAAGTAGAGAATTACAAGGATACCCATATAATAATTCAAAAGGATCCATATATATTGAGGCCTGATAACTATTGTTATAAGATAAATACAATAATGGTATGTACTTCTCCCACGAGCCACCAAAATCCATTACACAAGCCCACAAAATTTCTTCCCAAGTTTGTATTGTACATTTGGATTTCCCATCCGTATGAGGATGATACACTATAATCATAGTCAAATGATTCCCAATGGATTTCTGTAATTATTTCAAAAAATTAGAGGTAAACCTTGGATCTCTGTCTTACACAATCGAAACTGGTACTCCATTCCTATTTACCACTTCTCTGATATATATTTTTTATAATTCCTCCACTCTATGGGATTCATGAATAAAAATGAAATGATATGACTTTATGAGACGATCCACTATCACCCATATGGAATTGTGTTTCCAAACCATTATTCAGACAACTCTTACAAAATTCATAGCTATCTTCTCCCATTTCCAAACAGGAATAGGTAAAGACTGCAACATACCTGCAGGTCACTGATGCTTTACCATAACCTGCTGACTAGTTAAGCATATCCAAACAAACTCAACCACTTTTATTTTTTTAACAACCCACCAAAACTATGCTTTTAATGCCTTATACATCTTTTTTATTCCAAGATTAACTAACCATATCGAATGGTGTTAAGCATGAAGAATTTGTTCTTGACAAGCCACAAGTTTGACTATATGATTTTGAAACCACAAAATTTAAGTCTCATCCATCTTCCACCCCTCAATTGTCTCCCCACTATTGAATTTTTTCCTCAGGGAAACACATTCCGAATCAAATGTCTGTGCCTATTTAACCATCTCCACAAAATAAGGAACAAAAAAAAAAAACTAGAAATAAAACCATAACATCACATTAGTCTTCACATTCCAAGTGCATGTCAACTAGGTCCAACATCAACCTCCACTCATCTCAATCTTCTTTTTCCAAATAAGAATATTATTTTATTCTTAATGCATCTACCATCACATTTCCTTTACCTGGTGTATACATCAAGTCAAAGTCAAATATTTGGAGATACTCCATCCATATTCTTTGTCTCAGATTCAAGTCCTTTTGTGAGAAAATATGTTTCAATCACAATAAGTGTACCTCTTCCATTTTTTACTAGCATTAGATTTCCCACTATTTCCTATAGGTATCAACATGATCCCTCCATCCATAGATTATGATATATACCTTTATACAAATATCACTCTATTGACCATCTCTATATAATTCATAATAAAAATCAAAAAAATATTTGAGTGAATCTCTTGCCTCAACCCCGATTCAAAGATACGTTTCTTCAAGGATGCACTAACAACAACATCGGGTGAAAAGCGGACTAAATTCATAAATTTAGCTTCATACTCTATCACCGTAAGGCTCTCCTATTTCAAGATGAAGAAGTCTATCATTATTTAAATTATGAACGTATGAGGATAGAATTGTTTATTAAAAAATTCTTCAAAATACTCTCATGCCAGTAATTTGTATAATTTATCATGAATCTCTAAATCCCACCATTGGCATGAAAAATCCTCCAGCATATACGTCACCATCTTGAATTTTAGTTCTGCTGGAATGCCAAGGAAATAAAAGATATGATTCATCCTATTCATCCACTCCTCTACCTTCTATGGTTTCAAATCACCCTAAAATATGAGTGAATTTTGATTCTAGGAATGGACGGAATGATCCACTTTCCTTGGTTCATCCCTCATGTTCCCTTTTTCCATAGCCTAAAAAGATTGGACTATACTCTAAACCAGCTGTTGATTCACCTATAGCTCAAGTACAACCACATTATCAACAGATTCCTCCAATTGGTTTATATAATTCCTACTGAGTTCCATTTTATATAAACACAACAAACTCCATAAGTCCCACTCTCTAGAAACTGAAGGCTTAAAAATTTCAAATTCTACCACATCATAACTATCACAACAGTTCTTTCCAGAGTTCAAAATTTTCCATGTTCAACCATTTTTGAAAATTTCACCATGCTTTTGAAAATAAAACCATTTTCAAAATACCCATATCATGCCTTTTTTAAAATGTCAATTTTGAAAACAATTTCAACATTTTTTTTAAAAATCAACTATTTTGTTCCAAATCATATATCATTACTCAAAATAAAATATGCACTCCTAGTGGGAAGTCATTTCTAAAATGCATGTCATGCTTGTCACATTGGATAAACCCAAGAAAATGTGATTCAAACTCCTATAAGTGTCTTGAAAACACTTATTTACCCACCTACCTGGTAACTTTAAGTTTAATATAGAAAGGTTAGCTATGTATTTTCATGATCTACATTTCAATTCCCAACAATCCTACTCCTTTCTACCAACCCGAAACAAGGAATATACTAGAATGAATTTCAACTTCAAGACTAAAAGAGCTGATGAACACTTTTTAGTCAAGGACCGAACAACCTTATACCACTTATAACATCCTGCCCCTCGTCATTGGAATGAGAAAGTGGAAAGACATTACTTGTCCTTAAGAGATATCCCCAAGATGTTAAAGGATGACAATAAATTCCAAGGGATTCATTAATAGATGGGGGACACTTTTCCCTTTGAAAATAAAAAAAACCAATAAAACAAGACATAACCACTACATGATGCATGCTAACAATGTAAAACAACACAAAGTAATACCATTGATATAAAAACTAAACCACACAAAGTACCATAATGGAATATAACAAAACAAAAAGTACACAATGAAAGACAAAACTAACAAAACAAAAAGAGTCTAAGGGCATAGCTCCATAACTCCAAACATGATCCATGCTCCAATTCCACCAAAATATCCAAACTATCATGATTCACCACTAAATAAATGTGATACCTTTCCTTTACCTGTATTCTGATGAACAATATCTTCAAAAGCACCAAGGTTCCAAAGAAGGAGTGAGTAATGAAACTCAGTAGGTATTCCCCAAATGACTTCCTTACTCACACAACTAGGATATAACATGTTAGAAAATTTATATAAAATAATTTATATTAATTTTTTTAAAAAAAGTTCATATCAAGCTAAGAAGTTTCACACCAAAACAATTTTCCATACTAAAATAGTTTCTAAGGAAAGAAACCAAATAAGTCATTTAACCATTTATCAATTTACATTTTGTCATAACCCATTCTATTTCACATAAACACACACACACAATTTCAATCACACAAGATTGGTGTTACCATTGATGGTGGAACTTCACGTCCATAACTCATCCCTTTGGTGGTGGTACTTCATGACCAATATCCATCCCATTCCACACACACTTAATCAATTAATCCAACCACAATAAAAAACCATCTTTTCTAAATAATTTCAATAAAAATATAATTTTTATTGAAAAAAACTTTCCATGAATCAAAATCGAACAATCATTTTAAAATCATAATTTTAAAATAATGTTACCAAATTCACTTTTTTCCAAAACACCCAAATTTGAACAATTTCATAAACCATCACCAAAGAAGGTTTCCATCAATAAAATTCACAAAAAATTCACAATAAATTTCAAGAAAAACAATTAATTTTAAACTAAGACATCAATTTCTAATAATAGGAGTCGATAGTGACACCTACCTCGGGAATTATGATGAAAATGAATAACGACATGAAAATGCCAATGAAACAAGGTTGAATATCCAAAAACCCACCTTAAGTATCTTCCCCTATAATCCACAATTCCAGATATAACCATGATCGAAAAAACATTATATATATCCGCAATGTACTATATATAAAAAAATGATATAGGGGAGAAAAAATATCTAAAAAAACCACCAAAAACCACCATAAATGAAGAATTACCACAGGAATCAGGCTTTAACGCCTCAAGAAATGCCTCCAAATCACTTCTGATTTGATGGGGGAATCCTATATAGCCTTTGAGAGGGATAAATATTGAGTTAGGGTTGATTTGGAGAAAAATAGAGGTTAAAAATTAATCCTGAACCAGATCCACTTTTTTAGGATCTTGTTTTTAAACCATGCATGGTTAGTCACACGATTAGAAAAAAATTTGTGCTAAACATGCATTTAGATCTGAATCAAGGAGGAACTCACATATTTGGCTCACACAGTTAGACAAACCATGTTCCAACTGTGAAAAATCACACTATCCCACTTTTCATGGTTTCTCCTAGGTGGCCGCATAGTTTGGAAAAACTATGTACCTACCTGTGCGCCTTCCCCTTAGCCCCTGTCTCGCTATGCACAATTTCCTATAGGAGTTTCATAGTTTCCTAAAACTTTTCACCAATTATGAAGCGTTTGAAAAACCTCAAAACATTCCAAAAGTATTCCAAACCTTCCCAAACTTCACCCAAACACTTTACATACATAAAAATCATAAATAAAGGGCCAGTTACTTGAAACTGGGGGTGAACCATTCTCACCCACATTGACCTTTACATCCCTAGAAAGTAGAAAAACATCATTTATCAGAAAGAATCATGTCCACTTCTCTTTCATTTCCATCCCCCATTTCCAAGTTTCTTCCTAAATCTGAAAATATTTCCACAAAATATGCACTAGACTGTTGTTTTTCCCATGCAAGACTTTCTATTTCCTATCCACAATCCGCACTAGCACATGCACCAATGAAGCATCTGACTCTAGGTCAATGTGATCCCATCAAATCACATGGTCATGATTTGGATGATAACTTTTCAATTTAGATAAATGAAACACATTATGCACTACACTAAACTATGGGGGAAAAGCCAACCGATATGCCAAATCATCAACCTATTCAAGTATTTCAAAAGTTCCTACATATCAAGGAGATAAATTTCCATACTTCCCAAAATGATGATGTCCAATCATTGTAGAGATACTCAAAAACACATGACCACTCACCTCTAATGATAAAGACCGTCGAAAATGACCTGCATACAATTTATGATGACTCTAATCCATATCCATCCATTTTCTGATCAAATAAATCTTATCCATTGTTTCTTGGACAAGGTTCATCCCAACCAGTGAAGTCTCACATATTTCCACCAACAAAGTTGAGAACAAAAAAGATTCCCACACAATGATTCAAAAGGAGCCATATGTATCAAGTCTTGATAACTGTTGTGATATGAGAACTCCACTAATGGTATGTGCTCCTCCCATGAGACACCAAAATACATTATGAAAGTAAAAAACATGTCTGCCAAAGTTTTTTTCATTCATTCATATTTCCCTTCCATTTGAGGGTGATACGCCATACTCATAGTCAACTAAGTCTCAAGGGCTTGGTGTAAGGATTTTTAGAAATGAGAGGTAAACCTTGTATCTTTGTCTGAAACTATTAAAACTGGTACTCCATGCCACTTTACCTCTTTTTGAATATAGATTTTTGACAAGTCATCCACCATATGGGATTCAGGAATAGGGATGAAATGAGCTGAATTTGTGAGATGATCCACTATCACTCATATGACATCGTGTTTCCAAACCCCTCTTGGGAGACCTGTAAAAAGATTGATAGCTATCTTCTCCCATTTCAAAAAAAGAATTGGTAAAGACTGCAACATAACTTCTACTCACTGATGATCTACCTTAACCTGATGACAAGTTAAGAATCTCAAACCAAACTCATCCACACATATTTTCATACTGATCCACAAAAACTATACTTTCAATGCATTTTAAATATTCTGTAGGACCCCGGGACACCTTGAGAGAAGAGGGGTGAATCAGGGTGTCAACCTTTTCTTCTTAAAGTTGTGGATCTTATTCCCATGTTGGTAGGAACTACTTAAACCTGTATGATGGATATGATCAGCAATGAATCATTCACATGCAGAGAGATGACACATCTATTTTTACTTGGTTCACCACTAAGGACTACGTCTAAGGAGCATACGCCGACAGGTTGTCGGTCATACCTGAATCCACTATGCTTTACTAACTGTAGATTACAATTGTTCAGGAACAGTCACTCTATCCCAGGCTCACTACCTTTACAAAGGTTCAGGGATAACTCACTGCTTCCCTCGGGTCACTCCCGTTGACTCCCCCTGGCTCACTACCATTGGTGAAGTCACACTCAGTTTACAGACGTCAAGGTCTCTTCAACAGATAGACATGAAGTACTTTGTCTCCTGTTCAGCATGAGACTTTTCTTGCATCAGAGTCCTGAGTTGATGCTCTTTTTAGTTCAATCCTTCTTCTTCAGTGCAATGACTGAATGCACTAGATCCCCTTGTCTTCGTTTGCCTGAATCACAATCACTTGTGTGATTGTTCAATAAAGTATTCTCTGTTGATTTCCAAATTTCATCCACTGATGAATACCCCTTTTTCCCCTATCCACTGGGCGAAAAACCTTTGAAAGGGCCTTCGCAAAGTACCCTACTTTGCAAGGCTCCCAATTTTGGAAAGCTCAAACAAGTCTTCGTAGAGCCCCTGCCTTTTCGCGAAGCTCAATCGCGAAGCACTCTCACGATGCTCCAGCCTTCGTAATGCTGGGATATCGTGGAGCTCCTACCTCTTTGCGAAGCTCACTAAGCCAACGCAGGGCGCAAGACTTTCGCGGAGCTAGAATAGATGCCGCGAAGCTCCTCTTTCGCGAAGCAGACTACCTTCGCGAGTGACCTTTGCGAACCGAGAGCAAAGGATTTTCGTTGAGAGGTCTCTATTCTTCTCTTGAGGGGGTCAGCCGCTATTTATAGGTGATTCCACCGACCCTCGACCCTTCCGCGCGAAGTCAGCGCCACGTCAGCTCAAATCGCGAAGCTCCGAAGTTCCCGCTGAAATTCTCTCAAAATCGCGAAGCACTACAGCAATTTTCCGTTCGCGGAGCTCGTCATATTCACGGAGTACTACCATCATCATTCCTTCGCACCTTCGCTGCGTAGCTCCCTCGCAAAGCCCTTCATCGCTGCGAAGCTCTCCAGCCTCTGCCATTCGCGAAGCTTGACGTAATCACGAAGAATCACCGCCTCCATTTTTCTAGTCTTCATGAAATCCAATCCACGAATCCCATCTTCGCAAAACTCATGATTTTTCCATATTAAATTATGATCTTCCTAGAAATACACTTTTCGCGATGCTCACAAACCTCCAAATTTTGGACCCCAAAAATTTGGCAAACACTGGAAAACGGCGCCACCTTGTATCTGCTCTATTAGTCTGCCTCCAGATCGTCCATTCCTTTGTCGATGTTCCATGAATAAAACATGGATCATTATCCACAGTCCTCGAACTCGACATTCCACCATGGAATCTACTTTGTCAACAAATTTGTATGTCGTCTGTTTGCTTTGTCAACAAGCACAATCACCTCAACAGCACTTCTTCTTGGTGATATGTATCCTTCAGCAACTCTTCTGCTTTTATCACAAACTCCACTATTGTGATATGTATTCTTTGAAGGAATAGCTTCAGGATCATCATATTCTATGACAATGTGATGTGCATGGCTATCGCAAAAGTCCAATGTTCATGGCCATCACAAAATGCCAATCCCTTGCACATTGTCTTCTTCTTCAACCATCTTCCTCTACTTCATTAGAAACATACGATTCTAGTCTTCAAGAAGTCTCTTTCATGGTTCTCATGCAATCATGAAGAGTTGCATGGTCTTAATCAAATCCCATTCTTCTTTAATCATCCTCATATGTATTACACCTCACATTCTTCATTTTTGTAAACAATGTATCACCTTTGACACATGTTCTTTGAACTTACGATCAGTACAACAATCGTCTAAATCACCATTCCTCTACTTCAGCGGAGTACTTCATGATCTCCTTTATTTTGATCTTCCAATCCTCCATTTCATTGGAGTACTTCTTGATCTCCTTTATTTTGATCTTCATTGACAACTATTGACAACAAATATAAACTTATACACAAAGTGGTTCCAACAATCTCCCCCTTTGTATTTTGTTTTCAATACCATATACATCTTCTGAAATGAATTTGTCAACATAAAAATGAGAATCTTCTCTTTAATGAACTTTTCTTTTCGAACATTCATTTCACTTTATCTCCCCCTTATTGAGAAGAAATACAAAATTCATGGTAGGGAGGGTATCAATCCATACTTAAGCAATGTTTCATTAATCATTTCACTCTAAGTATACTTGAGCAATGCTCGATGTAGAAAACAAGAGGATTTGATTAAGTCAACAAGGCTGTCCATTATTCACCGATCATGATACCAACATGAGATGAGAACTCATGTATTTTTTCTTCAAGGGTTTACCACTTTTATTTCAGGTAGAAGAAAAATCAAATGTGATAGGGAATAATCAACCTGAAACTCCTACACTCACATCAGCAAACAGATCAAAAACATTCAAGTGCAATCGGCAGGATAAGTGACCTTGGGGAACATCCATTCTTCTTATGTCACTGATCAATTCAGTTACTCCCCCTTTGTAGAATGATATTTGATCTTAGTAACCAAGGGATAGAGATTGAGAAATGGAATACCTTCTCCATTGACATGTTATTCAAGAAATTCACAGATTAACTGCATTTGAGTCCAGCTGGAGTTGGTATTGATTGAAATAGTGATTTTGGAAGCTTCTTCATTTTTCTCCCCCTTAGGGGAAACAATCCTCATCATTTTCATCAAGAGTGATCCTTCCTCATCTTAATCATTGAATATCCATTGAAGAATATACTAAGGATGGAAACTACTTTAGCTTGGCTATCAAGAGTTGACATCATTCACTACTTCTCAGGTTCTCTCCCTAAGAGCATGCTTCACCTTCAATTCCCTGCATTATTAGCACAAATACAATACACAAATGAATAAGTGAATAAGGTGGTTCCTCCTTTATTCATCAACAAGACCTGCATGGTTGAGGTTCTTTTCTCAACCAAGTTCCTCTGTTCACTCCAGTCTTCATGCCTGTACATTTGAACATATGTTCTAACATCTGTTGGTGTGGCATGGATTTCTTCACATTCTCTTTTACATTGTGTGAGGAATTGTTCTGCTTAACAGCCATCATGAATGATACATTCTTACTCCTCTTGAGGATTACTTCTTTCTTTAGTATTAAGGTTAGGAAACCTTTTGCAGTGTGACCATATTTCTTGCATCTCTCACACAGAACTTCTTTGACACGTGTGTTTCTCTTTGATTGCAATCTCTCATGCACTGTGTCTTCATCATGTGAAAGTTTTCCTTTTCCTTTGTCACCAGCCTTGGCCTTTTCATCTTCAAGTTTCCTTATTCTTTTCAAATATTCTGGCCAGATGACCAATATGTCACTTGGAACTGTTGCAGCTAGTTAGGGTCTTCCACATGGGTTCATCTGAGTTTCATCCCACTTAGTGTTTCTTTTGGATGAATGACACTTCAATTTCATGGATCTAAAATCCTAGGCCTTCTCAGCTTCCCTTCTTGAGATATTCCTGGGAAATTGTGTGTTCACAACATTATTCTGATTTCTTCCCAAGGAATATTCTTCCTTCTTAGCTGGCTTGTGTGGTCTTCTGTTCTTATCTGCTCTGGATATCTGTTGACATAGGCATGCACCATTCTTGTGACCACTGCCGCTGCATACATCACAGATGTTATCAAGAATTCCAAATCTGTTTGCGATGAACAGATGCTTCTGGATATGCGGATGTTGCTTCTTCTTCTCTGGATTCCTTCCCTTTGATATAGGCTTTCCCTGTTCTTTTCCATGTAAGGGATTGTAAAAACAATCCAGTGCACAGTGCCCAAATCTGTTGCGGCACCAACATTGGCCCACAAATCTTTTATTCTTTGTTTCTTCTGTATGAGGTTGTTGGGCTATCTTCTTAATCTTTCGTGCTCTATTTGAGGAACCAACTTCCTCCTTTTGCTTCTCATCCACCCTAGCCATGGTGGTAGGTTTATTCCTCTCACCTTTCCTCATCCATACTTGCTTAGAACTTTTATTCCAACCTGCACTGATTGTAGGAACGTATTTAGAAACATGAGTACAAGATGGTTTGGATGGTACCTTCACTTTCTCAGTTGCTTGTGATAGATCAATGAGTGAAGTCATGATCTTCTTATCACATGTTAGAGGTCTTTTGACAATAGAATCCTCGAGTGAGCATTGAGTACCAGCAACGACTGATTCTTGAGGTGGACACTCAAGAGTTGTAATAATCTTCTTGTCACATGTTAGATGTACATCAGCTTTAGTATCCTCCAATGAACATTGAGTACCAACATCTCCTATTTCATTCTTTTGTGGAGTCTCAATATGTGTCTTCTCAAGATTTGTCAATCGGGATTCCAATTTTTTACTTTCATTATTGAGGATGATCTTTTGATCTTCAATCATGATCATCTTATCTTCACAAGTCTTCTTAAATCTTTCAACCTCATCCTCATGCATCTTAACTTTGTTTTGTAACAAAGAGTCAAGTTCCCTGAATTTCATGGAAGTTTCTTCCAAACAAAAACTCTTGACTTCATTGCTCTTCTTCAGCTCAGCTTCAAGTGCATGGATCCTTTCTTTTAGAGTCTTATTGACTTCCACTTTTTCTTCAAAGACTTTCACATGTTTGGTGAGCTTCATACATTCCATAACTTTTCTTTCCAACCCCTTTTCCATATTTTCATCTTCCCTTTCTAATCGAGTGATCTCAACCTGCATAGATTGGAATAGGCTACAAATAATCGCAGCCCTTTCTTCAGGAATATCAAGCAGATATGTTTTGAGTTTTTTTTCTGAAAGCTTGAATTAGAGGTTTCATCCTTTCCTCTGGAAGAATCCTGAGCCACCTGCTTGATACTTTCCAAACATGATGTTTCTTCATTATTGGAATGGAATGGAGAACAAGACACTGTATCTTATTTGGATATGAGGGACTTATTCAGCTGCTTCTTATCTTTATTTTTCTTGTTTTTCATGGTTTTGAAAGATGTAGACTTCTGCTCAGAAATGACTGCATCATTATCAAGACTGCTCTTCATTGTTGACATTAGGAAAGAAACTCAAATCCTCTTCTCTATAGAATTACTGGAGAATATCCAACATACGTTAACCCTTTCCTCTGATACCACTTGTAGGACCCCGGGACACCCTGAGAGGGGAGGTGTGTATCAGGGTGTCAAATTTTTCTTCTTAAAGTTGTGGATCTTGTTCCCACGTTGGTAGGAACTACTTAAACATGTATGATGGATATGATCTACAATGAAACATTCACATGCAGAGAGATGACACAACTACTTTTACTTGGTTCACCACTAAGGGCTACGTCCAAGGAGCATACGCCGACAAGTTTTCGGTCATACCTGAATCCACTATGCTTCACTAGCTGTAGATTACAATTTTTCGGGCATAGTAACTCTGTCCCAGGCTCACTGCCTTTACAAAGGTTCAGGGATAGCTCACTACTTTCCTCGGGTCACTCCCGTTGACTCCCCCTGGCTCACTACCGTTGGTGAAGTCACACTCAGTTTATTGACGTGAAGGTCTCTTCAACAGATAGACATGGAGTTCTTTGTCTCCTGTTTATCATGAGACTTTGCTTGTATCAGAGTCCTGAGTTGATGCTCTTTTTAGTTCAATCCTTCTTCTTCAGTGCAATGAATGAATCCACTAGATCCCCTTGTCTTCGTTTGCCTGAACCACAATCACTTGTGTGATTTCTCAATAAATGATTCTCTGTTGATGTCCAAATTTCATCCACCGATGAATACCCCTTTTTCCCCTGTCCACTGGGCGAACAACCTTTGAAAGGGCCTTCGAAAAGTACCCTACTTTGCAAAGCTCCCAATTTTGGAAAGCTCAAACAAGTCTTCGCAGAGCCCCTGCCTTTTCGCGAATCTCAATCGCGAAGCACTCTCGCGATGCTCCAGCCTTCGCAATGTTGGGCTATCGTGGAGCTCCTGCCTCTTTGCGAAGCTCAGTGAGCCAACACGGGGTGCAAGACTTTTGCGGAGTTAGAATAACCGCCGCGAAGCTCCTCTTTCGCGAAGCAGACTGCCTTCGCGAGTGACCTTTGTGAACCGAGAGCAAAGGATTTTCGTTGAGAGCTCTCTCTTCTTCTCTTGAGGGGGTCGGCCTCTATTTATAGGCAATTCTACCGACCCACGACCCTTCCGCGCGAAGTCAGCGCCACAACCGCTCAAATCGCGAAGCTCCGAAGTTCCCGCTGAAATTTTCTCAAAATCGCGAATCACTACGACAATTTTACGTTCGCGGAGCTCATCGTAATCGCAGAGTATTACCGTCATCATTCCTTCTCACCTTCTCCACGTAGCTCCTTCACAAATCCCTTCATCATCACGAATCTCTTCAGCCTATGCCGTTCACGAAGCTTGACGTAATCGCGAAGAATCACCGCCTCCATTTTTCTGGTCTTCGCAAAATCCAATCCATGCATCCCATCTTCGCAAAACTCATGCTTTTTCCATATTAAATTATGATCTTCCTGGAAATACACTTTTCGCGATTCTCACCAACCTCCAAATTTTGGACCCCAAAAATTTGGCAAACACTGGAAAACGGCACCACCTTGTATCTTCTCTTTTAGTCCGCCTCCAGATCATCCATTCCTTTGTCGATGTTCCGTGAATAAAACATGGATCATTATCTACAATACTCGAACTCGACATGCCACCATGGAATCTCCTTTGTCAAAAAATTTGTATGTCGTCTGTTTGCTTTGTCAACAAGCACGATCACCTCAACATCACTTCTTCTTGGTGATATGTATCCTTCAGCAACTCTTCTGCTTTTATCACAAACTCCACTATTGTGATATGTATTCCTTGAAGGAATAGCTTCAGGATCATCATCTTCTATGACAATGTGATGTGCATTGCTATCCTAGAAGTCCAATGTTCATGGCCGTCACAAAATTCCAATCCCTTGCACATTGTCTTCTTCTTCAACCATCTTCCTCTACTTCATTCGAAACATACGATTCTAGTCTTCAAGAAGTCTCTTGCATGGTTCTCATGCAATCATGAAGAGTTTCATGGTCTTAATCAAATCCCATTCTTATTTAATCATCCTCAGATGGATTAAACCTCACATTATTCATTGTTGTAAACAATGTATCACCTTTGACACATGTTCTTTGAACTTACGATCAGTACAAAAATCGTCTGAATCACCATTCCTCTACTTCAGCGGAGTACTTTATGATCTCCTTCATTTTGATCTTCCAATCCTCCATTTCATTGGAGTACTTCTTGATCTCCTTCATTTTGATCTTCATTGACAACTACTGACAACAAATACAAACTTATACACAAAGTGGTTCCAACAATCTCCCCCTTTGTATTTTGTTGTCAATACCTTATACATCTTCTGAAATGAATTTGTCAACATCAAAATGAGAATCTTCTCTTCAATGAAATTTTCTTTTCAAACATTCATTTCACTTTCTCTCCCCCTTATTGACAAGAAATACAAAATTCATGGTAGGGAGGGTATCAATCCATACTTAAGCAATGTTTCATTAATCATTTCACTCTAAGTCTAATTGAGCAATGCTCGGTGTAGAAAACAGGAGGATTTGATTAAGTCAACAAGGCTGTCCATTATTCACAGATCATGATACCAACATGAGATGAGAACTCATGTATTTTTTCTTTAAGGGTTTGCCACTTTCATTTCAGGTAGAAGAAAAATCAAATGTGATAGGGAATAATCAACCTGAAACTCCTACACTCACATCAGCAAACAGATCAAAAACATTCAAGTGCAATCGGCAAGATAAGTGACCTTGGGGAACATACATTCTTCTTATGTCACTGATCAATTCAGTTACTCCCCATTTTTAGAATGATATTTGATCTTAGTAACCAAGGTATAGAGATTGAGAAATGGCATACCTTCTCCATTGACATGTTCTTCAAGAAATTCACAGATTAACTGCATTTGAGTCCAGTTGGAGTTGGTATTGATTGAAACAGTGATTTTGTAAGCTTCTTTATTTTTCTCCCCCTCAGGGGAAACACTCCTCATCATCTTCATCAAGATTGATCCTTCGTCATCTTAATCATTGAATATCCATTGAAGAATCTACTAAGGATGGAAACTTCTTTAGCTTGGATATCAAGAGTTGACATCATTCACTACTTCTCAGGTTCTCCCCCTGAGATCATGCTTCACCTTCAATTCCCTGCATTATTAGCACAAATAAAATACACAAATGAATAAGGGAATAAGGTGGTTCTTCCTTTCTTCATCAACATGACCTGCATGGTTGAGGTTCTTTTCTCAACCAAGTTTCTCTGTTCACTCGAGTCTTCATGCCTCCACATTTGAACATATGTTATGAAATCTGTTGGTGTGGCATGGCTTTCTTCACATTCTCTTTTACATTGTGTGAGGAATTGTTCTGCTTAACAGCCATCATGAATGATACATTCTTACTCCTCTTGAGGATTGCTTCTTTCTCTGGTATTAAGGTTATGCAACCTTTTGCAGTGTGACCAGATTTCTTGCATCTCTCACACAGAACTTCTTTGACACATGTGTTTCTCTTTGATTGCAATATCTCATGCATTGTGTCTTCATCATGTGAAAGTTTTACTTTTCCTTTGTCACCAGCCTTGGACTTTTCATCTTCAAGTTTCCTTATTATTTTCAAATCTTCTGGCCAGATGACCAATATGTCATTTGGAACTATTGCAGCTAGTTTGGTTCTTACACATGGGTTCATCTAAGTTTCATCCCACTTAGTATTTCTTTTGGATGAATGACACTTCAATTTCATGAATCTAAAATCCCGTGTCTTATCAGCTTCCCTACTTGAGATCTTCCTGGGAAATTGTGTGTTCACAACATTATTCTGATTTCTTCCCAAGGAATATTCTTCCTTCTTAGCTGGCTTGTGTGGTCTTCTGTTCTTATCTGCTATGGATATCTGTTGACATAGGCATGCACCATTCTTGTGACCACTGCCGCTTCATACATCACAGATGTTATCAAGAATTCCAAATATGTTTGCGGTGAACGGATGCTTCTGGATCTGCGGATGTTTCTTCTTCTTCTCTGGATTCCTTCCCTTTTATATAGGCTTTCCCTGTGCTTTTCCATGTAAGGTATTGTAAAAACAATCCAGTGCACAGTGCCCAAATCTGTTGCAGCACCAACATTGGCCCACAAATCTTTTCTTCTTTGTTTCTTCTGTATGAGGTTGTTGGGCCATCTTCTTAATCTTTCGTGCTCTATTTGAGGAAACAACTTCCTCCTTTTTCTTCTCATCCACCCTAGCCATGGTGGTAGGTTTATTCCTCTCAACTTTCCTCATCCATACTTGCTTAGAACTTTTATTCCAACCTGCACTGATTGTAGAAACGTATTTAGAAACATGAGTACAAGATGGTTTGGATGGTACCTTCACTTTCTCAGTTGCTTGTGATCGATCAATGAGTGAATTCATGATCTTCTTAACACATGTTAGAGGTCTTTTGACAATAGAATCCTCCAGTGAGCATTGAGTACCAGCAGCGACTGATTCTTGAGGTGGACACTCAAGAGTTGTCATAATCTTCTTGTCACATGTTAGAGGTACATCAGCTTTAGTAGCCTCCAATGAACATTGAGTACCAACATCTCCTGTTTCATTCTTTTGTGGAGTCTCAATATGTGTCTTCTCAAGATTTGTCAATCGGGCTTCTAATTTTTGACTTTCATTATTGAGGATGATCTTTTGATCTTCAATCATGATCATCTTATCTTCACAAGTCTTCTTCAATCTTTCAACCTCATCCTCATGCATCTTAACTTTGTTTTGTAACAAAGAGTCAAGTTCCCTGAATTTCATGGAAGTTTCTTCCAAACAAAAACGCTTGACTTCATTGCTCTTCTTCAGCTCAGCTTCAAGTGCATGGATCCTTTCTTTTAGAGTCTTATTGACTTCCTCTTTTTCTTCAAAGACTTTCACCTGTTTGGTGAGCTTCATACATTCCATAACTTTTCTTTCCAACCCATTTTCCATATTGTCAGCTTCCCTTTCTAATCGAGTGATCTCAACCTGCATAGATTGGAATAGGCTACAAATAATCACATCCCTTTATTCAGGAATATCATGCAGATATGTTTTGAGTTTTTCCTAAAAGCTTGAATTAGAGGTGTCATCCTTTCCTCTGGAAGAATCCGGATCCACCTGCTTGATACTTTCCAAGCCTGTTGTTTCTTCATTATTGGAATGTCATGGAGAACAAGACACTGCATCTTCTTTGGATATTAGGGACTTCTTCAGCTGCTTCTTCTCTTTCTTTTTCCTGTTTTTCATGGTTTTGCAAGATGTAGACTTCTGCTCAGAAATGACTGCATCATTATCAAGACTACTCTTCATTGTTGACATTTGGAAAGAAACTCAAATCCTCTTCTCTATAGAATTAATGGAGAATATCCAACATACGTTAACCCTTTCCTCTGATACCACTTGTAGGACCCCGGGACACCCTGAGAGGGGAGGGGTGAATCAGGGTGTCAACTTTTTCTTCTTAAAGTTGTGGGTCTTGTTCCCACGTTGGTAGGAACTACTTAAACCCGTATGATGGATATGATCAGCAATGAAACATTCACATGCAGAGAGATGACACAACTATTTTTACTTGGTTCACCACTAAGGGCTACGTCCAAGGAGCATACGCCGACAGGTTGTCGGTCATACCTGAATCCACTATGCTTCAATAGCTATAGATTACAATTGATCGAGCACAGTCACTCTGTCCCAGGCTCACTGACTTTACAAAGGTTCAGGGATAGCTCACTGCTTCCCTCGGGTCACTCCCATTGACTCCTCCTGGCTCACTACAGTTGGTGAAGTCACACACTGTTTATAGACATGAAGGTCTCTTCAACAAATAGACATGAAGTTCTTTGTCTCCTGTTCAGAATGAGACTTTGCTTGCATCAGAGTCCTGAGTTGATGCTCTTTTTAGTTCAATCCTTCTTCTTCAGTGCAATGACAGAATGCACTAGATCCCCATGTCTTTGTTTGCGTGAATCACAATCACTTGTGTGATTGATCAATAAACGATTCTCTTTTGATGTCAAAATTTCATCCACTGATGAATACCCCATTTTCCCCAGTCCACTGGGTGAACAATCTTTGAAAGGGCCTTCGCAAAGTACCCTACTTTGCAAGGCTCCCAATTTTGGAAAGCTCAAACAAGTCTTCACTGAGCCCCTGCCTTTTCGCAAAGCTCAATCGCGAAGCCCTCTCGCGATGCTCCAGCCTTCACAATGCTGGGCTATCGTGGAGCTCCTGCCTCTTCCCGAATCTCACTGAGCCAACGTGGGGCGCAAAACTTTCGCGGAGCTAGAATAGCTGCCGCGAAGCTCCTCTTTCGCGAAGCAGAATACCTTCACAAGTGACCTTTGCGAACCAAGAGCAAAGGATTTTCATTGAGAGCTCTCTCTTCTTCTATTGAGGGGGTTGGCCTCTATTTATAGGCGATTACACAGACCCTCGACCCTTCCGCGCGAAGTCAGTACCACGTCAGCTCAAATCACGAAATTCCGAAGTTCCCGCTGAAATTATCTCAAAATCGCGAAGCACTATGGTAATTTTCTGTTCGCAGAGCTCGTCGTAATCACAGAGTATTACCATCATCATTCCTTCGCACCTTCGCCGCGTAGCTCCCTGGAAAAGCCCTTCATCCCTGCGAAGCTCTCCAGCCTCTGCCGTTCGCGAAGCTTGACATAATCGCGAAGAATCACCACCTCCATTTTTCTGGTCTTCGCGAAATCCAATCCATGCATCCCATCTTCGCAAAACTCATGATTTTATCATATTAAATGATGATCTTCCTAGAAATACACTTTTTGAGATGCTCACCAACCTCCAAATTTTGGACCCCAAAAACTTGTCAAACACTGGAAAACGGCGCCACCTTGTATCTGCTCTTTTAGTCCGCCTCCAGATCATCCATTCCTTTGTCGATGTTCCATGAATAAAACATGGATCATTATCCACAGTCCTCGAACTCGACATGCCACCATGGAATATCCTTTGTCAACAAATTTGTATGCCGTCTGTTTGCTTTGTCCACAAGCACGATCACCTCAACAGCACTTCTTCTTGGTGATATGTATCCTTCATCAACTCTTCTGCTTTTATCACAAACTCCACTATTGTGATATGTATTCTTTGAAGGAATAGCTCCAGGATCATCATCTTCTATGACAATGTGATGCGCATGGATATCGTAGAAGTACAATGTTCATGGCCGTTAAAAAATGACAATCCCTTTCACATTGTCTTCTTCTTCAACCATCTTCCTCTACTTCATGCGAAACATATGATTCTAGTCTTCAAGAAGTCTCTTGCACGGTTCTCATGCAATAATGAAGAGTTGCATGGTCTTAATAAAATCCCATTCTTCTTTAATCATCCTCAGATAGATTACACCTCACATTCTTCATTGTTGTAAACAATGTATCACCTTTGACACAAGTTCTTTGAACTTACGATCAGTACAACAATCGTCTGAATCACCATTCCTCTACTTCATCGGAGTACTTCATGATCTCTTTCATTTTTATCTTCCAATCCTCCATTTCACTAGAGTACTTCTTGATCTCCTTCATTTTGATCTTCATTGACAACTAGTGACAACAAATACAAACTTATACACAAAGTGGTTCCAACAATCTCCCCCTTTGTATTTTGTTGTCAATACCTTATATATCTTCTGAAATGAATTAGTCAACATCAAAATGAGAATATTCTCTTCAATGAACTTTTCTTTTCAAACATTCATTTCACTTTCTCTCCCCCTTATTGACAAGAAATACAAAATTCATGGTAGGGAGGGTATCAATCCATACTTAAGCAATGTTTCATTAATCATTTCACTCTAAGTCTACTTGAGTAATTCTCAATGTAGAAAAAAAGAGGATTTGATTAAGTCAACAAGGCTGTACATTATTCACAGATCATGATACCAACATGAGATGAGAACTCATGTATTTTTTCTTCAAGGGTTTACCAATTTTATTTCAGGTAGAAGAAAAATCAAATGTGATAGGTAATAATCAACCTGAAACTCCTGCACTCACATCAGCAAACAGATCAAAAACATTCAAGTGCAATCGGCAGGAGAAGTGACCTTGGGGAACATCCATTCTTCTTATTTCACTGATCAATTCAGTTACTCCCCCTTTTTAGAATGATATTTTATCTTAGTAACCAAGGGATAGATATTGAGAAATGGCATACCTTCTCCATTGACATGTTCTTCAAGAAATTCACAGATTAACTGCATTTGAGTCCAGCTGGAGTTGGTATTGATTGAAACAGTGATTTTGGAAGCTTCTTCATTTTTCTCCCCCTCAGGGGAAACACTCCTCATCATCCTCATCAAGAGTGATCCTTCTTCATCTTAATCATTGAATATCCTTTGAAGAATCTACTAAGGATGTAAACTTCTTTATCTTGGCTATCAAGAGTTGACATCATTCACTACTTCTCGGGTTCTCCCCCTGAGAGCATGCTTCACCTTCAATTCCCTGCATTATTAGCACAAATACAATACACAAATGAATAAGGGAATAAGGTGGTTCCTCCTTTCTTCATCAACAAGACCTGCATGGTTGAGGTTCTTTTTTCAACCAAGTTCCTCTGTTCACTCCAGTCTTCATGCCTGCACATTTGAACATATGTTATGACATCTGTTGGTGTGGCATGGCTTTCTTCACATTCTCTTTTACATTGTGTGAGGAATTGTTCTGCTTAACAGACATCATGAATGATACATTCTTACTCCTCTTGAGGACTGGTTCTTGCTCTGGTATTAAGGTTAGGAAACCTTTTGCAGTGTGACCAGATTTCTTGAATCTCTCACACAGAACTTCTTTGACACGTGTGTTTCAATTTGATTGCAATATCTCATGCATTGTGTCTTCATCATGTGAAAGTTTTCCTTTTCCTTTGTCACCAGCCTTGGCCTTTTCATCTTCAAGTTTCCTTATTCTTTTCAAATCTTCTGGCCATATGAACAATATGTCATTTGGAACTGTTGCAGCTAGTTTGGGTCTTACACATGGGTTCATCTGAGTTTCATCCCACTTAGTGTTTCTTTTGGATGAATGACACTTCAATTTCATGGATCTAAAATCCCATGTCTTCTCAGCTTCCCTGCTTGAGATCTTCCTGGGAAATTATGTGTTCACAACATTATTCTAATTTATTCCCAAGGAATATTCTTCCTTCTTAGCTGGCTTGTGTGGTCTTCTATTCTTATCTGCTCTGAATATCTGTTGACATAGGCATGCACCATTCTTGTGACCACTGCCGCTGCATTCATCATAGATGTTATCAAGAATTCCAAATCTGTTTGCGGTGAACAGATGCTTCTGGATTTGCGGATGTTGCTTCTTCATCTCTGGATTTTTTCCCTTTGATATAGGCTTTCCCTAAGCTTTTCCATGTAAGGGATTGTAAAAACAATCCAGTGCACAATGCCCAAATCTGTTGCAGAACCAACATTGGCCTACAAATCTTTTCTTCTTTGTTTCTTCTGTATGAGGTTGTTGGGCCATCTTATTAATCTTTCGTGCTCTATTTGAGGAACCAACTTCTTCCTTTTTCTTCTCATCCACCCTATCCATGGTGGTAGGTTTATTCCTCTCACCTTTCCTAATCCATAATTGCTTAGAACTTTTATTCCAACATGCACGGATTATAGGAACGTATTTAGAAACATGAGTAAAAGATGGTTTGGATGGTACCTTCACTTTCTCAATTCCTTGTGATAGATCAATGAGTGAAGTCATGAGCTTCTTATCACATGTTAGAGGTCTTTTGACAATAGAATCCTCCAGTGAGCATTGAGTACCAACAGCGACTGATTCTTGAGGTGGGCACTCAAGAGTTGTCATAATCTTCTTGTCACATGTTGGAGGTACATCAGCTTTAGTAGCCTCCAATGAACATTGAGTACCAACATCTCCTGTTTCATTCTTTTGTGGAGTCTCAATATGTGTCTTCTCAAGATTTGTCAATCGGGCTTCCAATTTTTGACTTTCATTATTGAGGATGATCTTCTGATCTTCAATCATGATCATCTTATCTTCACAAGTCTTATTTAATCTTTCAACCTCATCCTCATGCATCTTAAATTTGTTTTATAACAAAGAGTCAGGTTCCCAGAATTTCATGGAAGTTTCTTCCAAACAAAAACTCTTGACTTCATTGATCTTCTTCAGCTCAGCTTCAAGTGCATGGATCCTTTCTTTTAGAGTCTTATTGACTTCCGCTTTTTCTTCAAAGACTTTCACCTGTTTGGTGAGCTTCATACATTCCATAACTTTTCTTTCCAACCCCTTTTCCATATTGTCAGCTTCCCTTTCTAATCGAGTGATCTAAACCTGCATAGATTGGAATAGGCTACAAATAATCGCAGCCCTTTATTCAGGAATATCATGCAGATATGTTTTGAGATTTTCCTGAAATCTTGAATTAGAGGTATCATCCTTTCCTCTGGAAGAATCCTGATCTACCTTCTTGATACTTTCCAATCCTGATGTTTCTTCATTATTGGATTGTCAAGGAGAACAAGACACTGCATCTTCTTTGGATATGAGGGACTTCTTCATCTAATTCTTCTCTTTCTATTTTCTGTTTGTCATGGTTTTGCAAGATGTAGAATTCTGCTCAGAAATGACTGCGTCATTATCAAGACTGCTCTTCATTGTTGACATTAGGAAAGAAACTCAAATCCTCTTCTCTATAGAATTACTGGAGAATATCCAAAATACGTTAACCCTTTCCTCTGATACCACTTGTAGGACCTCAGGACACCCTGAGAGGGGAGGGGTGAATCAGGGTGTCAACGTTTTCTTCTTAAAGTCGTGGATCTTGTTCCCACGTTGGTAGGAACTACTTAAACCTGTATGATGGATATGATCAGCAATGAAACATTCACATGCAGAGAGATGAAACATCTATTTTTACTTGGTTCACCACTAAGGGCTACGTCCAAGGAGCATACGCCGACAGGTTATCGGTCATACCTGAATCCACTATGCTTCAATAGCTGTAGATTACAATTGTTCGGGCACAGTCACTCTATCCCAGGATCACTGGCATTACAAAGGTTCAGGGATATCTCACTGCTTCCCTCGGGTTACTCCTGTTGACTCCCCCTGGCTCACTTCCGTTGGTGAAGTCACACTCAGTTTATAGACGTGAAGGTCTCTTCAACAGATAGACATGAAGTTCTTTCTCTCCTGTTCAGCATGAGACTTTTCTTGCATCCGAGTCCTGAGTTGATGCTATTTTTAGTTCAATCCTTATTCTTCAGTGCAATGACTGAATGCACAAGATCCCCTTGTCTTCGTTTGCCTGAATCACAATCACTTGTGTGATTGCTCAATAAATGATTCTCTGTTGATGTCCAAATTTCATCCACTGATGAATACCCCTTTTTCCCCTGTCCACTGGGCAAACAATCTTTGAAAGGGCCTTCGCAAAGTACCGTACTTTTCAAGGCTCCCAATTTTGGAAAGCTCAAACAAGTCTTCACAGAGCCCCTGCCTTTTCGCGAAGCTCAATCGCGAAGCACTCTCGCAATGCTCTAGCCTTCACAATGCTGGGCTATCACGGAACTCCTGCCTCTTCGCAAAGCTCACTGAGCCAATGCAGGGCGCAGGACTTTCACGGATCTAGAATAGCCGCCGTGAAGATCCTCTTTCACGAAGCAGGCTGCCTTCATAAGTGACCTTTGCGAACCAAGAGAAAAGGATTTTAGATGAGAGCTCTCTCTTCTTCTCTTGAGGGGTTCTACCTCTATTTATAGGCGATTCCACCAACCCTCGACCCTTCCACACGAAGTCAGCGCCACGTCAGCTCAAATCGCGAAGTTCCGAAGTTCCTGCTGAAATTCTCTCAAAATCGCGAAGCACTACGGCAATTTTCCGTTCGCGGAGCTCGTCGTAATCGCGGAGTATTACCGTCGTCATTCCTTCGCACCTTCTCCGCGTAGCTCCCTCGCAAATACCTTCATCGCCGCAAAGTTCTCCAGCCTCTGCCGTTCGCGAAACTTGACGAAATCGCGAAGAATCACCACCTCCATTTTTCTGGTCTTCGCGAAATCCAATCCATGCATCCCAGCTTCGCGAAACTCATGCTTTTGCCATATTAAATTATGATCTTCCGAGAAATACACTTTTTGCGATGCTCACCAACCTACAAATTTTGGACCCCAAAAATTTGGCAAGCACTGGAAAACAGTGCCACCTTGTATCTTCTCTTTTAGTCTGCCTCCAGATCATCCATTCCTTTATCGATGTTCCATGAATAAAACATGGATCATTATCCACAGTCCTATAACTTGACATTCCACCATGGAATCTCCTTTTTCAACAAATTTGTATGTCGTCTGTTTGCTTTGTCAACAAGCACGATCACCTCAACATCACTTCTTCTTGGTGATATGTATCCTTCAAAAACTCTTCTGCTTTTATCAAAAACTCCACTATTGTGATATTTATTCTTTGAAGGAATAGCTTCAGGATCATCATCTTCTATGACAATGTGATGCGCATGGCTATCGCAGAAGTCCAATGTTCATGGCCATCACAAAATGCCAATCCCTTTCACATTGTCTTCTTCTTCAACCATCTTCCTCTACTTCATGCGAAACATATTATTCTAGTCTTCAAGAAGTCTTTTGCATGGTTCTCATGCAATCATGAAGAGTTGCATGGTCTTAATCAAATCCCATTCTTCTTTAATCATCCTCCGATGGATTACACCTAACATTCTTCATTGTTGTAAACAATGTATCACCTTTGACACATGTTCTTTGAGCTTACGATCAGTACAACAATCGTCTGAATCACCATTCCTCTACTTCAGCAGAGTACTTCATGATCTCATTCATTTTGATCTTCCAATCCTCCATTTCATTGGATTACTTCTTGATCTCCTTCATTTTGATCTTCATTGAAAACTATTGACAAAAAATACAAACTTATACACAAAGTGGTTCCAACAATCTCCCCATTTGTATTTTTGTTGTCAATACCTTATACATCTTCTAAAATGAATTTGTCAACATCAAAATGAGAATATTCTCTTCAATGAACTTTTCTTTTCAAACATTCATTTCACTTTCTCTCCCCCTTATTGACAAGAAATACAAAATTCATGGTAGGGAGGGTATCAATCCATATATAAGCAATGTTTCATTAATCATTTCACTCTAAGTCTACTTGAGCAATGCTCGATGTAGAAAAAAAAGAGGATTTGATTAAGTCAACAAGGCTGTCCATTATTCACAGATCATGATACCAACATGAGATGAGAAATCATGTATTTTTTCTTCAAGGGTTTACCACTTTTATTTCAGGTAGAAGAAAAATCAAATGTGATAGGGAATAATCAACCTGAAACTCCTTCACTCACATCAGCAAACAGATCAAAAACATTCAAGTGCAATCGGCAGGAGAAGTGACCTTGGGGAACATCCATTCTTCTTATGTCACTGATCAATTCAGTTACCCCCCCTTTGTAGAATGATATTTGATCTTAGTAACCAAGGGATAGATATTGAGAAATGTCATACCTTCTCCATTGACATGTTCTTCAAGAAATTCACAGATTAACTGCATTTGAGTCCAGCTGGAGTTGGTATTGATTGAAATAGTGATTTTGGAAGCTTCTTCATTTTTCTCCCCTTCAGGGGAAACACTCCTCATCATCTTCATCAAGAGTGATCCTTCTTTATCTTAATCATTGAATATCCATTGAAGAATCTACTAAGGATGGAAACTTCTTTAGCTTGGCTACCAAGAGTTGACATCATTCACTACTTCTCAGGTTCTCCCTCCGAGAGAATGCTTCACCTTCAATTCCATGCATTATTAGCACAAATACAACACACAAATGAATAAGGGAATAACGTGGTTCCTCCTTTCTTCATCAACAAGACCTGCATGGTTGAGGTTCTTTGCTAAACCAAGTTCCTCTATTCACTCCAGTCTTCATGCCTGCACATTTGAACATATGTTATGACATCTGTTGGTGTGTCATGGCTTTCTTTACATTATCTTTTACACTGTGTGAGGAATTGTTCTGCTTAATATCCATCATGAATGATACATTCTTACTCCTCTTGAGGACTGCTTCTTGCTCTAGTATTAAGGTTAGGCAACCTTTTGCAGTGTGACCAGATTTCTTGCATCTCTCACACAGAACTTCTTTGACACGTGTGTTTCTCTTTGATTTCAATCTCTCATGCATTGTGTCTTCATCATGTGAAAGTTTTCATTTTCCTTTGTCACCAGCCTTGGACTTTTAATCTTCAAGTTTCCTTATTCTTTTCAAATCTTTTGGTCAGATGACCAATATTTCATTTGGAACTCTTACAGCTAGTTTGGGTCTTCCACATGGGTTCATCTGAGTTTCATCCCACTTAGTGTTACTTTTGGATGAATGACACTTCAATTTCATGGATCTAAAATCCTGGGTCTTCTCAGCTTCCCTGCTTGAGATCTTCCTGGGATATTGTGTGTTCACAACATTATTCTGATTTCTTCCCAAGGAATATTCTTCCTTCTTAGCTGACTTGTGTGGTCTTCTGTTCTTATCTGCTCTAGATATCTGTTGACATAGGCATGCACCATTCTTGTGACCACTTCCGCTGCATACATCACAGATGTTATCAAGAATTCCAAATCTGTTTGTGGTGAACAGATGCTTCTGGATCTGCAGAATGTTTCTTCTTCTTCTCTGGATTCCTTCCCTTTGATATAGGCTTTCCCTGTGCTTTTCCATGTAAGGGATTGTAAAAACAATCCAGTGCACAGTGCCCAAATCTGTTACAGCACCAACATTGGCCCACAAATCTTTTCTTCTTTGTTTCTTCTGTATGAGGTTTTTGGGCCATCTTCTTAATCTTTCGTGCTCTATTTGAGGAACCAACTTCCTCCTTTTGCTTCTCATCCACCCTAGCCATGGTGGTAGGTTTATTCCTCTCACATTTTCTCATCCATACTTTCTTAGAACTTTTATTCCAACCTCCACTGATTGTAGGAACGTATTTAGAAACATGAGTACAAGATGGTTTGGATGGTACCTTCATTTTCTCAGTTGCTTGTGATAGATCAATGAGTGAAGTCATGATATTATTATCACATGTTAGAGGTCTTTTGACAATAGAATCCTCCAGTGAGCATTGAGTACCAGCAGCGACTGATTCTTGAGGTGGATACTCAAGAGTTGTCATAATCTTCTTATCACATGTTGGAGGTACATCAGCTTTAGTAGCCTCCAATGAACATTGAGTACCAACATCTCTTGTTTCATTCTTTTGTGGAGTCTCAATATGTGTCTTCTCAATATTTGTCAAGCGGGCTTCCAATTTTTGACTTTCATTATTGAGGATGATCTTCTGATCTTCAATCATGATCATATTATCTTCACAAGTCTTCTTCAATCTTTCAAACTCATCCTCATGCATCTTAACTTTGTTTTGTAACAAAGAGTCAAGTTCCCTGAATTTCATGGAAGTTTCTTCCAAAAAAAAACTCTTGACTTAATTGCTCTTCCTCAGCTCAGCTTCAAGTGCATGGATCCTTTCTTTTAGAGTCTTATTGAATTCCTCTTTTTCTTCAAAGAATTTCACCTGTTTGGTGAGCTTCATACATTCCATAACTTTTCTTTCCAACCCCTTTTCCATATTGTCAGCTTCCCTTTCTAATCGAGTGATCTCAACCTGAATAGATTGGAATAGGCTACAAATAATCGCAACCCTTTCTTCAGGAATATCATGCAGATATGTTTTGAGTTTTTCTTGAAAGCTTGAATTAGAGGTGTCATCCTTTCCTCTAGAAGAATCCCTAGCCACCTGCTTGATACTTTCCAAGCCTTATGTTTCTTCATTATTGGAATGGCATGGAGAACAAGACACTACATCTTCTTTGGATATGAGGGACTTCTTCAGCTGCTTCTTCTCTTTCTTTTTCCTATTTGTCATGGTTTTACAAGATGTAGACTTCTGCTCATAAATGACTGCGTAATTATCAATACTTCTCTTCATTGTTGACATTAGGAAAGAAACTCAAATCCTCTTCTCTATAGAATTTCTGGAGAATATCCAACATACGTTAACCCTTTCCTCTGATACCACTTGTAGGAACCCGAGACACCCTAAGAGGGGAGGGGTGAATCAGCGTGTCAACTTTTTCTTCTTAAAGTTGTGGATCTTGTTCCCACGTTGGTAGGAACTACTTAAACCTGTATGATGGATATGATCAGCAATGAAACATTCACATGCAGAGAGATGACACAACTATTTTTACTTGATTCACCACTAAGAGATACATCCAAGGAGCATACGCTGACAGGTTGTCGGTCATACCTGATTCCACTATGCTTCACTAGCTGTAGATTACAATTGTTTGGGCGCAGTCACTCTGTTCCAGGCTCACTGACTTTACAAAGGTTCAGGGATAGCTCACTGCTTCCCTCGGGTCACTCCCATTGACTCCTCCTGGCTCACTACAGTTGGTGAAGTCACACTCTGTTTATAGACATGAAGGTCTCTTCAACAAATAGACATGAAGTTCTTTGTCTCCTGTTCAGAATGAGACTTTGCTTGCATCAGAGTCCTGAGTTGATGCTCTTTTTAGTTCAATCCTTCTTCTTCAGTGCAATGACAGAATGCACTAGATCCCCATGTCTTTGTTTGCGTGAATCACAATCACTTGTGTGATTGATCAATAAACGATTCTCTTTTGATGTCAAAATTTCATCCACTGATGAATACCCCATTTTCCCCAGTCCACTGGGTGAACAATCTTTGAAAGGGCCTTCGCAAAGTACCCTACTTTGCAAGGCTCCCAATTTTGGAAAGCTCAAACAAGTCTTCACTGAGCCCCTGCCTTTTCGCAAAGCTCAATCGCGAAGCCCTCTCGCGATGCTCCAGCCTTCACAATGCTGGGCTATCGTGGAGCTCCTGCCTCTTCCCGAATCTCACTGAGCCAACGTGGGGCGCAAAACTTTCGCGGAGCTAGAATAGCTGCCGCGAAGCTCCTCTTTCGCGAAGCAGAATACCTTCACAAGTGACCTTTGCGAACCAAGAGCAAAGGATTTTCATTGAGAGCTCTCTCTTCTTCTATTGAGGGGGTTGGCCTCTATTTATAGGCGATTACACAGACCCTCGACCCTTCCGCGTGAAGTCAGTACCACGTCAGCTCAAATCACGAAATTCCGAAGTTCCCGCTGAAATTATCTCAAAATCGCGAAGCACTATGGTAATTTTCTGTTCGCAGAGATCGTCGTAATCACAGAGTATTACCATCATCATTCCTTCGCACCTTCGCCGCGTAGCTCCCTGGAAAAGCCCTTCATCCCTGCGAAGCTCTCCAGCCTCTGCCGTTCGCGAAGCTTGACATAATCGCGAAGAATCACCACCTCCATTTTTCTGGTCTTCGCGAAATCCAATCCATGCATCCCATCTTCGCAAAACTCATGATTTTATCATATTAAATGATGATCTTCCTAGAAATACACTTTTTGAGATGCTCACCAACCTCCAAATTTTGGACCCCAAAAACTTGTCAAACACTGGAAAACGGCGCCACCTTGTATCTGCTCTTTTAGTCGGCCTCCAGATCATCCATTCCTTTGTCGATGTTCCATGAATAAAACATGGATCATTATACAAAGTCCTCAAACTCGACATGACACCATGGAATCTCCTTGTCAAAAAATTTGTATGTCGTCTATTTGCTTTATCAACAAGCACGATCACCTCAACAACACTTCTTCTTGGTGATATGTATCCTTCAGCAACTCTTCTGCTTTTATCACAAACTCCACTATTGTGATATGTATTCTTTGAAGGAATAGCTTCAGGATCATCATCTTCAATGACAATGTGATGTGAATGGATATAGCAGAAGTCCAATGTTCATGTCTGTCACAAAATTCCAATCCATTGCACATTTTCTTCTTCTTCAACCATCTTCCTCTACTTCATGCGAAACATACGATTCTAGTCTTCAAGAAGTATCTTGCATGGTTCTCATGAAATCATGAAGAGTTGCATGGTCTTAATCAAATCCCATTCTTCTTTAATCATACTCAGATGGATTACACCTCACATTCTTCATTGTTGTAAACAATGTATCACCTTTGACACATGTTCTTTGAACTTACGATCAGTACAACAATCGTCTGAATCACCATTCCTCTACTTCAGCGGAGCACTTCATGATCTACTTCATTTTGATCTTCCAATCCTCCATTTCATTGGAGTACTTATTGATCTCCTTCATTTTGATCTTCATTGACAACTATTGACAACAAATACAAACTTATACACAAAGTGGTTCCAACATATTCTATATTCCAGGATGAACTGACCATCTCAAATGGTGGTAAACATGAAGAAGTTTTTCTTGAAAAGCCATAGCTATGGCCATACATTTTTAAGACCACAACACTAAACACTCATCCATTTTACATCCCTCAATGAGCTCCCCACCATTGAGTTTTTTTCCTCATGGAAACACATTCTGAATGAGATGTCTATGACTCTTTAACCATATCCACCCAATTAGGAACAATTGAAACTGGAAAGAAAACCACGTCATCACCTTGGTATTCACATTCCAAGTATATTTCAGCTAGGACCAACATCGATTGCCACTCATCTAAAAATTATTTTTCCAACTAAGCATATGAATTTATGCTTAATACATCCGACACCATATTACCTTTACCCGATGTATAAATTAAGTCAAAGTAAAACATTTGTATACACTCCATCCATATTCTTTATCTTAGATTCAAGTCCCTCTATGAGAAAAAATGTTTCAAGCTCAATAAGTGTCCCTCTTCCTCTTGTTACCAACATTAGAGTTCCCGCCATTTCTCATAGGTATCAACATGAACCCTCCACCCATAGCTCCTGAGATGTCCCTTTATACCACTATCACTCTATTAACCATCTATGTATAATCTGTAATATAGAGAAAAAAATCCTTGAGAAAATATCCTGCCTCATCCCCGATTCAAAGATGCATTCCTTCAAGGATGCACTAGTAGAAACTTTGGGTGAAAAGTAGAAAAAATTCATAAATTTATCCACATAATCTATCAATATGAGTATATCCTATTTCAAGATAAATAAGTCCATCATTATTGAGATTATAAACGTATGAGTATAAAATTTTTTGTTGAACAATTTTTCAAAATCCCCCTATACCAGGTCTTGGTATAATTTATCCTGAAATGCTAAATCACACCATTGGCATGCAAGATCCTCCAACATATACATAACCACCTTGACTTTTAGATCTACTGGTGTTCCAAAGAAATCAAAGATACGATTCATCCTATTCATCCACACATCTTCCTTCTCTATTTATGAATCACCCTAAAAGATGGGTGTATTTTACTTCTAGAACTAGATGGAATGATCCACTTGCCTTGGTTCAGCCATCCTATTACCTCTATCCAAAACCTGAAAATCTTGGACTATACTCTAAACTAGTTGTTGGTTCACTTGTGGTTCAGGTGAAACCACATTCTTAGTAGCTTCCTCCATTTGGTTTCTATGATGACTATATGGTTCCATTTTATATAAACATAAGAACGCCATAAGTCTCACTCTCTAGAAACCGAAGACTAAACAATTTCAAATTCTACCACATCATAACTATCACAACAATGCTTCCCAAAATTCAATATTTTCCATGTTCAACCATTTTTGAAAATTTCACCATGATTTTGAAAATCAAACCATTTTAAAAATACCCATATCATGCCTTTTTTCAAAATGTCACTTTTGAAAAAAATTAAACATTTTCAAAGATCAAATATTTTTTTATCAATTCATATAATTCATTAATCAAAATGAAATATGCACTCCTAGCGGGAAGTCATTTATAAAATTAATTTCATGATCATCTTATTAGATAAACCCATGAAAATGAGATTCCAATTTCTATAAGGGTATCCAAAAAACTTATGTTCCCAAATCCCTAGTAACTTGAAGTTCAAAATAAAAAGGATAGCTATGTATTTTTTATTCTCTGTATTTCAAGTCTCAAAAATCCCACTCCTTTCTACCAACCCAACATAAGGAATATACTAGAATGAATTTTAACTCAAAGACCGACAGAACTAATGACCACTTTTTAGTCAAGGACGAAACAAGTCGATACCACTTTTAACATCCTACCCCTCCTCATTGTCTTGAGAAGGAGGCATGAAATTAATTGGCCTTAAGTGACATTACCATGATGCTAAAGGCTGATAATAAAAGCTAAGGGATTCATTAATAGGGGGACGATTTTACCTTTTAAAATAAAACAACCCAACCAAAAATTACATAACCAAATAACCACTACATGATTAATGATAACAATGTAAAAGAACACAAAGTAATACCATCAATATCAAAACTAAACTACACAAAGAAATATATCAAAAGATAATGAAACAAAAAGTACAAAAAAAAGACAAAACTAAAAAAACCAAAAGTCTCCAAGGACATAGATCCATAAATCAAAACATAATCCATGATATAACTCCACCAAAACAACCCATGTATCATGATGCACCACTAAATAAATGTGATACCTTTCCTTTATTTGTATACCGATTAATGATATCTACAAAATCACCAAGGTTCCGAAGCAGGGTTGAGTAATGAAACTTAGTAGTCTTTACCCAACTGAAACCCCTACTCATGCCACTAGGATAGAACATATTTGAAAATTTATATAAACTGATTTATATAAAATAGTTTGAAAAATTTTATATCCATCCAAGTAGTTTCACACCAAAACAATTTCTCATACTAAAACTGTTTCCAATGAAATCAACTAAACAATTAATTTAACCATTTATCAATTTCCATGTTGGAATAACCCACTAAATTTCACATAACCACACACACACACACACACTTTCAACCACACAAGAATGGTGTTACCATTGACGGTGAACCATCACGTCCATAACCCATCCCTTTGATAGTGGTACTTCATGACCAATATCCATCTCATTCCACACACGCTTAATAAATTAAGCCAACCACATTACAAAACCATATTTGAAAAATAATTTCAATAAAACTAAAATTTTTATTGAAATTTTTTTCCATGCATCAAAACCAAATAAAAATCTTAAAATAATTATTTTAAAATCATGTTACCAAATTCACTTTATGAAAAAACACCCAAATTTTCAAAATTTCATAAACCATCACCAAAGAAGGTTTCCATCAATAAATTGCACAAAAAATTCACAATAAATTTCTATAAAAATAATTAATTTTACAATAAGCCTTAAAGTTATAATAATAGGAGTTGAGAGTGAAACCACCTACCTCAAGAATTATTATGAAAATAAAGAATGACATGAAAATGCCAATGAAACCAGGTTGAATCTCTAAAAACCCACATTATATATATTCCCCTATCACCCACAAGTCCAAATATTACCATGATTGGAAAAAAAATTTATATTTATCCACATAAGACTAGATCTAAGAAATCTAGAGAGGGAAGAAAGAATATATAATAAAAACCATAAAAAACTACCATAAACAAAGACTTACCATGGGAATTAGGCTTCAATGAACCAAGAAACACCTCCAGATCACTTCTAATTTGATGGTGTAATCCTCTACAGCCTTCAGGAGGGATAAATATCAAGTTATGGTCAATTTGAAGCAAAAATAATGGGTTAAAACTTAATACCAACCCAAATCCACTTTTTTAGTATCTTATTTTTAAACCGTGCAAGGTTAGTCACACAGTTATGAAAAATTGTGCGCTAACCATGCGCTAGGATATTTCTCAAGGAGGATGTCACACGGTTGGGCCACACTACAAAAAAACTGTGCACCAACCATGAAAAATCCCACTGTCCCACTTTTCATGGTTTCTCCTAGGTGGACGCATGGTTTGGAAAAACCAAGTGCCTACCTATGCGCCTTCCCTTTATCCCCTGTATCACTATACACAATTTCTTGTAGAAGTTTCACAGTTTCCAAAAACCGTTCACCAACTATGAACCTTTATAAAATCCCCCAAAACATTCCAAAAGTCTTCCAAACCCACCAAAATTTAACCAAAACGCTTTACTGTTGGGAAAAAATTCCTCAAGGAAGCATTGAAGCATTTTTGGGTTGATTGTGTTTGTTGACAAAGAAGATTTATTTTTTGACAAAGAGGGTTTCCATGGTGAGTTTTTGAGTTCCAGAGATATTGTTGAAAAAATATTTTGACAAAGAACCATGAAAAATGAATGGACGATCAGGAGGCGGTACAAAAAGAACAAAAACTAGGTGACACCGTTTTACAGTGTTTGCTAATTTTTTGGGCCTCAAAATCGGAAAATGTGGTCACCTATTATTTTTCAAACAAGGCATGTTTTAGGATCAGAACTTAAAAATATGGAAAATGCATGAATTGTGTGAAATATTTGGAGTTGTGCGAAAGATGAGGTTGCGTGAAAGAAACTTGTACGCCCAATGCGACGTCAAATGGGGCTTTGCACGCTCAAGGAGGAACTTGAGTGACACGTCTAATCTTCCATGTAGGGGTCAAAAATGCATATAAATAAGAGGTGACCCCTCTTATTTGATGTAGCTAAACACTCAGAGATAATCTGAGCTCCATATCACATAATAATTTTAAGAAAATGGAGTTGCGTGAAAGATTTTGAGTTGCACGCAAACTAAGAAAGTTGCGCATAATATTTGAGTTGTGCGTGAGATTGAAGTTGTGTGCAAGGGGTTTTTTCTGGAAAAAGTGGAATCTTGAACACAAGGAATTAAAGTTTCACACAATATGTAGTAAGGGTTGCACGAAAGATTTGGATTTTCCTAGTACATCTGTCGTAAAGTGGTATTCATCAGTGGATGAAAGTGGGACATCAATAGAGCATCAACATATAGCGGAGGATGAATTCATTTGTGATAATGAATAGACCTAAAAGTCTATAAACTATGAGTGGATCTTCTGGAGAAGCAGTGAGAACACTTCAGTTGAGAGATCAATGAGATTTTAGATTGTAATTGGTTATAAAATAGGAGGGACAGTGAGTCTGCTCCAAAATTTGTAAACAACAGTGTGATTTTAGTGGATTTAGTACATCGGCACATCACCAGTGTATGCTCCTTTTATGTAGCCTAGTGAGGGTGAAATAAGTAAAATTTTTGTGTCATGTTCTTGATTTAATATTTGTTCGTACTCTGCAACAGGAAGGAGAGAGAAGAGAGTTTTATCTAACAACGAAACAAGATCAATAGGGGCGGTTGTTTTAATCTGTCATACCCTGATTCACCCCCCTCTCAAGGTATCTAACCTAGTGGACCTAACAATTGGTATTAGAGGTAAAGGTTAATATTAGTGTTTCTCTCCCAATAGCGGTCATCAATCATAAAGGGATTTCAATCTTCGACAGGAACAATTTTAAGCTATGGAGGAATCAGATGCAACACTACTTCCAATCTTTGGTAATGGATGTGTTTATAGTATTGATGCATGGTATTTTAGCTGATATCAATAGTGTTTCTTTTTTAGAAGCTAAAATAAGTGAATTGGATGCAAACTCCAAGGGAATCAATTCTTTATGGGGATTACTATCCAATACAATATATATGAAGGTGATGTCATGAAAAACATCACATGCTATGTGGGAAAATCTATTGAATATTTATGAAGGCAATTCAAATGTAAAAGTGGCATAGTTGCAGGTTCTGTGGAACAAGTATGAAGATTTTAGAAGGAACCCAAATGAGTCTATTGATGTTTTATTTGATAGGGTAAATATTTTTGTGGTAGACATGCGAGGTCTTGGATAAGTCATTGAAGATATAAAGATTGTGAAGCATATCTTGAGGAAACTTACACCTCGGTTTAATCTGAAATTTTTAGTTTTGGAAGATAAAGATCTAAAAGAGATAACACTGGATAACTTGCATAGTACCCTTGTAGCATATGAAATGATAAATAATGATAACAATGCTATGGAAAAGGGGAAATCTAAAGAGGTGACATTCAAGGCCATTAAGAAACTCAATATTAAATATTATCAGAAAGAAAAAGAGACAAATGAGGTGATGTCATTCCTTTATTAAAATCTACAAATAAGAAAAGGAAAGTTCAAAGGGAAACTTATGATTGATTTCTTTAGGTGTGGAAAGGTTGGTCATATTATGGAAAGATGACCCACAAATATCCAATAAGATGATGAGGATGAAGTTGAAATTCCCAATAAGAAGTCTTCAGCCTATGTGAAAGGAAAGAAATAGTTAAAGAGAAATTTATTTAATAAAAAGAACCTTCTTTCACAAGAATGTGAGAGTTCAGATGAATTTGAGGTTAAAGAAGTTGAAGAGATAGAGAACTGAAAAGTTTGTGGAGAAAATGCTATGGTGGCTGTTGTCAGTAGTACTCAGAAAAAGTAGGAAAATGTTTTTGATTAATGAGAATAATAAATTGAAGGAATAATCAATATGGAGGCTGAATTAGAAGCAACCCTTAAAGAGATATACATTTAGAGAGCCAAAACAAAGAAATCCAACAAAGTGGTTCATGATTCCAAACTCTATATGCAATAACATGAAGAAGAGAATTCTGATCTGGAAAAAGAAGTTGAAAAACTTAAGTCTTCTAGGCCAGAGATCTCAGAAAAGGTTGATGAACATAAACTCAAGGTTGAAGAATAGAAAAGGGAGATCTATGGATTAAATAACACAATGAAATATCAAATCATGTGTATCAAATAACTTAAAGAATAAGTTGTCAATCTACGACAAAAAGTAAAGGATCAAGAAAAATTCTTGACTCCTAGTATGATACCAGAAAAGAAAATCATTCATAAGACTGAAAAGTTGAAAGTGGAGCATAATAGCTAAGAAGAAAAGAAGAAAAAATCATGTTCAGATGTTAAGGGTGATGTGGGGCTTGACCGAAAACCAAAAACTGTGAAATTTGAAGTTAGAAAACAAGAACCCACTCCATAATTAAAGATTGATTTGGGTATGAATAAAAATCAGAATATTCAAAGAACCCAAGGGGAAATTAGAAGTGTAGAAGTGACACACAGGAATTCACCCTACATTAGGTGTTATTTCTGTGGAAAGATGATACCTTTATAGAATGTATGTTCCATATCCAAGAGATACCGAAGGTCACAAAAGCAATAAGGGAAGCCAAAAAAATCATAATGTTATATAAAATATTTTTAGGGAAATTGTTTTTGGTGTGGAGGATTTGAGAACATGGCTAGATACTGTACATCAATCATGTAGAGGAATGTACCAAAACCAAACCTAAGCGGTCGAAAGCAGCAAATCAGAGAATCAACAAATGAGGTGAAAACACAAAATCAATTTTCAGCTCTACAGGATAAAGTTGGTCCATCATACTCTGAGGAATATCATTATTTCCAATCCATTTTGAGTATTAATTCAAAAACATGGATCAAGAAGAAGAGATCTGAGAAGGCAGAGCTTGCCAAAATTACCCTTAAATCATCAGACCATTCTTGTGTATGGATCCTTGGTAGTGGT
Organism: Viscum album; assembly: GCA_963277665.1. Lineage (NCBI taxonomy): Eukaryota > Viridiplantae > Streptophyta > Magnoliopsida > Santalales > Viscaceae > Viscum > Viscum album. Next base: position 1,538,685,986 of record OY728156.1, on the reverse strand, counting down.
TTCACATCTCACATGAAAGGTAATAAGGATCTTGTTAGAGGAATAAAATATGACAAAGAAGGAGTTTTCAAGTTTGGAAATGATGAAGGATTGAAGATTATTTTCTTGGGAAAGGCTAGGTTTGGGGGAAAAGAAATGAGACATGCTGATGTCTTGGTAGTAGAAGGTCTCAGTCACAATTTTATTAGCATCAATCAACTATGTAACTTAGGGAATTCTATAAGATTTACTAAGAAGACATGAATTTTCAAAGGAATAGGTAGTTTAGTTTTCCTATAGGAAAAAATGAAAAAGGGAAATCTTTACCTTGTAAGTGGAGAAGAAGATATGCGCTTTTTTCCTTGAGAGGAAGAGAACTAGTTGTGGCATAAATGACAGGGTCATCTATGCCAACCATCCCTAGAAGATCTGGTGAAGTGTGATGTAGCTAGAGACCTCCCTAAACTATCACATTATTGTACACATACATTATATGCTTGTCAATAAGGAAAGATCATTAGAAAGATGTAAAAAGAAAAGTAAAAGAAGTCAACAAGAGTTCTTGAATTGGTGCATGCTGATGTTTGTGGACCTATCTCACCAAGAGCCATCGAAATGAAGAGGTATTTTTTTATTTTCATTAATGAATATAGAAAAATGGCATGGGTGTTTTTAATTTATCATAAGTTTGATGTATTTAGTTTCATAATACAGTATCATAGGGAATTTGAAAAGTTGTTTGGACAGAAAATTCTGAAGTTTTGTACTGAAAATGGTAAAAAATTCACAAAAAGTCAGGTGAAAGATTATCTTGAGAAACATGGGATAAGGAAACAAGTTTCTTCAGTGAGAAATCCTCTAAAAATTGGATTGGTCAAAAGGAGAAATCTGATCATCAACAACATGGCTGGAATAATGCTTGTTGAAAAAGACCTTCTAGATAAATTTTGGAAGGAAGTAGTATTGAAGTCCATCTATATTTCTAATAGGGATCTGTTGTGTCCGAAGAAAGAAAAGACTCCGTATGAGATATGGTATGGAAATAATCCAATAATTAAATACTTTTAAATCTTTGGAAGTAAGTGCTTTATTATGAACAAAGAAAAACATAGGAAATTTGAGTCACATAGAGATGAAGGGATATTCCTCAGCTATTTAGAAAAAAGAAAAGCATATAAATGATTTAATAAGAGTATAGGAAAAGTAGTTGAGAGAAATGACGTCACTGTAATGAAGAATGAATAAAATAATCAATAGTATAGTGAAAAATTCCCTGATGAAAGTGATGAGGAGGAAAGAAATGCAGGGGGAGTAGTAGTGGAAGATGTTGATTCAGAAGAAGATACTGATGATCAATAAGAAGACATCAAGTCTGTATCTGCAAAGAAGCTAAATAATCGAGCTGAAATTGGCAGTAAAAATATCATTGGTGATCATACAACACATGTTCAAATTAGATGAATGAATTCATTATAGTATGAATCTTTCTTATCTCAAGTAGAGCCAAAATGTTTTTCCGATGAAGCTGAAGATGAAAACTGGGTCCAAGCCATGAATGAAGAGCTAGACCAAATTGATAAAAATTAGATGTGGGAGATTGTTTTGAGGCCAACAGATAATAATTTCATCAGGACTAAATGGGTCTTTCACAACAAGATGAATGAAGATGGTATAGTGATTCAAAACAAAGCATGATTAGTGTACAAAGGTTACTCCTAGATAGAGGGGATCAATGTCGATGGAACATTTTCACCTATTGCAAGGCGGGAGAAAATCAGATTATTCTTGGCCATTGTAGTGAAATGGAAGTTCAAAGCATTCCAGATGGAAGTCAAATATGAATTTTTGAACAGGGTTCTAGAAGAAGAAGTTTATTTTGAGCTTCTAGATGGTTTTCTCATTCATGAATATGATAACAAGGTTTTTTAGTTGAAGAAAGTACTATATGGGATGAAATAAGCACCAAGAACATGGTATTCGAGGCTTGATCATTTTTTGAAGAATATCGGTTTCCAGTGTGGTGGAGTTGATTACAATTTATATGTGAACAATGATAGTATTCAATGGATGATGTAGCTATTATATGTTGATGACATAATCTTCGGTGGATCAGATGAAGCGTAGTGCAGACAATTTTATGAATTCATGAAAAATGTTTTTGAAATGTCGATGATTGGTGAGATGAATTTTTTCCTTGGTTTATAGGTGACACAAGGAAGGAATGAAACATTAATTTATCAATATAAATATTCCAAGGAGGTTTTGAGAAGGTTTTGAATGTAAAATTCCAAGGATATGAAGACTTCGGTGGCTACCCGTATGAAATTTTCATGGGATGATGAAGGCAAGACAATTAATATCATAAAGTACATGAAAATAATTGGAAGACTATTTTACTTGACAACGAAAAGGCCTAATATTGTATTTTCCACATGCCAAGAAGCGTGGTATCAAATTAATCCCAAAGAAATCCACATGATTGTAGTAAAAAGAATAATTCAGTATATCAAGGGCACTGTGGATTTCGGTCTGATGTATAATGAAAAATCTTAGCAAGAGTTATTGGTATATACAGATGACGATTAGGCCAAATCAAAAGATGATAGGAAGTCAACATCAGGAGGTGATTTATATCTTGGTGGAGTGTGTATTGGTTGGATGATCAAGAAACAAGATTACATTTCATTGAGTACTGTAGAAGCTGAGTATATTGCATCCACTAAAGCATGCACATAGTTATTGTGGATTAAGAAGAAGCTTGATGATATGGGAGTTAAAGTGAAGTATCCAATGGAAATATAGTGTGATAATTCTAGTGATATCAATCTTAGAAAAAATATAATCCATCAATCAAGGACAAATTACATTGATATCAAATATCATTTTATCAAGGAGAAGGTGGAGCAAGGGCTAGTGAAGTTGGTGTATGTGACTACAGAGATTTATGTTGCAGATATTCTGACAAAGGCCTTACCTAAAGAATATTTTGAGAGGCATCGACTAGATATGGGAGTCCAGTCAACTCCATGCACTTGAAAAAGTGTATATGTGGATCCCCCTCTCCCCGAGGTATGGTATGTTTTTCCCTTTTGTGCTGATCTGTGTTCCTTACTCTGTTTCATACCACAAAGGAGTGACCTTTGGGTTTGTTAACAAAGGAGGATAAAGTGTGACTATTCAAGGGGGAGAAAATGTCTCTGTCGAGACATAGGGAGAAGATAGTAGGTGAAACAATGAGATAGGGGGAGCAATATGATGAGAATTATTTGATGTTTGAAGTGATTAGCTAGAGCTTAGTTTGGACAACACAAGAACTCAAGATGTGAAGGTGGAGGAGTTTTAAATATTATGATGCTAGAAGTGATCGAACAAAGTAGATATACCATGAAAACTAAGGTTTGTGATAAAATAAGTTTTTTTGGTATCAGTTTGGTGTTAAGAATTGGTGTCAGAAATAAAGTGATTCATTGATGAACTTTTCATTTACTCTTGTTTCTCACACTGAGCATTGCTCATGTGGGATTAAAGTATATGTTGAGTGAATCCTTGATCGCTATCTAAATTACATGAAGATAATGGTGGAATAATATGAATGGAGCTATAAATAAATATAATTTTATGAAAGAGTTTTCAACAAAACCAAAGGGGGATATTGTTGGAAAAAAATACCTCAAGAAAGCATTGAAGGATTTTTGGGTTAATTGTGTTTGTTGAAAAAGTGGGTTTGTTTGTTGACAAAGAAGTTTTCCATGGTGATTTGTCGAGTGCCAGAGATATTTTTGACAACCTATGTTGAAAAATAACCATGAAAATGTAATGGATGATCAGGAGGTGGTACAAAAAGAATTGAAACAAGGTGGTGCCATTTTCCATTGTTTTCCAATTTTTTGGGACTCAAAATCGGATAATGGAAAAACATGTTTTTGTTAAAGGAAGTTGCAAAAAATATTGAAGGTGGTTTGGGAACTTGTGTACAAGGCATGTTTCAGGATCAGGACTTCAAAATATGGCAAAGGCATGAATTGCATGAAAGATTTGGAGTTGCACGAAAGATGAGGTTTCATGAAAGAAACTTGCGCTTTCAATGTGACGTCAAATGGGGATTTGTGCACTCGAGGAGGATCTTGTGCGACATGTAAAATCTTCCGAGAAGGGGTTGGATATGCCTATAAATAAGAGGTGACCCCCATCATTCAATGTAGCTAAACACTTAGAGAGAATATGATATCTGGATCGTGTAATAATTTTAAGTAAAGGGAGTTGTGTGAAAGATTTTGAGTTGCGTGCAAACTAAGAAAGTTTCATGTAAGATTTGAGTTGTGCATAAGATTGAAGTTGCGTGAAAGGGGTGTTTCATGAAAAAAGTTGAATATTGCACACAATGAATTAATGTTGCACGCAAGACGTAGTAAAGATTTGGAGTTGTCCAATACATATGTGGTAAAGTGGTATTCATTAGTAAATGAAAGTGGGAAATCAATAGAGCATCTACATACAGTGGAGGATTAATTCATTTGTGATAATGAGGAGACCTACACGTCTATAAAATGTGAGTTGATCTTCTAGAGAATTAGTGAGAACACTTTAGTTGAGATAGTAGTGAGATTTCTGATTGTAATTAGTTGTAAACCAAGAGGGATAGTGAGTCCACTCCGAAATTTGTAAACAATAGTGTGATTTTAGCAGATTTGGTACATCAGCACATCATCGGTGTATGCTTCTTGGATATAACATAGTGAGGGTGAATCAAGTAAAATTAATGTGTCCTGTTCTTACTTTAAGATTTTTTCATAGTCTGCAATGGGAAGGAGAGAGAAGATATTTTTTTTCTAACAATGAAACAAGATTAATAGGGGAACTTATTTGAATCTATCATACCCTGATTTCCCCCCCTCTCAGGGTATCTGACCCAGTATACCTAACATTTACACACTTAAAAAGCATAAAGAAAGGGTTACTTACTTGAAACCATAGGTTCTACAAACAAGGTGAAAGGTACACCATTATTATTATTATTTTTATTATTCATTCTAAACATATAGATATATTCTAGGATTTAAAGTGCTTTGAAGATGTTCTTCCATTGTTTTTATAATTCTAGACATCCCTCTAAAATTGAACACTGGTATCAAAGAAAATCTATGAATGTTTTGTCTAAATCTTGAATGGATGAAGAAAATGTGAATTTTTTTTCTAGGTTTCATGCCATAGCTGAATCCCAAACATGAATTTCAATTTTTGATGCCAATAGACCATGGAATAGTTTAATGAAAACAAGTGTTATAAGTGACAGTAAATAAAAGTTAAAATATATCATTATATAATGATGATTTATGTTGTGATTTGGGGGGGGGGGTTGTGCTGTAGTGGAGCTCCACCACAAGAACTCACCATGACATAAACCTAATCATTTTGGGATTATAAAGCACTTTTATGATATTAATCATACATAGTATAGATAATAATTTTATATATTACTTGAAATAGAATTCCAAAATGCCTATAATCATGGTATGACCATGACACAAAATGACATGGTGTCTTATAATATCCACCAAAACGATCATGGATTATGAAATTTCATAGGGACAAAATAACATGCAAAATGGTTGTGGTGTGATCTGTTTTGGAATTATGAAGTCCTATCCAAAATTTTATTACTTTTACATAGATCCGTACACCATTTTTTTATTCTTACATAGATACAACATTGTGTGAATTAATTTGACACAGTACCACATTGGGTGGGATTATTGCTACGTAAAACCCATATCGTAAAGTACAATTTCTTTACATGCTGAGTTACTATTATGTGAGCTTCCCAGTGCTGGTATCACCTTACATAGTTCAAAATAGAGACCGTACCTAAAATGAAAAATAAAATGGCTAGACTAAAATGTTATCTGAAATAGAAATTGTCTCCCTGTGGCCTCTATATAGAAGACCACACCACTGCGTAATTCGTTTTGGATTGAATTTCAAAGAAAAATCATTTTTATTAAAATTCTAAAAAAAACCTTATTCAAGGACACATAGAAAATGGAGGAGGGGCCTATAAACCATACCCAAAAATGTTTTATTAGACATGATCAAGATTTAAAGTGGATTTTCACGGATGTATACTTTTTAAAGTGTTTATAAATTATAAGATAAGATAAAAATATAAATTTATTTATATTTAATTATGAGAAGTTTATAAATGTAAATATAAAATTTTTATATTGAGGATTTATTTTAAAATTTATTTTTGTCTTTCCAACATAATTTTTGTATGATATGATCAATGGTTTTGATAAAGACTAATGTGAGGTATTCATTTTATGTATTTTGTTTGACATAAATTAAGAAATTTTTATTATTCAATAATTAAAGTGGTAATAAATTATCTCATATTATGAAATATTAGTGATTTAATATTAAAACCATGTAAATGAATATATTAAATGTTCATATCATAAAAAAGTTAATTATTCAAGTTATCCATGCTTAAATTATAGAGTGTTTATATTTATTTATAAATTATTCATAAATTGTTTATCTCATTCTTAAATATAATAATCGTGCATTTATTTATTTATTACCTGCTTTATTCATAGATATAAAGTGTTATATTATGAATTGTAATTTATTCTTTAGTTTAAAGAGTTAAACTACTTCTAAACTATCATACATGTATCAAACAAGTTGTATTCTAGGTGTGAAAATTGTTTTGATTTTCTTTTACCTTGACTTTGGATTATTATTAGATCATGAAAATAAATTAATAAGTTAATTATAGTTTATACATGTTAGGTGTTAGAATTATTATGGATTCTAAATCTCTATTGAGTAAAGTATCATTGAGTAAAGGGATTTTAGGTTAGACTTCTCATTGTCCTGGAGGCTTATGCATTGTCTAGAAAAGTGAGGGTTCATTATTTATATCTCTATACTTTCTTATTTAGGGATTGATGATTTCTTATAATTCTAAAAATTTAAATGAAAGAGATTCATTTACCTTATGCATGTGATGCATTTGGATGTGTATAACTATAGTTGGTTTTTAATTTGGGTTAGTAACACTAGCCATGAGTTGTGTAAAGGTTTACACATAAATATTATATATATATATATTAATTTATTTGAAGGAATAAGATTCCAAACTAAATCATAAGAAGAATGTATACATGTAAAGGGAATATACATGATAAGACAGTGAGATTAAATCTCCTAAAAAAATAATAGGTGTTAGATTCCTTCTAAAGTAAACACATGTCAAGACATTGACCATCCAACCGGGAAGGTTCATGCTAAAGTTAGGCACACATGGATTGTATCATGTTAGGAATGGGGGAAATGGATGAACCTAAGAGTTAGGTAACCAAATAACATCCTAATATTGGGGTTACACTTATACGGGAAACCCTTAGGAAGGATAACATAGGAATGGTGTTGGGTTTATCCATATTATGGATTAGACAAAGAGTTTTCCACTATTTAGTGAAATATAGATCTTGGCCCACTAATGTATATGATGAATTTAAAAGGGGTCCTAATTTTTATAGGAGAGAATTTAATAAACATCCTTATAAAATATATTTAAAACATGATACTCATCTGATAAAAACTATTATTGTACATATAATGACATTATCATCATCAAACTTAACTTTGAGTTCAATCATTAAAAAAGGAGAATCTTAATATAAGAAACTTCTTGGATTGGTACAAATATACAAATTTCTCTTAATATAGAACAAATTATATATGTTATAATAAATCCCTTCCCAAGTAACCTACTATTGAATTTGATCAACAAGGTGATACTAGAGGCTTATGAGAATCATAGAATGATTCACTTGATGTTTCAAAGGAATTTGATATAAAATGACACAATAAACATTTGTCTTCACTCAAATACTCAATATAATTGAGTGTGAAAATGAATTAGTGAGACTAAAGGTTTTATATAATTCTTATTTTGGTTAAGGAATTTTTTCTATTATCATTATTAAAAATTTCATAATGTTGTGAATAAATTAAAAGAATTTTTAAATTATTTTTTAAAAGTGTTGATAATAGATGAACTTGGCATGCAATTTCCAGGTTTTGGTTTTGTATCAATAGTACAACTGGTAAATGTTCAAAACATAAGATGAAAAGTTAGTTAAAAAATTAAAAAATGATTATTAAAGTAACTAGTTAGGGTCATTGAAACTTGAAGGCACTATTAGGAAGAAAGGAAAATTATTCTATGTGACAATATCATTCAGGATACCTGAAGAGTTTAATAAACTCCATGAAATGTCCATGTCAGGTATTGATGTTATAGAAATAAAATTATTTGATTTTTGAAAGATATATGCTACCAAATGCATACTTTAAAAATTTTGAGAGTATACAGAAGTTAAAAAACAAGAAAATAATTGATAAAGATTATAGTTTGTATTTAAATAATGAAGTAAAAGGTTGGTAAAACATGGTTTTGAATGCAAAAGAATATTTCATGCCCAAATGTATTTAAAAAAGGATGCATATCTCATTTATATTATATTATTAGTGATCTTTTTGTTAGAAAAGAGTTTTTATAAACAATATGGGATGATGAAATTTAATACACATGGTTTATGGTTCATCTAATCTTATAACATGCTTAAAAAAGATATGGATAAAATGAGTTTTATCAAGGATAAAAGAGTTTATCCAGGACATTTTATAAAACATGAGGAATTGAGATTCAACCACCCATCAAGGAAATATTTTAAATGATAAATAGTAATTTTTGGAACATTTCACCAAACACATAGAATACAATATTTTATATGGAAACAATAATTTATTTTTTAATATTCTCACTAAATGAAACAAATATTATTTCCTAAAATAAATTAGGTTATGAATCATAACATGATATTATGATGAGAATATAGTTTCTAAGATGGTAATGAGAGTATGTTTGGACTTAAAGAATTTCAAATTTAATAACTAAAAGATTATTCCAGTCATTATTCAAAGTGAATATCACTTAATATCCTAAAATATCTTAGGGTATATCAGTAAAGAGAAATGTAAAGAGTTACATTTATTTATCATAATGAAGTGAAAGTAACTTTATATCATAAAGGATTTTAGGATGTATTAGAAAAATATAATGTAAATAGTTACATTTGTTACTAAAATGATATCCAAGGAAAATTTTGGTGGAATTTTTCCAAGAATTATGTTGATAATGTTCTTAGAAAGAGTTCTAAGTAGACAATAGAAGTTATTAACATCTTAACATTGGATGTTTATGTTCAAGAAGTTAAATCATAGGAATATTATTCCTAAGTAACATTATTATTTAAACTATCTTACTTTTTAGATATCAATCACTAAAATAATTTAGCGGGAGGGTTATTTTAGATGGTCACATAGAGATGTGATAGAAATTACATAGAGATGTAATGATTTTAATAAAACCCTAAAATTGCAGTAAATATGAGTCTAGACCAATGGTCTATCATATGTGATATGATTATACAGGAAAATATTTTTGATTTTTTTTAATATTCTTAAAATATTTTAAGGATATAAAATGTATCATGTTATAAAAAATAAAGAATCTATATTATCATCCTTCACATTGGCTATATATATTTTATAAAGTGAAATGATAATTAACCTCTCAAAGTACAAAATTGAGTTATCGCTAACCAATGTTCATCATGAAGTATTATAGGTTGTGATGTTATGTTAAGATTACCATGAGTAGGATTTCATATATAGATAAAAATTATGGCCATGAGGCATAAACCAAGTTTTGTGCACTGGATAAACCCCCAAGTATATACCACATGGAGTGTCATACACTATGAATTTGGTATAATAGGGGTGCATGTTTCATATTGGGATTTACCCATATCTAATGTTAGCGGGATACCCACCATGAGAGAATTCATACTCTGATACCATTATTATGAAAAATTTAAGGCTTAACTAATCAGGGGTGGTGGGTATGTTTCTGAGCATGTCATTGGTTAGAGCTTAACTATGATGGGGTTTTTAATCTCATCTTATAAGTGTGAAATTTGGTCCATCAATTAGGATAAACTAAAGGGAAAATTTCTCATACCAAGATAATATATAAGATGTGATTAACTATTTTATGGGGGAATGTGATGTGCTCATTCATTAGTATGAATAACATGTGATGTATTTATCGACCTGGCCAGTTTATACTCTGAGAATCAAGAACATATGAATGGGATATATGGGATTGAAATATTATGTGTCCAATGTTTAGTTAAAGTCTTGGAAAAAGGTATCATAAAAATGTATACTTTCATATGATGAAACCAGTGGAAAAAACTATAGAGATACATGAATTTGATAGTGATCATGCCATATCCCTCTATAACTTGTGTAGAATTTATGATTTTCTATAGACTACTCTTTTCATACACTTATAGATTTGGGAATTCATAATTATTTTAAATGCTTTAGAGGCCCATGGGATCACACTTTGTGATCATGGAAATGAGGATTACATTTTTGAAACTTTGAGAGCTACCCCAAAGGTGTTTTATAGGATACTCATAATAATTTTTGGATACATATTCATAAGGTATTTCATATGATGTGATATATGATAAATTGATGATAGAATATCCAAAATGAGTTTTGGAAGTAACCAAAACAATTTTTGGATACAGTTTCATCAGTTGTTGGATATGATGTGACATAAGGTGAAAGTGTGCTAAGTTTATGAGGATTTTAGTGCAAGTAGGACCCTGATGTATATGTAAACTAAATTAATGACCATGAAATAGTGGTTTATATCATGCTCTATTCATGATTTTTGTGCACCATGACATAGTGTGAGACACTATGAAGTGGTGGTTATGTATTGGGATTATCATATAATACAATAATACTTGATCCATCTTACAAAATTTACTTCTAGATATCATTATTGGTTGATTCATTATGTAATGATGATTATAGGGATTTAAATATACAAGGATGATCATTTAAAATTTTAATAATCATTAATGGGATTGATCCATATATTTCAAGTGAGTTGAAATGTTTTTGACATTTATGAAATATACCATGACTAGGATAAACGTTTTGAGGTTCTTGGAGAACTATATAAATTGGTTTAACCCTCATGAAAGTTATATCAATTATTGTATATGATTTTACATCTATGATAAATCCTCTAGGATGAAATCATCATGCACTAATTATCTCCCACATTTAAACATGGTTACAACAGTAAATGGTATAAAGAGACATCATTCCTAAGCATTGGTAGATTCATATGATCCATTGATACCTTTAGAGGAAGAAGTATTTTGGATGATTTTTAATTATCTTGATTAAATTATTGTGTAAATATTTTATTAGATGGACCGACATGTTGAAAGGTACACTATTATTATTCTTCATTTTATTACTCACTCTAAATGTATAGATAAATTATGGCCTTTAAGGTGTTTTGGATATGTTCTTCAACTGTGTCTAGGATGTTATAAAACCCTTCAAAACCCAATAATTACCAAGTTGACTGGTTTGTACATTTTTTTCATATAAAAAAATTTGGATTATCAAATTTTTTATATTGGAATGACTGGACTTTAAAAAAGAAATTTAGGAGTGACGTGTTTTTTTTATAGCAATTTTAACTGATGATCCCCAAACCCACATTACATGATCATATTATCATGAATTCTATTACTATGGGGAATTTATTAGTATAAATTTTATTATCCCCATGAAACCAATCATTTATTATCCCCATAACCATTTTTTATTCCATAATCTATCTACTCATATGTAATAATCTAAAAATCTTATGTTGCCTTATTTATTTGAAAATGTATGGTTATGATTTGTAAGAAGGGAATGTTTTTAATAGATATGTATTGTTGGGATGTGAAAAATATTATCTTATGGTTTTTTTTATTTTTGATAATTTTTAAATTTACAAATAAAGTGATTATTTTTATCTAACAAAATCATGAGAGAGATTTGTTAAATATTTTTTTGAAAATAATTATTTTATTATTAGTAATATTTTTATTTTATTTTATGAGTATAAGTTTGAATAAATAATTTGTGAAATGAAGTATTTATATTTAGGGTGTTAGGTGTGGTTATGAGATATTTAATTAAATGTTGTAAATAAAATTTTATAAAGAGAGTGTTTAAATAAATTTTTATTAAATATGTGTCATACATGATTTTTAAGTAAAAATTTGTGGAATTCTTGATGATTTTAAATTATTATTTTAGGAAATTTAAATAACGAGATATGATTGTTTTAGTTATTTTTTTAAAATTTTATATAAGTTATATTTGATATTAAAATTTAAATAATTAAATTCATTAGAAAAAATTATAGATTAATATGAAGATCAATAATTAAATAATTAATGATCATATTTATTATTATTATTATTATTATTCATTCCAAGGTGTGGGGTAATTGGTCACATACTTCAGTGGTCTTGGGTAGGTATCAAGTTTGAGCCTCCTTGTGTGTGTGTGTATTTTCATTGTATTTCCCCTTCCCTAGTCAGATGGCCATGTATCCAACTTGGTCACTCTTTATCTCATCTCTCCCTCTCTCATACCTCTCACTCTCTCATCGTTAAGTGTTTATATTCAACTTATTATTTAAATAACTTTTCTTATGATATCATATTTTTGAAATGTTTTTGATAATACAAAAAAATCAACAAGATGAAGGGGTTTATATATATATATATATATATATTAAATTTGGGATTTTTTCTTTTATTGAATGATTTTGTCAGTTAGAGTGGATAACTCAAGAGGGGGATAAATTGAGTTACCAATAAAAATTTATATTAAAAATGGATTTAAAAACTAAATCCCCCAAATTTAAAAAACAACCTAATTAACTAAAATAGTATTATTATATAATTTTATATTTTCAAAGAGTTTCTTAAAATATTGATCACAACTCAGTTAAAGAAAATTTTTAAAACCTTTTCATATTTGGAAAATAATTTAATAATGTCAAACATTGTATATAACAAACTTATTAAAGAAAACTATAAAATTAAAATTTTTCTATATAGTTTTGAAAACTAAAATAAATTTATTTCTAAAAAAAGAAAACAAAACCATGAAAACATAGAGGAGTTAAACAAGGGGTTAGGTATCAAGACAAGACCTTATCCCCACCACTTTGAAATCACCTTTTACCAAGTAGTTTATTATAAAATAAACTAATCCCCAACTTGGATTGGGTTTTATACAACCACACATAGGGATATTTAGGATACATAGAGCATCTTCCATAGTTCTACATGAGAGAAATGAATGAAAAACTACATGCAAGATGTCCAGGCTACATAGGCTCTTATACAATTTTACATGGGAGTAAATATGAAAAGAAATGAAAGAGAGTGTCTAGAACTTTCCAGTTCAGTATAGGAACCCATGTTTTCAGAGAAATAGATTAAAAAAAATAGCTAGAATAATAAGTTAAAATAGAAAAATAAAGGAATAAAAAATGTGAATATTTGATACAACTTAGTTTAATAATCATCAATTGTTGAGGAGTCCTTGAATTCTTCTTTGAAAGGGCTCAATTGAGATTTCATAGAAGGTCTAGGTAAAAATATTATTGTAGTGTGTTCTGAATGAGTCCTTTATGTAATAGTCTGCATAAACACACGTGTGTATTCTATCTCATATATTTATCCATGAGAGGATCTACAACTTAAGGATATATTTTCTCTAAACTATCAATTGAAGGATATCCATTCTTTAATTCTTATACTAATTCTATTATTAAACACATTATCCCAACAATTAATTCTCCGAAATATAGCTTTTGAGGAATTGAAAATTATCCACTGCTTAAGTTAGACACAATCACTTGGTCTTCACTTAGGCACGTTTAATTTGGCTCATGGTTACTAGGAATAATCAGTTGGCATGAAAACTAAGCACGATTAGTTGGAACGATAGCTAGACATAGTCAATTAGCATGAAATATAGGCACAATCATTTCATCCCTTCATGCAATAAATATTTTTTTCATGTGGTAGGTTCATGAATTCATATAGTAAGTATTCTTCACATGGTAGGTTCTCTTATTTATGAAGTTGGTACTCTTATTCTCATGGTCACTTGTCTTGTTCTTGTGGTTACTTGATTTCTTCTCACAATCATTTGAATTGTTCGTGTGGTAGGTATATCTCTTCATGAAGCCACTATAATAACACATATGGTCAATACAACACTTAGAGATTTTTTTCCATCAGACGATATCTAGGTTTATTTATGCGGTATGTAATTTTCTTCATTATTTCAGTTTTAGTTTAACATATGGTAGTTTCATTACACATGCAGTCACTTGAACCTCAATGTATAGTCAGTACAAGTCTTAGAAAGAATTGGCACATGGTATGTATTTTGTTCATGCGGTCACTACCACATAGTCACTTGAATTTCATGGTCAGTAGTTTGAATTTATACTATAGGTAGGTATAGTCACTTCTAGATTTATCTATTTTTAAAAGTTTTTATTGAAAAATATTTGACTAACATAAAACATAAAATTCATTAAAAACATTATAAACATGATATGAGATCATTAAAATAAGGAGGTTATGGTCTAAAAAATAGTTTTTTATCAGAATAATTCCATAATCATTTCAGTTAGGTGACTAAAACTCTAATTTATTTTTTATATATGATTGTTACATAATTTTTTTTATAATTGGATAACATACAATAAGATTATAATTATATTTTTATAAAAATAAGAGTTTTTATCTGTATAGAATTTAACTTTTTTATTTCATGAATGATATTATTGATTTATTATGAATGGTAAATATTTATTCATTATTATTGAAATTAAACTTTGTGAGTAGAAATTAAATATCTTGAAATGATGATAAATTAATTTTGATTAAAAATAAAAACAATTATGGAAATGATTTTTAAATGTTTCCATTGCAGTTTTTCATTTTTATTTATTCTTATATTATATCATGGAGGTGTGTTTGTTTATAGTAATATATTAATAATGGTTATCTATTGAGGTTTGGATAAATTTAATTAATATGTGTCTATTATGGTATAATTTAATGATATACGTGAGAATTATAAGAGTATGAGGATATTGTGCAAGTGTATTAATTTAATCCTATCCATTATTTAAGTTATGAAAAGACAAATAGACAATTTTTCATATCTTATATCAAGATTAAATATTTAAATTAAATTATTATTTATTATTATTAGAAAATAATGATAATTGAATATGAAAATGACCAGTAACATTCATGTTAGGGTACCATTGAATTTTTATGTCTTGAAAGAAATAATTTTAGAGATATATAATGAAATCAAAGTGATGAATGGAAAAATTAGGATATAGGTTATCTAGAGTAAGTTAGAGTACCCTTATTTCACTACGCAACCAACACCTGAGGAAAATTGTTTCAATTACTACCCAACATTGTAATGACCCAAACCTTCACATGTAAGTGAACCTAGAGGAGGGTAAGGCTTCTATAGATTTTATGAGTGCGAGAATTTAAAATTTTTGGTAATAGATTTATAAGGGGATCTTTTTATATAATTATAAAGTTTTAATGGACATTTTTGGACTTGTCACAACACATGGAGAAGTATAATGGAAGGAGTTCATTATGAGCTAGAGTGTTTGGTACCCGGTGGGTAGCTGCCGACCCCACCATATTCTTAGTGTCCTTATTAGGAGTCCAATGAGGGTCACTAGATTCTCTATATCCCTATCCCTTTTTAAGGGGGTGTGTGTGTTTGGGGGGAGGGGTAAAAGGGATTCCCCCTTTTAAAATAAGATCCCTACTCAGGGATTCACTTTGTTCCTATTGATTAAGAGGAGGGTGTTGTCAATATTTCGCAAAATTCCTTTCCCTTTATTCATTTTTTACATGAGTGGTTTAGGAGGTTTTCATCACATGAATTTGAGGTTGTCTTATTCCATTTCTCCCCCTTCCCCTTACTCTTTATTTATCCTCTAATTTGGTGTAGTACAACTTGATATTTGGAGAATGATTAAACTAGAGCATGGTAAAACCATATCTCTTAATGGGGATTTCATATATGGTGCCTAGAGGAGGTTTAGTTTGGAGGCATTCTTACCATCATTATTCATTTGACTTGAGACATGTTTCTCATTGAATTTATTCAGTGTTTTTGATGAAATTATATAGAATTATTGATCAAATTGGGTTTGGTAGTTATGAATTTTAAATTTATTTGGACTGGGTTTGCATTGGAAGTGAATTTCACTCCTTTGTACATAGTTTCAACTTCAATACAATACTTGGTGAGATTTATCAGATTTTGGACAATTATGGAATTTGTTATTAAATGGTTCGAAGATTAATTTAGTGGTGTTTACTGATGAGATAAGTTCTCATTATCATGAATATGTTTAGCATGATCATGGATTATATAAATGGTAGTATGAATGAGGTAAGTAGCCTTTATGAATTAATCACTGATGAGTCTATTTTCATCTATTTTTTGGACACTATTCCACTTCATTTTGTGAATCAAATTGGGAATATTTTATTTGTTTTCTAATGATTTGTGGTAAAATTGTAGGCATGTATAGATTATAGTGATTTTGGTTATTTTTTTAGATTTGAGACTCATTTTATGGTGCACCAAATAGATTATATTATAATCCCAATGGGACCTAAATGTTGGAGACTAGGTGATCAAAAGAGATTTTTGAAGATTTGTACCGTAATCTAAGACCAGTGCCGTAGGAATTACTAAAAGGACCTAGATGATATTGTAAGATCCAACCTCACACTACAAAATAGGATATAATAATAAGGAAAATATTACATATACCCTAAACATACTCCAAGGATATTTCTCACACCATAGTCATCCACCTCACACCGTAAAATTGGTTAGACATTGAAAAAATTGGCCAATTACAAGATAAACATCAACAAAATGATAATACACATAACTAACCAAAGGAGACCAACCATGCCCAATGGGAAGGCTGAATTGGCATGATACAGATCATGATAAGAACCCACATAGGTTGACATGGTGCATGGGTCATATGGTGGATAATCTCATCCATGTGGGGAAACACAAATGACTCCAGGAGTCCACCAGATCTAGCTGTATTTTAATGAGTGATTTATGGGAAAAACATGATAATATAGGAGAGGGATTCTGAATAAAAGTTTTATGAGGGAAAATAGGATTTGGTACTATGCTGTAGAGTAGGGTCCCATACTGTAGAATATTAACATTTTCACTTGGATACCCTCTAAGGAAGGACCTACACCACAACTATCATTTTTAATTTTATAATCATCAAGGTGGTTTTATACTTCACCATAATATCGAATGATTCCCTATGGTATAAATTTTTCATTGTAACCATTTGACTATGTTTAATAGGGAATACTATGACAAGGATTTTATTTTTATGAGCACGAGGCCGCAATGCCACAACCCATTTAAGGTGACTTCAATACTACTCAAAACTCAACTGAGATTTTAGGAAGATATATTCCCTAGATCTTGGAGGTTTGTAATTTTAATTATGAAACATGTCACCACACCAAAGGATAAGTTGCTTCACCATAGCAATGACCGAACCCTTTTTTGAAATTATAAATTTATTATAATCTACATCACAATAATTATAGATATTCCATGAGATACTCTAATATATCTAAAATAATTTAATGTTGAATTTGAGGGGGATATATATTTTTAGACCTAAAAGATGGGAGTTGAGGGAAATTTTAAGGCAAGGAAGAATAAAACCTAGGGGAAGATGAACACACTTGTTTTTATGCTCGAAAATTATAATTTCTTATAGATTGGATCCAAAATCTAATATTGGTAGTGAAAGTTATTTAATTATTTTATTTACCTGTTTATCCACTCGCTTCTCATCATTAATCCTTCATCCCAAATATTTTTTATTTATATCATGAGAACTGATCAAGTTTCCATGAGAAAGCAGTCACCTTAGGGACGGTGGACCAAGAGCAGGAGGACCTATTCTTGGTAAAGAATGAATAATTTAATGGTGAATCACATGGGTAAAACTAATAACCTATTATACTTATCCTTTATCATATCCCATAACCATCTAAAAAAATTATGATGATTAAGGGAGGAAACCAAAATTGGTAAGTGGAGTGGGAGAGTGAGATCTGCTCTTACTCTACCTCTTGCATTGTGATTGATGTTGGAACCTAGAGAACCCTAATAGGGGAGGGGTGAATTAGGGTTTCAAAATCTTCTTTCAAAACAAAAGATATTGTTCCTACATTGATAAGAACTTGTTGAACCTATCTGAAGGAATCATATAGTAATTAAACATTCACATGCAGAGAGACATCACAACAATTTTACTTTGTTCACCATTAAGGGATAGTTTAAGGAGAATATGCTGATAATGTTTTGGTCCTACCAAAATCCACTAATCTTCACTAGTTTTGGAATAAAGAAGTTTATACACAATCACTCTATGTTAAGAAAACTTAATTTATAAGATTTTAGGGATATCACACTACCACCCTCAGAAAACTTCCGTCGACTCCCCGTAGATCAATGCTTTGGGTGAAGTATTACACAGTTTAACGACTTAAAGGTCACTTAAGTATATTAGAATTTAACTATTTTTCTCTGATTAGCATAAGACTCTTGTAATGGCCCGGACCTCTCCGACCCATTCCTTTGTCGAAAAGAGGGTCATGAACTGTTCTGGAGGGTAGAATGGACTTTTCCCACACATTTAAGATTTTTGTAACTACACGCTGTGTAGTGTGAGTACACGCCATGTACCACCTTGCCGGGTATATCCCATGTTGAAGCCGTGTATTTTCCACGTGAAATAAGTGAGTACACACTGTGTAGCTCATACTACACGCCGTGTAGTACCTCCCCGCGTACGCGTTACCCTCAAATTGTGTGTTGACCAGTCAATGGCCGTGTGCCGTGTTGAGGCTGTGTCCTTGCTGCGTGAAATAAATGAGTACACGCCGTGTAGCCCATACTACACACCATGTAGTTTCTTCCCGTGTACGCGTTACCATCAAACCGTGTGTTGACCAGTCAACGACCGTGTGCCACGTTGAATGCCATGTTGGAAGCTGCGTGGAGACCATGTGAAATGGCTGAGTACACGCCGTGTACTAGAAATTACACGCCGTGTACTTTAGTTTTTCTCACCTATAAAAAGAGGGGGCCTCTCCTCCTTTTCAAATCACTCCTCTCCTCCCCTCTCCTTTGATCAGAGCTCTCCCGAGAGACTCCAAAGTTCCTTTACTCCAAGCACTGATTTACGATCCATCAACAGCCACGAGATCGTAATGACGAGGCGGAACTTCTGATCTTGGATCTGTTGTTTTCCCTTCGGCATTTCCTTCCCAGATTCCACCCGAGGAGGTTTTTCCGGGTTTAACAGAAGCAACGGACGCCGACATACATCTTCTAAAGCTGATCCGGGGGAGCGTTGTGATCAGAACCTATTGAGGTAGGGATCTTACCTTCGTCTCTCTCTTTTTGTGCATCATGCGGGGTGGGTATCCTATTGTTTCCATGAGATATAGTTGAACCAATAAATAAATATAATAACTGGCTTAAAGAACGGGGATGGGGAAGTTATTATGTTTAACTTTATTTATCCTGTTGTTATGTTGAGAATTTAATAGGCTTATGCCTACTGAAAATCACGGTCGTTGGGGGCCTTTTCTTGCGCAATTAAATGTTTCCCTATCTTTCTAGACCGTTTTGTGGATGGAAACCTTGTGGAATATGGAAATTGGTTAATCACTTAAATTTGGATGATTAAATGAATATCCAGAACCCTTGTGTGATCACCCCGTTTGAACAAAATGGAATAATGAACATGTGGGTGTTGGTTTGGTTACATGGTGTGTGAGAAGGGGGGGGGGAGGGTGAATCCTGAGTTGTTACGAATAGGATGGGCAGCGGGGCTGCGGTAAATGATATTAAAGGGGCGATGATGTGGCACGAGCCTTGTTTTGTGATACAGTGGTGTAGATGTGGTTATAGTAGCAGCAGGGCTGTAGTAATGGGTTGTGTTGTTAAAAGAAAGTGGAAAGTTAATAAATGAATTGTGGGGAAAGATAATGAACATGGGAACAATCAATGGGGTTTGATTGATGATAAAAGGTTGGGCTGTGTTGCTTGTGTTTTATCTAACTTGATTTGTGGTTGGCAGGGATTTTGTTCTACAAAATGCTTGATCTAGTTTGATAGTTTCCCAGTAGTTAAGGAACTAATAAACTATTACTGATGAAACTTAAAAACCTAAATGGGGTTGGGGTTGTTTGTTGTATGCATGCTTCATTGTAGCAGTGCCGAGGCACTTTCTTAGTTTATCTATTTAGAATCCATAGGTTGGGATGTGTGTTTGGTATACATATATATATCTGTATCTTTGTGTTTTGTCACACCCCACCCATGTTGAGCACTTAGTGCCGAACACTCCCATTTCATGGGAGAGGGTGTTTTCCCCTTAGTTACTAGCTCCTTCCTGCTCCTTCTTCCATAGGATCTGATGGCTTGAGGCGACCTTACACCCAAGACTCTTTGGGTAGGTTTCGATTGGGGTGGTATTATCCCAAGACTCTTCGGGCAGGTTTACTATTCCCAAGAATCTTTGGGATGAGGCCCAGGTGTGTTCGGGAGGGGATGTGATTGTGGTTGTGAGGCCCAAGTGTGTGCGGGCGGGATACGTGGTTGTGAGGCCCAGTTGTGTGCGGGTGGGAAGAGTGTGGTAGCGTCAGGACGTTCATCGTTAGGAAGAGCAGCTAACTAGTGGGAAATGGTGCGGGGTACCCAATAATTGTTCTTATATACTACTACCTGTTGTTTTGTGTTTTTGGTGAGCGTGGCTGGTGAGGTTGGGTGGATAGAATTCCTTGCAAGGTTTTGGTTTCTTCTGTTGTTCTCACAGGACATTATGATGTCTACCCACCTATGCACGAGAGCTTTAGGTTTCCCTACTGAGTATACTTGTATGCACACCCTAAGTTTACTTTCAGGTTTCTAGGAGGACTACCAGGACTGTGTGGGACCCTACTAGTCGGGACATTTGGAGTTGTTGCAGTTGATGTACTCTTGTTTCTTTTGGTATTTTACTTTTGAGATTTCTTGTACTTGTACCTTGGTTAAAAATTGTTTAAACATGCATGTGGGATTGGTTTGGGTTTATTTTCTCTTACTTGTTCCTTTTTCTTTTGGTGTCTGACTCATCCTATTTCCTGATCTTAAATAATAAAAGGGTAATGCCTCCCATATTTGTGAAAACTCATACCCTTGGTGCTTGTCGCCACCCCGGGGCCTACTGGAGGTGGGACTTGGGGGTCATTATCTCTCTTTCACCATTTCCAGCTCAGGAGGGGCATCTTTGATGAAAGGGGGTCATGAAAGAATGGTATCAGAGCTGATGGTTGAGAGATAGGATGAAGTATGGAGTTAGGCACGGTGAGGATTGCATGGGATGGTAGGGAGACAGTGTTGGCCGATCTTGGTGTGTGACATAGGCCAGGGAAGACCAACTAGGACATGAGATTTTAGGCCCCCCCGTGATCCGATGCAAGGACTATAAGGCTACCGAACAACCAAGTGAGACTAAATTGATTGCAGGGTAGAAACCCTAGGGAAAGTACATGCATCATCATGGTTGTGTTTTACTTGATTTGGATGTTTTTTGAAAGAAATAAAGTGATAAAATGAAACCTTGAGAAATTTCCTTGCTACTTGGGCTTAGGAGATCTTTGTTTACTGTACAGCTATGGCACCTGGACGTGGTCCCCAGGTGGCTCAGACAGACGAGGCCCAGCAGATTCAGGCAGTCGATCAGTTGAGGATTGACCGAGAGCAGGAATATAGCCAGTGGTAGAAGACTCTCTGTTCCTTCAAACGACAAACCCTCAAGAAGTTCGAGGGTAGTATTTCAGATATGGAGATAGAGGGGTTGGTTGAGGAGCTAGGGATCACTTTTACTTTGATCCGTGATCCGAGGGAGTACTGGGTTCCCCTAGCAGTCAGTCAGCTGAGAGGTGTGGCATGCCAGTGGTGGACGCTCTACCTCGGGGAGAGGACAGAGGCAGAGGTTCCGTGGGATGACTTTGAGAAGGAGTTCCGAGAGGAATTCCTTTCTTCCATGATCAAGGTGGAGAAGCGGCAGGAGTTACTCTCCCTCCAGCAGGGGAGTATGTCAGTACAAGAGTTGGGGATCAAGTTCAAGGATCTCCTACGCTTTGCTCCAGATCTCTTTTCGGATGAGGAGTCTCAGGTGAGACATTTGGAGGAGGCGATTCTTCCTTCGCTCCAGTATGCTGTCACCCCCTTTACCCTTCCGACGTACTTGGCTATACAGAAGAAGGTAGAGGTTGTAGAGAGGATGCACTCACAGGAAGGTGCACCACAAGAGGGGATCCAATCGGGTTTTTCGAAAGGGAAGGCAGTCAGCAGTAGGTCTCCTGCGATGGGACCTTCCAGATTCAGGCCAGTGGGGAGAAGGCCCCAGCAGTTTCAGTTTAGATCCTTGGGTCCTCGTCCCTTTTTCATGAGCCCAGGACCGAAGTGTTTCTCTTGTGGAGGTTTCGGGCACATCCAGAGTCGGTTCCCAACCCGAGCTCAGTACGGTGGAGGTGGGCAGGTTCAGCGCCCACCTCAGCAGCACCAGTTGCTGGAGAGGCCCTTCCAACAGCAGCAGGACCCTGCTCCTATGTGGGCAGACTTTGCAGGAGGAGGCTGACCTCAGGGTGCTCCTCAGGGACCTCGACCAGGGTGTGTTCAGGGAGGTGGTCGACATTAGAGAGGCAGAGGAGCTAGGCGTGGACAGTTGCACGCAGCTCCAGCAGGACCAGAGGTGGTGCGAGGTACGATTTGTTTGTTCAGAACTGTCATTTCTGCTTTGTTTGATTTGAGAGCTTCCCACTCCTTTCTTTCACCCGTTCTAGCCCATGCTTTGGGTCTAGACGTAGAGTGACTTTCCGTACCCCTGGTGCTGAGTACACCAGTTGGAGGTCTGACCAGCATATCTTGTGTTTTCCAGGGATGTGGGCTAACGCTAGGACCACATAGATCTAGTGGGGATCTTCTTTTGCTACAGATACAGCCCTACGATGTCATCCTAGGCATCGACTGGCTATTTTATGTTAATTCCATTATTGACTGCTTCCGAATAAGAGTCGTGTTCTCCGACGTGGATGGGCAGCGTGTAGCTTTTGTTGGCGAGAGGAGCTATCAGGTGGGAAGACAGCATGTGAAGCCTCTCCTTTCCTTGCTAGGTGGGGTATCAGCTGATACAGAGATGGTGGATGTTCCAGAGGTTTTTGGGGAGTTCCTCGATGTTTTTCTAGAGGATGTAGTGAATCTACCCCCCGACGTGACGTTGAGTTCGGGATAGACTTACAGTTTGGTTCCCGTTCGATTTCGATGGCCCCTTATTGGATGGCACCTTCGGAGTTGCGGGAGTTATGGATTCAGATTGACGATCTGATGGAGAAGGGTTTTGTTCAACCTAGCATGTCACCATGGGGTGCTCCAATTTTGTTCGTGAAGAAGGCAGATGGTGGTCTCAGGCTATGAATAGACTACTGGAGGTTGAATAAGGTAATGACCAAGAACCGTTACCCCCTTCCAAGGACAGATGATCTCTTCGACCAGCTGAGGGGAGCATGTTGGTTTTCTAAGATTGATCTGTGATCTGGATACCATCAGCTGAGGGTAAAGGACAATGACATCTTGAAGACAGCTTCCCGGTGCAGGTATGGGAACTTCGAGTTTGTAGTGATGCCGTTTAGAGTTATGAATGCACCAGTTGTGTTCATGGGACTTATGAAATTTGTCTTCCGAGAGTTTCTAGACCGGTTCGTCGTTGTGTTTATCGATGACATCCCGATCTACTCAAGATTAGAGGAGGAGCACGTTGAGCATCTCAGGGTAGTCTTGGAAGTCCTTTGACACCACCAGCTTTATGGGAAATTGTCAAAGTGTAAGTTCTTGATGCAAGAAGTACACTTCCTTTGGTACATGGTGTATAATCATGGAGTGTTAGTGGACCCGTCGAAGGTGGAGGCAGTTGTTTCTTGGGCGGCACCCAAGAGCGTGGAAGAAGTTCGTAGTTTTCTGGGGTTGGAAGGCTATTATAGGAGGTTCGTTTAGTACTTCTCTTGAGTTGCTGCTCCATTGACAGCTTTGACTATGAAGAACCAGGTCTTCTTATGGAGCGAGAAGTGCCAGGAAGCTTTTGACTACCTGAAGGAGAAGTTGGTCAGTGCTCCAGTACTCTGGTTGCCATAGGAAGGGTTGTTGTATGAGGTGTTTTGTGATTCTTCTGGCCTTGGTTTGGGGTGCGTACTGATACAGAAGAAGGGTGTGATCTGTTATGGTTCTAGGCAGTTGCGCCCTCACGAGTGTAACTATGCCACCCACGACCTAGAGATTGCATCAGTGGTGTTCACACTGAAGTTGTGGAGACATTATCTCTTTGGGGAGCGCTTTGTGGTCTTCTCATATCACAAGAGCTTACGTTATATCTTCTCCCAGCGTGACCTGAACTTACGGCAGTGGAGATGGGTCGAGTTTCTCCAAGACTATGACTTCAAGATCTCTTACACTGAAGCTAATGGCAACGTTGTGGCTAATGCCCTGAGCTGGAAGTCACATAAGGAAGTGGTTCGGGAATCCACTGATGCTTGGAAAGCGATGGGAGAGTTGGCTGCCTTGCACTTGGATGCAAGGGTAGAGGGTGTTAGAGGATGTTTGTTTCAGATGACAGTGTAGTCCTCCTTGTTGTAGCAGGTGGAAGAGTCTCAGTGGGGAGACTCTGAGGTGGAAGTAATGTGGGATCGTATCAATCAGGGGAACACTCTAGAAGGATCACTAGTAGAAAAATGGTTTTTAACGTCGGTTTTTAACCAACTTCGAAGCCGCCGACGTAAAAAATATGAATTTTTACGTCGGTTTTTGTAAACCGACTCGAAAAATGAATAACATTTGTTTTTTGGAATCGGTTTTGTAAAAAACCGATTCCAAAAAAACTAATTCATATTATTTTTGGCGTCGGTTTTCATAAAAACCGACGCGAAAAATAAAAAAAAAATGTTTTGGCGTCTGTTTTTAAAAAAAACCGACGCCATAAATGAAAAAAAAAATATTTTTGCCGTCGGGTTTTATAAAAACCGATGCTAAAAAGCAATTTTTTTTCTATGTTTTAGATCATTTCCTAATATTTTATTTGACAGGTTGTGGACCTAAAACGGAGTTACGGTTCAAAAGTTATCGCCGTTAGAAGTTGAACCTATCAAAGTTTTGATTGATACAAATCGTTTCAAAGAAAACATGATAAACATAAATTAAAATCATATACACCAAATGAAATAAAATAATCATAATACATCAAACATATTTCAATGGTTTTAGGGGCTTCCATAGAAATGATATGTTCTTTATCATCATATAACTTGTATTTAGAAATGAGAATGAATCATCATTATAAGAAATCTAATCGAGTTGTTTAGAAATGAAGGATAATAATAATAAAGAAAACAAATGAATAGAATATGTACCGTGTTAAAATTAACTATTGAAGTCGCATTAAAATATTGATTGAATCGAAGATGTTGAAAATGATGAAAGAAGGAGAAACTGGATATATATAGTAAACAAAAATATTTTCAATTGCATTGTACGAAAATGTAGGCGGGATTTTAAAAAGTTAAACGCGCGTTGTGAAAAAAATTGAAATTCTGATCCCGCGTTACTCTTTGGCGTCGGTTTTGTTTGAAACCGATGCAAAATAGTATTTACATTGGTCTTTTGGCATCGGTTTTTTAGAAAACCGATTCCAAAAATGTCAATCGATATCCTTTTTGGTGTCGGTTTTTTAATAAACCGACGCTAAAAAGTTAAAAAAAATACATTTTTCGCGTCAGTTTTTTTACGAACCGACGCCAAAAAGTAAAAAAAAAATCTTTGGCATCGGTTTTTTAACAAACCGATGCTAAACATTTAAAAAAAAACTTTTTGCGTCAGTTTTTTTAAAAACCGACGCTAAAAACAAAAAATAATTTTTTTGGCGTCGGTTTAAAAAAAAACCGACGCGAAAAGATAAAATATATTTTTGGCGTCGGTTTTTATGAAAAACAACGAAAAAAAATTAAAAAAAAAATTACAGTGTTTTATATATTTCTCTAATCTTTTATTTGACTGGTCGTGGAGCAAAAACGGAGTTACGGATTAAAAGTTATGGATGTCAGAAGTTGACCTTCTCTAAAAGAAGTCTTAAAGAAGTTCAACTTTCAAAGGCCATAACTTTTAATCCGTAACTCTGTTTTAGCTCCACAACCAGTCAAATCAAAGATTAATAAATTATCTAAAATACTGTAAATTTGTTTTTTAAATTTTTTGGCGTCTGTTTTCATAAAAACTGACGCCAAAAAAATTATTTTTTGTTTTTGGCATCGGTTTTTAGAAAAACCGACGCAAAAAGTAGTTTCTTTAAATGTTTAGCGTCGGTTTATTAAAAAACTGATGCCAAAGATTTTTGTTTAAACTTTTATGGCATCGGTTTTCATAAAAACCGATGACAAAATATATTTTTTTTAGTTTTTTGCGTCGGTTTTTTTAAGAACCGACGCCAATTTTTTTTCCCTTTTTGGCATCGGTTTTTAAAAAAACCGAAGCCAAAAATTCACCGCAAAAAATATTTACGTCGGTTTATAAGAAACCGACGTCAAACTGGTGACGTTAAAAATCATTTTTCTACTAGTGGATGGTCAGAGGACAGCCGACATTGGATGCTCTTTCATGGAAGGTTGTTTGTTCTAGAGGCGATGCGTGAGGGAGTTCTCACTGATTTCCATAGCTCAGCCTTGGCGGTACATCCGGGAGTTTAAAAAATGTACCGAGGCCTGAGGGAACAGTTTTGGTGGCCCGGGGTGAAACGAGCAGTGGAAGAGTTTGTGGCTAAGTGCCTAGTGTGTCAGCAAGTAAAATATGAACACCATGTTACTAGTGGTTTGTTGCATCCTTTAGATTTCCCCGAGTGGAAATGGGATGATATCTCAATGGACTTCGTCACGGGACTACCCAGAACTCAGGGTGGTTATGATGCTATCTGGGTAGTGGTGGATCGACTGAAGAAATCAGCTCACTTCTTAGCAATTAAGGATTCGGGTCCGGTGAGTACCTTAGCACAGAGGTACATAGACGAGGTGGTGCGGCTGCATGGAGTTCCAAAGACTATCATATCAGATCGAGATAATCGATTTACCTCATGAGTCTGGAGGGGGTTACAACATGATTTTGGCACCCAGCTACGCCTTAGTACTACTTTCCACCCCCAGACCGATGGGCAGACCAAGCGGACTATCCAGATGTTGGAGGACATGCTGCGGGCATACAATCTGGATTTCAAAGGATCATGGGTGCGGAACTTGCCTTTATTAGAGTTTTCCTACTACAACAGCTTCCACTCTACTATTGGCATGGCACCGTTTGAGGCTTTGTATGGAAGGCCATGTCGTTCAGCCATTTTCTGGGCATAGGTTGGTGAGATAGGTGCTCTTGGGCCATAGGTAGTACAGAGCACCGTAGAGAAAGTCCAGATTGTGCGTGAGAGGATGAAAGCGACTCAGGACTGACAGAAGTCTTATGCTGATCGTCGGAGGAGGCCCTTGGAGTTCGACGTGGGAGATCATGTGTTCTTGAAGGTTTCCCCTCGACGGGGGCAACAGAGGTTTGGGAAGGGGAGTAAGCTCTCCCCTAGGTTCATTGGACTTTTCGAGGTGTTGAGGCGAGTCGGCGAGGTGGCATATCAGCTTTCCCTACCACCTTAGTTGGAGAAGGTTCATAACGTCTTCCACGTCTCCAAGCTTCGTCGGTACTTACACGATGACTCTCACGTTATCGACTGGGGAGAGTTAGATATGAAAGACGGCGCGACCTTCGAGGAACGACTTGTCAGAATCGAGGATCGTAAAGAGAAGGTGCTCCATGGACGAACCATCGCCTTGGTTCGTGTGTTGTGGAGGCATGGTAGCCTCGAGGAGAGCACTTGGGAGCAAGAGGCTCAGATGCATGCTTAGTACCCGGAGTTGTTTTGAATTGTGTTTTGCTTTGTTCTTCTGAGATTGTTTTGATGTTATGCTTTGTACCTTTGATATATGGAATGCTTGGCTTGTTGGTTGTGAGACTTATTGTTTCCTTGTTCTTTGGAAGTGTGTAATGTGTCCGGACGTGTGGGGAAAGGGAAAAATATAATCCTTAATCAAGATTCATTAATGTGTATGTGATTGAACCCGTGCGGGCGAGTCAGTGCCGCCTAAAGTGGATAATATCTCGACATGGGAGAAGGAATTTCCCCAAGCCACGTGTTCGTATAGTGTGTTGGTTGTACGGTGTTGGGGGCAGTGTAAGTTGAAAAAATCTTAATATATGGAAGTGGGAAGACCCAATTCTTAATCGAGACGCATTAATGCGGATGCGATTAAACCCGTGCAGGAGAGTCAGTGCCACCTAAAGAGGATAATATCTCAACATAGGATAAGGAATTTCTAACACATATGATTAGTGTTTTTGGTTGGGTTCCTATTATAACGAGAGCCTAAGAGGTATCTTGTTGGGTTCCTCTGGTTTGGTTTCTGAATTCTCGGGGACGAGAATGTTTTAAGAGGTATCTGATGTAATGTCCCGGTCCTCTCCGGCCCATTCCTTTGTCGAAAAAAGGGTCATGAAGTGTTCTGGAGGGTAGAATGTACTTTCCCCACACCTTTCAGAATTTTGTAACTACACGCCGTGTAGTGTGAGTACACGCCGTGTACCACCTTGCCGGGTATACCCCATGTTGAAGCCGTGTCTTTGCCGCGTGAAATAAGTGAGTACACACCGTGTAGCCCATACTACACGCCGTGTAGTTCCTCCCCCCGTACGCGTTATCCTCAAACTGTGTGTTGACCAGTCAACGGCTGTGTGCCGTGTTGAGGCCGTGTCCTTGCCGCGTGAAATAAATGAGTACACGCCGTGTAGCCCATACTACACGCTATGTAGTTCCTTCCCGCGTACGTATTACCCTCAAACCGTGTGTTGACCAGTCAACGACCATGTGCCGCATTGAATGTCGTGTTGGAATCCGCGCGGAGACCGTGTGAAATGGTCGAGTACACGCCATGTACTAGAAAGTACATGCCGTGTACTTTAGTTTTTCTCGCCTATAAAAGGAGGGGGCCTCTCCTTTTCAAATCACTCCTCTCCTCCCCTCTCCTTCGAGCAGAGCTCTCCCGAGAGACTCTAAAGCTCCTTTCCTCCATAACTTCTTCGTCCGAGCTCTGATTTATGATCCATTAGCAGTCACGAGATCATAACGATGAGGCGGAACTTCTGATCTTGGATCTGTTATTTTCCCTTTAGCGTTTCCTTCCCAGCTTCCACCCGAGGAGGTTTTGCCGGGTTTAACAGAAGCGACGGACACCGACAGACGTCTTCTAAAGCTGATCCGGGGGAGCGTTGTGATCAGAACCTGTTGAAGTAGGAATCCTACCTTCATCTCTCTATTTTTGCGCATCATGTGGGGGGAGTATCCTCTTTTTTCCGTGAGATACAGTTGAAACAATAAATAAAGATAATAACTGGATTAAAGAACGGTGATGGGGAAGTTATTATGTTTATCTTTATTTATCCTGTTGTTATGTCGAGAATTTAATAGGCTTATGCCTACTGAAAACCACGGTCGTTGGGGGCCTTTTCTTGTGCAATTAAATGTTTCCCTATCTTTCTAGACCATTTTGTGGATGGAAACCTTGTGGAATATGGAAATTGGTTAATCACATAAAGTTGGATGACTAAATGAATATCCGTAACGCTTATGTGATCACCCCGATTGAACAAAATGGAATAATGAACATGTGGGTGTTGGTTTGGTTACGTGTTGTGTGAGAAGGGGGGGGGGGGGGGGGGTGAATCCTGAGTTGTTACGAATAGAATGGGAAGAAGGGCTACGGTAAATGATATTAAAGGGGCAATGATGTGGCACGAGACTTATTTTGTGATACGGTGGTGGAGATGTGGTTATAGTAGCAGCAGGGTTGCAGTAATGGGTTGTGTTGTTAAAAGAAAGTGGAAAGTTGATAAATGAACTATAGGGAAAGATAATGAACGCAGGAACAATAAATGGGGTTTGATTGATGATAAAATGTTGGGTTGTGTTGCTTGTGTTTTATCTAACTTGATTTGTGGTTGGTAGGGATTTTGTTCTACGAAACTCTTGATCTGGTTTGATAGTTTCCTAGTAATTAAGGAACTAATAAACTATTACTGATGAAACTTAAAAACCTAAATGGGGTTGGGGTTGTTTGTTGTATGCATGCTTCGTTGTAGCGGTGCCGAGGAACTTGCTCAGTTTCTATGTTTAGAAGCCATAGGTTGGGCTGTGTGTTTGGTATACATATATATATCTGTATATTTGTGTTTTGTTTCACCCCACCCATGTTGAGCACTTAGTTCCGAACACTCCCATTTCATGGGAGAGGGTGTTTTACCCTTAGTTACTAGCTTCTTTCTTCTCCTTCTTCCATAGGTTGTGATGGCTTGAGGCGACCTTACACCCAAGAATCTTCGGGTTGGTTTTGATTGGGGTGGTATTAGCCCAAGACTCTTCGGATAGGTTTACTATTCCCAAGAATCTTTGGGATGAGTCCTAGGTGTGTTCGGGCGGGGATGTGATTGTGGTTGTGAGGCCTAGGTGTGTGCGGGCGGGATACATGGTTGTCAGGCCCAGGTGTGTGCGGGCGGGAAGAGTGTGGTAGCGTCAGGATGTTCGCCGTTAGGAAGAGCAGCTAACTAGTGGGAAATGGTGCAGGGTACCCAATACTTGTTCTTATATACTACTACATGTTGTTTTGTGTTTTTGGTGAGAGTTACTGGTGAGGTTGGGTGGATAGAATTCCTTTCTAGGTTTTGGTTTCTTCTGTTGTTATCACGGGAAATTAGGATGTCTCCCCACATGTTCACGAGTACTTTAGGTTTCCTGACTTAGTATACTTGTATGCTCACCCTATGTTTACTTTTAGGTTTCGAGGAGGACTACTAGGGCCGTGCGGGACCCTACTAGTCGGGACAGTTCAAGTTGTTGTAGTTGTTGTACTCGTTTTTATTTTGGTATTGTACTTTTGAGCTTTCTTGTACCTGTACCTTGGTTCAAAATTTTTTAAACATGCATGTGGGATTGGTTTGGGTTTATTTTCTTTTACTTGTTCCTTTTTCTTTTGGTGTCTGACTCATCCTATTTCCCGATCTTAAATAATAAAAGGGTAATTCCTCCCATATTTGTGAAAAATCATACCCTTGGTGCATGTCGCCACCCCGGGGTGTACTGGAGGCGGGACTCAGGGGTCATTATCTCCCTTTTACCATTTCCAGCTCAGGAGGGGCATCTTTGATGGAAGGGGGTCATGACAGAATGGTATCATCGATGTTCTGATTTGATGTGCTTAAGTACTCTTCACTTAAACTAGATGTTCAACATAACTATTTGTGAATCTCTTAGCCTTTGAAAAACCTAATTTATGTTTCAAATAAATAAAAACCTTATCGAACCCAAATGCTTTTACAAATATCCCAAACTTTGTGAAACTTACATCCTTCTTGGAACAAATTTACTTTGTGGACCAAATTTCCTTTGCAAAGTTCACCACCTTTGTAGAAAAAATTGGATTTCTAAAGCTCATTTTTTTGTGGAACACTAAGTAATCATGAAACTCTTAAAATTAATGAAACTCCCATAACTATAAAGCATTATAATTGATTAAGAAATAACCAGTGTTTTCATGATGCTAAATCTCACATGGAAATCTAGATTTTCAAAGCTCCCAACCTTCACAATATCATAGTGATTCAACCATTTCTACAATTGTTTTCCTGTAAAATGAAGTGGGGGTAGCTACTTATTTATAAGAAAAACCCTTTGTGAAGATCCCATGATTAAAATGATCTTTTAATGAACCTTTAAAAACATGTTCACAAAGCTCCTCTACTCGTAAATATCTAATGAAAATTAACCCATTTTCAAAGATTCTCACAGTCTCAAAGATTCACCATCAACCCATCATGCACTCATGATGCCTATCATAGTCATGAAGAACACCATATTTCCATCACATATTTAAAAAGATTCATATCATTGTGAATCTCAAATTTGTATGACACCTAGTCTTCAAAAAATCCAATAATCATGAAACTCATGTCTTTACCATATTTTAGAAGAGTTAATCCCATAAAACTACCTTTCATGAAGCTTTCTCCTTCCTCTTGATTTTGAGAGCAAAAATTTAGTAAACATAGGGAAATGATGCCACCTTCAAAACTAAATACCTATTGTATTATAAGATCACATGCCTTGAAAAATCCCTGATCAACCCAGTGTGGATTGAAAACAGACCCAAACTAGACTCTATTTCCAACTGTGAAAGGCCTTAGATCCAAAAATATACTCATTTGGGTTTATTGGAAATAAATAGATAAATTAAACAAAGAATCAACCTCAAACAAGAACCTTATATATGTGAAATAAGTCATCCATCAATCTAATTATACGTGATCAAAGATTAGTATAGAAAACAAGAGTGTAAAAGGATAATTTTAATACACCATAGACCAACAACCAATCCTAAAAACCAATAATTGTTGAATTTAACTTTTCTCCACATTTATATTTAAACTCAAAGAACCTACATTTTTACTTATAGTTCTTGGAGAAAACTCCCTCTAGATAATATATCCCCTATAAAATTTCATCACTTCCATAAACAGATTAATACAGTTAACAAAAATGGGGAGAGGGGACGAACCATAACCATCTCATGGACTGGGAGGCGGCTGGACACCAAGGTTCAATTGATGTTTCTTAAACATCAGTGTATCCAATGGATTAGTTATAATGTCAACCAATTTATCATTAGTTCCTGAATGCTCCATTTTAAACACAACTTGTTCAAATTTTTATTTTATGAAGTGATATTTGATCTCAATATGTTTGGTATGAGAGTATTAAACCAAATTCTTTTTAAGATCGATCATGATCTTGTTATCACAGTGAATAACCATTGGTTGTTTCACCTAATCACCAATATCAGTCAATTGTTCCTTCATCCATAATAGCTGAGTGAAAGCCTTGGTAGTAGAGATATACTCTACTTTATCCATACTAAGAGAGGTTATTTCTTATTTCTTTCTCAACCATACCACATATTTGTTTTCTATGAAGAAATAACAACACTTGTAGACTTTCGATCCACCATATCTCTATCCAAATAAGCATGAACAAATGATGATAATTTGTTATCTCTTCCCACTACAAAGTATAATCTAAAATTGAGTTTACCTTGAATATAACTCATGATTCTTTTAACTACTACCAAATAATCTTCCTTCAAATTAATTTGAAAGTGGGACCCTAATTATTTTTCAAAGACGATATCTGGTCATGTTACATTCAAGTATAATAAGCTTCCAATTATTTCCTATACAATATGGGATCTACAGATTTCCCATCCTCATGCCTCCCAAGTGATTTACCAACCATAATTGGAGTCAACATCAGTTTGGATTCATACATGTTGAATTTATTCATCATATCTCTTGCATATTTTTCCTAATAAATAAAAGTATAATATTTCTTTTTAACCACTGATCTTTGCTTCCAATTTTAAATTAAATCTTATTCAGATAAGCATCCAATCGATAATACCGTGCTCTGGGTTCTTACTTCAGACCATAGAGAGCCTTATGTGAGATTACATTAAAGTTTCTTCAGTAGTGGTTCCCTCTTCCGATTCTTCATCTGAATCATCTTCTTTATGTGAGACCTAATTATTTTTCTAGCCTTCCACTATCTCGTCATCTAAATCTGTCCCTTTCCCACTGATCATGATACCTCATGAGATGAGAACACATATACTTGTCTTTAAGTTCCATTCATTTTCATTTGAGTATGAAGACACTAAATGTGATATGAAACTTTTAAAGACAATCAACCTGAAACTCCTTTTCTAATGACATGATTTTTAAGTAATTTAAAAAATAATCAAGTTTAATAACAACAGAAATAATTATTCTAGAATATTTTTAATCATTTTTAATTTTTCTCCCCATCAAGGGAAACACTTCTATACATCTTCATATTGGTGGGTATCATCATGAATGGATTTAAATAAATTTTAGTACATAGAATACACCAGAATGGATCTTCAACTTGTGACTATACACATTAGAAAACTTTCTCAAATTCAACAAGGATAATCTTCTTGAAAACTTATTCTCTAGAATACCAGAAATAAGATTAATCCAATATGGTACCTTCTTTATCCATGTTTTCCCAAATAGAACATCTCCAGTTTCATAAGAAAGGACCCTCCATCATATATGTATTTGAATACCAAATTGGGGAATCATTCAAATATGGTGAATTCTTTATCTTGGATATCAAGAATTGACAGCCCTCATTTCTTCTTAGGTTCTCCCCTTGATAACTCGCTTCACCTTTAATTACCTTCACTATAAGCACAAATATAAGACACAAATAATAAAGTAATAAGGTGGATCA
Source organism: Viscum album (assembly GCA_963277665.1). Taxonomy (NCBI): domain Eukaryota; kingdom Viridiplantae; phylum Streptophyta; class Magnoliopsida; order Santalales; family Viscaceae; genus Viscum; species Viscum album. The sequence goes on along the minus strand of OY728156.1, from coordinate 1,538,651,380 downwards.
TCCTTTATTAATCAGTATGAAAAATATGTTTGAGATGATCTACTCAACCAAGTTTCTCTATTTTCTAAATCCTTCATGTTTTCACATCCAAACATATGTTTTGATTTTTTTTGTGGTAGGATGGATCTCTTCACATTATCTTCTACTTTGTGTGGATAATTTTTTTTCTTAATAGCCTTCATGGATGATACATTCTTACTACTCTCAAGGACCACTTTTTTTTCTAGTAGTAATATTAAGAAACCTTTTTCCATGTGAAAATATTTATTTCATCTGTCGCACAAGAAATTCTTTAAAATAAGAGTTTTATTTTGTTTGAAAACTCTCATGCCCTTTTTATTCTTCATGTGAAATTTTTTCTTTTCCTTTTTCACCAGCCTTAGCATATGAATCTTCAAGTTTATTCATTCTTTCCAAATATTCTGGACAAATAACTAACATGTCATTATGAACTATTGCAGTAAGTTTGGATCTTCCACATGGGTTATTCTGAGTTTCATGCCTCTTAGTAGTTATTTTGGATACACTACACTTCAAATTATTAGATTTGGAATCTAGGGTCTTATCAGCTTATTTACTTGAGATCTTCTTGGGATAATTTTTGTTCACAATATTCTCCTAATTTCTTCCCAAGGTAGATTCTTCATACTTATCTTGTTTTTGTGGTCTTATTTTCTTATCAAAATTGAATTAATGTTGAGATTATCATGCACCAACCTTGTGAACAATTCCATTTCATACATCAAAAATGATATCAATCTCCCCAAATCTATTTTCAGTATATAGATTCTTCTGGACCTGTGGATGTTTCTTCTTCTTTGGCTTGAACCCCTTGAAATAGTATTCCTTTATGATTTTTCATTTATAGTATTGTACAAACGGTCCAACAAAAAATTCCAAAATCTGTTGTAAAACCAACATTGACCAACAACACTTTATCTCCTTATATATTATTTAAAAGGTTATTGGATCTTATTCATGGATTTTTGTGCTCTTTGTGGGAAACTAACTTCCACACTTTTTTTCCTATCCACCCTAATCATTGTGGTTGGTTTCTTATATCCTTTATTCATCCATACTTGTTTAGTATTTGTATTACAACCTACACTCTTGATGATAATAGTTTTAGAATAATTAATAAGTGTTTTTATAAATGGTACATGTTTCTTATCAACTGCTTGAAATAGATCATAAAAAGATGTCATGATCATCTTATCACATGTTGGAGGTATTTAAGATTTATAATCCTCCAGTGAACATTGAGTAGTAGCAGAAAATATTTCCTTCTTTTGTGAAGTCTCAATATATGTATTCACATGATTGTTCAACTGAGCTTCCAAATCTAGACATTTCATATTGAGGATGATTTTATGATCTTCAATCATAATCATCTTTTCTTCACAATAATTATTCACTCTAACAACTTCTTCTTCACCCATCTTAAATTTATTCTAAATCAATGATTCGAGTTTCTTGATCTTCTTGGATATTTCTTCCAATTGTAAACCCTTAAAATTAGTGTTATATTTTAATTTATATTCAAGCACATGGATCTTTTCTTTAAGAGTCTTTTGGAATCCATCTTTCTATTCAACTTATTTGAGGTATTTTTAGGAACATATTTCAAGTTACCTATTTTTTTCTTCAAAGGTTCCAACCTATCTTGGGAGATTTAAAAATTCATGATTTTTTCCTTTCAAGTCCTTCTCTAAAGCATTATATTCTCCATATAGTTGGGTGATCTCTACCTGCATACATTGAAAGACTCCAAAAGAAAGGGAGGATATTTATTTATGAATATCTTGCAGAAAATTTCTTAATCTATCAATTGAAAATTCTTATGAGTTTTTAGATTGATCATCATCACCTCTTGTTATAGGATTCTTATTTCGAGGAAAACTTTCATAGGTTATAACACATACCTCACGATCACTTGAATATTTTAATTTACATGAGGTAGAAAGTTTTCCCTTATCTTTTGTAGAAACTTTAGCCACCTACTCTTTGATTTCCAAGAAAATTATATCTTTATTGTTAGAAAGTCATGGAGAACCAGATATCACCTCTTCTTTAGATAATATGGACTTCTTTGACATTATCTTATCTTTCTTTTTTCTATTTATCATGGTCTTGGTGGATATATAATTATTCTCATAGATTAATAAATATTCATCAAAACTATAATTCATTATTGTCTCAGAATAGAATATCAAATCTTCAAAAGAGAATAGATTTACTATAGATAATCCAACATAGGTGAACCTTGGCTCTAATACCACTTACAGGACCCCAAAAAACCCTAAGAGGGAAGGGGTGAATCAGAGTGTCAGATTTTTCTTTTAAAATAATATATATTATTCTCACATTGGTAAGAACTTGTTAAACCTATTTAAAGAAATCATACAGTAATTAAACTTTCACATGCATAGAGAGAATGCAACAGTTTTACTTGGTTCACCACTAAGGGCTAGTCCAAGGAGAATATGCTGACAGTGTGTTGGTCATACAAAAATCAAGTAATCATCACTAGTTTTGGAATACAGGAGTTTAGACATAGTCACTCTATTCTAAGCACACTAGATTTACAAGATTTTATGGACAGTACACTGCCTACCATGGAACACTTCCATCGACTCCCGCTAGCTCACTTATTTGGTTGAAGTATTACTCAGTTTTACGACTTGAATTTAGCTTTAGTAGATTGGAATTTAAGTATTTGTACCTGAGTAGCATGAGACTATTCTTTCATCAATGTCCTGAGCTGATTAACATGAAAATGGTATTCACTTAAACTAGATGTTCACCACTACTGTTCACGAATCTCTCATCCTTTGAGAAACCTCCTTTAAGTTTCAAAGAAATAAAAACCTTCATGAACCCACATAATTTTTAAAATCTCCCAACATTTGTGAATCTTACAACCTTCATGGATCAAACTATATTTTGAAAGCTCATTAACTTTGTGGAACAAAATACCTTCGTAAAGCTCACCACTTTTATGGAACAGACTACCTTTACAAAGATCACTGCTTTCACAGAACACTAAGTCTTCCCAAAACTTTATAACTTACAAAAAATCCCATAACTTAAAATCACTATAATTGGTTAATACTTAACAAGTATTTTCATGATACTCAAGCTTGTATATAATTCCATATTCATAAAGCTCCCAAAATTCACAAAATCAGAGAAATTCATCCATTTCTCCAATTATTTTTATGTCAAATGAAGTGGGGGTAATTGCCTATTTATAGGTACATACCTTCGTAAATATCCCATGACTCCAGCAAAATTTTTGTAAACCTACAAAAACATGTTCACGATGATCCTCTATTCACGAAGCTCTAGTGATAATTAACCCATTCATGAAGATTATCATAGAAATAAAGATTCACTTTCAACCCATCACGCACTCGTGATTCTTGCCATAGTTATGAAGAACAACATATTTCTATCACATGTTCAAGAAGCTCCATACCCTCACGAAGCTCAAAATTTCATGAAATCCAATCTTCATGAAACCTGGTCATTTTAAAACTCATGCATTTACCATATATGAGAATATTCAATCATAGAAAACCACCTTTCACGAAGATTACACCTTCCTCCCAATTTTGAGACCATTTTTTTTGCAAGCACTTGAAAATGATTCCACCTTCAATACTAAATCCATATTGTACTGTAAGATCACTTAACTTGCAATATCCTGGGTCAATCTAGTGTGTATTGATAAAGAAAAATAAACTAGAATCCATTTCTAGCTATCAAAGGACTTGGTTACAACAATTTAATTACTACACCTAGGTAAGTTATAGGTTACCTTGAGAGAGGAAACAACAAGACTAATTAGGATTAGTTCTTACTAACCAAGTAGAAATAGTGTTTCCCTAGATTCTCATAATTAGTATCCCATTATAATCATCGGGAGATCAACTCATAATTCTTAAGAGTCATTCCTTTAAAAAAATTCCACTATCTTTACCTTAAATCTATGTTTTTCCAACCCTTAATCTATAGTAATATCTTATCCATGTGTTCCTCCATGTTCAACCCTATCACTTTAGAGTAAAACCTTGGAATGTCTCTATGTTTTAACCAAAATAACAATCAATAACCTTTGGTAAGTGTAGGATCTTCACTGTTCCTTATGGTTCAACCTTAGGAATCCATTTTTATACACTACTTTTAATGGTGTCAGTGATTAAGGAATCATGCGTTTAAATTATAAAATATAGCCAACAAAACCAGGAAAACATTAATTTTTTCTTCCATTACTAGGGAATAATGAAAGAACTAAATTATAAATTCACTAGTTATTTATTATTTCACTTTTATTTTACCATTTTCTATTTTTATTTTTGTTCCTTTTAACATGCATGGGTGTTCTTGTCCTTTTAATCACAGGTCATAGGTGATTGAGTGAAGTTCCTCACACATGTTCAAGGAGTTAATCTTATAATAAACCTCTTAGATTCCAATAGAAAATTGAGCATAACATATCCCAGTACCAAAGATCCCTGATTCCAAACAATCAAATGGTCTGTACTTATCCTTCTGAGATTTCTGACCTCATTGGTGCCATACAACTTACCCAAAGGAAGAGAACACTGATGCACTACAGATTTCCATCTATAGATGGATCTTCAATAAGTATAGTGTGACCTCTTATATATAAAAATAACTTTAATTTGAAACCAATCATCCTATAGATGATTTATAATTCCATAAATTTTAGGGGGAATGAAAAATGATGATTTTCATGTCATTATCTCGAACTTTTTTTGATATTTCTAACAATTTCACAAAAAATAGAGTTTTAGATGAAACCATTAAACTATGATCCATTATTTTTTCACTAATAGGATGTGATGAGGAGTTTATAAAATCACAACATCTGAGATCCATCACTATATGGGAATATCTCTCAAGGAAGTTTTTGAAAAAATACTCCCCACAAGTGAAAATGGATAAGCTCAAGAGATACATCCAAAATTTTTCACAGCATGATGGAGAGTCTATATAAAATTATAGGAAAAATCTTGTGAAGATGATGTGATGAAGGACCCAGCACATAGCTATTCTTTGGATACAATTAAAAACTTTCAATTTTGGATAGAAAAATAATTCTCAAGATTCCATGGATTATGCTGTAGGAGGAAGATTAATGCGGAAGAATCCTATGGAATCCCAAGATATTTTCTATGATATAGTATGTAATGCCTAAAAATGGAAAAGAAATTAAGGTGTGATAAATAGAGGAGTCACTATTTACCCCCATAATCTAGGATCCTCATCTAATACACCTTAGGTGCTTTCATGTGAGATGTGTAGAAGTCCTCATCTTTTTTAGGACTGCCAAGATGGAGTAGAAGAACCCTCTATGACTGAAGAGAAATTCATTAATTATAACTAACCTTAAATGTAATACCAAAATAATTATATGTATTATTTTAGGTTGGTTCAACAAAATCAAGGTTTGAGAGAAAATTAAGGGAAATATTTTATTCAAAATCAAGTTCATCCAGGTTATCCCTAAGAACAAAAACTAGATATCGACCAACAATTTCAAGCCCCTAAACCATAGTTTCAACAATTGTTCTAGAAGACACTACAATAAGACTAACCTCATTCAAGGGGATAGTCCCTAAATACATCAAATAGAATAAACAGTTCCCTAATCAAGTGGGAATCACTATAAAAAGTATAATAATTACTTGTAAATCCACTATGGATTACTAAGGAACACTGAGATGAATCTAGGAAAACTTATCCAAAAATTGAATGAGAATTAAATTATAGTTTTTTGGAAATATCAAGGTTAAAAAAGAATAATATAAGGATATTATTTTAAGAAATATGAAATAATTTCTAAAAATAAGTGAGACTAAGGAAGAATTGTTGAGGTTGTAGTGGAACAAATAAAAAAGAAAAGAAAAGTGTAAGACAAAGAAATATGAGAAACTAAAACAATCCCCTCAAAATGAAAAATTAGAAAATTAACTAGAAGTAATACCCTATAGAACATACCTTACTTTCTCAAATTGTATTTTCCATGGAAAATTATAAGATTAGTATAATAAATTTTGGGAAATTTTCAAAAAAGCACACATTAACATACCCTTTATGGAATCCATTTCTCAAATGCCTACATATGACAAGTTCCCGATAGATTTTATCTAAAATAAGAAGAAAGTGGAGGAATCAGGCATGATATATTTAAGTGAGGTATTATCTAATTTGGTATAAAATAATCTTCCTCCTAAGCTATATAACCCATTTAGTTTTTTCGATTCTATGTAAAATTGGGCCATGCACCTTCAGGAAGGTTTTGTGTGGATTTGGAGTAAGAGTAAGTATGATCCCACTAAATTTATTCATGAGGTTGAGATTAAGTAACCCAAAAATGATATGAGTTGCACTTCAATTGGAAGAAATGTCTATGAAACATCTTAGTGGGATCCTCGAAGATGTATTAGTGATGTTAGAAAATTTATCTTCCCTACTAATTTTCTAATATTGGATACAAAATAAGGAGTAGTACCCATCATCCTTGGTTGACCATTCCTAGCCATTGGAAAAGAATTCATTGATGTAAATCATAGATGTTTGATTTTACATGTGGGTAATGAGAAACTCTAATTTTATATTTATAGAAAATAGAATCATGTAGATGAAAGAAAATATTTTCATTCAATTAATATTATAAAAGAGAGATACATTTTTTTAGAGACTATCAAAGAAGAGTTGTCTAAGGAGGGAACTGAAATTATGGAAGATATAAGTGGAATGAAAGAAGAAAAAGAGAGTCTATAGGTTTGTGAAATTTTTTCCATATAATCATAACCAAATCTTATTCCATCAGTTGTGAATCCATTGATGTTAGAGTTAAATCAACTTCCCAGTACACTCCACTATCTTTTTATTGAAGATGGCGAGGACCTACTAGTAATAATCAATGTATATCTATCCAATGAGTTGGATAAGAAGTTTATAAAAGTTTTAAAGCATCATAATAAGGCCATAGCCTAGACCATTAACTATATTGAAGGTATTATCCCTTCTGTATGCACCAAAACATTTATATTGGAGGAAGAAAAGAAGCTGACAAGACAACCTAAACGACCCCTGATCCCAACTATGAAAGAAGTGGTAAATAATGAAGTTTTGAAGCTCTTAGATGATAATATTATTAATCCAATTTCGGATAACGAATGGGTGAGTCCCTATTAGTTTGTTCCAAATAAAGTTGGGATGATGAAAATCAAGAAAGATGATGATATTATTTCCCCTCAAATGGTAACTAGAAGGAGAGTATGTGTTGACTGTTAGAAGCTAAATGAGGCAATACAAAAAGGTAACTTTACCATTTTTTTATTAACCATATTTTAGATAGGATAGTTAAAAATGAATAAAACTATTTACTTGAAGGTTATTTTGGGTATAAATAGATCCCGATGGCACTGGAAGATGAAGAAGAAACTACTTTAATGTGTCCCTATGAAACCTTCACTTAGCACCATATATCCTTTAGCATGTGTAATTCACCCTCTACCATTATGAGGTGCATGAAACATATTATTCATGGGATCGAGGAGTTACTAATTTTTTTAGATGATTTATTAGTTTATGCATGGTCATTTGATGTTTTCATAAAGAATATTGATTTGGTCCTTGCAATATTTGAGGAGACTTTCCTCATTTTGAATTAGAAAAAACGACCCTTCATGGTAACCTAAGGCATCATGCTTAGTTACCAAATTTTCAAAAATTTAATAAAAGTTGACCCAAATAAATTATGTCCATCAAGGAACTACAATAGATAATTACCATATGAGAAATTAGAATATTTTTGGGTCATTCCAGATTTTAACTCTACTTTATCAAGGATTTTTCACAAATATTATGACCATTCAATCAATTTTTAGGGAAATATGTGGAATTTATTTTTAATGAAAAGTGAAAGGATGATTTTCTAGAGTTGAATATGTGGATGATCATTTCCCCCATCATGATGCCTCTAATTTGGGAGGTACCATTTGAATTGATGTGTGATTCTAGTGATTAAATTGTTGGATCAATACTTGGATAGAAGGACTAACTATTTTAACCAATTTATTATGCCAAAAAAACTTTTATAGATTCACAAGTCAACTACACTACCACTAAGAAGTAAACTCTTGCAGTGGTATTTTATTTTGATATGATCAGACCCTACCTTGTGCTTTCTAAGTGGGTTTCATACTAACCATGCAACATTAAAGTATTTTATTACAAAGGAAGATATGAAAATCCACATGATAAGATATATTTTTTCTACTAAAATAGTTTTATATTGAGGTTCATGATAAGGGGAAGATAATGTTGCATCCAACCATCTCTCGAGTATGGTATTTCCTAATAATTATATAGAATAAGAAGTTGAGATTCAATAAGTTTTTTTAGATGAAAATATCTTTATAGTAGATAAAACATCTTGAACTTGGTTTGTGGATATTGATAAATATTTTTCCATAGGATCTATGAAACTATATTTTTCATAGTAATAAAGAAATAAGCTCTTGTCTATTGTGTGGCACTTTTTTTGGAATAATATATTGCTATTCAAGAAGTGAAATGATAGTCTGATTTGAAGTTGTATGTTAGAAAGTTAATTTTTAAGTGTACTAGAGTTTTTTCACTCCTCACTAATAGGTTGGAACCATAACTTGAAGTGAAACATATCCAAAATATTGAAATTTAGATTTTATAGCCTATATTTTATAAGGATGCAAGAGGTTTCTTGGAAACTAGTGGGAAATTATAGAAAATAAGAAATATTAGAAAGTGTGATGAAATTCCCCAATACCCTATCATTGAAATTGAGGTTTTCAATGTGTGGGGATTGAATTTAATGGGATCATTTCAAAATTTTCATGGACACAATTATATATTGGGGTGAATAGATGATGTTTCCAAATGGGTCGAAGTAGAGGTGACCGTATTCAATACATCCAAAATTTTCATCAAATTCTTGAAAAAGAGAATTTTCCCCTAGTTCACAGTGTCCGAGATTCTTATTAGTAAAAAAGGCACATATTTTGACAATAATTTTTATAGGAAGTACTGAAGAAGCACCGAGTTTTCTTTAATACCAGAACCCCATACCATCATTAGAAAAACATATAGGTTGAGCTTTAAAATAGAGTTAAAGTAGATTCTTGATAAGATTGTGAGTTCCAATAATAAATTTTGGCCAATCAAACTCTATTGTACTCTTTGTGCCTATCAAACAACCTTCAAAACAAAATTGGGGATATATCCTTTCTAGTTGGTGTATGGGAAACCATTTCACATTCTCGTGAAACTTTCTCTTCGATCATTGTGTGATCAATGTGGTAAATTGGGATGAAAATGGTGTTGGGAGAAAGATGATGATAGATCTTATTGAGATAGAGGCAATCCAAAGGGATTCTTATGCCAGTGCTTAAATATATAAAGAAAATATAATAAAATGACATGATAAGATCATACAACAGAAGAAATTTTAACTAGGTGAGAAATTTATATTGTTTAATTCAAGACTGAATTATTTTATAGGAAATTTGAGGTCATGAAGGTCTAGACCATTTTTCAACATCCATGTGTTTCCTCATGGAGTTATGGAGATCCATAAAAATGAAGAACCACCATTAAATATCAATAGACATAGTCTTAATATATATATCAATCATTCTCATGTGGGAAGAATCATCACCTTGAATTTAAATTTATAAACAAAACAAAAGTTATGTTGATCTTTTAAATGTAAATAAAGCATTTACTTGGAGGCAACCTCTGTATGTTTTATTTTAGTTTTCATTACCTACCTTATTTTTTTATTCCATGTGTTTTTATGACTTTTGTTTGTCCTAAGACTCTAAAAATGTCTCCCTAAAATCCCCTATGATACCCTCTAAACTTCCCCAAAAAATTTCTAAAAATAATATCATATTTGGTGAAAAAAGAAATTTTTCTTATGAGCATAGTGCGCCCCACTATGAAATCTGAAGACCACTGCACAACTGGGAAGCATATGGAAATTAATGTGGTGTAATGGAATAATCCACACCATAACACCCTATAACTTTATGAAAAAACTTTTTGTCCATCATGGAAATTTCTTACTCTTCACACTATAGTGGTTAGATCACACTGCAGAACCTTGGTATAAGGGAACTTAGTTCAAACCACGCCACTAGAATTTTCAAACCCTCAAAACTATAGCCTAAGAACTACAACATTTGGTATTAGAGCACAATAATTTAAAATTTTTGTCCATGATGTAATTTATGAAGCCTCTATATCATAGAGAAGGTAAGATGGTAAAATCTCAATAATGGTTGAACTTCAAAGAATCAAGAGCCATATTATGCTACAAGGAAGATTCTACACCATCAGGGTCCCCCTCCTATTTAAAATAGGGCCTAAAACCCTAAAAACGAATCATATACCTATCTCATATATTCCCAAATTCCACCTAATTGGGTTCTCTAGGGGTTATATGGATATCCTCATGATGATCTAAACTAGGTTCACCTCTATACCCTGAAATTTGTGATTCTTAAACCTGAATCCTTACCCCATTTCACATGTCATATTCCACCATAACCTCTAAAGCTTTTTATGAGTATTTTTCCCAAATCATTGCTTTGATTGTAACAACCCTTAAATTATTCATCAAAATCACATATCCCTTCCCCTTTATTCCATAATTTTCAATTCCCTTTCTCCATGGTGTGCGTAAAACAACCACATGCCCCTATCTTGCATCCACTATCCCATATCACTGAAAATACAAACCTTCCCCATCAACCTCTACATTCAAGGATTCTTCCCCTTTTATCCCCACTCATTCACCCACTCCACCCCTAGAACTTAAACCTTTGAAAACCAAATATAAACCCTCTAAATAATTAGACCAACCATTCTCTTCTAAGTAAAAACCCTAGTACAAATAACCAACCAAACCATCCCCTTCCAAGAAATAGAATCCAAAACACCATACCTCTTCCAAGGAAAAAACCCATTCTAAAACTAAATCCCAAACCAACCCATCAGTCCCACCTTCCAAATCCACATGATCTTCCAAAAATAATAATAACCCTGCCCCCCTAAATAACAAATCCCCACCCCCACTTCATCTCTATACACTAACACCCCTCAACCAACTGGTATTGTTTCTGACATATTTACTTATGGTTTCCTCACCCAAGACCATAGACACCCCTACATTCGGTTTGGGGATGATAAAATAGAAATAAGGTTGAAGAAGCTAGAGAAGAAAACTTTGCATTCAAATAAAAAATTGAACTTTTCATTATCAAGGCTAGAAACCTCTATTTATGAAGCTATGTTGGCCATGTAAATTTAGAATATTTTTCATATTTTGGAAAAATATTTTCAGGAGTTAATGCTATAATTACTCACTACTTTAGAGCTTGACCTTGAGTTTATTACTTTTTTATTAGGATTTAAAGACTTGAAATTAGAACCTTACCAGTTTGGGGTAAGTATTAGTTTTTATAGTTTTTTATTTATTTTCATTTCTAAGAATGCCTCTCGAAATATTAATCTATACATGACTGATGTATAGGAGAAGTGAAAATTCTTGGCTTCTGACCTTGAAACCAAGCCTGACGCCCTAAAGATAAAGAGTACCCAATTAAAAACTACTCTCTTGTGAATTATTCACTGATCCATCTCACAAAAATGAAAATCTAAGGGGTACTAATAAGGTTTATATGGTAAATTATATGCTCCTATTCTTTACTACATTTATAGTTTCCTCAAATTGAATATGGATCACCGGTTTGCATTGTATTTTTGGGGGTAGAGGAAGAAGTTAAATTGAAATCTCAGGGGTGGAACCTTCACTACTCATTTGGAGAATCACCTTAAAGCTTTTAATGTTTTTAACCCCTCACCAACCTAGTGAAACTTGAATTGATTCATTTACTACTTTTGGTGAAGAAGGGCCTCCTGTATAAAGATTTTACCCAGTAAAAATTGACAACAGATCATGTCATTGCTTCTATTGAGGCTGAGGGAGAGGGTAGACATTATCAGGTCTCATATCAGCTATGGTATGCCTCTTATATATATTTTATTGATTCTGTAGAGCCACTATCCACATCTACTTTTCAGGTATAGTGGACCTAGTTTTTTTGTAGTGGGGATTTCATTTTTTTCTACTTTGGGTCTTATTTGTGCCTTTCTATAGATCTATTGTGGTAAATTTACTATTCTACAACCATAATTTATAGCTATACACCTACCCTCAAGCCTAGTTCCCTAGTAGGACCTTCTCACACTTCAGCCCATGATTCCCAACTCAAACCTCCAATGGTCTCTTATGATCATACTTATCATTGGACACCCCATAGGGGTACACCTCCACTAGACACCTACATTCCCATCCCATAATAGCTCGATCTTGAGGCCCTAGGAAATAAAATTGGTAAGATTCAAGAGGCACCCCCTTTTATTCCATTTATTGATCCTTATGCCCAGTTGTAAACCACATTTTATATTAAGGATCCCCCTCCACCAAAGGCCCCTTAGGCACAAATTCATCTTCCCAATGATGCTACTCTAATACATATAAATACTATTGATGTTTTTGATCCTGAGGCATATACAGGTACTATGTAAGTTGTGTCTAATCCTAACACAACCATTGATCTCGTTTTTACTATTTCCCCTCTTGTTCCTACACGTTTTTGGTCATCCTGGGTGGATGACCTATCCTAAGGGAAGATTATAACACACATAATGGAGTATTAGGATAATTTTACCCTTACTTTTTTAATCCAAAATTTATCATTTCAAATATTTTACCATATACCTTTTGAAAACATTGATTAATTTTAATGGTTGTTTTCTACACTCTTCTGTGAAACTTTCATTGAATTAATATTTTCAAGCCGATACTATGTTAAGTGCAGCATTTCTATTTCTAGGCACAAGTCATCTCTTAAGTTACCAACCTACAGCCTCTATAATTTTTTAGGGAGAATTATTACCTATAATTTTCTTTCAATTACCCCTTATTTTTTTCCAATGATCTCATTTATATTACCCATCTTATCTTATCTTACATATTAGAGAAAATTTGTTAGTTAAGTGTAGGTGACACCACCATGGTCCTATTTTAATTTTCCCCAAGTTGATCTAAAAGTCATAGTCAACTAGAAAAACCATTATATATTGATGAAAAATATGCTAATCATAATCATAAATAATCCTAATATGGGTGTGAATTCTGATATTTTCCTTCTTATTTCAATTTTTATGTTGTTTTAATATGATTATTAATTTACTTTTTAGTTACTGATATTGATTATCTAGAACTTTCATCTAAAATATTGGTTGTTATTATTCATTCCATGAAGTGATTTTCCTATTTCTTATAAATACTATACCCAAGATAATTATTGAAATAATGTTTATAAATCTTTCTCAAAAATTTTGTTGAGACACTCAGGGCATGTAGACCAATTATTACTTTTATTGCATCTCATCAAAGTGATAAAAGTAAAAATTTAATTTTTAAATGATTGATGAATTTCTTATTTTAAATACATATCCTTGAGTACCAAATTTACATTATTTCCTTCTATTAGACTATAAAACTATGAATAAACTTGATAGGGAAGAGACACATTTCAAGAATATTTTATCCCTTTTTACTATACTAATAATATTTTTCATGATTTTGAAATGTTTAAGTGTGTATGTGTGGGGGTGGGAGGTGGGGGCGGAGGTAATCCACAATGGAAAAGGGATGTATTTAATTTTTGAGGATATATAAGGTATGTTTTATTGGATTATGGTGATTTTTTATTCATATATTTCATTATTCTTCATTGTATATCCCTCTTAAAAAATGGGATGTGTTTTGAGAGGGTGAAAAATAACCATGACTTGACCAATGATATTGTTATAAATTTATCAATTAGTATCATGAGAATATCATTTTGGGTAAGGTGATGTATGTGATATTTTTATCAAACATGAATTAAAAAAACAAAGAAGAATAAGAAAACAAACAGGGCATCATTTATTGTGATTTTACTGTTCATGACCTTTAATTTATGATTTGAGAGTGAGGATGTGAATTTATAATAGGATTTTTCACTGGGATAATTTTGATTATCATGCACTATAATTTAAGAGTTAAACTTCATTATAGCCTTATTTTTTTAAATATAATATACCTATCTAAACTGAATCCTCAAAGTCATTTGATCCTATAATGTAAAAGTTGTCATGATTAATTACAACATTTATCTTTACATTGTGTATATTATAGACACATTAAAAATTTATGGTTAGGATCATTTTCTTGAGGTATGAGAATAACTCTAGAAAAAAGTATTACTTGAGTGATGAGGAAAAATTCAAAGTGAGGTAGACTATTAATGTAATGGATTCTAATGAGAAATTGAAATATGTGAGTGAATAATAAGAGATTTATTGGATTGAATTTAGATAGGAAGCATGATTGGGAAATTTATAATTGAGTAGGCTGTAGGATCTTGGGATTTTTAGTCATTACCTACTATATATGAGTATTATTTCCTAAATGTTAATCCTAATAGAGCTTGAAATATTGTTAATATAATTTTGAGGTTTTTTGTTGCAAGTAAACGTTCATGTATGGGGGAATTTTATGAGAATATTTCCATCTAGTTTTTGGCCACTATTCTAATTCATCATGTGAATCAAATTGAAAATATTTTTTGTTTTTTCTACTTATTTTTGGTTCAATTTCATGTATATATATATTTCATCATTTCTAGATTTTTTTTCATATTTGAGGCTCACTTTATGGTGAAACAACTGAATTAAAAAATTGTCCCATTAAACATGGAAGATGAAGACTAGGTGATCAAAATAGATCTATAATGACTTCAACCATATCATAAAACATGAATAATGGGAATTAATCAAAGGTCCAAGATAACACAGTAGTACCCCAGCTCATGCCATAGAATATGCTATGATGAGAAGAAAAATAAGACTTGTACCCTGGATATACTCCAAAGATCTTGATGACAATGCAATCCTACACCTCAAGCTGTAGAATGGTTAAAGAATTTAAATAAAGGTTCCAACTCTAAGACATCCCCTGACCAAAGGAAAAGACACATAGATACCCAAAGGAAGCTGACCCTGCCCAATGGGAAGGGTGACCTCATGTGATAGAGATTATGAAAATCACTCACATGGGTTGGCACAACATAGGGATTAGATGGTGGATAGACTTGTCCATACGGGGTGAAACAAATGAACCTAGGAGTCCACCAGCTCCAACTAGATTTCAATGAGTGTTCTATGGGATAACTGAGCTAATATAATAGATGATTTTTTAACAATATTTTGATATGGGACAAGATCATTTGAAACTACACCAAAATATTGTGTCATGTACTGTAGAATATTAGTATTTGCACTTAGAGTCTGAATAAGGAAGTACATACACCACAACCACCATTCTATATAATAAAAACATCAAGGTAATATGAGACTCTTCTAGAATATCGAATAATTACCTATGGAATACATTTTTCTCATGGAGGGGAGAACTGAGATAGGGATGTTATTTTTTGAGCATGAGGCTACTATGCCACTGGGGCTCACCTACAATGTAGCCCATCCGAGGTTCCTTCAATACAAGTAAAACCCCAACTAATATTTTAAGAAGATATATACCATGGATCTAAGATAATTGTAATTTTAATTTTAAAACACATCCCCATGCCACAGGATAGGTGGATTCATATTAGTAATGATCAAACCCTTTATATAAATTTTATATTTTTAACAATATACACCACAGTCACTATGGCTATGTCATAAAATACTTTAATCCATTTAAATGAGTTTATGAATTGATTTTATGGGGATCTTAATTTTTACATCAAGTAGCTGAGGTAAGTGAGGATAACTCAAAGGAAAGGAAGAATGCATCCTAGGGGAAAGCAAACACTTTTTTTTAATATTGAACATTTTGATTTCTTATGGATTTGATCCAAAAACTAATATTTGTAGTGAAAGTTCCTTATTTATTTTCACCACTTTCTTTGTTAGTCTCTTATCATTATGAGTCATTCATCCATGATGTTTTCTATTTATCTCATTGGAACTAATAATGTTTCCATGAGTGAGTATCTAACTTAGAGATGGTGGAGCAAGAGTATGAGGTCCTATGCTAGGTATTGAATGAATAATTGAATGGTGAATCACCCGTAGAGAACAAATACATTATTATACTTATCCTTTATCATACCCCTTAACCATCAATCTAATGTGATGATGATTAAGAAATGAAACCCAACTTGGTAGGGGGATTAGGAGAGAGAGATTTAAAATTACTCCACCTCTTACATTAATATTGATTTATTTTACCTAGGTGAATTATATTATAACTTGAGATAGAAACCGACAAGACTAGGTAGGACTATTTGTTTCAACCAAGTAAAACTAGTGTTTCCTAGTAATCTTATAATTAGGATCCTATATTGATCACTAGGAGATAAAATCATCATCATTAAGATTATATCATCTGAAATTGGTCTAATTACTTTTCCTTAAATCTCATTTTTATCAATCCTTAAGATACAGTTATATATTTTCCTTGTGTTCCTCTCTTTTCATCCCTCACACTTTGGATTATGTCCATGGAACATTTGTGTGTTCTTTTTGGGATATGAGGACTTTTTTAGATCATCATAATTTCAGAGAACTGATATTTCAAGCATAAAGAATTACATTCACTAAAATTTTGGTTAGTAAAAAATGGTTGGGATTGATGTAAAGGTAGAAGGAGTTTATCAATTCATAGATATGTGTTTTACTCCTCTAGAATTAGGTCCATCAGAAGTTTAAATCTACCTATGGTCTTATAGTGGAGTGCCAGGAGGTCTAAAAGTTCAATAAAGCTGATGGGTCAAAAGGTTGGTAACCTAGCTCATGTGTTCATGTATATTGATATATGTTTTTAAGGGAGAATATTTATATTTTATTACTAGTCATTATTATTATTTATGTATATGGGACCTTTAGTGCAATGTTTGTAAAAAGTGGAAGAAGTTTTGGTTTAACAGATCATTTATTAGAGAGATGAAATGTTAGTGAGAATTAATTTTATTTGTAATAGGATTTTCACTTATAACATTCTAGTTATAATTAAATAAATAATAAATTTAGTTTCCCCATGCATGTAGAAAAAAGTTCAAATAATGTTAAACTTATTATTATTTCTCTTCTTTCCTATATTTTTATTGAATATTTTAACATTAAAAGTTTTTAGGGTAATTTGTTTTTTCCAAGGCATGTTTATGAGGATGAATTTGTGCAGTGAGTAGGGTTCCATGTATACTTAGTTTATAAATACTCATTTGAGGTGGGAAGAAAAGTTTTGAATATTTTTTTACTACAATGCTATAATATATGAATTTTAAGTAGATTGGTTGGTTGTACTTTATGTGGTCTTATCAGTAGTACAAGGTTTCATTTTCTCATGAATCTATTCCAAAAAAAAATGGTATCATAGGGATTGGTTTTTGAGCTTGTGGTTTTCACATCAGTAGTAGTTCAGGAATGGAATTGGATGAATGAAATATCTAGATTGATAGATTCAATCGTTCAATTTTTTGGATTATGGTGAATAAATATTGAAGACTCTCTAATTCAGAAGGATTTGGAGGTTCTCTTGTCATTATTGATGCTAGTATTAATATAGAAATATTAAATGAAGAAATTGGATAGGAAAGTGATTAGATTGGTTAGAATGTGTCTTTCATGGAATTTTGCATTCGGAATTCCAGAGCAAAAGACTGCAGTAGATGTTATGAAGGCATTTGAGGATATGTATGAAAAACTAACAGCATGTGTTGGCCCAACCAACTAGAAATTATAGAATAAAGGACATATCAAGAAGTATTACAAATGTATCAAAGAGAAAACTATAAATACATCAACTATCATAATTTTAGATTTTTTTAATGAAAAAAAAGTTTATAATGACCAGCTGTTAAGTGTGAACACACTAGTAGATTCTTGGGTGGTTGAATTTGGAGCATATTTCCATTGATCCAATGATCAAATATTCATGTTGAACTATGTATAATAGAATTTTTGGAAATACCATCTGGTGGATGGTGACACCCTATAATTTTTTATGAAAGTAGATTTCAACATCCAAATGAAGAATGAAGGATTCTTGAAACTATCAAAAGTATTCCACATCTCTAGCCGTAGGATGAATATTATTTTTGTTGGAAAATTAGATGATGTTGGATATGGAAATAAATTTTTAAAGGAGGTATTAAATGTTACTAGATGATCTATGGTGATTTTAAAAGGTGGAAATGATGATACCCTTTACATGAATAGAAGTTCTTATCAGAGTGGATTCATAAAAAGTACAACTTCCGATGATCTGGATTATGGAACTGTAGGTTTGATCACATTAGTGAGAAGAACATAAAGGTTTTTAAGGAAAATAAGATGTTGAATATTGATCCCATGTAAATAAGAAATTTTGAAAGTTGTGTGTTGTGAAATTAAAATAGTGTGTCTTTCAACTTAGATTATTAGATTCCCAGGGACTGAAAGTTGGAGCTTGTAGAATAAAATGGTTGGAGACCTACCCCTATTCAATAATATAGTGATTTCCTTTAATTTATTACTTTCGTTAATGATTATAAAAGGAAAGTATGGATTTATTTCTTAAATCATAAGTTTGATGTACTTTAGCTATTTATTTAGTGGAAGGCATTGGCATAAAGGGACAACATCCAGAATTTGAAATGCAAATGAACTGACAATGATAGTGAGTACACTAAATATAACTTTCAGAACTTTTATAAGGAGGAAGGGATCATGCATGAGAATAAAGTTCATAGAACTCTAAAACAAAATGGAGTAGTTAAAAGGATGAATTATACTTTGATAGATAAATCTAGAAGTATGAGGTTACAATTAAGAATAAGAAAGCTGATTTGGGTGGAGGCACTCAACACATAAACTCATCTCACTAACAAGAGTTTAGAATCAGTAGTTACAAGGGAAATTCCAGAGGAGTTTTGGTTTAAAAAATGACCAAAAATTGTCACAACCTGAACCCAAACTTCCAGATTCAATACTAAAATCATGTTTTGTTTTTTTCTATAAAAAGGATAACTAAAATATACCTAGTACATTATACAACCGAGGATCTTTTCCAGTCTAGGTTTTGAAGAATTAGAAATAATTCTTACAAAGAATCAGAGTAAAAAATCATAAAATAACTAATTTTTTTCTCCTGTGATAACTCCTTAAACAAGACCCAAAACCTTTTTAATTTATACTAATCCCATGAAAAACGTTTTAAAAACATGGGATGAGAATAAAATTTCATATTAAGGGAATTTAAAACTAATAATTGATTCTTTATTTTAAAATTCTATAAAACTCATTTGAATTTTTTTATCAAATAATTTATTTCATAAGTAAATACCTTGTAAAATATAACTTTAGGGTTTTCATGAAATAATACTCAAAAAATACTTTTCAATTTTTTAGTAAAATATATCCCTTTTTATTTACATAAATAATATCCTTTGAAAACAAAATTTGGATTTCTCCTCTAAATCATTTTTAAAAATAATAACTTTTATAGATTAAAGTGATACTTAAAAAAAAAGAAAACATCATAGACACCAGTAGTATATATTATAGTACAACATCCCATTGAGGTCATGGGTTAAATCCCCATTCATCATCATCTCATTCAATACCCAAGTGTTGAAATTTATTTTAAGAAAACATTTTTACCAGGCCTTCCTTTCTCATTTATCACCTGTTAAAACCTTTCAAAACTAATTAAAGTATTTTCAAAGAAGAAAATAATTTTATACCTTCTATGATTCGATAAAATCAATTTTTATAAAAATAAATAAGAGTTAGGAGAAACCCATATTTCTCTAAGAATACATAAATTAAAAGATAATACACTGACACACTTGAAATTAAAACAAAGGTTTGTATCAATATTCATGAAATTTCAAGAAAAATTATTGAATATGGTCATATATACTATTATAATGAGTATTTATTGAAATTAAAGAACATTTTACACATAAAATGATAGATTTTATCATTATAAATCATATAGATATTTAAATAAAATCAAATTACCGTTAAAAAAAGGTTTTAAAATGAAATCATAGAATTAAATTTCCCTTTACAATACAAAATAGAGACTTTATTTTTAAAAAATAATATTGACATGATAGATTTTGGAAAATAATGACATCCTTATAATTACAGACTTTTGAGAATATATATACATATATACACAGTTGGAAAATAAATACTTCCTTTACCTTGTTTTGAATAATCGAAACTAAAAAGTGTTTCTATAAGATATTTATTTTCTCCAAAATAAACTTCCTCACACTCACTTTAATTGAAAAAATTAATTTCTTGATGGGGAAACATTAATAGAAGTTAAATTGTCCATAACCTATGACTAGACTCATCTTAAAATAGGTAAACTTTTAAAACAAATTTGGGCAACAATATAATGATAGGTTCGTGGTTTTCTTGTAAGTAAATTCATTAATTTCTCACTGAAAGTGATGTTTATTAAAATATAAAAAATGTACTATGATTCTCATCCTATACTTCCCCACTAAAAATATATCTTCATTCCTGTAATAATAATATATATGAATATAAAATAAAAAACCATGATATGAAAAAGTCATAATATCTCTTAATAGTTATTCTCATTAAATGTGGCTACGTGTAACTACACTCCTCCCTTAAACTCTTACATAATTATTATTATTTTTATTATGCTTCTGTTGAAAGTATTAAATTGTTTCTCTAATAAAATATTCCACAAACCTCACTATCATATTGGTTGTTCACATTCTTAATTAAAGATCAGTGTTTTAGTGTTCTTAAAATAATCATTTAAGGACTAATATATATACATATACATATATATATATATATATATTGTATATTATACATTTTCTCTTTGAAATTTCTTTTGAAGTGGAGAATAATACGATTATGGCATCAAGGCTAAAGTCGTTCGACATCCCTAAAAATGATCGAATGGTTATATGAATGCCTTATATAAAACACACACACACACACACAGATATGTATATATAGATACAATATACATGTAATATCTGGTGATGTTGTTGCTAGAGGAAGTCATTGAAAATGATGGTCATGTGTTGGATAAACAATGTCGACCTGTTGTGGGTCTGTGGAAATGGTGGGTGGAAGAAAGTGGTGTAACTTAGTTGTAGGTGATGATGATGGCGACCTTGGAGGTGGCGTTGGGGAGAATATGGGCATGCATCAGAGGAAGAAGATGATAGGGTCATCATTTCCCCCTTTTTTTTTATATTTGTTATTTTTTTTACTTTGATCAAAACTAATATATATATATCCTACAATTTTATAAATAGAACAATATGTATCAATATTAATCTTGATTATTTCATAATTGAATTTTTGAAATATTCTTAATATCCTTTATTAGAAAATTATTAAGCTCCAATCTTAATTATACATACATACATACATATATCATTTTAAACTTAATTTATAACTTAATAATCACTATTTTATTTAATATCTTTTATCAAGTAAATTCAATATATTTCATTATAATAACAATTATTTTAATTTTCAAATATCTTTTTGATATAAATAATCAAAAATTTTCTTTTAAAAATCTTATTATTTTATTTACTAACTTATAAAATAAATTAAAATTAAAATTATATAAATCTATTATTTATTAAATTTTCATTTAAGATTTTCATTATAATTTATTTATTTACTTTTTTATTTATAAATTATTAATCGTTACCGTTTTTTTCTATTAATATTATTGTTACTAATATTTAATTAATGATTAATTCAAGATACTAATGGTAATAATAAAAGAAATAATTCTTATATTAAAACTAGGGATGTTACAAAAAATCCATTATCCTAGAGTCTTTGGTAGTTTAGAACATGTACATGAAAATGTTAAGGACAAAGAAAAAATTGAATCAAAATATAAAATGTTTTTTTATTTATTATGGAGATAAAGATTTTGGATATCATTTGTGGGATGGTGAATAAAACGAATCATCAGAAGCAGGGATGTTGTTTATGATACAAAGTTTCTATTTAAGGAACATAACTTGGTGGAGTAGAAAGTTAAAAGAGAATCAATAGTTAAAATTCATGTTGATCAGAGTAACTGTAGTTTAAAAAAATTAGAGACCTTATATGTAGATGATGAAGGAAAAAAAATTCCAGAAGTAATACCATTAAAATTACTAGAAAGTTCAAGAGTTGCTAAAAGTTGAGTGGGATTATTGGATGTAAATTCCCCAAAAGTATGAATATTAGATGTTTTGGTACCAGTATAAAGATAAGAGTTAAGAAGACCTGTTCAGTCAATTTGTTTGAGGAGATCAACCCGAATCAGAAGATCTGTTCAGAGGTATGGGGATGATATGAAATTTTGAATCCTAATGGATGAAAGAGAACTTAAAAATACAAATGAGTTAGATTTTCTTAGTGATTATAAGTAGTGAGAGTTATCCACGAATGAGGAGACAAACTCATTGAGGTTTAATAGGACTTGGGTGTAACGTAATCACCTGGGTGCCACACACCGATGCCCTGAGTTGGTTTGTCACATGACCTAAGGCACACCTCCCTATACGCCAGAGGTTTTTGAGTAGTGGCGAGGGTCTATATCGTTCATGAGAAGAATATACCAGCTTTATCAATGTATCACAACAACAAAAATAAACAATAATAACAATAGGATATAACCAATATCCAAAATAATACCAATATCACATGATTACCCAAATAGGAAATACAATATCCAAACTAAATAGTAGATATGTCATTCCATGTTCATGCCAAGTGTAAATATGAAAAAACAAAAATAAATAAAGACTGAAAAATCACATGAGGGTCCTAAACCACATCTGATTCCCTCATCCATTCTCCATCTCAACTCAGCTATCTAACATAGGGCATTTTCCCTTAACCTATCCTGAAACCATGAAATATGTTTGGGTACCGACCAGGCAGCCTGGGTAGGGTGTGAGTACAACTCAGTAAGCCACAACCAATGACGTCTAAAACAATATCCATTCTATAAAAACGTATGCAGTTGTATAAGGAATAAATAAAACCAATAAATTAAACAGTTTACACTTATTCAATTACTCTTTATTTAACCACATAACACCGGGTTCCTGAACACACCCATACTCTCAATACCTACTTTGGCCTGTGTCTGAGTCTGAACTATATCACATAAAAATTCAAAATCACTATATCGCATAGGATTTCATTATCCATTTAAATTCAAATCATATAACGGCCAATTGTAACCATAGTCCTTTGACAAGTCATGGGTGTAGAACATCATGTCTATCACCCAGTGGGTATTTGGAGCATCGGTCCCTATCCCGCACCCCATGGGTATTTGGAGCATCAGTCCCTATACCATACAATAACATTTTCATGCATGCAGTTGGGTCTATAATTCCATGTCTAGAACCATCGTGAGTATTTAGAGTGTCAGTCCGTGTCCCACACCCCATTCTCAATCAAGCACATATATCCCTTATATAATATCATTCAAGTTCAGTCAACATTAACCTTCTATCACATTCCTAATTCAAAAAATTTATTAATTAATTTAACAATTAATTAATCCATTTTAATCAATTTCATAAACACAACAATTTATATTGATTAATTCAATAATTAATTAGTCTTATTCACAACCTCAATATCCCAATAATTAATTCAATAATTAATTATTCAAATCAATTTCACGATCTAAATATCTCATTAATTAATTTGATCCCACATTCAATTACACAATCCACAATATCTCATTAATTAATTCAACAATTTATTAATTCAATTCACATTCTCAATTTCCCCAATTATCCTAAATTGTTAACACAAGGAAATTAAACTAATCAATTTAATTATCAAAACAATTTCCCAATCATGATAACTGAAATTCTCATAATTACACACACGTAAATTTAATCAAGACCATGGTATTGGAATTTAGATGAAATACCTCAAAATCAATGGTGAACACTCACCAACAGAAATACCCAATTGAGTGGAATAACCCTAATCATGGTGATGAATGATATCTTGAATAAAATTCTAGAAACAAGATCAAACAGATCATGATACATCAAACTTAGATCTAGATCTAAACCCTTTTCAAAATTGGATAAAAGATCATCCTTTTATCAGGAAAAAAGAGGAGGGGATATATGTCTAAACAGGAAGAAACCTCATACTTGGGTGGTGTAAATATTCAATCTGCACTTCGAATCGTAAAGAACAGAGGTTAGAAGCCTTTTTAATTCATCTGAGAGCCTCCAAAATCAAGAGAAAACATTTGGGGTTGAGTGGGGGTTGATTTAGGGTTAATATGGGGGTTCAAATATTTTAAAATCTAATTTTTGGGTTAATTAAAACCGCACAAACATTTTTCTAGGAAAGGAAACATTATTTCCCAAATCACGCACCTTAACTCTGTGCCTCTTCTGGGGGGGGGGGTGCATAGTTTCTTCATTTAAGGTGCATGGTTTTTCAAATCGTATTCCAGCTATGTGGATACTCTCTGCCTGGGTTCACACGGTTTTTTGGGTTTGGGCGCATGGTTTGGAAAAACCATGCACCAACTGTGAACTACCTCTCCTCCTTCCAAAGTTCACCAATTTCACCCCAAAACTCAGCAATATACAACACAAACAAAAGTACTCAAAACTAGAAAAAAGATCACCTAAAAAAAGATCGAGAAATCTCTAGAAAAGTTCAGGATCTTAAAATCCCCCACCTTATAACATCTCATCCTTAAGCTATACTTCCAATAATCTCTAAGATTTCGAGTCAAAAATATTGGGCCACTGAGCCCGAATATCCGATTCTATCTCCCACATTTCCTCATGAACACACCCATATTTCCACAATAATCAAACTATCGACACGATATTTCTTTGAAACACTTTCTCACTATGATCCAACACACATATTTGATTCTCATCAAAGGGAACATCTATCTCAAGATCAACATCATCCACATCGATCACATGATGAGGGTCAGGGTGATACTGCTAAATTCGTGACACATGAAAAACATCATGCATTGCACTATACTTGTGTGGAAGAGCTAATCATTATGCCAACAAACCAATTATCTCCATAACCTCAAATAGTCCAACAAACCTGTGTGCCAACATGCCCTATATCCTTATCATACGGTGACCCAATCTAGGTGACAATCGAAGGAAGACACAATTACCCTATATAAACACCAGGGGTAATCGAAATTTATCAGGATATGACTTTTGTCTACTCTGATCCATAGCCAAACACTTTTGAATCATCTACACCTACTCTGACATCTCCTGAACAAGAGTTGTTCCCAATAACTTCAACTCACTGGCCTCCATCCATTATATAGGTCATCTTTATGTCCTACCATAAAGTGCCTCATATGGTTCTATATGAATAGTTTCCTATTAACTATTGTCATAGGAAAACTCCACCAAAGCTAGTTTCTTCTCCCAAGATCCTCTAAAGTCATGGAAATATGCTCTTAGTATGTCCTCAATCACCTGAATAGTATGCTCTGACTTCCCATCTATTTGTGGGTGGAATGATGTACTCAAAAAAACCTATATATAAAGCACCTTATATAATCCCTTACAGAAGTGTGAAGTAATGAAAGAGTCACGGTATGGAAATATACTCCGTGGAACCCTGTGTAGATGGACTACCTCGCAAACATACAAGTCTCCCAAGTGCTCTACTGAGAAAGTCTCCCATACTGGTAAGAAATGTGCTATCTTTTTCAAACAGTCCACAAGCACCCAAACAACAATTTTCTTTCAAGGAATCCTTGATAGAACCACCACAGAATCCATGGTAACATCGTCCCACTTCCATTCTATAATGGGAAATGGCTATAGTAAACCTCCAGGTCATTGATGCTTGAACTTCACCTACTGAAATATGTAGCATCATGTCATGAACCCTACTATCTCTTTTTCATGCCCAACCACCAAAATTGTCATGGTAGTTCATTATACATTTTGGTCATGTCTGCATATACTACCCACTTTGAGGCATTAAATTCATGCATCATCTCCTCCCACATACTCATCGGGAGAACCGCCCGATTCCTAACATAAATGCTCTCAACCCCATCTATGATCCAATCAGAAGGTGAATCCCCACCTTCAAGGATCTCCCTGAAGGTTAAACACTCTAGATACACATACTAAAAATCCTTGATCTATCTCAAATGTGTAGAATCTACTGAAAATGATATGAGATTCATCTTCTCATGACTCTATTGAACCAAAACATGAATCTCATCCAGCAAAGTCATCATATTCCACTCATCACTAGACTCCTAAACTGTTTGAGTCTGAGTTTTTATGCTCAAAGTTTCTACCACAATGTTTCCCTTATCAGGTTTATATGCTAGATCAAAATAAAATGACTGCATATACTCAAACATACTCCACTATTGAATATTCAAATCTCATTGGTAAAAGATATAATTTAAACTATTGTGGTAGGTTTAAAAAGTAAACTTCCCCCAATAGATTATGTATAAACACTTAAAAGAATAAAAAACTATGTCCAAATAGAGATCATGTGTTGGGTAGTTCCATTCATTAGGACTCAAATACCGAGACCCATACACCACAAATTAATCTCCCTACATCAACACTACTCCAAGACCTATCCCAGAAGCATCACAGAACACTATATACTCACCACTTGGATCAGGTAGGATCAAGATCGGTGTTGATGTCAACATCTTATTCAACTCCTACAAGGAATTATTGTATTCTTTAAACCAGTCAAACATTATCCCCTTTTTAGTCAAGCCTTAATGTGGCACCACCAATCAAGAAAAGTTCTAGATGAATCTCTGATAACTTCAATCTAATCCTAAAAATATATGGATATCGAAAAAATTATTGGGATGCTCCTAAGAAAAAACTTTCTAAACTTTCTTCTAGTCCATAGAAACACCTTCCTCTAAGATTATGTGACCCAAAAAGTATACCTAATCAATCCAAAACAAAGATTTAGATAGCTTGGTGTATACCTAATGCTCCCTTAGTGTACTCAGGATAATTCCAAGATGTTGGGGATGATATTTATGAGTCTTGGATTACACCAAGATTTTATCCACATAAACTACCACAAACTAATCTAGGAACTGATGTAAGATTTGGTACATCAAGTCTATAAATACTACTGATGCATTTTTCAACCCAAATGACATTATTAAGAAATAATATAGGCCATACCTGATTATAAAATTAGTCCTTAGTATATGAAAAGTATGAACTCTCAAATGGAGATACATTAATATCAAGTAGATTTTAGAAAAGACACAAGATCCCCTCAACTGATCAAAGAGATCATCAATATGTGGAAGAGGATAACTATTCTTCACATTCATCTGATTAAACTTCTGGTAATCAACACATAAGCACAGAGGCCCATCATCCTTCTTAGAAAGAAACACTATAGGAGCCCAAGGAGACATAATATAATAGTTAAATCCATTATCCTCAAGCTCCTCTAGTTGAGTATTAAGCTCTTGAAGTTTTTTCTAAGCCATTCTGTATGGTGGAAAAGAAACTGGATCAACCCATGACATGATACCAATGGTAAATTTCACATATCTATCAAAAGGTATCCCTGATAAGTCTTCAGGAAAAAAATCCTGAAAACAATCTACTACAGGTGGAAAGGAATCATGCATTACCCCTCTATCATCTAGAAATAGACTAGAAACCAAGGCGGTAATCTCCCCTAGTTGTTGGTGAACTAACCCTGGATGGCCCACCTGGATATCCCACTCTCCTCGGTGAGTATAATTGTCATCATTAAGATATATAAAAGTTACTCTCCTATGATAATAATCTATGTGGGCTTAGTATGATACTAACCATTCCATACCAAAAATTAGGTTAAATCCTGACATGTTAAGAATGTAAACATCCCACAAAAGAGATGAGTCACTGATAGTTTGACTGATAATGTTTTTGTTGTAAGACAGTCCAAGAAAAAATATTTCCTAAGTATGACAGACTAACATTGATAGAAGAGATGAGTCACTGATAGTTCAACTGAGTCACCGATAGTGAAAAATTTCTCACTGATAGAGGAATAACCTATAGTGAATTTGACACACCGATAGACCAACTATGTCACTGATAGTTCAACTGAGTCACCTATAGTGCAAAATTAATGACCGATAGATGACTCTCTGATAGTGCAATTGACACACTGATAGACCAACTGTCTCATTGATAGTTCGAATGAGTCACCGATAGTTCAACGGTGATAAAAAATCATGGTGATACCGACGCAAGGACCTAACTATGCAAGGACCTACCAACACAAATACTTACCAATGCAAGAACATACTGATACATAGACAGGCTGATAGAAGGAGACACTGATAGAATAAGTCACCAATACTGATAGAAGGATACACTGATAGAATGAGTCACCACTTTTAAATCTGAACTTTCTGTAGAAAAAGAGAAAAATACTCAACTACTTAAGGAAAAAATGAGTCTAAATTGTCAAATGAGAAATTGAAAAATGATTTAGAAAAGTTTTCCAATGTTAAAGATATCTTGGTTGAAATTCTTGGTAAAAAAGTTGCACCCAAATACACTAGTGGTATTGGCTACCAACCTGGTAAAATAAAAATTTTCAAAACCAATTTTATATCTAAATCCAAAAAAAATATTTTTATGCCCTATTCTGGAAAATTTTCTGTAAGTTCCAGCCATGAAAAATCTTCTACTCTTTTAAGTTTTTCTGGACCAAATAAAGTCTATTTTCAAATACATTACATGACACTTATTGAAAAACCATAAAGAAAATATGGGTTCCCAAAGCTATAATTACTAATGTTACTGGACCCAATCAAATCTAGGTACCAAAACATTTTATTGTATAATATGTTTTTGTAGGAAAACTGTTTGAATAGATCCTGTAAAAGCTTATGGTACTTGGAAAGTGTATGTTAAAGACACATGAAAAGAGATTATTCATGCTTCAAGAACTTGATAAATATTGATGGTGGGCATGTCACCTTTGGTGATAATGCTAAAGAAAAAATCATTGGACTTGGCCAGATTAGTAACTCTAACTCATTTTTAATTTCTAAAGTACTTTTTGTTGATGGATTAAAATACAATCTAATTAGTATCTCTTAGTTTTTTGATGATGTTTTTAATTTTAAATTTGAAAATGATGCTTGAAATGTTTTTAATTCTAAAAACGAGTTAGTATTTTCTACTTTTATAAATGAAAGTTTTTATACTGTTGATTTAGATTCTTTAATTTCTCAAAATATTTCCTATTTGAGTGATTTTTATAAATATTCTTGGATTTGGCATATGAGATTAGGGAACTTCAATATAAAATCACTTAGAAATATTAATAAAAATGGATTAGTCAAGGATCTACCCAAAATTGAGTTTCCAAATGACAAAGTCTATAATCCATGTCAAAAGGTTAAACAACAAAAAATCGCTTTCAAACCAAATAAAGAAGTTTCAACTTCTAAACCTCTCAAGTTGGTTCACAATTACTTGTTTGGACCTTCAAGAGTTTTAAGTCTAAGTGGGAAGCACCATGTATATGTTCTTGTTGATGACTACTCTAGATATACTTGGACCTTCTTCTTGGCTCACAAAAGTGAATATTTATCTCATTTCACCGAGTATGCTAGGACTTCAGAAAATATTAGTGGTCTTTGAATTAAAACCCTAAAAAGTGGCCCTAGTTGTGAGTTTGAGAACCAAGAGTTTGAGTCATTTTTATCACACAATGGCTATAGTCATAACTCCTATACTCCTAAGACACCCCAGAAAAATGAAGTTGTAGAAATAAGAAATAGAACCCTGTAATAAATTTCTAGATCCATGCTTAGTGAGTATGACCTAGCTATATACTTTTGGGAAGATGATGTCAATACATAATTCTATATAATCAATAGAGTCTTGATTAGAACTATCCTTTAGAGAAATCCTTATGAGTTGTGGAACAATAGAAAACCCAAGGTTAACTACTTCAAAGTTTTTGGTTGTAAAGTCTATATTCTTAAAACTAAGGATAATCTGTACAAATTTGCCACCAAGAGTGATGAAGGAATTTTCCTAGGTTATTAAATTTCTAGTAAATCATACAGAGTCTTCAATAAGAGAACCAAATGTGTGGAAGAATTTTTTCATGTCATATTTGATGAGATATATCCATATGAGTCAAAGACCTCAATAAAATGTATTGATAATGATATTTCAAATTTGGACATCAATACTAAATCTTATGACCATCTTGTTAAGGTATCTGTTAAAAGTTCCAGTTCTTGAAATTCTCTAGACTCTAGTCATAATGAACTTGAACCTGTAGAAGAACTTGAATCTCAATCTCTTCTTTTTCTAGACCTGTTAGAACTCTCAAGAACCTTCTTTTGGATGCTATAGTCGGAGATTTATACGAAGGAACTCAGACCAGAGATTCTCTCAGAAATCAGGTTGAACATCAATCCTTTTGTCCTATATTGAACCTAAGAACATCAATGATGCTATCAACGATGAATTTAGAGTGATGGATATGCAAGAATAATTAAATCAGTTTGAAAGAAACAAAGTCTCTAAACTAGTACATAGAACCAAATACACCTTGACTATAGGAACTAAATGGGTGTTTAGGAATAATGTATATGAATCTAGTAATATAGTTATAAATAAAGCTAGATTTGTTGCACAAGGTTATAATCAAGAAGAAGGGATTGACTGTGTGGAAACCTTTGCACCGGTAGCTAGAATTGAGGCCATTATTATCTTTCTTTCCTATATAGCACATCTAGATTTAAAACTTTATCAAATGGATGTCAAGAGTTCATTCTTAAATGGTTATATAATTGAGGATGTTTTTGTTGAAAAAAACCCTAATTTTACAAATCCCCACTTTCCAAATCATGTTTTTAAATTAACTAAAGCTTTATATGGTTTAAAGAAGGCCCCTAGAGATTGGTATGATAATCCCAACACTATTTTTATTTCTAAAGGTCTTACAAAAGGTATTTTCGATCATAAACTTTTTATAAAACGAATTTCCAAATATGTTTTAGTAGTAAAAAATCTATGTAGATGATATTATTTTTGGATCCTCTAAAAATTATTTATGTGATGTATTTTCAAAGATGATGAAAAGTGATTTTGAAATGAATTTTATGGGGGAACTCAAATTATTTCTTGGATTTATAATATTTCAAAATAAAGAAGGTATTATTTTGAATCAAAGTAAATATACTGAGGATATTTTAAAAAGATTTAGCTTTGAAAGAACTAAGAGTAGTGACACTACAATGAGTAACACTTGTAAGTTGGACCTTGATAAATATGGTAAGTATGTTTATCACACCACTTACATAGGAATGATTTGGAGTTTACTCTACTTAACTACAATTAGGACAAATATTATGTTTAGTGTGTGAAAGCGTTCACATTTTCAAGAAAACCCAACATAATCTCATTTAAATGATATCAAAAGTGTTTTTAAATACCTCAAATATACAACCCATTTAGAACTGTTCTATCCTAGATAAAAAACTTTTGATTTGGGGAGTTATTCATATGTTGAATTTGGGGGCTGTAAGTTAGAAAGAAAGAGCACCTCTGGCACATGTCAATTTTTGGTAAAGTATCTAGTTTCATGGTGTAGTAAGATATAAGATTCTATTGCATTATCTACCACCAAATCTGAATACATAACTGCTAATTGTTGTGCAAAATTTTTTTGGATGAAACACACGTTACTAGACTATGGATATTAATTTATACATGTCCCTATAAATTGTGATAACACAAGTGCTATTAATATTTCTAATAATATTGTTTCCCATTCTAGGACAAAAACAGATTGATGTAATATATCACTTTTTGAGATACCATTATCAAAAAGGTGATGTAACTTTATATTTCATTGGCACAAAACACCAGCTTACTAACATATCCACTAAGCCATTGAAATTTGAAATAATGAACTACATTAGACATGAGTTAGGAATGATCAATCTATAGGACCTTATGTTGTTATTACTTTTAAGATTTTAAGTGAAGTTTTTATACTGTCACTGACAGTATGAAGCTGACAATGTCATGCTGACACAGATGTCATGCCGACACAGATGTCATGCCGACACTGATGACTTTTTTATACCGACACAGATGTCATACCGACATTGATGGCTTTGTTATGCTGACACAATTTTCATGCCGACATCGACGCTATGTCATGCCAACATAGTTGTCAAGCTGACACTGTTAGTGTTATGCAAATTCTGTCATGCCGAAAGTGTTATTGTTATGAAAATTCTCTCATTCCGACACCGATGACTCACTATTTTTATTCATTTTATGTTTTTACCAAAATGATGTTTTTTCATTTATTTTTTTGAATCCGGTTCATGATTTTGCGATTTCAAAAGCCTTAAATGATATAAATTCGAGTTGATCGACTCTACTCCTTTACCATCACTCCCACTCAGCTGTTTCTCTCTCTACCCCCAACTTTTCACCTCTCAACCTTCAAACCAAACTATTGGAATGGTGCATGTGAATTGAGCTCTTGAAGGTGGTTCAGGAAATGAGTCTCATGTAGCTAAGAAATATAAATGGGAATCAAGAAAATATTCTAGACCTGGGAATCCTGCTCTGGCGAACCATGTAGTGACTCCAGAAAAGGAGGTTCTTGTAGAATGGATGTTGGAAAGCAAGTCTTTGCTACTCATGGTGTTACAGGATCAATGATGTCTTGAGTGGTTCTCTGATAATGAAATACCTTTTTACCCAAAGTTATTTCATGATTTTTATATGAATGTGGAGAATCTTCTAAAAGGTAGTAATGTTTGCGGGATTAAGTCTGTAGTGAAAGGAAAATGAATTTATTTTTCATCTAGACAGTGGGTTGAAAGTCTTAAAGTCCCTCATGAGGGAGTATCTGATTATTATCAAGGTATATCTCCACCCGAGGGTGACTTTTTCTTCTTTGAGATAGCTCTGAAGGAGCTTACTGACAATAACAAGCACAAGAGACCCATTTCTACATGGTTATATGGAGAGTGTATATTTTTTTCAAGTTTATAAAACATAAGATCTATCCTAGGAAAGAGGAATTTGAATCCTTAAACTATCAATATTTCTATTTGATTTATATATTGAGAAAATAAATTAAGGTAAATCTCTATAGATACTTTTCTGTGCACATAAATGAAATGATAAATCCTTGTTGTAAAACCAATTTCCTATTTTTTCCAAGGTTAATATCAGCCATGTTGAAAGGGAAAGGTTGTGTTAGTAAAGGAGATAAAGTAATTTCTGAGTATAGTGGGATCTACCTAAGAAAAGAGATCTGTAAAAGGATGAAGATCAATTGTAACCCATGGAAGAAAGAATTGGTTGGGGATGAAGATAAGATTTATGATAAGTTCAATCCAATTGACCACCCAAATATGCCAAGGAATATGGATGATCCTAGTCTGGGACTAGATGAGGAATTTTTTTACTCTTTAGATGAGGAAGAAGATCCTTACACACCAGTCATAGATCAAGGGTCACGTATCGATGATAGAAGTGATAATAACACCACTAAATCTCACAAAGTTTTTTCTTTTGGACCTCCAAGTCCACCACTTGATTTACCCTCAGATGAACTGACTCTTGGCACTAATGGCGATGAAGAGACAGAAGTATCAGAAAGTGTAGAGTATATTAGCAAGTCTGGTTACTCCGAATATGAATCCTAAGTAGAAGAAGATTATGGGAGAGAAGAAGAATCTAGCAGTGATGAATGTGGTAGTGGTAGTGGCAGTGGTAGTGAATAGGAAGAAGGTGAAGAAAATGCTGATAGAAATGGAAATGAAGAGAATGCCTCTGAGAATGATGATGATGATTTAGGTAGTGGAAAAGGTAGTTAAAGTGATGAAAACCATCATGAGGATGATCAAGGTAGAGATGTAGAGATGGTGATACCTTGGTTCAGAATGTTGTTGCAGAACCTTCTATAGTTTTTGTTGAAGAAAGAGAAAATGTTGAAGTTCATGATGAAGTGGAAGATCAAGTGATCCATACACATCAGTTAGTGTATGAAAGAAGGAGACCTCATGTTGAGGGTGAAAAAACAGTGAGGAGATCACATATTGAGGGGTAGATTCAAGATAAAAGAGATCAAGATGAGGGGGATACTCAAGCTGTAAGAGTGAGACTTGAAACTCTCACCCCTTTGGATGTTGTTGTTATGTATTAATGGGAAAGGCATCCTGGATATGTAGCACCGAGTTTGGACTATGAAGACTTAGATGATGAGGTATTTGTATCTATTTCAAAAGAATGATTGGATAATACCCTTTCCAGTGACTCTTTCACTAAGTCATACTTTGAAAGGTTTAAGGATGAAATTTTTCCAGCTATGAGTGTATTAGTTCAATCTCAGATGGTTCATGAGATTCAACAAGATAGAATGAAAAACACTCAACTAAGTAATGAATTAAACTCTCTCAAATCATCAATAGAAGAAATTTAGTAGTCTGTGCAAGCTGCTCCTCTTCTAGTTCAGATAGTTGGTCTGCATGAGGCTGATGAAACTAATGTTTAAAAGAAGGTTATTGGAAGATTCAACCAAACTTAATTAAAACTACTGAATAAATTGTTGCAAACACCACCAATCTTAGAAAATAAATGAGTGGTATTGTCTCTACAATAAATAATTTGACCTCTGAGTATAAAGTATGTCTAGATACTATTATTAAATCTTTGAAGACTCATACCTCAGATCCTATTGATCCTTCTACCCCTGGTCATCCATCTCAGTCCTTGGACAATGAGGTAGTTAGAAATGTTGTTAAGGAAGATATTTTTGCTTTGTTTGATGCTTATGGGTTGGAAAACCTTGTAAAAATGAAGAAGAATAATGACCATGTTCATGATATGGTCAGGTTCTATTCCAAGAGTGCTGAGACTTACAATGCTCAAATTACAGTGAAGGTGGATTATTATTTCAAGAAAATTATTACCAAGCATCAGATGACCAACCTTTTTAAATATTTGACAAATAATTTGACATTGCCTCAAGTGACCGGATTCTTCAAAGAAAAAGTAAAAAAATTGAAGGATTTCACCCCAATTCATGATAAGTTCATGGAGAATAAAGATGACTTAGAGAAATATATGAAGTATGGTGGTGAAATCATTGAGTATTTCATCAAGCTGTTGAAGGCATACCTTCATGTGATGAGTGAAGCAATTGTGGTGCCTGCTGCTACACTTATTAGACCTACAGGATCTATGCATCCACCTCATATGACAATTGCTTAGGATTTCAGTCAGATTCTATTAGTGATTCAAGAGGAGATTCAAACTCTTGTTTTGTCCCAAAACAAACCCAGCCTTGCACATCATGTTCCAGAAGGAGTAATCCTACCTCCTCTGAAGATTTATTTAGACCCTCCAACTTCTCATCCACCACCTACTGGAACTTCTATTGATCCCTTTGAGAAATGGAATACACCTCTTGATCCTGATAAGTAGTGTGTATAACTCTATGATAGGGCTGATTTTTTGTCTTTTATTATCCTTCCCTAGAAATTTTCAATACATTGTACTTCATTGATTAATGGAATTCAGTGCTCTTTTATTTTCTCTATTTGTGTTATATCTATTATTCTATGATACATATTATTCCTTTGATACCCTTTCACTTTTTAATAATCCCAAAAGGGGGAGAATAGTTTGGAATTATAAATATTTATTTTACCTTTGATACCACTTTTATGTATTTTATTTTCCTTAACATTTATTACATATGGGAAGAAACAAAATTAGTCTTTGATACCGTTATTTTTGTTTCCTTTGATACTACTACTATTTACTTTTCCTTTTAACCTTATCTATATATTGATAAAATTCATCAGTAATGGGAGATGTTAAGTAGAATGATTATATTACACATAAAATGATTGTAATTTATAATTCCATGATTTATGATCATAAAAAAGGGGGAGATTGTTTGCTCATAGGCGATTGTTGACCACCCTCTATGGTCTTAATAATCAAAAATCATATCAAATCTTATTAATTATGTATAATAATTTCAATCATGTATATTTAAGTTCCAATATGTGTAATTATGATTATATATGATCACATATAATTTTAAAAAATTCTGATAATGTTTTTGTTTTAAGACAGTCCAAGCAGAAATATTTCCTAAGAATGACAGACTGACACCGACAAAAGTGATGAGTCACCGATAGTTCAACCGAGTCACCAATAGTCCAAAATAACGCACCGATAGATAACTCACTAATAGTGCAATTGACACACTAACTGTCTCACCAATAGTTCAACTGTGTCACCAACAGTTCCAAACGACTGACCGATAGATGACTCATTGATAGTGCAATTGACACACCAACAGAATGACTGTCTCACCGATAGTTCAAATGAGTCACCGACAATTTAATGGTGCTACCGACACATGCTGCTACCGACACAAAGACCTATCAACCCAAGGACCTACCGAAAAAAGTACCTACTAATGTAAGGACTTACCAATGCATAGATAGAGTGAAAAAATGAGAAACCAATAGAATGTTTCATTGATACAGATAGAAGAACACACTGATGAAATGAGTCACCGATAGAAGGAGATATAGATAAAGGACTCAGTGATAGTCTGTTTAAATTTCCTTTTATTTAAAATTATTTCTAATGGTCTTATTTTGAGTGTTTTAATGAGACTAATTAATTTAATACATTTTGTAGACATCTTTAATAAGGATGTTAGAAATATGAGATACAACACCAACATAAAACATGTACATTTTCAGGCTGTAAGAATATAAAAGAAAAGTAATTAATATGAAAGATATAGCAATAAAAAGTAGTTCATGAAAGATACACAAAAATATTCACATAGACAGGAGTGGAAAAACCACATGAGAAACATACAGAAAAAAGGACACATAAGGAACTCTTCATTCTTGATCACTGTGAACCAGAGAACTGGTGTTCATCAAAGTTACAACATCTCTGCAGCATTCAACTGAACCCAAGGAGAAGAACATATCATATTACTTGAAGACGGAACATAGTGCTCCATGACACTCTATTTTCAATGTATGATTAAAGAAGAGGACTCCAGCTTCAACTCTGATACATCAAAGAGTCCAAAGTTGAACTGAATAACACACAAAGCCTTCTAAACTCTATCTAATCTTTATTTCTCTGATTGTGTGCCCTTTTATTACATTTTCGAGAAGTGTGTGCATATGTATGTAAAACACACACTTTATTCTATAATGAACTAGAGGATACTGGATATCCTCACAAAACTATCTTTTTACACTTGTATATCCCATGAAGAATTGTGGTAAAGGTCCTGTGTGACCTGGTTGTATATTGTCCCATGTAGAACTGTGGTAGGGGTCTTGTGACCTGGACAGTCTATGTACTATTGTGTAAACCTCGATCTAGGGTGTGGATCAAAAACTTTATCTATATATATTTCTTAGTGGTAGGTGATCCCCAAGTAGAGAGGACTAAGTGTCATCTTGACAGTGAACCTCTTTTTTTATATCCTCTGTTTTTTCAAATTTAGTTTTCTCTATTTTTACCTGTATTTAAGAAAACTAAATTTCACTTTGATAGTTAGTCTTGGATAGTGTTTGTAACTATTTTGTCTTATTAGATTATTTTCAAAAGTTGTATCAATATCTCATATTGTTATAGTTGAGAAATAATCAATCTTCTAAGAAATTATTTGAACAGTCATACTATTATAAATTCATTACTTTGATTAACTATCTTGTTATGTTTTAAATTGGGGGAATCTTTTAAGTAAACTTTTAACATAAATTTATGTAGGAACTCAATTCACCCCCTCTTGAGTGTCTTACTCTTAACAACATTTGGTATTATAGGCTTCTTTAAAAGCTTTTTAAAATCATTTCAATGGTGATTTAGTTGTTTTTTAAAGATCCCAAAAATTTTTGTTACTTCTAAATTTTTATCTCTTTAAAAATATTTTTTTTAATATGTATAATAGATTGGAAGCTGCTGCTACAAAGAGAACTCCCTACTTTAATGGAACCAACTATGTGCAGTGGAAGATTAAGATTTAAATGAATTTAGAAAGTATGGGCTTTGATATTTAGAATATTATATAATATTAATATAAAATACGAAAGAATTCTAAGAATACCTAGAGTGATGCCAAAAATACTGCTTATAATAACAATTAAAAATCGATAAATGCTCTATTTTGTCCACTAGGGGATGAATAATTTAATAGAATATCTTCTTGTACATCTACCTATGAAATTTGGGACACTTTATCTATTTCACATGATGGAACTTCTAATGTTAATGAAATAATACTTAACACTTATACTATTAAGTATGATAATTTTAAGATGAAGCCTAATGATCCTATTTCTGACATGTATCTCAAGTTTAATGAAATTTTGAACACCACGATCTCTCTGGGAAAAACTATTACAACCAAGGAGAAAATCATGAGAATACTCAG
This sequence comes from Viscum album, assembly GCA_963277665.1. Lineage (NCBI taxonomy): Eukaryota > Viridiplantae > Streptophyta > Magnoliopsida > Santalales > Viscaceae > Viscum > Viscum album. The sequence goes on along the minus strand of OY728156.1, from coordinate 1,538,612,653 downwards.
ATGCTTACCAGATAGATGGAGAGGGACTTCTTTATTAATAAGAGAATCCTAAAACCTCAACACTTTTCTAGTGAAGGAGATGATAGGCAAGTTGATGATGTATGAGGAAGAACTAAAAGTAAAAAAAGAAGAGGATGATGAACCCAAAATAAAATCTATTTCTTTCAAATATACTACATCAAAAAAGAAGGAAAAAGCACAAGATGAAACTAAAAGTTCAAGTGATGAGCAATCTTCAATAGACAATGATGAAGAGATTGCTCAGATAGCCAGAAGGTTTAAGAAATTTTATAGAAAGAAGAAATTATTTAGAAATTCCAACTGCAAAGGAAAGTATGATCACGAGGTCCATTGTAAAAATTATTGGAAAATAATTGACACTTCAAATGAAATTGTCTTTTATGAGTGAAAATGAAAGGGACATGTAAAGGCTGACTATCCCAAGATAAAGTATAAGAAGAAGTATGATGATAAGGATATAAAGTATAAAAAGTCCTTGAAGGGAAATTGGATTTCTTTTGAGGATAACTCAAGTGACTCAGAATCCTCTCATGATCTAAAGGCTAACAAGGAAAATATGTGTTTTTTTACAAACACATCTAAGGTAACACTAAAATATAGTGAACATAATACTTACTATTATAGATATGAAAGTGATTATAAAGATATGAAAAATGAGGAAATGTTTTAATATTTCAAAATTCTAGAGGAAAAATGTAATGAACTAAAAGATAAATATAAATCTTTAAAGAAACAACATGCTTTGACTACCACTATTAAATTTGAACTTTCTATAGAAAAGATAAAAATGATCAACTAATTAAGGGAAAATAATGAGCTTAAATTTTTAAACAAGAAATTGAAAAAGGATTTTGAAATGTTTTCCACTGGTAAAGATATCTTGGTTCAAATTATTGGTAAACAAGTTTCACCCTGATACACTAGTGGTATTGCCTACCAACCTGGTAAATGAAATTTTTTCAAAACCAATTTTATATCTAAATTGGGAAAATATATTTTTATTCCATGTTCCGGAAAATTTTCTACAAACTCCAGCCATGAAAAATCTTATACCATTTCAAGTTTTTTTTGGACCAAATAAAGTCTATTTTTCCAATACTTTACATGATGCTTATAAGAAACCCATGTAGCAAATATGGGTTCCCAAAGATATTATTACTAATGTTACTGGACCCAAATAAATTTGGGTATCGAAATATTTTCTTGTATAATATATTTTTACAGGAAAACTGTTTGAAGAGATTCTATAAATGATTATGGTACTTGGACAGTGGATGTTCAATACACATGGTAGGATACTATACAAGCTTCAAGAACTTGATAAAGATTTATGGTGGGCATGTCACATTTGGTGACAATGCTACATGGAAAATCATTGGCCTTGGCCAGATTGGTAACTATAACTCAGTTGTAATTTCTAAAGTACTTTTTATTGATGGATTAAAATACAATATACTCAGTATCTCTCAGTTATGTGATGATGGTTTTAAAGTTAAATTTGAAAATTATGCTTCCAATGTTTTTAATTATAAAAATGAGTTAGTATTTTCTATTTTTAAAAATGAAAATATTTATGCTATTGATTTAGATTCCTTAATTCATAAAATGTTTCCTATTTGAGTGCTTTTCATAAAGAGTCTTGTCTTTGGAATAGGATATTAGGGTACTATAATATACACTCACTTATAATGATTACTAGAAGATTCTTAGTCAATGATCTACCAAAACATGAGTTTCCAAATGAAAAAGTCTATAATCCGTGTCAAAAGGGTAAACGACACAAAGTATATTTCAAACCAAAGAAAAATGTTTCAACTTCTCAACCTATTGAGTTGGTTCACATAGACTTGTTTGGAACTTCTAGAGTTTCAAGTCTAAGTGGGAAGCACTCTGTCTATGTTCTTGTATATGACTAATCTATATATACTTATACCTTCTTCTTGGATCACAAAAGTGAAGCTTGATATTGTTTCTCCAATTATGACAGGACTGTAGAAAATCATAGTGGTATTATAAATGAAACCCTATGAAGTGACCATGGACGTGAGCTTGTGAACCAGGAGTTTGAATATTTTTTCTCACAAAATTGCTATAGTTATAACTTCTCTACTCCTAGGACACTCTAGAAAAATAGAGTTGTATAAAGAAGAAGTTAAACCCTATAAGAAATTTCTAGAACCATGCTTAGTGATTATGACCTAACTATATACTTTTTGGAATAAGATATCAATAAAACATGCTATATAATCAATAGATTCTTGATTAGACCTATACTTAAGAGAACTCCTTATGAGTTGCATAAAAATAGAAAAAACAAGGTTAATACTTCAAAGTTTTTGGTTTCAATGTATATATTCTCAACACTAAGGATAATCTGGACAAAGTTTCCTCCAAGAGCGATGAAGGAATTTTCATAGGTTATTCAATTTATAGTAAATCCTGTAGAGTCTTAAATAAGAGAACCAAATATGTGGAAGAATGTGTGCATGTCGAGTTTGATGAGATAGATCCATATGAGACAAATACCTCTCTAGAAAGTCTTGAGGATGATATATAAAATTTGGACATCAAAACTAAATCTTATGACCATACTGTTAAGGAATCTGTTAAAACTTCCATTTCTAGAAATTCTTTAGACTCTAGTCATAATGAACCTGAACCTATAGAAGAACCTGAAATATCTAGACCTTATTTTTCTAGACTTGTTATAACTATCAATAACCATCCTTTATATGCTATAGTTGGAGATTTAGACAAAGGAACTCAAAATAAATCTTAACTCAGAAATCAAGTTGAACATCAAGCCCTTTTGTCACAGCTTGAACCTAATAAAATCAATAATGTTATCAATGATGAATTTTAGGCGATGACTATGCAAGAAGAATTAAATTATTTTGAAAGAAAAAAAGTTTGGAAACTTGTAGATAGACCCAAAGACACTTTGACTGTAGACACTAAATGGGTGTTTAGGAATAAAGTAGATGGATATGGTAATATATTTAGAAACAAAACTAGATTGGTTACACACGGTTATAGTCAAGAAGAAGGGATTGACTATAAGGAAACCTTTTCACAAGTAGCTTGACTTTAGGCCATTTGAATCCTGCTTGCCTATGCAACACATCTAGATTTAAAACTTTATCAAATGGATGTCAAGAGTTCATTCTTAAATGGTTATATAATTGAGGCTGTTTTTGTTGAACAACCCCCTAGTTTTACAAATCACCACTTTCCAAACCATGTTTTTAAATTAACTAAAGCTTTATATGGTTTAAATTAATACCCAATAGCTTGGTATGATAGGATTTGTACTTTTATTATTTATAAGGGTTTTAAAAAATGTATTACTAATCCTACCTTTTTTATAAAATGAATTTCCAAATATGTTTTTGTAGTAAAAATGTATGTAGATGATATTATTTTTGGATGCTCTAAAAATTCTTAATGTGCTTATTTTCAAAGATGATGCAAAGTGAGTTTAAAATGAGTTTGATTGGGGAACTCAAAATTTTCTTGGATTTCAAATATTTCAAAATAAAGAAGGTATTGTTTTGAATCAAAGTAAATATACTAATAATATTTTAAAAAGATTTTTATTTGAAAGAACTAAGAGTAGTGACACTCCAATGAGTACCACTTGTAAGTTGGATCTTGATAAAGATAAAAAGTCTATTGATCAAACCACTTATAGAGGAATGAAAGGGAGTTTACTCTACTTAACTGCTATTCGGCTAGATATTATGTTTAGTGTGTGTATGTGTGCACATTTTCAAGAAAACCCAAAAGAATATCATTTAAATGCTATCAAAATATTTTTAAATACCTCAAACATACAACCAATTTTGGACTGTTTTATACTAGAGGACAACCTTTTGATATGGTGATTTATTTAGATACTCAATTCGGTGGATGTAAGTTATAAAGAAAGGGAACTTTAGGAACATGCCACTTTTTGGGATGGTCTCTAGTTTCATGGTGTAGTAAGAAACAATATTCTATTACATCATCTACTACCAAAGTTGAATACATAGTTGCTGGTAGTTGTTGTGCACAAATTTTGTGGGTGAAACACACGTTACTAGACTATGGATATTAATTTAGACATGTCCCAATAAATTGTGATAACACAAGTTTTATTAATATTTATAAGAATCCTGTTTCACTTTTTTGGACAAAACACATTGATGTAAGATAATTTTTTTGTGAGAACATTATCAAAAAGGTAATATAACTTTAGATTTCATTGGAACCAAACATTATCTTGATGAAATATTCACTAAGCCATTGAACTCTGAAATAATGAACTCACCAGACATGAGTTAGGAATTTTCAATCTATAAGACCTTATGTTGTTATTCCATTGAAAATTTTAATTGAATTTTTCATAACGACACTGAAAGTATGAAGTTGATAGTGTCATGCTGACATAGATGTCATGACAACACCGATGACTTTATCATGCCGACATAGATGTCATGCCAACACTGATGACTTTGTCAAGCCGACACATTTTTCATGATGACACCAACACTATGTCATAACGACATAGTTGTCATGATGACACCGATGCCTTGTCATGACGACACCATTACTATTATGAAAATTTTGTTATGCCGACACCGTTAGTGTTATGAAAATTCTGTCATGCCGACATCGATGACTCACTATTTTTATCCGTTGTATGTTTTTACCAAAATGGCACTGTTTCATTTATTTTTTTGAACACGGTTCACAAATTGTCAATTTCAAATTCCTTAAATGATATAAATTCGAGTTGATACACTCTACTACTTTACCCTTACACTCACTCATCAGTTTCTCTCTCTATACCTCCAACCTTTCAACTCATGAACTTGAAACCGAACTATTGGAATGGCACGTGTGAAGTGAGCTCTTGAAGGTGGTTCAGACAACGAGTCTCATGCAGCTAAGAAACATAAAGGGGAACCAAGAAAATCTTTTGGACCTTTGAATTATTCTCTAACAAACCGTGTAGTGACACCAGAAAAGGAGGTTCTTGTAGAATGGATGTTGGAAATCAAGTCTTTTATACTCCAGGTGTTACAGTATCAAGGATGGCTTGAGTGGTTCTGAGGTAATGAAAGAACTTTTTTACCCAAAGTTAGTTCATGAGGATTATATGAATGTGGAGTTTCTACTAGAAGGTAGTGATGTTTTCTGGATTAAGTCCATAGTGAAAGTAAAGAGAATCTATTTTTCATCTAGAAAATGGGATGAGTGTCTTAAATTCCCTCATGATAGAGAATTTGATGATTATCAAGGTATCTATCCTCCCGAGAGTGACTTTTTCTACTTTGAGACAGCTCGGAAGAAGCTTACTGATAATGAAAAGCACATGAGGCCTATTGATACAGAGTTAGACGGGGAGTGTAGAATTTTGTTCAAGTTTATATAGCACCAAATCTATCCCAAGAAATGAGACTTTCAATCTTTAAAGTATCAAGATGTCTATTTGATTTATCTGCTGAGAAAAGAGATTAAGGTAAATCTATTTATATACCTTTATGTGAACATAAATGAAATGATCAAGCCTTCTTGCAAAACCAATTACCTATTTTATCCATGGTTAATCTCAGCCATGTTGAAAGAGAAAGGTTGTGTTAATAAAGGAGATGAAGTTATTTCTATGTGAAGTTGGATCTACCTAAGAAAAGTGATCTGTAAAAGGATGGAGATCAATTGTAACCCATGGAAGAAATAATGGGTTGGGGATGAAGATAAGATTTATGATAAGTTCAATCTAGTGAACCATCCAAATAGGACAAGGAATATGAATGATCTTGGTATGGGACCCGATGAATAAGTTGTTTAATCTTTAGATGAGGAATAAGATCCCACCACACAAGTCAAAGATCAAGGGTCACCTATCAATGATAGAAGTGATCCTGACACCACTAAATTTCAAAAAGGTTTTTTCTTTTAGACCTCTAGGTCCACCACTTTCTATACCCCTCAGATGAACCGACTCTTGGAACTAATGGAATTGAAGATACAGAAGTACCAAGAAGTGTAGAGTATGTTATAAAGTCTGGTAGCTCTGAATATGAATCAAAAGTAGAATAAGAATATTATAGAGAGAATAATAAGCTATTAGTGATGAAAGTGGCAGTGGCAGTGGTGGTGGTAGTAAAGAGGAAGAAGGTGAAGAAAATGCTGGTAGAAATGGAAATGAAGAGCATGCCTATGGGAATAATGATGATGATGTAGGCAGTGAAAGTGATGGGGACCATCATGGGGATGATCAAGGTAGATATGTAATTATGGTTGATGCCTTGGTTCATAAGGTTGTTGTAGAACCTTCTTTAGTTGTTGATGAAGAAAGAGAAAATACTGAAGTTCATGATGAATTGGAAGCTCAAGTGATTCCTACACCTCAGTTAGTGTATTAAATAAGGGGACCTCATGTTGAGGGTGATAAACTAGTTATGATAGAACATATTGAGAGGAATATTGATGATATAAGAGATCAATCTGAGGGGGAGCCTTAATATGGAAGAGTGAGACTTGACACTCTCACCCCTTGGGATGATGATGTTATGTCTAAATGGACAAGGAATCCTAGTTATGTAGCACCGGGTTTGGACTATAAAGACTCAGATGATGAGGTATTTGTTCCTATTTCCAAAGAATCAGGGGATGAGACCCTTCCTAGTGACTCTGTCACTAAGGAAGACTTTGAAAAGTTTACGGATTAAATCTATTCAATTGTGAGTGTATCAGTTCAATCTCAGATGGTTCATGAGATTCAACAAGATAGAATGGAAAACACTCATATGAGTAATGAATTAAACTCTCTAAAATATTAAATAAAATAAATGAAGCAGTCTATATAGGCTTCTCCTGTTTCAATTTAGATAGTTGGTGTGCATGAGGTCGATGTAGCTAAAGTTTCAGAGAAGGTTATAGCCGAGATTCAACCAAAATTAACCACAACTACTGAAACAATTGTTGAAAACCTCAAAATGATGATAAAATAAATGAGTGGGATTATATATACAATAAATAATTTGACCTCTGAGTATAAAGGATGTATGGAGACTGTTCTTAAAGCTTTGAAGACTCATACTTCATCTCCTGCTGATCCTTATACCTCTGGTCATCCATCTCAGACCTTGAACATTGAGGCAGTTATAAATGTTATTAAGGAAGAGTTTAAATCTCTTTTTGACGCTTCTAGGTTGTATAACCTTGAAAAAATTGAGAAGAATACTGGCCATGTTAATGATATGGTCAATATTTATTCCAAGAGTTCTAAGACTTCTAATGGTCAAATTACAAAGAAGGTGGATTATTATTTCAAGAAAATTATTACCAAGCATTATATGACCATACTTTTTAAATATTTAACAGAGAATTTTAGATTGCCTATAGTGACTAGAGCCTTAAAATAAAAACTATAAAAATTGAAGGATTTCCTCCTAATTATTGATAAGTTCATGGAGAATAAAGATGACTTTGAGAAATCTATGAAGTATGGTGGTGAAATCGTTGAGGATTTCATTAAGATATTGAAGCTATAACTTCATGTATGGAGTGAAGCAATTGTGGTGCCTGTTGCTACACCTATGGGACCTACTAGATCATTGCCTCCACCTCAGATGATAGTTTCACAGGCTTTCAGTTAGATTCGACCAGTGATCCAAGAGCAGATTCAACCTCCTGTTTTGTCCCAACACAAACCCAGCCTTGCACCTAATGTTCTAGAAGGAGCAATCCTACCTCCTATAAAGATTTATTCAGACCCTAAAACTTCTTAAACACCACCTATTGGACCTTCTATTGACCCCTATGAGAAAGGGAAGAAACCCATTGATCCTGAGAAGTAGTTTGGATAACTCTATGATAGATATGATTGGTTGTCTTTTGTTGTATTTACTTGGAAATTTGTAATACATTTTACTTCATTGATTAATGGAATTTAGGGATATTTTCTTTCCTCTTTTTGTGTTATATCTATTATTCTCTGATACATACTATTCCTTTGATACCCTTTCGCTTTTTGATAATCCCAAAATGGGAAAACTTGTTTGAAATTATCCTTATTTATTTTACCTTTGATTCCACCCTTATGTATTTTATTTTCCTTACTTATGATTACATATAGTAAGAAATGAAATTAGTATTTGATACTACTATTTTTGTTTCCTTTGATACTACTACAATTTTATTTTCCTCTAAACCTCATATATCTATTTAGAAAATTCATCAGTAATGGGAGATGATAAGTAAAATGATTATATTACACATAAAATGATTGTACTTTATAATGCCATGATTTGTGATTATCAAAAAGGGGGATATTGTTGGCCCACAGTAGATTATTGGCCACCCTCTCTGGTTTTTGTAATCACAAATCATATAAAATATTATTAATTATGTCTAATCATTTCAATCATGTTTATTTAAGTTTCAATATGTGTAATTATGATTATCTATGATCACTTATAAGTTTAGCACATTCTAGTAATGTTTATGTTGTAAGACAGTCCAAGAAAAAATATTTCCTAAGTATAACAGACTGACATTGAAAGAAGAGATGAGTCACTGATAGTTCAACTGAGTCACCTAAGGTTCCAAATGACTCATTAATAGATGACTCACCTATAGTGAAATTTACACATTGACATACCGACTGTCTCACCGATAGTTCATCTGAGTCATCAACACTGAAAAATGTTTCACTGATAGATGACTCACTGATAGTAAAATTGACACACCAACAAACCGACTATCTCACTGATAGTTCAAATGAGTCATCGACAGTTCAATGGTGCTACCGATGCATGGTGCTACTGATGCAAGGACCTACTGATTCAAGGACCTACCTACATAAGGACTTACCACAAAAGGACATACTGATTCATAGACTGAATGAAAGAAGGAGACACCGATAGAATGAGTCACCGATACCGATAAAAGGACACACTGATGGAATGAGTCACTGACAGAAGGAGATACTGACAGAGGACTCACCGATAAATTTCTTAAATTCCATTTTATTTAATATTATTTCTAACGATCACATTTTTAGGGTTTTAATGCAACTGATTAATTTAATAATTTTTGCATACTTTTTTAATGTGGATGTTAGAAATATGAGGTACAACACCTACCTAAAACATACACATTGTTGGGATGCAAGAATATAAAATAAAAGACTTGATATGAAAGATATAACAATACAAAATAGAACATGAAAGATATACAAAAAAATCACATAGGCAGTAGTAGAATAACCACACGAGCAGCATACAGAAAGGAAGGACACACGAGGAACTCTTCATTTCTACTCGCTGTGAACCGGAGGACTGTTTTATATCAAAGTTATAACATCTCTTTATCATTAAAATAAATCTAAGAAGAAGAACTTCTCATCTTCCTTGAATATAGAACACAATGCTCCATGACACTCTTTTTTCAGTGTCTGCTTCCAGAATAGAACTCCAGCTTCAACTCTAATACATCAAAGAGTCTATATCTGAACTATATAACACATAGAGCCTTATAAGATCTATCTAATATTTATTTCTCTGATTGTGTGCCTTTTTTTTACATTTGCGAATAGTGTGCGTATCTTTATGTAAAACCAACACTATTTCATACACTAAACTAGAGGATACTAGATATCCTCACACAACTATCTTTTTACACTTATTTATCCCATGAAGAAATGTGGTAGAGGTCCTATGTGACCTGGTTGTATCTTGTACCATGTAGAACTGTAGTATAGGTCTTATGACCAGGGCAGTTTGTGTACTATTGTGTAAACCCCGATCCAGGGTGTGGATAAAAACCTTTATCTATATAGATTTATTGGTGATATGTGATCACCATGTGGAGAGAACTAAGTCTCATCTTGAGACTAAACCTCTTGTTTTATATCCACTATGTTTTCAAATTTAGTTTTCTCTGTTTTTACCTGTATTTCAAAAAACTGAATTTCACTTTGATAGTTAGTCTTGGCTAGTGTTTATAACTGTTTTGGCTTATTATATTAGTTTCAAAAGTTGTATCAATATCTCATATTGTTACAGCTAATAAATAATAAATCTTCTGAGAAATCTGTTGAATAGTCAGACTATTATAAATTCACTACTTTGATTAACTAGCCTATTAAGTTTTAAATTAAGGGATTCTTTTAAATAAACTTTTTAACCTAAATTTTTATCGGAACTCAATTCACCCCCATCTTGAGTGTCCTACTCCGACCAAAAAAAACAATACTCCCCAACCTCAAGAGAACACCTCTTGTATAAACATATTTCCCTCGACTGTACTCCCAATAGTGAATCTATCATCATAACTCCACTTACAAACTCCACTGCCAGGATCAAACCATTCATAATTTTTTATAAAATAAAGGAATAAGAGGCACTAGTGTGAAATAAGGTAATAACTAATATAGAAGATACAAGAATAGTACCTCTCACCATTGATGGTCTATCCATGGTATACACTAGTGTAGGATGAACTCCATGTAGCTAACCTACCCCTATTCCTTGTGATGTAGTCTGGGTCCCATGAGATGAACCAATCTACTGATACAGGTGCTATTACCCCAAATCATCTCATCCACTACTTCTACCTTCACATCCAGTAGAACTACAATTTCTAGACTGATATGGTGAAGAATATACCCTTCCCACACTCTATATCTGTCTATCTACTCCATCATAACCCATTTGTCATGGGTTCTTGTAGAACCTATGAAGGTGTCCCATCCTTCCGAAAGATCAACATTATACCAATGGTTGGGGAAAATGGCTATGATAGTGGACCAACCTATCACACTGGTGACAAAGTACTCAGGTTAGATCCTAACTAAATGGCCCCTTTATCCATCTACTCAGCTTCCCACTACCCTAAATAGCATCTTTGTAACAACACTTCCTTATCTCAGAATTAATACCTCTTGACCATCCAGAAGAAACTACCTGTCCCCCACTAGAAGCCTCCTTCAGGTTCCCCTCAGACATGAGAGCCTAATTAAATACTTCTAAAAACTTCTCCAACCTGAAGATATTCTTCTGGGACTTAATTTCACATTTAATACCATCCTGAAACCACTTTTCCATAGTACCTCATATCCTATAAACACTAGTATAAAGTTATGAAAATATGTAAAATGTTCAACATGGTTCATCGCAGGTGTACCCCCTGAGTTAGTCTCATGAACTTAGCTAATCTCTCACATGCATGAGCATCTCAGGATAAAATTTCTCCAAGAAGTTCTCCTGAAAGTCCTTCCACTCCATGTTCTTTAGCTGTCTATCCTAAGTCTGGATGTTCCAACAATAATTTTCTTGACCATATAGAATTTAAGCATCCAACTTGACCCTCTTCTCAGTAGTAGTCTCCAAGTGGTCAAGTATAGTCTGGATAGACTCAATCTAGAACTCATTTATCTCAAGTCCACCCTATCTAGTAAGATTCGTAGGTTTCTACAATCAGAACTCCCTTGTTAGATCAAAAATGCTTTTCACAACCTTCCATAGGTCTCTTTCCATGAATTATGTAAACCGAGTAAAGTTATATTGGAATTTATCTATCACTTCCTCACCCAACACTATTGGTGCCTCAAGTTCTACTACTAGAGGAGAATCTCTAGCCATGTACTCTTCTTGTCCCCTCAACAAGCATCTTCATAAATGTATACCTCTAAAATTCAAAACACATGTCTTAGGATACATAACATAGCTATAGGGATTCACATGAAGCAATAATATGTCATTCCCATAAACCCTACCAAATGGTCAGAACTGAGGTGCTATCACTACCCTTAACCATCCTACATCTAGTTCATGGTTAAAAAAGGGGTAAAAAATTACTCACTATTCAAGTTTCTCATTAGAAACCCATTTATTCCCATATTGAATCATTTTACATTTTTCAATTCATATTAGGCACCTTTTATATTTTAATTTCACAAGAAAGTAAAAAAGTTTCATGTTCAACAACATACCCATAACCTATTTTCCCGTGCATGCCTAAAATGATGCATGCCACCAAATAATCATGAGTTCCTAGAATGATGAATGCATACTAAAATCTAGTGACATTATATCCCATGAGTCAAATCTCAATAAAACTCAGAAATAATAAACAAATCACATAACAAGTGCATCACTCAAGGTGAAATAACATCGAATATAACAACACATATTAATAACACTTATCCAACCCTAGGTATTTGTATTTTACCCTCGTACATAGGTTAGCTACTCCCATTTATGAGATCTTAACCAAAAACCGACTCATCCTATTCTCTTGTATAACTTTACCAAATAGTAAGAAAAAATATAAATAAAAGAAACACCTCTGATACCAATTTGTAACATCCTGAATTGGGTTCCACACACCAGTGCCCCGATCCGGTGAGTCACATGACCTTAGGCGCACCTCCCTATAAGCTAGAGGATTCTAAATAGAGGTGAGGGTCTATATTGTTCATGGGGAGACTATACCATCTTTATTAAAGTATCAAAATAGTATAAATAAACAATAATAACAATATTATATAACTAATAACTAGAATAATACCAATATCACATGATGAACAAAATAGAAAATAAAATATCCAAACTAAATAGTAGATATGTCATGCCAAGTACGTGCCAAGTGTCAAAATGAAAAACCCAAAACAAATAATGACACTGAAAACTACCAAATAGGTCCCAAACAACATCTAGTTCCCTCATCCATGCTCCATCCCGACTCATCCAACTAATATAAGGCATTTTCCATTAAGATTTCTTGCAACCATGAAATCTATTCGGGTACTGATCAGGCAGCCCGAGTAGGGTGTGAGTACAATAGGTGTAGCACCCCTGGTTTCTAGTATATGACCCAATTTATTTATTATATATATATAAAGTATAAGGGTGAATTTTGGGAGAGTTTGGACAACTTTCAATAAGTTTTTGGGGCTAAAGGGGAGGCGCCCGGGATGTAGACAATTTGTCTAAACTGTGTGAAATCCAAGTAGAAAACCTACAGACCTGCAGATGTTGGACAATAGCTTTAACACAGAGGGCACATGGTTAGAGAGAAAATGTGAGGAGGCTATGAAAGGGCCTTTCTAGATAGTATCTAACACACAGTTAGCGTACAATTTGTCTAACCGTGCGACTAAACCATGTGTAGGTTCAAAGTGAGATCATTAAAAAGTGTATCTTACTCATTTTACCCTTAACTCCCTTGTTTTGCTCCAAAACAGACCTAACTTGATATTCTTATCTCTTGAAGTCTGGATAACCTCTTCCAAGAAAATTGGAATCTATTTGGATCCTTTCCTTGGCATTTAGAAGCCAGATTCTTGCGGTAAGTGCTTGTTCTTCACTGTTCTTGTCACATTTTCTTAGATTTACATCACCCCACTTCTCATATTCTTAGATCCACACCCACTATGGGTATATCTAAGTTTATCGATTCTAGATAAGTTTATATTTGGTCTTGATAATGATAGGGGAAGATATCTAAGGAATTTTCATGGAATTATTACCTGTTTTATTGGGCATTCTTCGTCAGTTTTCAGTTTTCACCAAAATGATCAAGGTAGGTGGATTCACTCTTGACTCCTCTTAGTAGAACATATTGGAATTATTTTAAATTAATTACTTTATGATGAAAGGATGGTGAATTTTCTATGTTTCATTGTTATAAACCTTCTTAAATGCCACTTTGTGGAATTCTGGAAAACTAGTGTTCTTGTATAAAGTGCTTGATTCTTGATTTTAAAATGAAGATTTTAAAATGGATTTTTTTCTAGAATTATGGTAAATGGATTTTATTAAAGGTTTTTTTTTAAAAAAAGGAATGGATTTATTAAAATGGAATGGTTGTTTGGAATTGTTTTGTTTTATGTTTTTTAATAAAAGAATAGTTTTATAGTAATGGGTTGAAATGGTTTTGGAAAACATTGGGTGTTGTGTGAGTAAATTATTGATGGGCCCTGAATAGGGGATGTGTATGAGTGGGGTATAATGTACGTGACCTTGGATCATGGGCATGTGTTAGTGGGATATAGGGTGATTGGACAATAGACCATTCATGAGTTTGGAACTTTCGAAACGAAGCATGCATGGTTAGGTGTGTGAAAAAGTAAAATGTAATAGACATGAAAAAATGATATTGAGAAATGGTTTTAAAGACCTATTTGGTTGTTTTTATAGAAATGTGACTTGTTGGAAAATTGGATAAAAATAGCACTTGTTTACTCTTGGTTATAAATTGTTTTTGGAACTTGTTTATATTTAGTTATAAACTATTTTGCAGAATTGTTTTATATAAATGGTTTTATATAAATGTTTCTAACTTTTATATCATAGTGGCATGAGTAGGTAAGTCATTGGGTAAAACCAACCGAGTTTTATACTCACCCCTTATTTGGAACTATAGTGCTTTTGAAGATGCTATCTTTCGGGACATGGGAAAAGGTGAAGTATCACATGGATTTAGCACCACCTCATGACACTTAGGTTGTTTGGTGATGTTGGAGAATGGAGCTCTTGGATCATGGAGTATTTTGGTACTCTTGGAGTCTTTAGTTTTTTTCTATTTAATTTGATGATTATTTTTTCTTCCATTGTTTCACACTTTGGTTGGTTTTTGTTACAAAGGATGCTGTTGAGTTGTATTTTAGTTAGTCACACATCATATGATGTTTTTTTGGTTATGATTATTGATTATGGTTTTATTATGAAAGTGTAAATCACCCCCCACTTGTATTAAAACCCTTTAACATTTATTTCTATCCTTTGGAATCTTGGGGATGTCACTTAAGGCCATGTAATGATTCACCACCCTCTCAATCCAAAGAGAATAAGATGGCCATTACAAATGGTATCATCTTGTTTGGTCCTTTCATAATAATTGGTCTTTAGTTTCTTGGTCTTGGAGTTAGAATTAATTCTTATCTATTCCTTGGGTTTGAATATTAGAAAGGATTATTATTGTTACGACTTGAAATGTAGAGTATAAAAAGATTTAGCTAACCTTTTTATGCTAAAATTCAAGTTACAAGGGAGTTGGGTACATAAGTTTTTTGGAGACACTTATAGGATATTAGAATCTCATTGTCATGGGTTTAGCCAATGATAAGAGCATGACATGAATTATAAGAATGACTTCCCACTAGGATTATATATTTATTTTTGGAAAAATGATATATGATGTGATTCATTGTATTGATTTTTGAAAAATGTTGAAATTGTTTTCAACTGAACGATTGGAAAAAAGGGAATTGTTAGTAATTTTTTAAAATGGGTTGATTTCCAAAAGAAAGAAAGAATTAAAAAAAAAATAGTTAAACTTGGAAAATGTTGATTTTGAAAAGAAATTTTGTGATAGTTGATGTGATATAATTTGAAATTATAAGACTTCAACTGTTAGAGAGTGAGAGTTATGGAGTTTGTTGTTTTATAGAAAATGGAACCTGGTAGGCATCATAGAAACCGGTCGGAAGAGTCCAATGAGAACGTGGTTGCACCTGAGAATCAGGTGAACCAAGAGCTAGTTTAGAGTACCATCCAATAATTTTAGCCAATGGACATAAGAAACTGAAGGGATGAGCCAAGACATGTGGATCATTCCATCTATTTCATAAAGCAGAATCCACCCATTTTATAGGGTGATTCTGAACCTGAAAAGGTAGAGGTGTGGATGAATAAGATGAATCATATTTTTGATTTCATCAGCACACCAATAGAGTTAAAAGTCAAACTGGAAACTAATATTCTCAAGGATATTGAATGCCGGTGGTGGGACCTAGAGGTCCAGGCTATACTGGATCAAGGTCTTAGTTGGGGGAATTTTTTGGAATTGTTCAATAAAAAATTCTATCCCCCATAGGTCCAGGATCCATAGAATTATGGAAGTCTTCATCCTGAAGCATGATAATCTCTATGTCACAAAATATGTAGCTAAATTAATGAATTTTGTGCATCCCCCCCTGAAGTTATGGTGAGTTTGGAATTAAAGGCACACATATTCAAATTAGGGATAAGGTAAGAGATTTGATCAAAGATTGAAGTGCTATGTTTTACATATTATAAAAATATGGTGAACATATATACATTGTATGAACATGATATCTTAGGAACTATGGGATGAGGAAGTATGATTAATCCTATGGAAAATGGTGGGAACTCAAATGTTGGGTGAATACAGAAGAAGGACACCTATTTCCAAGGTGGGAGTGGGACTCAAAATCAGACAACTGAATCAACAAACCTTCCTCAATGACCCAATAGAAAATAAGGTTGTTTCCAATGTGTTTTACTTGACCACATAAAGTGAGAGTGTATGAAAAAACCTAGATCATGTCATAACTGCAAGAATATGGGGGAATCTTTGACACTATTGTTGTAGTGCTCTAAGGTCAGGTTCTTGAGAAACTTATCAAGTGTCACAAGCATCATATGATTTGATAGGAAGAGGGTAGAAGAATTAGTCACATCAGCCGAACATAGCTAGCCATAGTGATTATAGGAACACCATGACTCCTCAGTAAGGGGAATCTCAGCAAGGCAATAAGGATCCATGTACAACAATGAAGCAATTATATGGAGATAAGAATATGATTGTGGATGATTAGGCTGGACCATCTATGGTGATAGGTACTATTCTATTGAATTATACCCTTATGCCAGTGTTGTTTTATACTGGTGAATCACATTCCTTCATTTCTTCTTGTGAAATTTATTTGATATGTTTAAAACTTGAGATGATGCCCTCAATGATAATACTTTAAACCCCTAATGGTCAAATAGAATTTCAAGACTTTTTATGTAGAGCATGTTCTATAACCGTTGATGGAGCTGAGAAGAAATGAGATTTCTTAGTGTTAGACATGGATGTATTTGATGCAATCCTGGGTATGTATTGATTGACAACATTAAAGACTCTTATCGAATGTTATAGCAGAATAGTTATTTTTACAACTAAGGATGGTGTTGATAATCTCTTCAGAGGACAAAGGGTTGTAAAGATAGGTGCAACAGGGTTTTTGGTGCTAGAAGTGGGAATAATATCTTACCAGTTGGTGGTGTTGGCTTTGGAATCAATGGAAGAGATCGATGAAAATAGTTTTCCAGCAGTTATAGATTAATTTCTAGATTTCTTTCCCAATAACTTCTTTGGGTTACCAACTATAAGATAAGTGGAGTTTACAATTTATCTCCTCCAGGGGACCAGACCTATTTAACTTTTATATTATAGGATGAAACCAATAGAGTTAAGATAATTTATAGTGAAGTTGAAAGAGATGGAAAGCAAAGATTTCATTCGGCTGAGCACATTTCAATGGGCAACACCAATCTTGTTCGTGAAGAAAGTAGATGAAACTCTAAGGCTATGTGGGGATTATCATAAGCTTAACCATGTTACAATAAATAATAGATATCCACTTCCATGAAATGATGACCTGTTTTATCAATTTAGGGGAGCTCATTGGTTCTCCAAAATTGATGTGTGATCCGGATATCACCAATTGAAAGTTCAGAAGGAGGACATTCCAAATATATATTTCAAAAGTAGATATGACCATTATGAATACGTAGTCATGCCTTTTGGTCTTACAAATGCACTAGCAGTCTTTATGTCATTGATTAATCAAATATTTCATAAATATCTAGATTCTTTTATTGTGGTGTTTGTGGATGACATATTGGTGTACTTAAGGACAGGGGCAGATCATGAGAAACACTTGGAGAAAAAGTTGGGAATCTTGAGAGATCATCGGTTGTATGCCAAACTATTTATGTGTGATTTTTTTGGATACAAGAGGTATGCTTCCTTGGCCATGAAATTTACAAAAAAGGTGTTTCAGTAGATTTGGAGAAGACAGAAGCTGTTATATCTTAGTAACCGTCGAAAAATTTCTTTGAGATATGAAGATTTCTTGGTCAATATGGTTATTAACGATTCTTTATTCGCGACTTATCATGACTAGCTTCTCCAATGACAACTCTGATAAATAATAACGTTCCATTTAAATAGAGTGGGGAATCCCAAAAGTCTTTTCAAGAGATAAAAGTTCGTCTTACATGAACACCTATCTTGATTTTGTTGGAATTAGGATATGGGTTTGTGGTGTATTGAGATGCTTTGAGATATGGGTTGGGATGTATTCTAATAAAAGGAGACCATGTGGTTTCTTATGGTTCAAGGTAGTTGAGAGTGCATGAGAATAATTACCCAACACATGATTTGGAGTAAGCTGTGTTCTTCCTTGCTTTGAGGACTTGGCATCACTATCTCTTTGTTGAGAAATTCACTGTGTTCATGGATCATAAGAGCTTGAAAAATATTTTATCCCAATGGGATTTGAATCTACAGAAAATGAGATAAATGGAGTACCTCCAGATGTTTGAATTTGACTTGATTTATACACTAGGAAAAGTTAATTTGGTGGCTGATGCATTGAGCAGAAAGTTATAAACTCAGTTGGAAAAAGAATCTTCAGATGAGTGGAAGTTGACATCAGTCCAGGCCTATATTCATTTGAATTTGAATAATGAGGTTATTTTGTGGTTTTCTATTCAGTTTACATGAATTATGATTTGGTAAATATGGTCAAAGAAGCACAAAAATTTGATGCGGAATTCTTGGTTATGAGTTTAAAACTCACTGGTGGGGAGACCATTGAGGGATGGAAACTTGATGGGAGTTCAGTGTTGCAGTTTATAAATCGGATGGTTGTACCTATGGATTTACAAGAAAAAATTATTTATGCTTACAACAATTATATATGGGCTATACATCTGGGTATATAGAAGATGTATAAGGCGTTTAAGGCATAGTTTTTGTGGATTGGTATGAAACATAAAGTGGATGAGTTCCTTTCAAGGTGATTAACTTGTCAACAAGTTAAATTAGAACATCAAAAACCAGTAGGTATGTTGTATTATTTGTGTATCCTAGTATATAAATTGGAGAATATAGCCATGTATTTTATTATAGGTCTCCCAATAAAGGTTTGGAAACATGTTGCCTTATGGGTGATAGTGGATCAGCTCACAAAGTCTGCTCATTTCATCCATATTCGTGAAACTCATATGATGGAGGATCTATACAAGATATATATCCAATAATTGGTAAAGAAACATGGAATACTAGTTTTTATCATTTTAGAAAGAGATATGAGGTTCACGTATCATTTCTAAAAAACATTAAAAAAATCCCTTAGGACCCAGTTGACTTTCAGTACAGGGTATCACCCTTAGATGGATGGACAATCCGAAAGGACTATACAAACATTGGAAGAAATGTTATGGGATTGTGTTATGGATTTTGGTGGCTCATGGGAAGATCATGTTCCATTATTGGAGTTCTCATATAATAACACCTTCCACGACTCAATACATATGGCTCCGTTTGAAGAATTGTTTGGGTTTCCTTGTCATTCCCCACTTTGTTGGGTGGAAACGGGAGATACTTCACTAGTTGGGACGAGCGGTGTCCAAGAAAAAATGGAGAAGATTCATTTGATCAGAAAGAGAATGGATATGGCTCAGAGTAATCCGAAATCATATGCAGATCATCACCTAAGACCGTTGTCGTTCATAGTGAGTAATCATGTGCTCTTAAAGATCACTTCAAGGCTTGTAAATCATTGTTTTGGGAAGAGGGTCATGTTATCTCCTTGATACATGAGCCATTTATAGATAATGGAATGGATTTTAGAGGTAGAATAATGGTTGGAATTGCCACCATGGCTCAATTTAGTGCATAATGTGTTCTATGTATCTCAGTTGAAAAAGTGTCAACCTGATCCTAACCATGTGATCAGATGGGTTCACATTGACCTAGAGCCTAATGCTTCCTTGGTACATATCCTGGTTCAGATTGTGGATAGGTATGATAAAGTATTTCAGGGAAAAATTATCATCCTAGTGTGGGTTTTATGGAAACATGGCCATATTCTGTAAGATACCTAGGAATGTGAGAAGGAAATGAATGAGAAGTGGACAAAACTCTTCGAGGGCAAGGACAGTTTTCTACTTTCCAGGGATGGAAAGAAAAATGGTGGGGAGAATTTAGTACCCCCTATTTCTAGTATGTGACCCCCTTTATCTATGTTATATATATAAAGTATAATGGTTAAGGTTGAGAGAGTTTGGGGAACTTTCAAGGAGTTGTTTTTGGCTAAAGGGGAGGCACACGACATGCACATGATTTGTATAAACCATGTGAAAACTTAGTAGAAACTATATAGAGTTGAAAATTTTGGATAGTATATTCGGCATAGTGGGTACATAGTTATGGAGAACATGCAATGAGTCCATTAGAGGGTCTTTCCAAACAGTATCTAATGTAAGGTTAGTGCACAATTTTTCTAACCATGCAACTAAACTGTGCGCAGGGTTAAAGTGAGATCCTTAACAAGTGGATCTCAATCATTTTAACTTTAACTCCCTATTTTTTTCTCCAAAACGGTCCTAACTTGGGATTATTCTATCTTTAAGGCTAGAGGACCTCTCCCAAGAAAATTGGAATAAATTCAGGTCCTTTCCTTGGCGTTTAGAAGCATGATTCTTGCGGTAAATGATTGTTCTTCACAGTTCTTGTCACGTTTTATTAGATTTACATTGAACCACTTCTCAGATTATTATATCTTCACCCACTATGGGTATATCTAAGTTTATGGATGCCAAATAAGTTGAGATTTGGTCTTGATCATGATAGGGGAATAGATATAAGGTGGTTCATGTAATTCATACCTGGTTTCATGAGTGTTCATCATCCGTTTTAATTTTTCGCCAAAGCGATCGTGGTATGTGGATTCACTCTATACTCCTCTTATTAGAACTAATTGGAATAATTTCAAATTGATTACTTTTTGATGAAATGATGGTTAATTTACTATTTTTTATTGTTATAAACCTTCTTGAATGTTGGTTTGTGGAAATATTAAAAATTGGTGTTCTTGAATAAAGTGCTTGATTCTTGATTTTAGAATAAATATTTTAAAATGGTATTTTTTTGGAATTATGGTAAATGGATTTAATTAAAGGGTTTTCAAAATAAGTAATTATTTTATTGAAATATAATGGGTGTTTGGAATTAGTTTGTTTAATGGTTTTCAATAAAAGAACGATTTTATTAAAATGGGTTGAAATTGTTATTTGAAATGGATTTAGAATACATTGGGTATTGTGTGAGTTCATGCTTGACAGAAAATGAATAAGGGTCATGTACGAGTGGGGTACAAGGTACGTGATCCTAGATTGGGGGTGTGTGTCAGTGGGACATAAGGTGATTTGACAAGAGACCGCTCATGAGTATGGAACTGTCGAAACAAAGCATGCATGGTTGGGTGTGTGAAAAAGTGAAATGAAGTGGTTATACCAAAATGATATTGAGAAATGATTTTAAGTCATCATTTGGTTTTTTTCTAGAAATGTCATTTGACAGAAAATTGGTTGAAAATAGTACTTGTTTACTCTTGGTTATAAATGGTTTTTGGAACTTGTTTATATTTAGTTATAACATGTTTTGCAGAATTGTTTTATATAAATAGTTTTATATAAATATTGTTAATTTTTCTATCCCAGTGGAATGATTAGGGAAATCATTGGGGAAAATCTATTATGTTTTATACTCACCCATGCTTTAGAACTATGGTGTTTTTGGGGATGCTATCTTTTGGGACATGGGAAATGGTAAAGTATCACACACATTTAGCACCACCACATGATACTTGAGATATTTGGTGATGTTGAAGCATAGAGCTTTTGGATCATGGAGTCTTATGGTCCTCTTGGAGTCTTTAGTTGTTTTCCACTATTTTCATTGATGATTAGTTTTTCTTCCACTGTTGCACACTTTGGTTGGTTTTGTTATAAAGGATACTGTTGAGTTTTCTTTTAATTATTTATGCATCATTTGGTGGTTGTTTGGTTATGGTTTTTGGTTGTGGTTTTTTTCTATAAGGGTAAATTATCCCCCACTTGTATTGAAACCCTTCAGAATTTATTTCTATCCTTTGGTGTCTTGGGGATATTGCTTAAGGTCAAGTAATGATTCACCACCCTCTCAAGCTAATGAGAATAAGTGGGTCACTGCAGTAGGCCCCCACCAATGACATCTAAAAAATATTCAGTCTATAAAAATTTATGCAGTTGTATAAATAATAACTAAAATCAATAAAGTAAATAGTTTACACTTATTTATTTAGTCTTTATTTTACCATGTAACACTCGGGTTCTAAAAGACATCTGTACTCTTAATACGTACTTCAACCAATGACAAAGTTTGAATTATATCACATAACAAATTCACAATGATTATATAAAATGGTCTTTTATTATCCATTTCAATTCACATCATATGACTTCCAATTGGAACCATTGTTCAATGCCAACTCATGGTCATAAAACATCATGTATAACACCTATGGGTATTTGGAGCATCATTCCCTATCCCACACTCCATGGGTATTTAGAGCATTAGTCCATATCCCATACAATAATATTTTCATGCATATAGGTGGGTATATAATTCTATGTCTAGAACCCTCATGGGTATTTGGAGCATAAGTCCATGTCCCACACCCTATTCTCAATCAAACACAAATATCACTTATATCAAATCATTATAGGTTAATCAAAATTAACCTTCTATAAAATTCCTCATTCAAAAAATTATTAATTAATTCATTTAAATCAATTTCATAAACACAACCAATTCCATTGATTAATTCAATAATTAATTAATTCTATTCAAAACCTTAATATCCCAATAATTAATTCAATAATTAATTATTCAAATAAATTCCGCAATCTCAATATCACATTAATTAATTCAAAAATTAATCACCTTTATTCCACATTCAATTTCACAATCCTCAATATCCCATTAATTAATACAACAATTAATTAATTCAATTCACAACCTCAATTTCCCCAATTAACCTAAATTGTTAACACATGGAAATTATACTAATAATTTCAATTATCAAAATAATTTCAAAATCATGAAAATTGAAATTATCATAATTACATGCATATAAATTTAATCAAGACTATTGGATTCTAATTTAGACCAACTACCTCAAAATAGGCAATGAATTCTCACCAAAGGAAGTCCCAAATTGAGCGGAATAACCCTAATAATGATAATGAATGAGATCTTGAATAAGATACTATAAAAAATATCAAATGTATCAAGATCCATCAAAATTATATATAGATATAAAACCTTATCAATGGTGGATAAAACACCCTTATTTTATCTAGAAAGTAAATCTAGATTGAGAGAGAGAGAGAGATTTAAATGGGAAGAAACCACATACCTAGGTGGTGAATATCTTCAATCTAGGCCTTGAATCAAGAAAAAAAGAGGTCAAAATTGTTCAAAATTCATATGGGACCCCCCAAAATCTTGAGGAAATGTTAGGGGTTGAGTGGTGGGGGGGGGGGGGGTCAATTTGGGATTAACTTGGGGGTTCATGTATTTTAAAATCTAATTTTTGGGTTAATTAAAACCGTGAACACAGTTTTTCATACCATGTGCCTTAAATATGGTGGGGGGGTGAATGATTTCTCTTTTTAGGGGTACGATTTTTCAAACCACGTTCCAACCATATGAATCCCCTCTACCTGGTTCACACGATTTACTGGGCTAGGGTGCACAATTTGGGAAAACTGTCGAAATTAACCAATTTCTCCCCAAAACTCACCAAGATACAACCCAAAAAAAATTACTCAAAACTAGGAAAAAGAGTACCTGGAAACAGGGCCGATACATCTCTAAAAAAGGTTTGGATCTTACATTGGGTGATGAATGGACTACTAGAGGGTAAAAATACACTTGAGAACAAGTGGTTTTACTATATCAAATAAGTGGTTGATAGAAATAAGAGGTATAAATCACGAATGTTAGTAAATAGGTTTCAATAGAGGGTATTTGATTTCTCAGAAATCTTCTCATTGATAGATAAATATTATACCATCATAACAGTGCAAATCATAATTGCATTAGATGATATGTATGTAGACTAGATAGATTTCCTGATAGGTTTCGTTCATGTTAATTTATATTAGTATATTTACATGAAATAGATAATAGGTGTACCCCAATTTGGGCATCGTAATTTGGTAAGTATACTAAACAAAATTATGTATGGGAAGAAGTAATCCCCACAACAATGGAATCAAAAATTTTATTTGTTCATGTCAGAGGAAAGGTTAAATAATTGAAATAAATATCATTGTTGTTATAAAAAGAAATGGTAATATAGAGAATTCATCATATTGATATTTTATGTGGATGATATAATGATTATAGGATTAGATGATTAGAAAATCCAAAATTTGAAGTGTAATTTTTCCAAAATATTTGAGATGAAAGATCTTGTACATGTAAGGAAGATGTTGTGGATATATATTAAGAGAGATAATAAAAATGAGACTTGGTTATATCTCATAAATATTATATTCATAATATATTTTAATGTTTTTGGATGGATAAAAGTAATCAAATTTCATCCCCTCTTGCCACACAATTTATGTTTTCGAATTCATAGGTACCAGCAACTGAAATTGAGTCTTAGTACATGGAGAAAGTACCATATGCACAAACAGTCAGAATTTTGATGCATGTAATGGTTTAAACATGACCATACATTTTCCATGTAGTGGGAGTTGTGATTCAGTACATAGAGAATATAGGGAAAGTTTATGAGGAATATTTGAAGTGCATCCTTTGGTATTTGAAAGGATTGGAAGATCAATCTATTTTATTTCTAGAGGAAGATTTATTTCAAGGTATTATGGAATCAGACTTTACTAGAGATTAAAACACTCATTATAGTAGAACATGTTTTTTGTTTATAAACAGAGGAGATGTAGTTAGATGGACATCATGAATTAAGAAGATCATTTCTTTGAGTAAAATAGAAGAAGAGTGTGTTACTGCAAAAGAATATGGGAAATAAATGTTATGGTTAAGGAGATTGATATGGGAGCTTGGAAGGTGTCAGGAAGGGGAAATGGTCTACTATGATAACCAATGTGAAATTCACTTGGATAAAAAATCATTATTCCATGCTTAGTAAAATTATATCAACCTAAATTATAATTTCATAAGAAATATTCTATAGAAAAAGGATCTAGATCGATGGAAGATAATGGGAATCCAAAATTCGATAGATATATTCACCAAGGAGGTAGTTTATGAAATCCTAAGGCAACATTAAGCTTTAGTAGGACTTGGGTGAAGAAAGGGAAAAGATAGGAATATTGATGAATACTTATTGTTGGAGGATTTTTGATGTATTCCATAAAACAATTATTTAATTGGGAGAATATGGGCATGTGAATCCTTATTTAGATCATTACAATTTCAGAGAATTATAAGTTCAAGTATAAGAATTATGTTCACTTTAATTTCAATCAGTAGCAGGTGTATGGGATCGAGGTAAAAGAATCAAGAGTTTATCTCTTCATTGAAAATAGATTTCTCTAATGGTAGTAGGTCTATAAAATTTCACACTGATCGATGGTTCTACAGTAGAGTGTTAGGAGGTCTGGAAGTTCAACAATGCTGATGGGCCATCAGGTTGGTAACTTAGCTCATGCGGTCATGTATCTCGATCCGAGTTTTTAAGGGAGTGTTTTTAACTTTTCTGACTTTTGTTTTCAGTACTTAAGTACATAGGAACTTCAGTTAAATTCATAGAAAAATTGGCAGAAGCTATGGTTCAACTGTGCCTTTATTGGAGAGATTTGAAGTGGGGGGGGGGATTACTTGTCTTTTTAATATATTTTCCAAATGAAATATTCTAGTTATAATTAAAGCAACTGATAGTGTGGTTTACCCTATTCATATAATACGTAGTCCAAATCACATTAAATTTTACGTTATTTATATTTTTCCTATATTTTCATTACAAGTTTTACCGTTGAAGGTTTTTTGGAACATTTTTTGTTTGTACTAAGGTGTGCGTGTGAGGATGAATTTGTGTAGAGAGTGGGGTACTATGTCTACCTACTTCTAGAATAATCATTAGAGGGGGAAGAATTTTTTTAGATATTTGGATTTCTGCTATAATTCTATAGTGTGTGTGAATTTTTAGTGGATTGGACGATTGTATTTAAGGTGGGATTATCCATAGTACAAGTTGTCATTTATTTTGAAACCATTTACCAATATTTTTTTAAAAAATAACAATCAAGAATCCTTGGTAAGTGTAGGAACTTCTCTATTCGCTATGGTTAAACCTGAAGACTCAATTTTTCTATAGTAATTTTAGTGTAATTAGTGATTAGGTACACAAGAATTTAGATTATAAACTCTGGTTAATTCCCCTAGGAGTAGATGAAATCAAGGAGCTTGTAAAGTATCCGGATAATTTGTGCTATTTTTGTAAAGACCCTAACCATTAAAAGTAAGAAATATTATTTAATTTTTTTACAATTATTTCATTTTTAGGTGTATATATGAGTTTATAAGGTGTTAAAGAAGGAAATGAGGTTCATTTTAGAGGAGTGAGTTAGAGGATAGGGAATCTTCCTATAAGTACAAATCCAACTATACTTCTAGTGGAGGTTTGGATAGGAAAATTATTCTAACTCTAGAGTTTTATTGAAAAAATTATGGATTATTTAAGTGGAATAAAATGATTTTTTTAAAATTTAAACTTAAAAAAAACTATTAATCACCCAAAGATCAGGATTTCCCATTCTAAAACCCATCCCCCCACATCTTGGATC
Organism: Viscum album; assembly: GCA_963277665.1. NCBI lineage: Eukaryota > Viridiplantae > Streptophyta > Magnoliopsida > Santalales > Viscaceae > Viscum > Viscum album. Next base: position 1,538,585,897 of record OY728156.1, on the reverse strand, counting down.
TCTCATCTCCCTATCCACTATCTATTTTAAATCCATATTTCTTGTTCAATCTAACCACCTCTCACCATTCATGGAGGATCTTTATATAGTGACACCAAACCCATAATCTTAGATCCAGTGCTGAAAACATGTAACTTACAACATTGGATTTGATATACATATATGATTACAATATATTTATAATATTTACAATCTAAGGGCCTTTTAGTTTAGAGTTTTAGAAAATTTGGATAAATCACTAACTAATAAAACTCAAGTATTATCTCCAAATGGAAATTTTTTCCACTATATAATAAGCTATTTATTATATAATGACTCTTCAACACCACCCATGAATCCTTTATATATTATACTATTCTAAGATAAACATACTTAATATATTATTTAATAACCCGGGGAAAGTGGAAAATAATATGAGGTGAGACAAAATGCTATGTAAGGGTAAACATAATAATAAACAATAACATGAGAGACATGAGGAATAACATGATATCATAATGACAATGATCATAGGATTTAGAGAATTGAATAAATAGATTATATCATAAAAATATCGATTAAAAAATGACCATAACCTTTGAACATGACATCATAAGAACATGGTGACAACATAAACATGACAACATAGGCATAAGTCAAGTCTCCCTACCAAATTGACATAACATAGTTGAATAGGCTAACTAACCACTCCCATAGTTGTCTAGGCTCACTACCCATGTACCATGATATCTCATGATAAAGAAACATTACCCAATGAATTAGAGTGCGATATAATTATGTCCCCAACCATCACATAATGAAAATCATACAAATGTGTTCCATATGTTTTCAATAAAAATATCATAAAAACCCAAGTAAATAAAATGGGTTTTATACCCATTTCAAGTGGTTCCCTAAGGAATCATTCACGATTTCATCAATAAACATGACATGATAAACCCATGAAAAATAAATGGGTATCTAAGGACTTTAAGAATAATTCTAGGAAAATACCACTAAAAAGTATGATTATGAATAGAGTATTTACACCATATAAGAAATGGATATATAGTTTAGAAAAAAATTTCCCTAATCAATCAATTTATTGGGTATTTAGTTGAATAACATCAATCAAGTAGTGGAGCAAAAATAATCCATAGAGGAAAATCATTAGAAGTAAATCATACCTATACAAGTGGATGATTTGGAAATAAAAAAGAAATAATACATGATACCATAAATATAAAATAAAATTTCATAATACATCTTGATAATGAAGGTGGATGGTATCATATGAAGAATACCCATGATCAAGCATGCAACATATATGAGGAACGCTCTTAGAAGCATTAGGAAAATTTATTTGAAAATAAAAATTTGAATTATCCTAAGAAAAAAATTTAAAAGGAAGATTTTATTAAACCATGAGAATAATAATTTCCATTTTTGAAAACTTGAAAGTGTAGAGAGGAAGTCTCTTAAAAATAAAAATGGTGGCATAAAGATAAGTTCATATGAAAACATGTAAAAGAAAATAATTTTGATCGAAAATAACCCATAAAAAATATTTAAAATATTTTCTTTAAATTTTTTAACAAATTCAAGGTTTTTTAAATTAAATTATTAAAATTTTTTGGAAATAAAACATTTTGGAAAATTTGAAAACATCACTTTAGAATTTTTTTGAAAACTAATGATATAGAAAATGTTTAATATCTATAAAAACCATTTAGTGAAACCAAAATCATAAAAAGGATGTTAAAACATTTCATTTATAAGAGTATAATAGAAGTATTAATATCACTTTTATTATCATATAAAATAAGTTTGATAGGGAAAATATGGATATGGAAGAAAAATATCCATTATAAAGTATATGCGTTATTCCTATCAACATTGTTCTTTTATTTGAGGAAGAATTTCATCAAAGAGGAGGATATTAATGAATATATGTATTATCACTAATTAAAAACTAAATTTACCATTTGAAATTATAATGGTAGGAAAAAGAGTATTAGAAGATCAAAGTCAAGAATATATTCCATAACTCATGGTGAAAAGGACTTGAGTCAAGAAAAAAATTATGACTTGAGTAACATTTTAATCAAAACCCTTGAGGGAGAGTGAGTTTTAAAATTAACCTCAAATACCACACGTAATATATATTTCATTATAACATAACAATTTAGTTGAATATACACAATATATAAGTAAATTTGTGTATAAAGTAAAACATGTCTCATCGAAGAGATTTCGAGACAAAAATTCCTTACCTTATTTAACCTCTTAGTTGATCACACTATAACTTATTTAAAATAACCATAAATATCTTAAAAATAAATTTAATATCCTTATTCATATTTATAAACCTTTTATATACTTAATTTATAATTATTTACTATGAATATAGTGGTTCATCATAACTTATTTTGATATCAGGTGTTAACACTTTTAATTATCTTGCACATGCTTTGTAATGTTAATATTGATCCTTGATATTTAACACCAATTTAATAATTCATAGATTAAATATGGTTATTTAATATATATCTCATGATTATTTATAATTTTCTACTTTAATCCCATGAGAGTTTAACTATGACTCTTGAATATGATTTCAAATCCAAACATGTTCTGACAATTTTTGATGATATATTATTAACATGTTTAGATATTAATATTATAATTCTAGAACCTTTATAAAATATTTAATAAATTATTATTAAATTTAATTAAAATTATATAACATTACTTAATCATTTAATATATAAACATTACTACATCTCTCAAGTAGGTGGTAAATGACTAAAAAAAGAATGTTGTAATGATCGAATGAGTAAGAAGATTATATTACATAGTGATAATATAACATTTACAGAAGCCTATAAATGTAATATATATGACATATATCCCTAAAATCCATTATTATAACCACTAATTATGGGTGGTGTTGACAAATGAAATTCATCGTTTGTGGAGGTGGTAGTCTGCACATATGAATGATTAAGAAACCCATTTCTTGATGAATGGATGGAGTGATGATATATGAAAATACATCATTTAAGAATTATAATAATGTTACAAACATAATATTATTTCACTAATTACTCTTTTAGTTCCATCCATTTAGGCAGTTTTTTGAAATAAGACATGTCTTTCATGAGGCGATAGTTCGCACATATACATGATTAATGATCTCATTCCTTAATAAATGGATGTAATGAAGGTACATGTAAAAGGTGATAATTTTAGAATTTCATAAGTGAAATAAAAATCATAATTATCCACTAAAACCATCTTTAATACCAATCATAATATGCGGTGATGAAAAAGAAATTGCATCATGTCATGAAGGTGATGGGCCACACATTTATATGATCGATGTGTTTATTTTTCTTAGTGAATGCTATGGTATGAATGAGTAACTATTATGAAATTAATATAATGAAATTTAATGTCATATATTATAATGAATTAATTATATTAAAAATGTGATGTAATATTATGAAGAGAAAAATTAAAAAGAATGAATAAGAGAAGAGTAATACTCATGCCAAGAACTTTTATTTACCATGTAATTATCCTAATAAATGAATGGAACATGATAATTAATGGTGGAAAAATTCTTTTGTTCATGGGAGTGGGTTATAGGATGAAAAAATATTTATATTTTCACCAATTAATTCTAATTTATGGGTGCATCAATAAGGTATATATGTGTGTCCTTTTATAAGTGAAGGGATGAGAAGTTTTAGAATTACCTTAACTTATTAAATTATTTCATTGAATTATTCAGGGTAAGAATCTCCCATATTTTGTGTATATGGAGTAAGTTAAATTATATAACCAAACATAATCCCATAAAATCATGTTTTAGACACATTTGAGTGATTTTGGTTATTGTAAAATCACTTTTCACTATACCCATGCACACTTCTCCCAAAGATAACTTTTAATTTTACGCATGTTAATTAATTAAAATCCTATTTATTAATATTTTTATTGATAATTAATTTAATTATTATAAATAGATATACTATTAAATTTATAAATTAAAATTACTGTGGTTGAAAAGAATTTAATTTTATATTTATTATGCTTAAATCTTATAACTATTTTTAAGATAATCATATTTTTAAGCATAAAATTAATGTGTGAGTTAAAATTATTAATTTCAATAAATTTTGATACCTAAATTGATTTATTATAAATAAAATAAATTTTATGTGACATTAAAATCAAGTCATAAAACAATTTTACTAAAATATTAATTAATTGAAAGAAAATATATAAAACAATTTTCCTTATTAATGTAGCCTTTTATTTTAGTTCAAAAAATGTTTGTTATGGATTCTCTATAGTCAAATAATATTTTAAAATGAATAATTTTCTTCCTTAATTTCATATTTGATAAATTAAATGGTTTTTTGACCTTCTATGTCATTCTTATATATTGATACAATCATGAAAATTGTAATTTTCATTAAAACCACATTTTCAAATAAAAATCATTATTTTCTTAAAAAGATAAAAAATTAACCATAAGTAGATTTTTATATTCTAAATTATAAAATAATTCTAATTTTATATAATTCTATTTATAAAGAATATATATTTCACTTTAAAAAAATATATAATGATAAAATTATTTTATTTAAAAATACAATCTTGAACATTAAGTGTTCCTCATATTATTTCATAATAATTTTATAATTTAAAGAATTTTAAAATTTTATGTCATATATAGATATATATTATGTTAGAATAATGATATTTTAAATATGTTTATTTTAATTTACTAATGTTTCAAAACCTTCATTTTAGTGCATGTGAAGAATGACATCAAACTCAGTATTAAAGGAAAAATGTATCTAGTAAAATCTCAGGACATTACATTCTCCCCTCTTAAATATAATATATCATCACAATTTTTTACAAATACATTATGGAAATAAAAAATAGACATGAACTAAGATAAAATTTCAAATAAAATGTCAACATTAATAAATTAAGTAAAATAAGAAGACAAATCTTCTTCCTCTATCGAGCTAACAGAAAGATTCATTTTTCGTCAGTAGTTAGATGCATTATGTCCTCCTTTTATACACATAAAAATATTTTATAATTACTTTAAGACATTCCTACTGTGTTTGTTCCCAAATTTTTAACATGAAGGAAATTGTATCTTTTTACCTTTATCATCATCATCACCTAAATTTTTACAAGACTTCATTATTCTCTTAATTGGTATGATAGTTAATGAAACTATATCCAATTTGTTAATCATAATTCATGATTATTGATTTAGAATAATAGTAACATCTTTAACCCCAATTATTATCCCAATAGATTATTGGTTGGGACAATCACCACATTTTCCATTACGTCTATTGTTATCTTGTTTCCTTTTTGAACTATACATTACATTAAAATAAATTTTAGTGAGGAGAATACTTAAATTAGTAAATTTATAAATGGAAAACTATGATCTTAGAAGAAATAATTCTTAAATTATGTGCATACCCTAACTTATTAGTCTTTATCTTTAATACAGTTGTTCTGCCTTCGAGGTGTCACATTTTAGGGTAGTGCGGAAATGGCACGTCGAGGATCATCACCCATCCCTTTTTTATAGAGACAGGTTCTCATCGAATTCACCATTTCTCTTTTTGACCAGTTCAACACCATTATCCTTTAAAGAAGGTTGGATTAACCCTATGGGAATTGATAGTCCTAGAGGGCGATTGCGTGGGGGTCAAGTACTTGTGAAATCGGTCCTTCTCGGATATAACTTCCTTGTATGGTCTCTAATGAGTTTATTCGTGGAGCCAGGAAGGCCCAACGACCCTGGTATCTAGGATTCATGAACCTTCTTTCCAAAGGAATCCACTCATCGATCGATGATTCATCCAACGACACTTAAGGACTCCATTGGTCAATAGGATGAGATGCGAGGCTCACCACACCCTTTCAGAGGAGGATTATTGCCTCATCCAAGACTCTCTTATAGATTTAATTCATGTTCATATGTTCATAAATACTTGGTTCATTCCATAAGAGTGTGTACATGGGATACCCTTGGTTTGAAAGATCATTGTAAACATGCATATATTTGATGCTACATGGGTGATATTAACTTGATCCATATAATAAGCCACTCTGGAGTTTATCATCATCCAGGGGGTACAGAAGGTGACTGGATGTTGGGATCAGGCCCATAAGAAGGGCTTCCTACATATCCTCAGGAGAGGAATCAGAACCCACATAGTTAGGATTGTGTGGGGATTACATGTGGAAGATTCTCATTTGAGGAGACCTGATTGGGTGGAACCCTTTTTGGATGGGAACCCTTTTGAGCTTAGGCCTTCTGGTAGGTGTCTTATGTATCCTGATTTGGTCCGGAATCAGAGTTCTCATAGTTCAGATTTGCTGGGGCTTACGTATAGAGGCTTCCCATTTGATAGAATTGATTGGGTGGACCCCTTTTTGTATGGGAACCCTTTGAAAATCGGGCCTTCTAGTAGGCATCCTATGTATCCACATTTGGTTAGGAATCAGATTTCTTGTAGTTTAGATTTTATGGGTCTTATGCATAGAGGCTACCCATTTGATAGACATGATTCAGTGGAACCTTTATGGATGGGAACCCTTTTGATCTTGGGCTTTCTAGTAGGAGTCCTATGTATCCTGATTTGGCTAGGAATTAGAGTTCTCATAGTTCATATTTTCTAGGGCTTATGCATAGAGGCTTCCCATTTGATAAACATGATTGGGTGGACCATTTTTGAATGGGAACCCTTTTGAGACCTGGCCTTCTGGTAGGTGTCCTATTTATCCTGATTTAATCAGGAATCAGATTTCTCATAGTTAAAATTCACATGGATGTTGTAATCGTCACAAACCTCTAATCCCACATGAGTCATGCTCAGTGTGAGAAACAAGACAATGTGAAATATTAAAAAATGCACACGCCTTCTCCCCTGTTGGTTGGGGAGGGAGATCCCATGGAAGAAGAGGCCGGGGAGACCGTGGCCGAGGGCACAAAGCGACGAACCTTTCAATGTGAAATGATATTAAAGGTTACACAGCCTGACATGATATTATTGGGGACTTACATCAGTGGGAGTTCCCCAGAATATGTTATGGGAATGGGGAGACTTTTTTCCTCATCAAAGGGGGAAGCGAACATAACCCCTTTTACTGATCACTATTACTCATTTAATGGAAAAGAAATTTATCACCCTTAATCTCTATAACGGGGAGGTTCAAATCTGTGTACCAAGGATGGACTCTAGGTTACCATGGGAATGTAGACCCAAAGGCATTCCTGAAGACCGAACCATTGTAGGGAGATCCTTTTTGACTCCGCTTACCATGGGTAGGTAGAATCAAAGGGGTGCGCGGATGCACCCGATGGTTTGATCATACGGGTCTGGTGTCTTTACAAGAAGATTTAGCCTGATGTTGGAGGACTAGTTAGTTGAGGGATTATGGATGACTAGACAGTAAGGGAAGGGTGAGGTTGGGATCAGAGGAAATAATACCCAAAACACCCCATTCCTCTTACTGATTTCGTTTGCGGAATGGGGGAGGCTCCGCATACCATAGTGGTATGTGGGAAACAGGGTTGTCTGCATACCAATGCGGTACATGGGAATACGTATAGATGACCGCACACCATAGTGGTACGTGGCTCACCACGCCTCTTTGGGCTCTATCCGCATATCGATGCAGTACGTGGAGCTGGGTTTTTTCCGTGTAGCGGCACACTACGCGGAGCACCATTTTGGGGGAGGGTCTGAGGGATTATCATTCATGGGGAATTCATTAGAGAGAAGTATATAGTTCGCAGTTCACCAATCTGGTGTGCAGTTCTATTATTATTATTCAATTCCATCATGTTATGGTTCGCGGTCGGATGTACCTGTGGAGAATGCGGTTCGTGATTCAGGCTTCGTTGATGAATCGAGACTGAAGTCGGAGTCATCTCCAAACTATTTCTTCTAACCTATGGGTTCCCTTCAGGATTTCATCTTCTGTCCCTCATCCTTCTACTATGATCCCTTTTACAGAGCATCGGTACACTTGTATCTATTAGGCACGCAACACCATTTGTGGAGGCCCATACAAATATCCTGACCCGTGGAGGACTCAATCAACCAGGGTTTGCAGAGTCTTTGATTCACGATCAGGTTTGTGGAACCCTGTTGGTTCGTTTCATCTGCGAACTAATGGGTTCGCGGAATGGTACATGGATAGTCTTCATGTGAATGATTCCTTCAGCGACATGGTTCATGGTCTGACTTATTTCTCTAGCCATCGCTCCACGGGCCATCAGTTTGTAGATCGTCCCGCACACCTGTTGGTTCACGATCGAGCTAGTCCGCGTACATTTCCCGATGATGGTGCACATTCCACTTGAAAATCCTTGAAATCTTGAATTCCTTCAAGTTTCTTCTAAATATTGCAACTCAATTTGAGTCCATTAACCTTGATAGACATTTATAAGTACTTTCTTCGTTCTTCAAATCGATTTTGGGATATTTTCTTCCCTTGGTAGAATTTTCAGGACCCTACAAATGCCCCCCATTGGAATAGGGTCTGTTCGGAATGAGAAGGGCGCTATTCTGATGTAGAAGCAGTCCTAAAATATAATGGTTCATGGTAGAATAGATGGACCCAGTAGGATGTGACAACACCTATATATAGGGGCCCATGTCATTTGTCTTTTACCATTTATTGTGATGAAAAGTTCTCTCAATTTTCCCGGCTTCCTCTACTCTCACGTTCTATTCTCCTTGCGAAAATCCCATTAGTGAACCACTTCGTATGTAAAACAAACCGATTTCCTCACCATTTCTCTATCCACGTACAATATTTTGGATTTCGAGAACATCATTGCATAATTTTTTTAAAATTATACTCTTGATTCCACGTAGAAGGATGCTACGCGGATTGTGTGTCCACATATCGAACTTGGATTGGAGAACCAAACTTGAAGAACTAATTATCCAAACATAAAATTTAATCCTAAACCTCTGAATATGAACTTAATCAAGGCCTAGGTTTATGGTATCCATCTTTCTTGAACCTTTTTGTTTGTCGGCCAATGATCCGCGAGCAAATGCTCTGCGGATGGCTTACATACCATGGTTGTACGTAGTGAAAGGCATCCACGTACTATAGCTATAGGTGGGGTTACCTCCGTATATCATGTAGTATGTGGTTTGTGCATTCCACACACTATGCAGTATGAAATGGACATATTTTGAGTCCTTTATCCTTTCTTCGATATCCTTTATCTAACACTTTTTATTGGACTAATTTTTTTATCGGCTTCTAGATCTTCCTATGCAGGCTACAATGGCTAATTTAAATACTGTGATAAAGCTGATGAAGAAAAGGGAAACCATGGTAGGAAATAATGAGGATCATCTTCGTGCCCACATCATTCCTCGTGACAGATTCTTAATGGATTTCTTGATACCAGAGCTTCTAGAATATCTACTATCTGTACAATTTCCACTTTATGACTTTGGTCTCCCTGACGACGTTTCTATGCCATTGGATGACCCCAATACCCCTTTCATCCTCTTGGAGGCACCACACGGACATGATCGTGCTAACATTTCCCCAATAAGGTAAGTCATTGCCACTCCGATTTAGGAGAACGTATTCATACTAAGAGGCTCATCATGGTCTCACGGAAACAGCGGGTTCCATGATGAAGTCCCGAGACTAGTCGCTCGAGAATACCCATCGCTTATCAGCATCTCCCAAGAAAATACTAGTGGCCGGTGGAGCACCAAGTGGGATCTTCGGGCTAGAGGACGTTTCTCCGATGAATGGGCCTGGGCATTCTTGGTACATCAGACCTATTTGTAGTTCCCTGACCAACTGGAGGTAGTGGGCTTGTATCATGCAACCTGGGTTTCTCAGTTCACAGTCTTCTCTTCAGGAGAAATTCTTCTAGAGATACTGAGCTACTGGTGTTCAAGAACCAAAACCTTCCAATTATTGCATGGGGAGGTGGGTATCATCCTATGAGATATTCACCGGTTTGGATGACTCCATATCCTTAGAGAAATGTATGAAGAGTTTCACCTGACAGCCACCACATGGAAGGACTCTGACCATGTGTCCCCTTTGACAAGGATTCTATTGGTCATGGAAGATGTATTATTTGATTATCCTCTTGAGTCTTTCTCTATCATACCATTTGAGGCATGATAAGGTTATTCCTATAGACGAACATACCCAAGCTGAGGGCTCACTGCAGTTGAACTCATCCAAATCTTCAGTACCACCAAGATTCAGGGCCATATTGTGCTACCCTTGAAGTAGAACGATATACCACATGGGGATATGAGATTCAGCTAGATGTATCACCTGCTCTTAGGTTAACAAGTTTCTTTTCCATGTTATTAAGTGGATGGAATTTCCAATCCTGCGAGGTATATACCGGGGTTCAAGCCTAAAATTTAATGATAGTGGCTATGCTGGAAGAGGGTCGACCCAATAATTTGGCCCTTCCCACTCTCGCTCGACTTTATGAGTTGTTGGGACAAATAAAAGAAGGTAGGCCTCCACATCGTCTCACTGGACCATTCCAATTATTGTATGGGTGGATGGAAGAGTAGTTCCCCTATCATGAATACCAGCATACTACAAGGGTTCCCCATTATGATTTTCTTCCTGCTCTTCTTAACATTTCTTCTGTTCATCCCAGGACTCTGAGCATTATAGATGTGGTTGGGCTATTGAACGATGCTTCTCGTTTCTCGTTTGCACCACATACTACCCCTCATGGGTCATTGAGAGGTGATAAAGGATGGTTCTTTGGAGGAATTATCATACCTTATCAAACTTCGGGATGAGATTCTCACTGCTCACATAGATCGAGTCGTTATTTGTTAACCATACCCCCTACCAGTTTTTTAGGAAATTAAGATGCCTTCAATAGACTATGCTGATTCTGGTTGTTCAATTAAGGGGAGAGTCACATCCTGTGTTTCTCCTCCAATTATGGCTTATGATGATGCATGAAGGTGCTGCTAGGGAGATTATCATTCCAAACACAATGGCCCCCACATTTTTGTCGTTGGAATATGCCCAGCTATGGGCATATTTTTACCCCAACAGGATGCTGAAAGATCCAATTTGGTGGGTGTAGACACCCTTAACAATTTTATTCCCCATACTTTCCCCAATGAAAATGCTACACACTCCTTCTACTATGAAGAGTTCAATAGCTACGCCTTCTACTTCAATCCCTACAACAGCCATGATAGATACACCACCTGCCCCTGCCCTTGTAGTAAGAAGACACTCAGTTCATCATCAGAAACTTCTAGGCGGGGCCTCATCAGTACAACCTATATCATTGGGGAGTGATTTATACTACTCCCCTCCCACAAATACTTCCCTATACATTAATGAGGCTGGAACCAATCGAGTATCACCAATCACTATGGATGTTGTGGCTAGTCCTCTGCATCCAGCTCCAGCAGTTGAACCATTAGAGGGAAAAGAGTGTCTCTCATATTGGGTGATCTGTCTTAGGTCCCTACCCACTCCCACGATGATGCTTCCTGCTTATAGGCATGTGGAAGCATGGGAGGATCAAGGTACTGGTGCTTTGGAAAGGCACCAGGCGGTGCGAAAAGAGGCATGGTTCCAGTTATGCCCTCTTTCTATAGAGACACCCATGTCCAATTTTGCTAACGAGGGTGACAATTTTCTATAGTTGTTCACTAACCTAGGTTCTGGTGGCTTTTATTATAAGCACTCACACTTCCATATTTACAAAATCTTCATTTCCTGAGAAAACCTTTCCTCCTGCGAGGAAAATCTATCCAAGTTAAATTCTTACCATCATCAGGTGGTGACATTCCGAGATGTTTCAAAAGAATTTGATCATCTGAAGGAAGAGGAGGTGAAGGACCATGATTTAGTGGACATCCAAGATGAGAATTCGAGGGAGTGAGAAGCCCACGTAGTAAGGTTTATGGATCAATTGGACTCTTTATGTTCCAACTATGAAGCTATCCAGAAGAAATGGTGGGACGTTAAAGTTGTTTTGTAGCGGGTGCGTCTGACGGCCAAGGTCGAAATAGAGGAGAGAGATTTTTTGGAGTAGACTATTGATGGCCCATGGAAATCACTTAACATCCTCCTAGAAAGGGTGAACCGAGCCCTATTATTGTTCTGTCCTGAATCATGATATGTACTCCTCCCCGTTTTTTGGATAGTTTGGAGAGATTCTGAACTAGGAATGATCCTCCATTTTTGTCTAACTTAATAAAACTAATTTTCCTTTAAGTCCCATTTCTTTGAATTTTTTCCTGTTGTTTTAATTTCATTTCAATCATGCATTAATTTTAAACCATGACTTAAAACCAATAAACTGAAATAATCGAATTGTGCTCTAATTTTTTCTCGAGCCGCGGGGCTCAGTGAGCGTAGTTTGACTATTGCTAAGGTTTTATAGAATACCTCATGAAATTTTGTGTATTTTTCATTATTACCCTAATTTTTTCCTAAGCCTGCTTGGCATGGACTTAGTGGGTACAAATTGACTTTTTATTAGGCCTCCCTTTGCGGGTTTTCGACTTAACGAGATTTATGCCTTTTCTGATGGCTCAATGTTTTTTTAACGAACCGATACTTGACTTTTACCCAGAGGTTCCTTTTGTGGATTTTCCCTCTAGAATGTATGGAATATTTTTAAATGCCAATTCATTGTCCTGCCAATCAAACTTATTATTGATGTTTTAGGTTGAACAACTTTGACCAAACTTAACGTGGTAGGGCCCTAACTTGGGACTGTTAACTGGAAATGTTTTAATATCCTTCAAACATGGATTAAGGATTTTTCATGACCCTTAATTTGTGGATTATGGACATGCATGAGGCTAGGGAGACTCTTTAGGTGTAAATAGGTAGGAAAGGACTCTCCTAGGGATGAATTTGACTTTGATTGGCATCCATTTTTGTAAGAGGCATATGTAGAGCCACCAGGGCATGATGTGCATAGTCAAGAAAAGGTGTCCGTAGGAAATTGGCCTTCCATTTATGATGGAATAGTGGGTTTTGAAACATTTTGAATTTATTTTGAAGTCACGAGCCATAATGGGTGGCTTGCCTGATTAGTGTTGTCTGAAAACGTTAGGGACATTCATATCGGCTTCGAGGGGGAAACTATTCTCACACGGTTTTTTACTTGCATGAGGGAGAGCTGGTGAATGGCCAGTTCCATTAGAAGTCCTCATATCAGGGGTATTTGGAAAATGAAGAAGGTATGTAAGTTGTTATCCAGGAGTTTTCCAAATCTAGGGTGTGACAGAACATGAATTTCATTTGAGCGTATGAGAGTTGGAAAGGATTCCCCTGAAGACAAAATTTCCTTTAATTGGTGGCCATTTTTATGGGAAACATATGCAGAGCCACTGGGGCATGATGTACATAGTCAATAAATGTTTTCTATAGGACATTGTCCTTCCATCTATGATGTCCATTGAGTATTATAGAGATTAGGAACTTTTTGAGTACGACATGTGACCTTCGACAAGGGGTGCACCTGAACACGAAAATGGACATTTTAACCAAAATTCTTTAGGGGAAAATTGGAAATGAGTGGGGAAAAACTTATTTTTCATGCGAATCAACTTCACACATATGGATTTGGTATCCTTAGAAACCTAAATAGAGACCAGAGATGAATCAGTCCCGTATGTCCCGATATATTAAAGATGTGTGTACGGAGGAGAATGTAAACCATGACTTTGAGGGCCCTTGAATCAGGAGGGATGGAACAAGCCTTGGAATCCATTGGGTGTACTGAGATAGGAGAGGAATCTCATGGGGATGAATTTTCCTTTGATTGGCAGCCTTTTTTATAAGCGACATATGCAGAGCCACTGGGGAATGATGTGAATAGTCAAGCAAAGGTGTCCACATGACACTAGCCTTCCATCTCAGATGGCCTTGGAGGGTTATGGAAATTTAAGATCACTCAAATCATGGAGTTTGTGGTATTGTAGGAGCGTATCCAGACATATTGGGGACATTTGGGATACAATTTACTCATTGAATCAGGTGTCCCTTACCTAGATCTGACTCGTACATATAGTGAGGCATTCATTCCATATTTGGAGTACTTAGTCATTTAACGTCACATGGCCAAGATGCGAGGTTCTTGTTAGGGGAGGGAACCGTGACATTCCTTTTAGGGTCGGGCTGCTAGGACCAAATTCCTGGGCTGCTTTTCCATAATGTCATAGTGCATCTCTCACTAAGATCCCGAAGCTCATGTGAGATATGCTCATTGTGAGAAACAAAAGATTACAAGGATTCTCAATCATTTCCTAAAAATGAAAAAATCAGCATTAGGGGGAACTTTAGGCTTAATCCAATGCTACACAGTTTAATGTCATACAACAAAGATGATTTTGGCCTCACAGTTTAATGCTGTGCTGTGAGGACATGACATTGTGTAGTTTAGAGTTGTTCAGTGAAGATGATTATACTGTCATAAAGATCTTTAACAGTTTTGAGTTAATCACAATTAGGATTCTCTAATTCTCCATAGATGTGAGTAATGATAGAAGGTGTAAACCATAGTCCTGGGGGTAACTTGAATATGGTGGGATGACATGTGTCTTGGAAGATGTTGGGAGTACTGATGTAGGAGAGGAATCTACTAGGGACAAATTTTCCTTTGATTGATGGCCATTTTTATGGGAAACACATGCAGAGCCACCAGGGCATAATGTGCATAGTCAAACAAAGGTGTCTGCAGGACACTGGCCTTTCATCTTAGATGGCCTTGAATGATTATGGAGATCCATGTTTTCTCAGAGTATGGAGTTTGAAAAACATGAGATATGTGCATGGGAAAGTGATAATATCCATATTGTGATTAACCATGAACTATTGGAACTTCCAAATAGATATAACTCATATGTAGAGAGGGACGCAGTATCTTTTGAATTCTCATGAGTGGTTGGCATGTTTGGGATCTCATAACATTAAGGACTGGACCACACATAACTCTCAAAGAATTTTTCAGTTTATTGTCATGCGATTAGGAACTTTCATGGGCTCCCCATACAAGTTTTACCAACATATGGGGGAAATGGGAATTTATTTTTTGATGGTGGATGGGTCGGGATGACAGATCCAGTCGTCACTACATACCCTACGAGGGCAATAATCAAGCCACACATAGTTCTTAATGTTACCTAAATTTTTTTTCTCAATGTGTAAGGACATTTGTAGGAATTTTTGTTTCATTTTATATGGGTGACAAGACTACCATATTCCCCTATGATTTTTTTGCGTACGAGAATCCTTACCACTGATCTTAAGCTCACATGAGTCATACTCATTATGAGAAACAAGGAGTGGACATAGGGTTTCCTTAGAAGGCATTGGGAGGTAGAGGATATGATCGGGGGATTCTTTTTTTTGGTGGGGATGAGACATGATCAAGGATCAATGTGTCGATACGTATCCTGCGAGGGCAGGAATCAATCCATACGTAGTTCTGTATGCACCCTATACCGATTCTTCTTGGTCCAGGGGTATGGGAATTTTCATTCTAAACATCATGATTTCCAGGTCTTTCGTGGTACTCCATAGTTTGCCTTTGTAAGAGAATATCTACCACTAATCCTAAGCTCACATGAGTTATAATCGATGTGAGAAACAAGGAGTGATGAGGGTTTCTCTTATGGATACAAGTAGATAGGGGGCATAATGGAGTCATTTTTTATGGGGGCAAGGCCAAGATCGAGGATCAAGGCCTCAATACATATCCTATGAGGGCAGGAATCAAGCCGTACATAGTTATATGAGGGATCATGCAGTTTATTGTCATGTGATTAGGACGCCTTATGCCATGTAGTTAACGTCTTACAATGAGGAAATGAGTCATAATTTAATGTCATGTTTCAGGGATGATTTCCTCACAGTTTAATGTCATGTGGAATGGATAGTGAATCATAGTTTAAGGTTATAGATTTTGGATCATATCTTTGGGGTTTTATAACTCATAGTTTAGGGTTGTAGATCTTAGACCATAACTTCAGGGTATTAGAACTCATAGTTTAGGGTCATAGAGTTTGGAACTTGACTTATGGGTATTATAACTTACAGTTTAGGTTCTTAGTGTTTGGTCCTTGTCATAATGGTTCAATTTCATGTTGCATAGAATAATACTGTACAGTTTAACGTCATGTGTTCAGGACAATGGCTCATTGTATGAGGACGTAGAGTTTGGAACATATAATTTCTTATTGCTATGCAAAATACTTATTCAAGAACTTTTCATTTTTGGAGCCGTGATGAGTTGTCCGTCCATTGATATCAGGGAGTATTCTCCATTGGAGTAGACCCAATGTATGACATATGGTCCTTCCCACTTCGGTTCAAGCATTGGGGGATTCTTCCTCAGTATTATTGGGGTTCTGGGGACTAAAACCATTTCTCCTTTTAGGAAACATTGAAGAAGAACCTTTTTGTTGAAGGCTCGTGCAATCCGGTTCTGATAGATTTCCGAATGGTGTAGAATGTGCAGCCTTTTTTCATCTAGCTGCTCCAACTCATCAAAACGTCTCTAGGATTGCTCGTCCATAAAAAATGATATCAAATGGACACATGAAGTGATGGAACTTGAATCTCAATATGGAACACTGCCTTTGCCCCATATACTAGTGAGTATGGGGCTGCCTAGGTGGCAGTGTGGGTCGTGGTCCGGTAAGCCCACAAAGCATAAAGAAGCTTTTCTGGACACGATTTCTTGTCCTTATCAACCATATTTTGGAGTATGTTGGAAAAAGTCTTGTTGAAATCCTCTATATTCCCATTGAACACCATGTGGTAACGGGACGAATGGTTGGCTTTAATTCCATACTCCTGGTATAACTTGTCCAACTCAGTAGAGAATAAGTTAGTGTCGTTGTCCGTTAGGATGGTATGAGGGACCCCAAATATGGTAATGTTGTTGGCCTTCAAAAAGTTAATGATTTTTTTCACCCCAACTTCCTTAAGGGGTATAGCTTCAGCCCATTTGGAAAATAAGTCAGTCGCTGTGAGTATGAACTTGAACTATCTGGCTGTGGCAGGATGATATGGTCCCACAATATCCATCCCCTAGGTGATGAATGGTCAGGAGTAATTAGATATATGAAGTAACTCTGGGGGTTGGTGTATTAAATTAACATGAACTTGGCAGGAATCACACTTCTTGGTGAATATGGCACAATCCTGTATCATGGTGGGATAGTAATACCCAAGCCTTCAGATTTGGTGAGAGATCTTGGTTGCTGATTGGTGCACTCCACAAGCTCTGGAATGCACTTATTTCATAATGGCAGCAGTTTCTTCTCTATCAATGCACCTGAGAAGGATCCCATCAAGGCCTCGTTTGTAGAGAACCTTTTCTTGTTTTTCCCCATTATACAAGACAAAGATGATTGTCCATCTTCAAGCTTGTTCCCTTCTATCCCTATCTAGTGGGAGTTCCTCGTTCTGAAGGTAATTTTTAATGGGAATCATCCAACTGGTGGTGTGGCCATAAGGCTCAGATACATGGCTAATTTCATCAATTTTTTTCGTATTTCTTTGTATGAATGGCAAGACCATCTGACAGTGGGAAATTCTAATGACTATTTCATCCTGTTCTGGATCAGCCAAGGCTGTGGCTGTATTTTCTATAGCGTCATCTTGAGCATTTCATGACCGGGGGACATAGGTCAACATTGGTTATGATGGGAATTTTTCCATCAGTTCTTGAACATGGTTCATCAAGGGGACCAATACTTCTTTCTTGATGGCATAATCACCATTGACCTATTTGATGACTAGCTCTGAATCACCCTTTATTTTTTGGTTTTTATCTTGCACATGAAGTGACAGTTCCAGGCCTGTAATGAGGTCCAGATACTTCGATTCATTACTTTTACAGCCTTTCGAAAGGAGGAAAGAGTAAGGTAAGAAGACATTTTTGGGGTATAAGATTATAATTCTCAACCCAACATTATTGAGATTGGGATCCTCTATCCTTTTACCTATCAGGCTTCGAGAATCACCATCAAAGTACATTTTCCATGTCTGGGGCTCCTCCTGGATGGAGACCACTTCTTCATTTGGAAGTTCGGTATCCAACATTTTTGTTTCTTACTAGGGGTGGTCATCCAGGAAGTCTGCTAATTCCTAGCCTTTTATGGACTTCTGGGGCATGTACCATATGTCAAACTGTTGTAGGATGACCGCCCATCGTGATAGGTGTTAATTTAGCACGGGACGATTGAGGATATATATGAGTGGGTTTCTGTGAGAAACCAAGTGGACCTCATGGTGCTGTAAGTAATGTAAAAGTTTTTGAACTGTGAAGATTAGGGCTAGGAAGTTCTTTTCAATTTTTGAATACTGAGTTTCGACGTCGATCATTGTTCAGCTGAGGTAATAGAGGCTATTCTCACTGCCGAAATCATTCTTCTATGTGAGGAAGGTGCCAAATGATCGTTCTGAGGTGGTTACATACAAATTGAGTGGTCTCCCATCAATTGGAGGCATCAACATCAACGATCTTAGGAGATATATTTTGAGATTATCAAAAGATTCTTGGAAATCATTATCCCACTCATACATAACTCATTTATTTATGAGCCTAATGAAAGGTAAACATTTACCTCCTAGGTTGGATATGAAGCACCGAATGTTGGTGAGGTGCTCCTGGAGACCTCTCAACTTGGTGAGGTTTCTTGGTGGGGACATGAAAAGGATGATTTTTTTCTTCTCAGGGTCGACTTTGATGTCACAATGGTGTACAATGAAGCTGAGGAATTTTCCCAAGGTAACCCCAAACACACACTTTAGGGGATTCATATTTGAACTGTGCTGTCGCAATTTGATGAAGACAGTTTCAAGATCAGCCAGGTGGTTTGAGCGCTTCCATGATTTAGCCACCAGATCATCGAAATAACACTTGATGAACTTTCCCAATAAGGTCTTGAAAATGCGATGCATGGCACAATGATATGTGGCACCGACATTCTTTAGACCAAAGGGCATAGTTTTATTACAGAAAACCCCATAAGGGGCCCTAAAGGTGGTAGCTTCTTCATCTCCTCAGGCTATACAGATTTGATTGTATCCAGAGCAGCCATCCATGAAAGAGAGGGCTTGATATCCATCTGATGCATCGATCAACAACACTATAATTGAGACTGGGAAGTCTTCTTTTGGGAAATGTTGATTAAGGTCCCTAAAGTCAATGCAGATTTAATCTATCCATTTTTATTTTTGACAGGGACTATGTTTTCTAGCAAGATTAGATGTTAGACCTCTTGTATGAAGTGGTATTTTATCATCTTTTTAAACTCATCCTCTATTTTGGTAGCATTAATCAGGTGGGTCCTTCTGGCTACCTTCTTATAGCCCTAATGATCTTCTGGTAAGCCCAGATGATGAGTGGAGACCTTAGGATCGAGGCCCAAATATTCTTTGTAGTTCTAGGTGAACACATCTCGATTCTACTTTAGGAAGGAGGTGTATGCATCCTGTTCCTCAATATTCATATCCACACTGATCAGAGTGGGATGCGAGTCATTTTTGATTCCCAGATTTATCTCCCTAAGTTCATCGATTGTGGTGGAAACACGTTCTTCGAATGTAGGAGGGGCATCTTTGAAGTCTTCTTCCTCTTCTTATTCTTCAACATATTCATCTTCTTCCTCTTATGATGGAGAGTGAATTTTTGAGATGAACTCTCCAATGTTGGGAGATAAATTTTCTTTTAACTTAGTGTGTGAGGAAAGGGTAGTTTGATGTTCTAGGGACGAGCCGAGAGCATCTTTGATAGGGATTATCTTGACATCATGGGAGTCAGTCTTCTTTTCCATGTCCTTGGACTTAGTTTATTCAATAGATATAATGTATAAAATTGAGTCTGCATCTGTACTTTCACTTATGCATCTAACTCGGTTGATGGGTAGTATGTACTCTTCCCCAAGTTTTTGGAGGGGGTCGGCGGGAGCCAATTCCAATCCATTAGGGGAATTGATCCAATAAATTTTATAATCCTAAAGATGTTTTTCTTCCAATTTATAAAACCCTACATCAATATAGTGCGACTCATAGGACTCAAACATGGATTTATCAGTGTTCAATGTCCTGTTTTTCCCATTCATGGAATATTTGATGCACTGATAGTATGATGACAGAATTGTAGTGTGCTAACGCAACCAAGGCCTCCCTAAAAAGATGTTGAAGTCAGTAATTTAACAAACAACCAATAACTCAGAATCCAACATGTGATCTCAAAGACAAGTTTTAATATTGATCTATACCAATGGTTTATGCTCACTTTTTTCATATACAAGTAGAGTTGTGGTGCATGGTGTCAAGTTGTCTTCTTAATATCCAAGTCGACGAAGCATTCGCAGTGGGAGGAGGTTAACTCTGGAGCTGTTTTCAATGAAGATACTTCAGAAGTCAATTCCATTTATCTTTCTAGACACATATAAGGGTTTTATGCACCCTTGAATGATGGCATCTTCATCCCTGTCTCTGAAGGAGATGATAGCATGACATTATTCGGGACTGGTCTCCGTTCGATAGACTTTGGCTGCTTCTACTTCAACCTTAAATTCCTGGGAACTTATTAAGGCTTCAATGAGTACCTCCCTAAGACCCACAAACAAGCTTAAATCATCCAAGATTGAAAACTTTGCTGGTATTGAAGCCAACTGCTTTAGAATATCATACTTATACTTCAGAGGTCGGCACTTCCCGACTTGGGGTTCCACTTTCACATACACTTTAGGGGTTCGATCTTTGGATGTAGATAGTTTGGCCTCTATTATCAGATCTGGTGGTGCTGTGGTCCTTTCTAGGTTGGGCCAAATTTATCTGCCTGTATTCCTTGGGCGGTTTGGTATTTGTTCTTCCCCTGATGAATATTCCAAGATAATTGGGCTTCAATTTCTTCCAATGGGGGTGAATGATCATTCTGGTTTCTTGTTGTGTCTTCCAGAGGGTTCTTCCATGAGTTTCTATGATGTTAACGGCTTGAATTATGACATGGCCAGTAATTTGACTCCTTCCATGATCATGCCTTCCAGGAAACGTCCAGCCTATGTGGACTCTTCCCATGGCTCTCTGGTTGGGTGTGGGGAATTTCGGTTCGTTTCCATAGTCTTATTCCGAGAATGGGTATATCAAGTGAATAACATTAATAGATCCAAATAATAGTTCATGATCCAACACTGTTTCCATATGACTATCCCCTTTTGATAGTGCCATTTGACGGGATGGTGCCCACTGTACCGTGTGGTGGGGCGATGCCTATTGTACCGTTTGGCGGGGAAGCACCCGTTGTACCAAGTCTATTGGAATGAAGTATGAAAGTGTCAAAATAGACTTTGGCTTTAGTATCAACTCATATTCTTCATATTTCATTATGCCCTTCTGGAATTTAGAGGACCGCGGGGCCGAGGAGCATGACTGTGTTGCTTTGGGAGCTTTTGGGGGCATAGTTGGTTGCTTCAACTATGCCTAGAGGATTCCATGAACTTGATTGACGGTCTTACGAGTCATCCAGTTTTAAAAAAATTTCTCCTTCTTACTAGCGACTATCAACCATTATCTTCCTCTCTTGATTCTGAGGTGGAGACATATGCCACTTGTGGTGGTGGTGGGCCCAACTTGACTTGCCCAAAATCCACCATCTTTTGTAGGAGATCCTTGAAAACAAAGCATTCCTAGATGGTATATCCTAGTATCCAGTGATAGGGACAATAATTGGGATGGTCATCGAGACCCACTTCATCAGCTCGATTTGGCTATGGTAGCCAGAGAAAATTGAAATTCATGGAAGCTATGAAATATCCGCAGACTTAGTTATCTCAGAATGAGTAAAATTTCTTTCTTTGTTCCTCAAACTGATTTCTTTTGGCACCTCGTCTCTCATCTTGCCAAGGTGGGGGTTATTGTTGGCATCCAGGGGGTCCCATATGGTTCAGAGGGGGCCACAAAACTGGAGCTGGTGCCGGGGGTGGCTTAAACATGACGAAAGCTACTTCAAATTTTCCCGTTCTTTTCCCAGGGGCTGATGGGGCCACTCAGGACTTAAGATTAGTTCGTTTCAAGGAGTCTTCTATCCTTTGGGAAATGTAATAGAAGTTTCTAAACCAACTTATGTACTTCACTGGTATGAGTGGTGTTCGTAATTCATCCCAAATATTATCGATGCACATATAGAGCATCTCATCTTGGGGGAGTCTCCAGTTCGGGGAATATGTCAGGCCTTTCTATTTGGAAATGAAGTCTGAAACTCTTTATTTCTCTCGCTGTTTGCAGTTCATGAGATCACTGACCATCGTCTTAGATAACATTGAACTGAACTGGAAGAGAAAATATCTCCAGAGGTCCTCCCAGCGTGTGATTGAATTGGATAGTAGGATAGTATACCATATAAAAGCTGAGCCCTGTAGGTTTCGTACGAAGCACCTGAGTTTTACTGCTTCTTTCCACTCCAGAGTTCCTATCATGGGGTCACAATAATCGGCATAATGAATTAAATGATGTTAAAGGTCCCCCGATCCATTTAATACTAAGAATATGGGGTTCTCAAAGTTTGGCGGTTGTAGAACATTGCTCACCCACTCGGGGAAGGGTTTGCGCTCTGGCTATATCAGAGCACGCTGAACCTCCATGGCTTCCACTTGAGATTTTAATTGACCGAAAGTGTTTAAGATCCCTTGATACATATCCTATCAGACTTGATCTTGAGATTGTGTGATAGTGGCCAAGAACATGTGTGCCGACACAACTAGAATTTGGGGTGGATACATTTTTGGGGGTATCATTTGTGGGTTTACCTGAATATATTTCGGATTCTTCCTAGAATGGGGAAGTATTTATGTCCTTTTAGGGATGGGTTGAACGGATCTACGATCTTTGCTCCATTCAACGGAATAAGTTCATGTGGTATGGGAACCACTTCTGGGGGTACCTGTTGATGTTCCGCAGGGGGAACACATCCAGTGAGGTGGCTCCCTCAATGTTTCTCATCATTAATTTGTCAGATATCTTTCATTTCTTTCTCCTTATTCTAGAACCTTTCCTTAAGGGTGAGGGATTCATTATTAGGGGGATGAGGAGGTAGGTCATAGATGACCTTGTATTTATTCTTCTCCTTGTTGGGGTTTTCAGGGGAGGTAGTGAAAGATTAGCTGAGGGGGCGCCCAGATTCAAGACTGCTCTCTGGTTCCGAGTATGCACACCATCATGATCGGCGTGGGATTCCATCAGGAGGGAATCATCTTCCTTCATATCCTCCCCCTCTACGTCATTTACTGTGAGATCCGTGGAGTTGACGTTTACCATGTTCATTGAGGCATACCACATTAGAGGTGGTGTACCCAGTGCCGAATGGTAGGATGGACTTTTGTGCCATTTTTTGAACTTTTTTCATTCCATTATGCTGTATTCTTCAAGTTTCTCGATGAAGATTGACCTAAAGAGATCACTGGTGTGACCTTGTAATGTGCCTTTGTCTTGGAGGGTGAGAACCATGAGAAGGGGTGGAATGGGTAACTACTCTGTCCATCGTTCATCCTAAATGGTAGAAGACAGACGTCTGCTATGTGGGGATTTGAGGTAAAAATTCCCCCATCCCTACGGGCTGGGGTTTTCCTGTTCTTCTGTTGATGCGTTACGACCTAGATTTTTTGGTCTTACGGGGTTATTTTGATTTAAAAATTCCCCCAGCCCTGTGGGATGAGGTTGTTCCGGTATTTAGCCGGTATCCACTACTATTACCACCATTTCAACTTCATGTACTTCTGTGCGGGTGTGATCTGAGTATAGAATTGGTCCTACATGGAGTATATGGTATTTTGAAGACACGAGAACTGCTTGCTGGCTGGATTCCCTTAGACGGGTAGTCTACTAGATGTTCTTGGTTTCCTGACTCAGAAGTTTTTTGATGGATTGATCTCTTCAGTCCTGACGCTTTCGAGACTAACTCTGAGCCAGTTTTTGTTGAGTATCCCATCTTTCTTAGTAGGGGGTTCACTTGATTGCTGCCTTTGGGTGATGACGTTGCAGGATTTTATTTCTAATGGGGCCTGCTAGATGGGATATGGAGTGAAGTGTAGAGATCCATGTTCTCCCCATCCCTGAATCTAAACTCTAGCTGGGGCATTGCCAATGAGGCGATGCAACTTAGCCAGTGCATGGAGGCAATCTAGATCAAGGTTTTTCTTTCTCATTTCTAATTGTGTCTACCTTGAGAACAAGAGGGCTTCTAGGTCGATTAGACAACGAAGCTCCCCTATCATGCTAACATGATCAACATACCCTTTGTAGGGTAGGAATTTTTCTTTCAGATGACAAAGAGTCATCCATATGTTGAGGCAAATGTCATGCATGAATTCCCCAGACAAATCTCTTGGTATGTCGAAGTGAGAAGTGGCTATAGGCCAATACATCACTGGTATATTATCCCTAGCTAGTTATCTTCCTACGAGCAACATAACCTACTGTTGTTATTCTAGATGATCCTCTACCTGATATGCCTTGCTCGACTACTTCTTAATAATTTCATTCTAAGAAACCATGTTGGTGGGAGGCTTATTGATTTACGGACGCTGCGGGGGTGGCTCAGAAGATGAGCATGGCCCTGGTCCATCCTTTGGTTGTGGAAGAATGTCACTCATTATAGCCAGAGTTTCCGATGTGTCTAACTCCATTTTAATGAGTGCCTCAGCATAGGAGAGCTTTCTCATATTTGTTCTGGAAATGGGAGTACCTTCTTTCCAGCATAAATTTTGATTGCACGGAGGACCTATACAATTGGTGCTGCAATGGCGAGGGCTACTATTGCAACTTGACGCCCGACCGTGGGAAATGTCTTTACTATGTATACCCTAGGGAGGACCTTCATGGCGTTCTACAATGAAGGGAGGACCTTCTTTCTATTTTATGTCACTGTGGGGAGGGCCTTCACAACAACTGTTATTATGGGGAGGGCCTTTTCAATGACTGTCATCATGGAAAGGACTACCATCATGACTTGATACCTAGTTGCTGAGAGAATTTCTGTAGTGCACATCCTAGGGAGGGCCTTTAGGATGTACTATAATGAGGGGAGGACCTTATAATTACTTGATGTTACTATGGGGAGGACCTTCACCACAAATATCATTGTGGGGAGGGCCTTCACAATGACTGTCATTATTGAGAGGACTACCATCCCGACTCGACGTCCGACTACAGGAAGAAGCATATCTGCAGCGTATACCCTAGGGAGGACATTAAAGCAGACAAAAACAAGGGGAGGACCTTTTTGCTATCTTATCTTCAGGTCGAGGGTAGGGATACCCCAATGTGAATCAGGAGATAGGATCACATGATCAATCATTCTTGAACCATGAAGTAAGCCCCTGTGGGTGCTCCAAGGAGGACCTTCAGAGCTTTAGGTAGTGATATTATGGGGAGGGCCTTCGCAACTGCTACTACCACTTCCATAATTTGGTAATGGACTGAAAATGTCTTGATCCTTTATTGATATATGTTTTAAGGCATTAAGAACCCCAACTTCTAGCAGGACATGATCATGTATGTGCTCTTCCTTTTCCGATTGCCTTTGAATCCTTTCATTTTTGGTGCTCTCTTGCGGGTAACCGGGGCCATCTGCTATTGGTAATGGCCTTCATATACGAGTCCCTATCTTATTGGGTCTTATGATGTTGTTGGGATAAGCTGAAAACATCTTGAGTTTTTGCAGGGATATATTGGCATGTTTGGAGGATATGGTCTGGAATCAATGTCTGATCTTCTATCATTGTCACGATGTGATGAGATATATCTTTTTCTGGAACAGGTATGAAGGCCCATTCTAATGTCGGAGTAAGAGTTTGTTCCAACTCCGGTCCTCCATGAGTTACTAGTAGATATTGGAAGTTCTCCAGTGCTGGGGAAGAGGAATGAGTCTTCCATCAGTTGTCTTCTTTGGCTACCACCATATTTTAATGGTGGACTTTATATTCACGATCATGGATTTTATTCTGCTCGCTTGCTGCTGTATTTGTCTCACGGGCTTTGTATGCATCTTTAGGAATTTGACTATGCTCATATTTGGTTGCTGCCCAATTTGGATGATAGGATTGATATGAATCTTCAGGTGTTTGTGCCTGCATATAATTAGTTTCCGCCCTATTTGGTTGACATGATTTTTGTGTATCGGCAGATATCTTCATCTACCTATAGTTTGCTGCTCTGTCTACATGGCGGGACAAGCAAGCATTAGCAGAACATGCATGTACTCGTATTGTGCCACCCTATT
This sequence comes from Viscum album, assembly GCA_963277665.1. Lineage (NCBI taxonomy): Eukaryota > Viridiplantae > Streptophyta > Magnoliopsida > Santalales > Viscaceae > Viscum > Viscum album. The sequence goes on along the minus strand of OY728156.1, from coordinate 1,538,559,562 downwards.
TCTGTGGTGGGCTTGAGTGGAGAGGGTAGAGTCGTATGTATGCCAATTGAATACCACCACATTAGTACAATGTAGCTTCTCCCCAGGAACCATGGTGATAGAATGTTCCTAATTATATATTCCCCACCCTTAGAGGGAAACTAGAGGGGCCTGAGTCTCTTGGACTTCGAAAAGTGCCCCCGTCATAAGGTCTTCTTCGGTGGGAGGAGGCTTGGTCGTCTGATGTCGGCGACGACGTTCTTTGACAGGGGACCGTGAGTAGGACCCCTATGCAGTTGATATGAAGCTGTTGTCATCGACTTCATCTGCCTCCCTAAGGTAATGGAGGCACTTGTTGTCACGTCCTGGGGATAGGCTCCCAAAACGATTTGAGATGAGCACCGGGGCCGCATTGGGCTGGTGTTCTGGCAGTGGCTGAAGAGGTGGCTGGCGGACCATTGCAGATTAGAGGGCTTGTATTGAAGCATCCAGTGTGGTGAGAGTACCATTTTGGTGGTACTCTTTGATCAACATGTTGGATACCCAGTGTTGAAGATGCTGAGTCGGCAAGGGGGTCCTCCTCTTCGTTGGGGCCCCAATCGTTTGTGGGATCGCTGAAGCGCGTGTCTTCATTGGTCATAGGGGTGTCATTTGGATCAAAGGTTTCTCTACAGGAACCTTCAATATACATATATGACATATAAACCACAAAACCTCATCAAAGTATAATTCTTTTAAACATATGCATATTTGGCTATTCAGCTTGGCCCCATTCCCCTTTTCTTTTGCTGTGGGGTGAAGGGGATTGAGAGGGGTAAGACCGCCACCTTGGTTAAGGATTCAAGTTAAGTTCACCATTTTTTTACACCTCCGAGGCAGCACATTTCTAGGTGGTGTGAAAATGGCATGATGAGGATCATCACCCGTACCTTTTCTATAGAGACGTGTTCTTGTTGAATTCAACATTTCTTTTGTTTTGAACCGTTCTGTGTCATTATCCTTTAAAGAAGGTTGGATTAACCCTACAGGAACTGTTGGTCCTAGAAGGTGATTGAGTGGGGGTCAAGTACTTGTGCAATCGGTCCTTCTTAGATATAACTTCCTCATATGGTCTCCAACGGGTTTATTTGTGGAGTTAGGAATTCCCAACGGCCCTGGTATCAATGATTCATGAACCTTATTTCCAAAGGCAAGCGCTCGTTGATTGATGATTCAGCCAAAGACACTTAAGGACTCCATTGGTCGAGAGGATGGGAGGTCATGCTCACCGCACCCTTTTGGGGGAGGATTATTGCATGTTCTTGGACTCTCTTATAGATTTAAGTCATGTTCATATGTTCATGAATCCTTGGTTCATTCCTCAAGAGTGTGTCCACAAGGTACCCTTAGTTTGCAAGATCGCCATAATCATGCATATATTTGATGGTACAGAGGTGATAATAACTTGAGCCATATAATAAGGCACTCTTAAGTTTATCGTCATCTAGGGGGGACAAAAGGTGAATGTATGTTGGGATCAGGCCCATATGAAGGGCTTCCTATGTATCCTCGGAAGAGGAATCAAAACCCACATAGTTCGGATTGTGTGGGGTTTACCCATGGAAGCTACCCATTTGAGAAGACATGATTGGGTGGAACCCTTTTTGTATAGTCACCCTTTGGAGCTTGGTCCTTCTGATAGGCATCCTACGTATCCATATTTGGTCAGGAATCAGAGTTATCGTGGTTCATATTTTCTTTGGCTTACGCATAGAGGATGCCCATTTGATAGAAATGATTGGGTGGACCCTTTATGAATAAGAACCCATTTGAGCTTGGGACTTCTGGAAGGAATCCTATGTATCATAATTTGGTCAGGATCTAGAGTTCTCATAGTTCATATTTTCTGGGGCTTATACATAGAGGATTTCCATTTGATAGACAAGATTGGGTGGATCCTTTATTGATGGGCACCCTTTTGAGATCGAGCCTTTTGGTAGGTTTCCTATGTATCTTGATTTAATTAGGAATCAAAGTTCTTGTAGTTCAGATTCACATGGATTTTTTAATCGTCACAAACCTTTAATACCCTGTGAGTCATGTTCGGTGTGAGAAGAAAGAGGTTGTGGATGATTCAACAATGCACATTCCTCCTCCCCTGTTGGTGGGGGCGGGAGAGCCTGCGGCGGAAGAGGACGGGGTGACCATGGGTGAGGGAGCATAACAATGAACCTTTCAATGTGAAATGATATTAAAGGTTATGCAACATGACCGTGGATAATTGAGGACTTATCTCAGTGGGAGTTCCCTAGAATACGTTCTGGGAAGGGTATGAGTTTTTTCCTCGTCGAAGGGGGAAGTGAACATAACCCCTTTGACAGATCACTATTCGTCATTGAATTCAAAAGCAAGTGATCACCCTTAATCTCTAGAACGGGGAGGTTCACATTAGTTTCCCAAGGTTGGAATCTAGGTTACCATGGGAATTTAGACCCAAAGGCATTCACGACGACCAAACCACTATGGGAAGAGCCTTTATGACTCCGCTTACCATGGGTATGTAGACTCAAAGGGGCGCGCTGATGCACCCAATGGTCTGATCATTAGGGTCCAGTGGATTTGGAGGAGGCTTTGTCTTGAGGTCGTAAGACTGGTTAGTATATGAATTATGGAGGAATGGATGGTAAGTAAAGGGCGAGGTTGGGATTGGAGGAAATTATACAAAAAACACCCCATTCTGCTTGCTGATTTCTTATGCAGAATGGGGGAGGCTCCGTATAGCATATTGGTATGCGGGAAATGGTCTCATTCACATACCAATGAAGTACGTGGGCATGGGTATAGATGACCGTTCACTATAGTGGTACATGGCTCACCATGCCTCTTTGGGCTTCATCTGCATACTGATGCATTACGCGACACCGAGTTTTGTCCACTTAGTGGTACACTACGTAGAGAACCATTTTAGAGGAGGGTCCGCGAGATTATCGTTCATAGGGAATTCATCAGTGAAAAGTATGTGGTTCGCGATTCACCAGTCGGGTTTGTGGTTCTATTATTATTATTCAATTCCCCCATGTTATGCTTTGCGGACAGCTGTACCTACGGAAAATGCTGTTTACGATTCGAGCTTCATCGATGAATCAAGACTGAAGCCAAAGTCTTCTCCAAACTCTTTCTTCCAACCTCTAGGTTGCCTTTAGGCTTTCATCATCCGTCCCTCATACTTTTACTGTTCTCCCTTTTATAGAGAATCATTACACTTGTATCTATTTGGCATGTGACACCATTTGCGGAGGCCCATGCAGATATCCTGATCCGCGGAGGACTTGTTCACCTAGAGTTTGCGGAGGCTTTGATTTGAGATCAGGGTTCGCAGAACCCTGCTGGTTCACTTCATCCGCTAACTGATGGGTTTTCGGAATGGTACACAGATGGTCTTCACACGCATGATTCCTTTAGCGACACGGTTCACAGTCTGCCTTGTTTTGCTGGCCATCGCTCTATGGGCCATCGATTCATGGATCATCCTACATACCTGTTGGTTCACAATCATGCTGGTCCACGTAACTTTCCTGGTGATGGTACATGGTCCAATTTAAAATCCTTAAAAACATGAATTCCTTTAAGTTTCTTCTGAAGATTGAAACTAAATTTGAGTCCATTCACCTTGATAGACTTGTATAAGTACTTTCTTCCTTCTACAAAGCGATTGTGGGGTATTTTCTTCACTTGGAAGAATTTTCAGGACCCTACAATAGTTTATCTAATTTCAATTTCATATTAGGTTCTCTAATATAGTTAAATTCCATATAATCATATGTTAAAATCCTTCATAATGGGTTGTAAATAGCATGTGAATTTACCCATGCATATCCTCCGGGAGTGTTTGACCATGTGTGGAGTTCGGTAACATTCACTATGCACCATAATTATGATTGATATATACCTAAATAACACGTTTTGGGCTTCTTACTCAAATATGAATCTGTGCCAAAACCATTTCCACCTTCCAGTACCCAGAAAAATATTTAATTGTTAGGACATCCATGTAATCTCTACTTTACAAAATCTTTAGGTGGTTTTCCTATAGTTAGACTTATACCTAGGGTTTTCACTAAAGTTATATTATCATAATCCCCCAAAAATATGATATTCAACACTTCCAGCCTTAAGGTTTATTTATAACGTTGAAAATAAGATCATTCTTAACTCATTGACCCTTAATTTCAATTATAAATCATAAATCAACCTTAACCAATAACTTCATAACCTATAAATTTATCTAAAAATTACTCTAATACTAACTTTAGTTCCTCTAGACCCACGTTCCTAGATCCGATTCTGAAAACAAATAAATTATAACTTTGGATTTGATACAAATATATGATTACAATATCTTTCTCAAATTTAAAATATATTGACCTTTTAGTTTAGAGTTGAATTGAATTAGAAAAAATCACCAACAAATAAAACCCAAGTCCTCTCATTAAATGGACATATTTTTTCCACTATATAAGAAGCTAATAATTTCATAATGAATCTTTAACCTGACCCATAAATCCTCCACATAAGATAATCTTCTTGGATAAGCATAATTAATACTTTATCTCATAACTAGGGGAAATAGAAACATATAAGTTGGTGATCTAGAAAAATAAGTAAGGGTAAACATAATAATAAATTTCAACAAGAGAGATGTGAGTTATAACATGATATCATAATGAGAATGATCATAAACTCGATAGAATGAAATAAAAAGATGATATCATAAGAACATGGATAAAAAATGACAATTACATAAGAGTATGACATCATATGAATGTGGAAACAACATAAACATGAAATCATAAGAATAAGTTAAGGCTTCCTTCCTCATTAACATAACATAGCTTGATGGGTTGACTGCCCACTCCTATAGTTGGATAGGATCATTGCCCGTGCACCATGATATCTAATGATATGGAAAAATCTATTTAATTTAGGCCGAACCATCGTATAATTAAATTCATAAATATGTTTTCCACATGGTTTCAATCAACATATCATAAAAACCCAATGAAATAAAATGAGTTTTATACCATTTTCCAGTGTTTCCCTAAGGAAGAATTCACGATTTCATCAATAAACATGAAATTTTAAATTCATGGAAAATAAATGGATATTCAATGACTTTAATCATCATTTTAGGTAATTAGCACTCAAAAAATATGATTACACATATGTTATTGACACTATATAGGTAGTGGATATGTGGTTTAAACATTAATTTCCCCAATCAATCGATGTATTGGGCATCTTGGTAAACACCCTTCAATCAAGTAGTAGAGAATAAAGAATTCACAGTGGAAAAGAATTAGAAGTAAGTCATTCCTATACAAGTGGATGATTAGGAAATAAAAAATTTGTGATGGATCATAATATATATATATAAGTTAATTTCATTAGCCATCCAAATAAATAAGGTGGTTGGAATTATTTGAGGAATCCCCATGATTAGGCATGCAACATAAATGAAGATCACTCTTAGAAGCATTAGAAAAATTTGTTTGAAAATAAAAATTTCTATATTCCTTTTAAAATATTTAAAAAAGAATATTTTATAAACCATGAGAATAATAATTTCTTTTTTTGAAAACTTAAAACCGTATAGAGGAAGTATCTTAGAAAATGACAAAGGTGGTAGAAAGATTCGTTCACACAGAGACATGTCAAAAATAGTCCTTTTGGTAAAAAAACAACCCTTAAGAAAAATTTTAAAATATTTTTTTTATAAATTCAATGTAGTTTAAATTTCAATTTTTAAAAAAATTTAGAAATAAGGCATTTTGAAACATTTTAAAACATTAATTTATAATAATTTTTTTTTGAAAACTAATCACACAGAAAAAGTTTAAATTACATTAAAACCATTAAGTGAAACCCACATTATAACCACGAGAGAGTATAAGATTTTTTCTTATCAACATCATTATTTTATTTGAGGAAGCATTTCCACAAATGGAATGATGTTAATTCAGAAAATTAATATACCTAGATAAAAAATTAATCTAACATTTGAAAAGATAATGGTTGGAAAAAGATACTTGGAAAATCAAAATCAAGAATAGATTTCATGACTCATGGGTAAAAGAACTTCAGTTGAGAATAGAATCATGACTTGATTAACATTTTAATCAAAACAACTGAAGGATAAATATCTTGAAAATGAACCCAAAATAAAATTAATACTATATATTTCATGATAACATAACAATTAGGTAGTATATGCACCAAATACAATTAAATAGGTGCATAAAATAAAATGTGTCTCAATGAAGAGAGTTTGAGACAAAAATCCATTACCTTATTTACCTACTAAGTTGACCACACCATAAATACCTGTAAATTAACCATATATATCTTAATAATAAATATAATAACCTTATTTATATATATAAACCTTTTATATACTTTATTTATAATTATTTTAGATGAATATAGTGGTTCATTATAAGTCATTTTTTACATTAGGTGTTATCATTTTTAATTGTCTTGTAGATGCTTTGTAATGTTAATGTCAATCCTTGATATTTGATAAAAATTTAAACATTAATATATTACATATATTTATTTAATATATATCCCATGATTATTTATAATTTTCCACTGTAATCCAATGAGAGTTTTAATTATGACTCTTGAAGATGATGCCAAAGACAATCTTGTTTCGATAGTTTTTGATGATATATTATTAAAATGTTTATATATTAATACAATAACTCAAAAATAATAACAACATATTTAATAAATTATTATTAAATTTCATTAATATTATATAAAATTACATGATATTTCACTCTATAACACTACAATATCACTCAACTAAGCCGCAAATCCACCAAAACAAAATCATGTTGTAATGATCAAATGAGTAAGAAAGTGCTATTAAATAGTGTTAATATAAAATTTATAGATTCATAGACATGTAATATATATCATATATCTTTTAAAATCTATTATTATAACCATTAATTATGGGTGGTGTTGACAAATAAAATTCTTCGTTTATGGAGGTAGTAGTCCGTATGTACGCATGATTAACAAAACCATTTATCGATGAATTGATAAAGTGATGATATATGAAAATTAATTATTTAATAATTTTAATAATGTTATAAAAATAATATTAGTTCATTCATTACACTTTTAGGTCCATACATATTAGGTGGTTAAGTTAAATAATACACATCGTTTATGGAGGTGATAGTCCGCACATACAAATGATTAACGATCTATTTCCTTAACGAATGGATGGAATGAAGATAAATGTAAAATGTGAACATTTAAAAATTGTATAATGGAAATTATAAACATAAATATTCATAAAAAAATACTTGAAACCAACTAAAATATGTGGTAATGAAAATAGAACTATGTCATGTTGTGGAGGTGGTAGTCCGCACATATGTATGATAATGTGTTTATTTTTCTTATAAGTTGCTATGGAATGAATGAATAATTATTGTGAAATTAATATTATGAAATTTCACTATATATATGATAATTAATTTATTATATTAACAATGTTATGTAATATTAGTAAGAGTGAAATTAAAAAGAAAGACTAATAGGAGACTAATACTCATGTTGGAAACTTTGATTTTCCTCAGATTTATTAGAAATAAAGAGATTAGGATAATTAAGGGTTCCCAAAGGCTATGATTTTGGGGAGGGGGTTCTATGATGAAAAGATGGGGATAGTTTAATCAAGTAATTAAAATGTGTGTGTTTGTAAATAATTGGTGAAAGTGCATCATTTTATAAGTGAAGAGAGTTGTATTTTGGAATAAGCTTAACTTATTAAATTATTTACTAGAATTATTCACGGTAAAAAGCTCGTACACTTCATGGATATGGAATATTAGCCATGATATGTCTGAAAAATACTCCCATACACTCATGCTAGAGGCACATTTGAGTGATTTAGGGGCTTATAAATTTACTTTTAACTTTACCTATGTGTACTTTTTTCCAAGGTAACTTTAACTTTTACACATGTTGTAACACCCCATGCTTCCATTGTATGCTTCCTTTTTAAATAATTCAATAGTGTGCGATGTACGCAACACCGAGTTCAAGCGCACCATGACCTATAAAACTATCCATTTAAAAAATGCAGTTATGAATAGTATTAACCAAATTTTGAATTTTATATATCCCATATAATTTTAACATACATCAAATTTTTTTCTCAGACATAATATAAGGACAAATTCAAATTTTCAGATAAAAGAAGTATTTTTCAAAAAATACAGTTTTCCTCCTTTTAATGGAGAACCCTTTTTAAATCTAATATTTGACACTTTTATATATTCAATTTTACGGAATTAAATTCTTATTTAGAATAGGGACATACAAATTTTGTTTGGATAAATTTTTGGTACTTTTCTGATAACTTTCATATTTTGATGAATAGTGAAAAATACTAATTTTTAATCGAAAACAACTTTTTTAATCGAAATAATTTATATTGTTAAATTATAAATTTGAGTGGTTTTAAAGTATAATTATTTTATATTTTTATCATTTAATATAATTCAGGTCATTGGATGTAGTTTCACATTTAAATTGTATATAAACATATGCCAATCTTTTGATAGTTTTTACTTCTCAAAAACCCGCTTTTTAATTTTGACGAGATTTAATTTTAAATTAATTAATAAAACTTATGTTTTTTGAATTTGTAAAATTGGATTCAATATTTGGAATCATAATGTCCAAATTGTGTAAATAGGCAACCTTTATTTTTAGACATTATAAATAGTAACTTTAGTAAATATTTTATTTACCATGTTAAAGGGTAAATCTGGTAAATAAGGGTAAAAAATAATATTATAATAATATTAAATTACCCTAACACGTGTACTAAGCATATTTGATGATACAATTATGACCAAGTTCATCCTTTAGTAGATTTTGGGACCCCATGAAGCCACTTGTAAGTGAAAATGACACTATAAAAATTAATTTAAAGTTAAGGAAAATATAACATAAACATATATCATTTTGTAAAACAATGTTTATATGGGGTTATATAAGTGATATGTCTGACTATAAATTTTTATTATAAATATAAAAATATTTAATACATTTTGGTATTTTATTTATAATTTTCATACATCAAATAAATATATTTATTTATGACACAAGAATGATGCAACATTTTCCTTATTAATGAAGGAATCAAATAAATGAAAGTATAAATATTAAAATAAATATAATTTGAAAATTTTTATTCCATAAAAAAATTTTATAGGTTAATATAAAATATTAGGGTTGATTCAATGTATTTTTTTCGAAGTAATCAAGTTTTTATGGCTTTAACAAAAAATAAATACTAAATAGTGTCAAAATTGACATAAATGAGTTTTAAAAACAAATACTATTTTATTGAATGATATAATATTCCTAAAAATATAAGTTTAATCCAAAGAACTTATATAAGGTTATATATGTGCTTAATGAACCACTTTAGGTTCTCTTGGAATTTTATATTCAGTTTATTAACCATGTAATATAAAAATACAAGGAGACATGGTAAATGTTAAACTATTTAACCAAGAGTTAAATATAAAAGTTAAGGTTAATACGGTGAGATAAACTTGTTTAAAACCTTTTGGTTGAGATTATTTCAACACATACCCACCTTATCCTCGAAATAAATCCATTTTGAGCTATTATAAATCGAAAATTATTTTATAATAAATTAATATTTTAAGCTTTTCCTAAAGTTCCCCTCACCTATCTTATAAAAGGGTACTTATTCTTCTCTCAAATTCACACCTTCAAATCTATTTGGCTCAGCCAAACCCTGATCAAATATACTCCCAAATACACTAAATTTATCTTATAGGCATTACTTCGATCAGAATGACAACCTAAGGAGCTTTTTTTTCAAATCAAAAGGAAGCACCTGAAGAAGAGGTAATTATTTCATCACCTCTTTCAAAGTTCTATTCTTCTTCCACTTCCTATTTTTTTTACATACCAGAATAATAAATCTAGTACCTTATACATACTGTGATGTTATTATAAATATAGTACAACAATATTCATTATTCTATCCATCCTATGAATGACAAAGTCACCATACGTGCGTACGTATGACTTACCGTCTCCACGACGCAATGAGATTCATTTCCACATTCACCATTCAACGATGATTATACAAAATATATATTATTAATAAATATTTAATATATGAAATAATAATTCTACTGGATATATATATATATATATATATACATATATCTCATTCGCTTACTTCCGTTCAATACGATATGAAAACAGAAACAACGTTTATGTGTACGTACGGTCAACTGTCTCCTTAAATGGTGTTTTCAATTTCATATATCTATATATTATACATATTTATATTCTGAATATATATGATACATAAATAATGTTTTATATTCTAGAAGCAATTTAATCATGATATAAGTGATACGATCAAGAATAACAAGTTAAAACATGTAGGATAAAGAAAGCGATTATTACCCAAAATGTTATTTTAACATGGAAATTATTATTAAATGGGTTGTATAAAGTCATAAATGAATAAAGTACAATATCATAAATATAAATATTATTCTAGTATAATTTAATAACATATTATTTTCATTATACATGAGTTTAAACGTACCCTCGACCAAAGGAAAGTACAAGGTATGGGTTAATTCCTCAATCTCATTATTATCTGAGATTGTTTATGTGTAAGTTTTGTACTAGGAAATATTTATTATCCATGTCCATTTTTCATAAAATAGTTTTCTAAAGGATTATTTTTAAGGTACTCTTTAACTAAAACATCATTTTAAATGGTTTAAATATTTGTTCTTCTAAATCATTCTCATTAATGTCCATGTTTTTAAAATGGTTTTAAGGATTTATTTTTATGGACATGGATGTTTTAAAATGTTAATTACATTAAATAGTTTCAAAGTTGTATGGGACACTTTGATTCAAAAATATCTGTTAAATTTTTTCCTTGCTAAATTGTGTGACTTTTAAATGATTTCATGAAAAAGGGTTATTTCTCTCAAAGAGTTTTACTGATCATTTTAAACTATATCAACATCGTTTACTAGATATTATTAATGACTGAGGTTTATTTGTTATAATACAATGTATTGAATGAGTTATGATGTGTTTGAATATGGATGTGATGTTTTTATACCATTCACGGTTTACGGTTAAGGTATTGACATTTCGTATGCTAGTTCTAATGCGAATGTTTATGTTATTTTTCAACCTTTTCATATGAGGAATGCATTGGAATTAGTAAGTTACAGGCGGGGCCTGCTATATCCCCTCGATGAATTGGTATGTCTCATGAGACAAATTAGTGTCTTGGCACAATGCCTTGAGAAAATTTTTATTTGTAGTCTTGGCACAAGGCCTTGACTATGTGGTTATGATGTCCGACATTATGTTTCCCCTCATTATGAAATTAGTTATTAAATGTGATTATTTGACTAGTAGAATATCAATGTGCATGTTTATATGGTAATGTTTGATTTATTTTTTCCATATTATGTTAAATTTTATATTTAAAAGGCTGCTGTTTTTATTACACATCTTGCCTTAAAAGTTTATAGCTTCTGCTAAATTATTTACCCTTACTGAGCATCTGAGCTCACCCCTTTCTTATGTTTCGTTTTCCCCAGATTCCAAGAAGTGTATTATGATTGATATGCAAGGTTAAGATAGCGGAAAAATAGCATTCTCAAAGGATTATTTATATTGTGTTTGAATTTGTAATATAACGTTCATTTATGTAATTTATTTTACAAGACTGCTAAATCGATCGGTTATTCAGAACTTGATTTCTTGTAATCATACAATGTATTAAAATAATGCACTGACTTCAGGATTCTGGGGTTGGGGCGTTACAGTTGGTATCAAAGGAAGTTTAGCAACAACCTTGGAAATAGATTTAGAACACTTAGATTATGGATCATAACCCTATTATATAATTTACAGATAAGTATAGAAGAACCCCATAGAATTTTGGTAAAGTAGGGATTATGTGGGTTTTATAAGAAATACATCCCTGACTGGATACTATAAGTGGAAGTGGCTTTGGCACAAATGTATCTAGGAGTGAAAACTTCGACAAGGAGTTTCAAGATTGACCCGGGGTATCTTGGTACATGACAAAAAGCCTTACTTCGCAGTTGGTTTGACAATCCTGGGGGATGTGCTTAGGATAATTCACATTTTATTTATAAACCATTAGAAAGGATTTATGAGTAACTACTTCCCCAAACAATTTTTATTATTATTATGGATTATATGCATAAAATGTTCAATGTTTGTTAAGTATTTTACATGTTTGGAATTATGAATTTCCATTTATAAACTGACCTTGTGTATGCCATTATTTACAAATGGTGCCTAGTGGAAGGAATCGAAACCATATCAACGCACATAATTCATATCGGGATTTACCTCCTACTCAAGATAATTATAGTGGAGATGGTGATGCAACTAGTGATGATCATATTATAACCATTATGGGAAAAATCATTCAGGTTATTAATAATAACCTTTCCCATATGGAGAACCTTGATCCACAATGTAGAGGATCAATGTTATACCTCTTTAGGAGTCAACAACCACCAATGTTCAGTGGGAATATAAATCCTTTTGTAGCTGAGAAGTGGATAAGTCATTTAGAGAAAATATTTATTTTATTAGGATGTAACGAAAGGGAAAAGGTTTTCATGGCAGTTTATCTCCTCTTAGGAGATGCAGATCAATGGTGGTCATTAATTAAAAACACAAAGGGGGAGGGAGAAGTGGGAAATATATAATGGAGGGAGTTTAAAGAACTTTTTCTAGAAAAAAACTTTCCTCCTGAACAATAAGATGATATGGAAAGACAATTTTTTAGCCTGAGGAAAATAGATGATGATAATGTTGAAAAGTATGAGGCTAACTTCACAATATTAGAAAGGCATGCTACAGACTACATACGTAACCCAAGAAGTAAGATTGATCGATTCATTGATGGGTTAAAACCTTTCCTCTTATGGGTATTAGTCTCACAATCTTTACCATCATACAAAAATATAGTCTTGTGTGCTATCAAGATAGGAAATGAATTCTCTAAGTCTCATGACATTAAAGCAAATCAAGAAAAGATGAGAATGGTGGAGAAAGAGACAGATAAAGAGAAAAAGGGAAATATGGATTTTCTCTTATGCGATAATTGTGGATCACCCCGATACTTGCCTAAAAGGAATGAGAGTATGTTACAAATGTGGAGAAAAAGGTCACCAGGCTAATGATTGTAAGGGAAAGAAAGAATTTGTACAATGTTACAATTTTAAATATATGGGACATTATGAAAATTATTGTCCAAAACTTCAAGGAAGTATAGCTCAGAAAAAGAAAATGGATCAAGGCCAAGCTTATGATATTACTATAGTAGAAGTGGAATAATTAATTTATTTGTATTTTTGGATTCAAGAATTATATCCTAGTTATAGGAATAATGTAATATATATAAGTATTGTATTGTAGTACTTTTTTTTTCATCATGGTTTTAATTTGATGAAGATAATCATATATTAATTAAGTAACAATAAGAGAAACATTACATTGTTTGAGGAATATGATGTTATAATTGATTTTGGAAATTTAGAGACCTTTTAGACAGAGATTGGACATAATTATTTTTGATAACTCTAAAGGCTATAATGGACTAAGTTGAACTTTGGATAGTATTGTTTAAGGTTAAAACATTTCTTAAAGATTATTTGTAGAATATTATATTACTATAACTTTTATAAAAAGGACAACCTGCATGTCGGGCGATAAACTGTCACGTCGAACAATACTGCGGGAATCGAACCCACAACCAAACTCAGACAAGGATTTATCACCTTCCACTAGCCTAAAATAAGTCCCCAGTTATTATAAAATAGTTTTCTTCATTTAAATGGTATATGTTTATATTTGGAACCTTATATGATTGAGATAAATAGAATATTTGTGAGTTTTATCTTTTGAAGAGAAAGTTGAGTTTGTGGTAGAGGATGAAACCCTACATATAAATTAAGTATGCTTTTTTGTGTTCTTAGTCTATGAATTAAATTAATTCTACAATATTAGGAGAAGGATCATAAAACCAATTTTTTATAGCACCTTTTTTTGCGATGGATCAAATTTTCCCTTAGATAATCGTAGATTTATAGCTTTCTGATTGTTAACTTTATCCTAATAATATTATCTATCACTCTCCATCAAAACTTGATGGTTTGTTTTCTCTTCCATATCCATGTTTTCTTACATGGAACCCTAGTATGTGTTATTTCCGGTAACCTTCATACTTACCATCCTTTATTTTAAAATAGAGGCCTCATTAATCCATTTTTGGATGTGGGATTTCAACTATGATATTTTAAAATGTAAAACCCCTAGTTTGCAATCCTAAGTTTAAATTTTGAGGACACAATTTAATGAAGGAAGGGATAATGTAACACCCCAATCTTCCATGGTACACTTCCTTTTTAAATAATTCAATAGCATGCGATGTACGTAACACCGAGTTCAAGTACACCATGACATATCAAACCAACCATTTTAAAAGTGGTTATGAATATTATTCACCACATTTTGAATTTTATATATCCCATATAATTGTAACATTCATCTATTTTGTTTCTTAGACATAATATAAGGACAAATTCAATTTTTCAGATAAAAGAAGTATTTTTCAAAAATGTAGTTTTTCCGCCTTTTAATGGAGAACCCTTTTTAAATCCAACATTAAACACTTTTATATATTTAATTTTATGGAATGAAATTCTTCTTTATAATAGAGACATAAAAATTTAGTTTCGATAAATTTTTGGTACTTTTCTAATAACTTTCATATTTTGATGAATAGTGAAAAATAATATTTTTTAATTGAAAACAACTTTTTTAATAGAAATAATTTTTAGTGTTAAATTATAAATTTGAGTGGGTTTGAAGTATAATTAGATTATATTTTTATCATTTAATATAATTTAGGTCATTGGATGTAGTTTCACATTTAAATTGTACTTAAACACATGTCAATCTTTTGATAGTTTTTACTTATTAAAAACTCATCGACAACAAGATTTAATTTTAAATTAATTATTTCAACTTATGTGTTTTGAATTTGGAAAATTGGATTCCATTATTGGAATCAGAATTTACAAATTGTGTAAATAGGCAACTTTTTATTTTTAGACATTATGAATATTAACTTCAGTAAATATTTTATTTACTATGGTTAAAGGGTAAATTTGGTAAATAAGGGTAAAAAATAATATTATAATAATATTAAATTACCCTAACATGTATCATGACCCTATTGGATGATACAATTCTGACTATGGTCATACTTAGGTCTATTTTGGGACCCCATTGAGCTACTTGTAAGTGAAAATGACACTATAAAAATTAATTTAAAGTTAAGGAAAATGTAATATAAACATATATCTTCTAGTAAACCAATTTTTATATAGGGTTATATAAGTGATAATTTCGATTATAAAGAGTCATTAAAAATATTAAATTATTTCCTACATCGTGGTATTTTATTTATAATTTTTAACATCAAATAAATATATTTATTTATGGAACAATAATGATGTAGTATTTTTATTAATAATGAAATAATCAAATAAATGATATTATAAATATTAAAATAAATATAATTTGAAAGTTTTTATGACATAAAATAATTTTATATATGAATATGAAATTTTAGGTTTGATTAAATTTATTGTTTTTGAAATAATCAAGTTGTTATGTCTTTAACAAAAAACAAATACTAAATAGTGTCAAAATTGACATAAATGAGTTTTTAAAACAAATACTATTTAATTAAATTATAGAAAATTCTTAAAATATAACATTCAAAAAAAGGACTTATATAAGGTTATATATGTCATTAATGAACCACTATAGGTTTTATTGGAATTTTATAGTAAGTTTATTAACCATGTAATATAAAAATACAAGGAGACATGGTAAAATGTTAAACTATTTAACCAAGAGTTGAATCTAAAAGATAAGGTTAATATGGTGAGATAAACTTGTATAAAACCTATTGGTTGAGAGTATTTAGACCCATACCCATATTATACTCAAAATAAATCCATTTATAGCTATTAGAAATCAAAAATGATTTTATAATAAATTAATATTTCAAGATTTTCCTAAAGTGCCCCTCACCTCTCTTATAAAAGGGTACATTACGTTCTCTCAAATTCACACCTCCAAAGCAATTTGGATTAGAAAACCCCTGATAAATTATCCTACCAACTACCCTAACTATATCATAGAGGAATTATGTCAATCAAAAGTCCAACCTAAGGATCCCATTTGTTCAAATTAAAAAGAATCACCCGAAGAAGAGGTAATTATCTCATCACCTCTTTTAAAGTTCTATTCTTCTTCCACTTCCACTTATTTTTTGTTTTCATACCAAAATAATAAGTCCAGTAGATTATAAATACTGTGATGCTATTATAAATATTTTATAACCATATTCATTATTCTATCGATCCTATGAATGACAAAGTGACCATACATGCGTACGTACGACTTACCGTCTCCACGACACGATGAGATTCATTTCCACCTTCACCATTCAACGATGATTACAAAAAATATATATTATTAATAAGTATGTAATATATGAAATAATAATACTACTGGATATATATATATATATATATATATATTTACATATATCTCATTCTATTACTTCCATTCAATATGATATAAAAACAGAAACAACATTTATGCGTACGTACGGTCTACCGTCTCCATAAACGGTGATTTCCATTTCATATATATATATTATACATATTTATATTCTGAATTTATATGATACATAAATAATGTTTTATATTATGGAAGAAATTAAATCATGATATAAGTGATACGATCAAGAATAACAAGTTAAAACACATACAATAAATATAGTGATTATTACCCAAAATGTTTTTTAACATGGAAATTATTATTAAATGGGTAGTATAAAGTCATAAATAAATCATGTATGATATAATAAATATGAATATGGTTATAGTTTAATTTAATAAAATACTATGATCATTATACTGGAGGTTAAACGTACCCTCGATCAAAGGAAAGTACAGGGTAAGGGTTAATCCCCCAATCTCATTATTATCTAAGATTGTTTATGTGTAAGTTTTTATTGGGAAATATTTATTATCAATGTCCATGTTTAATAAAAGAGTTTTAAAAAGGATTATTTTTAAGGTAATCTTTAACTAAAACATCATTTTAAATTGTTTAAATATTTATTCTTCTAAATCGTTCTCATTAATGTCCATGTTTTCAAAATGTTTGTGAGGATTTATTTATATGAACATGAATGTTTTAAAATGTTAATTCTATTCAAAAGTTTCAAAGTGTTATGGGAAAATTTGATTCAAAAATTTCTTTTAAATGTCTTCATTTCTAAATTGTTATAATTTTAAATGATTTTATGAAAAATGTATATTTCTCTCAAAGAGTTTTAATGATCATTTTCAACTATTTCAATATCCTTGACTAGATTTTTTTCATGATTGAGGTTTATTTATTATAATACAATGTTCTATATTGTATTGAATGAGTTATGATATGTTTGACTATGGATGTGCTGTTTTTATACCATTTATGGTTTATGGTTAAAGTATTGAAATTTCGTATGCTAGTTTTAATATGAAAATTTATGTTATGTTTCATCCTTTTTATACGAGGAATGCATTAGACTTAGTAAGTGATAGGTGGGGCCTGCTATAGCCCCTCGATGCATCAATAGGTCTCATGAGACAAATTAGTGTCTTGGCATAGGGCCTTGAATTTTTTTTATTTTGTAGTCTTGGCACGAGGCCTTGACTATATGGTTATGATGTCCAGAATTATGCATTCCCTCATTATGAAATTAGTTATCACATGTGATTATTCGACTTGTAAAATATCCATGTGCATGTTTATATGGTAATTTTTGATTTATTTTTTCAATATTATGTTCAAGTTTATGTTTAAAAGAATGTTTTTTATTACATATCTTTATTTAAATGTTTTTAGCTTCCACAAAATTATTTACCCTTACTGATCATCTGAGATCACCTCTTTCTTTTGTTTTGCTTTCCCAGGATTCCAAGAAGTGTATTATGATTGATATGATGGGTTAAGCTTGGGGAATAATGGCATTCTAAAAGGATTATTTATGTTGTGTTGGAATGTGTAATGTAACATTCTTGTATGTAATCTATTTTCCAAGACTTCTAAACAGATCGGTTCTTCGGGACTTGATTTCTTGTAATCATGACAATGTATTAAAATAATGCATTAGCTTCGAACTTCTGGGGTCGGGGCGTTACACATGTTAATTAATTAAAACTTTATTTATTAATATTGATCAATTAATTTTTATTATTATAATAATATGTATAAAATTAATTTTATTAACTAAAATTAGTATAATTATTAAAATTATTTTTTAAACAAACTCTCTTAGCTCTTAATAACATTTTTTATGATAATATTGTTTCTATGTATTATAATTTATGTGTGAGTTAAAATTATTAATGTAACTAATTTTTATAACCTTAATTGATTTAATATAAATCAAATTAATGTTTTGTGACATTAGAATAAACCAATAAATTAATTTTATTAAAATATTAATTTAATGAAATAAAAAACATAAAATAATTTTATTTATTAAGGTAACCATTTGTATAATTTCTAAAAATAATGGTCATGGGTTCTACAAGTTAAAATAATGTTTTAAAATGAATAATATTATCCCTTAATTTCATATTTTATCACTTAAATGTATTTATGACCATATATGTCTCTCTTATATATTGATAAATTCATAAAAATTATAATTTTCATAAAAATCACATTTTTTTACTAAAAGTTGATATTTCCCAAAAATTACTCATAAATTCATAAAAATTAAATTTTTATATTCTAATTTAAAAAATAAAGTTAATTTTATCTAATTATATTTCTAAAAAATTATATATTTAACTTTTAATGAATTTTAATGATACACTTCTTTTATTTAAAAATCCTTTCTTAAGCATTAATTTTATCTAATATTATTTCAATTCAATTTTATAATTTAAAGAATTTTAAAATTTTATATCATATATAGATATATTATATGTTATCATAATGATATTTTTAAGATGAATATTTTAATTTAATAATGTATCATGAAAATTTGTTTTAGTGTTTGTGAAGAAAGATATCAAACTCATTATTAATGT
The DNA here is from genome assembly GCA_963277665.1 of Viscum album. NCBI lineage: Eukaryota > Viridiplantae > Streptophyta > Magnoliopsida > Santalales > Viscaceae > Viscum > Viscum album. The sequence continues at coordinate 1,538,540,279 of OY728156.1, read as the reverse complement.
AATAATATATATATTGAAATATTGGTATGTTACATTCACCCGATTAAATAAATTGAATCCTTGTGATTTAAAAAAAATTTAATTAAGGATGACAAAATAGATAGAGATGACATGAGATAAAATTTAAAATGAAATTTCTACATTAGTATCTTAAGTGAATGTACAAGAAAAATCATTTTCCCCCATCATGTTAACTAGATTCTTCATTTTCCCTCGATATCTTAATGATTTATATCCTCCTTTTCCACACATAAAAAATTTTCTAGTTCATTTGAGACATCCCCCTATGTGTTTCTTCAAATATTTTTTGATATGAAAGAAATGTTAAATTTTTTCATTTACTATCTTCATCACCTAAATTTTCACTAGCCTCCATACATATCTTCTTTAGTGTGATTGGTAATTAAACTATGTTCACTTTTTAATCACAATTCATGATAGTTTAACTGGAATAATAACAATATTTTTAACCCTATTTTTTATCCAAATAGATTTTAGGTTGGGACAATCACCACATTGTCCATTAAATCCATTATTAACTTGGTTTATTCTTGCTCCAGCCATTACTTTGAAGTAAATTTTATGCATTAGAATAGTTAAATTATTAAATGTATAGAGGTAAAAATTTTAGATTATAAGGAATAATTCATTAATGACGTGCATACCATAACTTATGAGTCTTTAGAATTAATCTATATTATTAAAGGTCATTTTAATATTACATTCTCTAATCTACTTAACTTCTATAAAATAATATGTTTGATTCCCTTATAATGGTTTGTAAAGAGAATATGAATTAACCCAAGCATATCCCCTAGGACTATCTGTCCTGGTGTGTATTTAGGTTCCATTTACTGTGCACTAAAATGATGACCTATATATTCCCAACCAACTCTTTTGGAGGTTGTTACCCCTAGATGCATCTGTGAAAAAACTGTATCCACGTTTTAATATCCACATATCAACCCAATCATTTCACACATATTAATACATGTTTTTTTAACAAAAAAAACCAATAACTACAATCCAAATATCGTGAGGCCTAGTTTCATTAGAAGACTAGGTAAATAAAACACCCAAGGAATATAAAACATAAGATAATTATTTTTATTCAATTTAGTGAAATCCTAAATCTATTTTAGATCCTAAAACTACATAGGATAACTTGGGGAATACATAAAATAATGGGGTGAGATAAAAATACATGTAAGAGAATAAACTTGATAAGGAAATACAACATTTGAGTCAAAGGTATAACATGATACCATAAAAGAGAAACCACATGAGTAATCAGATGGAAGCATAACATAAATAACATAGTATGATAAGATTATATAACCAAAGGATATGTGGTATCAATATAAAAAATTACATAAACATGTGTCAAGGATAACTTCCTAAACAATATCACATGGTGGAAAAATTTCAATAATGGATTAAGTTTACTCCTTAATCCCATTTATAACGTCTTATGAGAAAAAACAATTATTGAATGCATTAGAGTACTACCTGGGAACACTCAACATAACATGTACATGGTTATGTGTGCACCAAAAATTAAATCAATCATAACGTATAAAATTAAGAATTACTCATGGAAACAAATGAGTTACATAATCATACCTCATATTGTAATAAAATGTGATTTCATAAAGAAGGCATTTGATAAATGAAATTAAGGAATGTATTACCACATAAAAATAAAGGAAATGAGTTAGTTATATATTTAAGGGAAATATAACAAAATTTAGAATCAATAAGTAACATAAAAGTTCTTCATCATTAATTAAAACATCTTAAAAAAGATCACATGTAATATTTCTTGATGAAAATACCCTGTTTACTTTGAAATCACCTATCTAAAATATAAAAATTTCCAATAATATTATAGAAATAATTTTATTTGAAAATAAACATAGAAAATTTTAAAGTCAATTTGAATGAATTATGTGATCATGATAATGGGAAAATCCATTCATGATGTATAAGTAAAATAGAAAACATTTAATTCACACTTTTGTAAAAAAAGTAAAAAATTACCTTAATTGGAAAATAATAGAAAGATTCCTTTTAATAATTTTTAGAAAAATTCAAATATGGGTTAAAATTTCTTTAATAAATCATTTTAAAAATTGAAAAACATTCTTTAAAATATTTTAAGGAATATATATACATGGAAGAGAAATATTTCAACTCTAATATAAGAAACAAGATTAGTTTTACTTAGAAACAATATTCTTGATATATATTTATTCAATAAAATAGGAAATAGAAACCAATCATGCGAAACACATTCATGAGAAAATGAAAATAAAAGAGATGTGGTTCAAGAAAATAATTTTATATGATTTCTCTCAAATTAACTCTGAACATAAACAATCTCTAAAATAAAAGAGATTGTAAGATAAAGCCTTACTACTTTTAAATTTCGAATCAAATCACCTCGGATAAAGTAAAAAAAGTTTCAAATTAAAATACTATAAATTAATAATTATTCATTTTATAATTTGTAAAAGGTCTATAAAATACATAATATAAAATAAATTTGGTTTATAACATTAAAATATCCATCAATAAATTGAAATTGAGATGAAACCCCATACCTCAAGTTTGACTCATCATGTACATACATTATCTTTCTGAATAACAAATTTATTTTAATTATTAAATTTTTTAAGAACCTTTTTCAATTATATTATTCCATTTATTTTATTTATTACCATTTTATATTTATTAACTTAATCAATTAAGTTCACATCATATGTTTTGACGATATTCGGTTCATATGTCCAAAATGACTTTGGTAGGTTAACTATGGTAAAAGAAGACATTATTACATCCAATACAGAATAGTAATCATGAAATAATTATCATTTTTATATTTCAATTATAATTTTAAAACCAACCATGAAATATGGTTATACAAAATGAACTAAGTTACAATCATGGAGACGGTAGGCCGTATGTACGCATGAGTAATGTTCCAATTTTCAACAATCATGATGAAAATAAAGCAAGTATTATTTTATATTTCCAGAATTATCATTATATCATAAATAACATATTATTTATTTAAATACACTTTTATATAAAATCCATGTGATGCAGTAATATGTAATTAATTACATCCCATCATGGAGGTGGTAATCCACACACATGCACAAAAGACATTATCATCTTTCAATGAATAGAAATGTAAGAAAATATATGATATATTACTTTTCCAAAATGATAAATATGTCATGAATATAACACACACACACACACATAGATATATATATATATATTAAATCAATCATCATAAATAGTTGTTAGAGTCAATGACGGAAAACGAATTACATCGGTTCGCGAGGCGGTAGTCCGATATACACATGAATGATGGTTTTATTTCCCATTTGATGAAAGAAGAGAAGGATGTAGGTAATTTCATTATCATAATAATACCTTAGTATAAGGAATAATCTAAACAAAAACACTCAATTAAGAATGATACCTCTTTATATAAAAACCTCTTTAGGTTTTCCCCAAAAGCCATACAAGGAGGATTTTATAATCAAACGAAGAAATATAGGATGTGGGGAGGGAAGTAAGGAATTGATTTGGGAATGGATTGGATAAAACAAAAGTATTTTTAAGTATAAATAAAATAGGATAAGAGGTTACCTTTTATGAGTGATAAGGATTATCGTTTTTATAAATACCTAAAAATATTCAATAATGGGAAGTTACTCTCAAGAAAAGTTCCTCAAAAATTTAAAAAACCATTCATTCATAAAAAATGAAGAAAATTGGATAATATTTTTAATTTAAGATCCTTTTCCTAGATATTAGTAATTAATTACCTTCTAGACTAAGAACATGATGAAAATTTTCATTCTTGATAAGTGAAATTTCACCTTGTATTCAATTTCCACAATAATATCATCTTTTTCTCCAAATGATGATTATTCAAGATGATTTTTTATTCCTGAAGTACTAAAATAAACTTATAATGAATCAAATAATTCCAAAAAATAAAAAAAATCTATTTCCCCAATATTTAGACATTAACTAACACCAAAATGGTTATCATAAATTAAGATAATTCCTGAAATGAATCAACCTTTATACGATTAATCTATTGGCCTCAACAATAACACCCAAAGTTCAAATGAGATAATTTGATAAATAACTAACCTTAAAATTATTCAAAATATTCCAGACTAATATTGAAACACAAATATTAGAACCATTTGATCACATATTTTTCCAATATAAATTTATCATTTCTCTTTAAATAACATCAATGATAAGATAAAACCTAAAGGTCACAAATACCTTCAAACATACGTATATAAAATGTAAAGGAATTATTCCTCAAATATTTTTTTTCTTATAAAACTCATACTAAACCCAATGATTATATTACCATAAATTTTCCCCAAAATACTATTAATCATCTTATACTTACATAAATTAAAACCTGGAAAGGGGCATTTATCCATTTAAATTTATGACCAACCTTATAATTATTGACCCAAGAAACTTTAGGTTTATCCCATATCAATATATAATATCATAGGTTTATATAAGTTTTATTCTCTCATTCATCATAATATTTCATAAAGAAAATGTGAATTAACACAAGCATATCCCTCAAAAGTGTCGAACTAGGTGCGCTGTAAGGGCCTGGATCCTAGTATCCCTTCCATTTGTGAATTTTGGGTGTTGGAGGAACCTAAAGAAAGTTATAAGGTTTTTGGAGGATTTTTGAAGAAAAATGGGAGTTTCAATACCAAAAATAGCATCGATATCGTGTGGAGGGATACACTACTCCATAATACTGGTGAATACAACATAGTGGATCCATTTTGTAGTGTAGAGGATCCCGATATGAGAAATGAGGTTAATTCATTTTCAGGAATAGATGTGGATTTGAAGGCCATACTTTGGAATTAGGGAGATTGGGGTGGTTTTAAATGATACCACCTTCTGAGGGGTAGACATGATGTGGGATGTTGGTTATAGCATAGTCTATTTCTTGATAGGAGGATCTCTACGACATGATGCTTAAGGTAGCACTATAACCCCCAGATCCACATTAATAGAATATGTATAGGTATATAATAGGGGATTTGAGATAGGGTATACAACATGGTATAGGGATATTATTCTATATAATTCCTATTTTTAATAGGCTCTAGTGTGGTCTAAGGGGCTGCACCGTGGTCTTAAGTTTTTTAGTGGGTATATAAACACCCCAAGACCTTCAAACCCAAATTCTCACCCATTTCATTCTCTGAAGGACCAAGAAACCAAAGATGTTTTTTATGTTATTTAAAGTACACTTTAATAGGTTTTGTTCTTGTATTCTAGTGTTCGATCTATGGTGATCCAAGGCATATTATATCTACCTTTTCTAACAGTTTCTCCCAGTTTAATATCATTTCCTCCCATTTATTCTTTATATTTTTTTAGAGTTTTATCTCTAATATTCATATTTAGTTTTCCTTTTTTATATTTCTAGTGTTTTTTTGGCATGATGTCTTTGGGAGATCATAGTTTTCTCATGGAAGAGGTGATTAGAGATCAATGACATTGATCTATTCTCATGCAAAGAACATGAATTCCTTTGAGGTAGGGGATTCATTAATTCTCTTTTATTTACATGTAATTATAAAGTTAAAAGGATTTATCCCATTTTATGGTAATGGAATTAACCTAATAACTATTGAACCAGATTAATGAATGATATTAGTTTATACTTAGTGATTTCAGGTTGTTTCTTTCCACTGTGATGATAATTTGACTCTTGATTTTCTAGATTGTTTTATATCTATACTATGCTTTGTTAGAATGTTTTTATACTTGGTTTAGAATGTTGAAATTTATGTAAAATGTAAAATAATATAAAGAACAAATTAATTTATTAATTTGATTAATAATTTAAGAAGAAGTATGTTTGTAATATGGTGTTTCTTGTAATTTGATGATATTAAAATTAATGTTAGTATACATGTTTAGTTAAAAATTATGATCCTTGTGTAAATGGAATTGATAAATAACATGAATCGTGTGAATTATTGTTGATAATAATAATAAAAAAGGCAATTTAATCAAGAATTTATCTTCTTTGGGGTTGCTAAAACTGGTTCTATGCTAGAGAGCATATTTATGAAATTTGATAGCTTGTTAGAGGTGATGATTTAGGTTTCCCTTAGTTGGAACTTGTGAATGATGAATTGAACAATTCAAGATGGAATAAAACAACGTTTTAATAAATATAAATTCTTGGGGCTAGGAGTTTGCATTATTTATAAAGGCAATACTCCTTATATTGGGGGTTCTGAGATCCTGTTTTAATGTAAAGTCTGAATTCATTATTTTTAGGGTTTAGATTGCCTTGATGAACATGTTCATTATTAATTACTTGTGATGTGCTCTGGATGTGATAATTTCATTTCTATATGTTATGAGCCTATGATGGTTGATCCTGGAATGACTGATGTGATATGGGGAGGGGAGGCCTGAATAATGTGGTAGTAGTTGATACCTATGATGTTGAGATGCATCGGGATATGCATGAGGGTTTTGGTTATGGAACTAAAGATGATGTAACCGGTTGATACTAGGCTTACCCATTGATCACTACTGGAAATAGAGTTTTTCCCAACGATTTTACACCAATGGTTTGAAGAACCCGTTGGTATACTGTTAAAAAAGGAAGCATTTCCCAACGGTTTGTTCAAACCGTTGGCAATCTGTTATTATAATTAAGATTTCCCAATAGTTTGATTAAACCATTGGTAAATATATAATATATCTAATATATACCAATAGTTTATTAAAAATATTGGTAAAGATATTGTTTCCCAACAGTTTTTTAAAAATTTTGGGAATGTTTTCCCCTAAATAAAAGCAGCCTAGCTCCCACTCCACCTGATTACAGACCCTAATACAAAGCTCCTCCAGAAGGTCTCTCTTTACCCTAGGCCACAAAACTCCTTTCACCCATATATCCATCTTAAATAAAGCATTTTTTATTTCTACACTTCAAATTAGTAAGTGTTACCTTATTTTTAATGTTCTGTATCTATTTTTTTTCTTTATTCTATTTTGATTTGGGATAAATTAGAGTTCTTGAGGTCTATGGCATACCGAACACTATGATTTGTTTTCTGTTTTTTGTTCTACACTTAAAAATGGTAGAGGGTTTATTTAATCATATGGTCTTGAGGTGGGTAATTGATATAAGGATGGTCCATGTGAAGGGATTGGCGACAGTTGGGGTAGTGGTGTAGGTGGTTTTCCATTTTTTTAGTTGGGTGATATGGTAGTTTCTATGGAATTTAGTTTAGTTGGAAATTGGATTTGTATTTTGTATTTATATTTTTTGTTCAAGGAATAATGGGAAGGGTATTGATATTGAGGATGAATTGTCCATTGGTTGGGTGATGGATTGGAATTGTGATGTTGGATGGATTGGGTATATGTAAATTTTAAGGTATTATATGGATATTTTCACCCCTGAACACCCCCACCCCACCCCCTGGAAACCCCCACCACCCTGGATAGCCCCCGCCACCCCCTGGACCCCCCATTTAACATCCCCCACCCTCCCTGCACCCCCACCCCCTGGACACCCCCACACCCTTGGAAATACCCTCCCCCACCCATGGACACCCCCACCCCCACCCCCCTGGACACCCCTCACACCCCATGGATAACCCCCCACCTCCTGGTTACCCCCACCCCTTGGATAACCCCCACTCCCTGGACACCCCCACCCCCCAAGACACCCCCACCCCCTGGACACCCTCCACCCCCTTGGACAGTCCCCCACCCCCCTTAGGTAGCACCCCTAGACACCACCACACCTCTTGGACACCACCACACCTCATAAGTGCTTGACCCAGTTTTTAAATTGGAATTAACAATGTAGGTGATTTAACCTTTCCCTAATGACATTTCATAAGTGACCCATAGAGCCTTATAAATTGAATTTGTCATGTTTTGATAAATTGAATTGGTTTTTTGGTATGAAATGGATAATTCATGATGGTTTTCATCTCTTAATAAATAAAATGGTTTTAAATAAAATTAACCTAAGGGGGCTATGGGGGGGGGGTGTAGGGGGTATGTCTAGGTGGGGGGGGGGGGGGTTGTCTAGGGGGTAGGGGGATGCAAGGGGTAGGGGGGCTACAGGGTTGTGGGGGAGGGGGGTATGGGCTGCCCAAGGAGGGGTGTAGGCTATCCAGGGGGTCAAGGTGGGGTGTCTAGGTGGGGGAGTGGGGTGTGAGCTGTCCTGGGGGTGGGGGATGTCCAGGTGGGGGAGGGGGTGTGGGCTATTTAGGGGGTGGGGGGTGAGCTGTCTAGGTGGGGGAGGGGGGGCTATCCAGTTGGGGGAGGGGGGGGGGGGCTGTCTAGGGGGTGGGTGGGTGAGCTATTCAGGTGGGGGAGGTGGGTATGGGCTTTCCAGGTGGGGGCTGTCGAGGTGGGGGGGGGGGTGGGCTGTCCAGATGGGGGGAGGGTGGGCTATCCAGGGGGGCTGTAGGGGAGGGGGTGGGATGTCCAGGGGGTGGTGTGTGGGCAATCCATGTGGGGTAGGGGGTGTGGGTTGTCAGTGGGGGGGGGGGGGGTTGACTATCTAAGGGGGGTGGGGGTGGTATTTCGAGGTGGGGGAGGGGGTATGTGGGCTATATATGTGTGTGTGTGTGTGGGGGGGGGTATCTTGGTGGGGTGGGGGGATATTTGAGTGGGGGGGATATAGGGGGTAGGGGGCTGTAGGGGGTATTTTCCAGGGGGGGTGGGTTGTCCACTTCAATAATCTAAAAAAATAGGAATCAAATATAACCAATGTATAGTTTCTTTCACATGTTAAGACATTTTTTGAAGTTCCATACCAACACTCACTCTTACCCTTCCAAGAATAAGTTATCTCTGCAAAGAAATCTCACTCAGGTTCTTATCCACTATCCATATTGATCTTATACAAATTTAACATTCATAAAAATCCATATCACCTAATGATATAACAAGGATTATACTCCCATGAGTAGTGTACCATCGAAACTTGGATCATATGCCTAAACAACATACATAGGATCATATTTGAAACACACACAAAATTTTGTAATCATTGACCTTGTATCACAACCTATAATTAGCTCTCAACTAGACTCTCAAGGAATCAATAATACACATACCTAGCTCAAAATTTGTTGGTGTGTTTACAATTAGGTGTGATTTCTTTAAAATTCAGGTATGATATTTAGATTAGAAGATAAAATCTGATCCACATATGATATTTGGAGGAGTGTTTACAATTAGGTGTGTTGTGATTTATATGTATGATATTCTTGGTTTACACCAATAGTCTTCTGGGTCATCTATAATAGGCTTTAAATCTTGATACAATTGGATAGAGATTGGATTCTAAGACCCTAGTTTGGGGGTGGACACCTCCACCCCCTGGACACCCCCACCCCATGGACACCCCATCACCCCAAGGATAGTCCCTCATCCCCTTGGACAACCCCCACCTCCCATGAACACCCCACCCACCCCCTTGGAAAACCCCATGGACACCACCCCACCCCCGGGACACCCCCCGCCCCTTGGACACCCCCACCCCCACTGGGCAGCCCCCCACCCCTAGAAAGTCTCACCCCCTTGGATAACCCCCACCCCATGGATAGCTCCCACCCCCTGGACACCCCCACCCCCCGCGGACAACCCCCCTAGACACCACCCCACCCCCTGGACACCCTCACCCCCTGGATACCCCCACCCCCAGGACAACCCCCACCCCCAGGATAACCCCCACCCCCTGGACACCCCCTGGACACCCCCACCCCTTGTATAGTGTATGTGATCACTCAAATAATCTACTAAAATATAAAATTTTCTTTGATCTAAAATATACTCAACTCTTGAATAATTCTCCTCCAAAAGTGTACATGATATTGTACACTCATCTATATTTCTTCAAAGATATTTTGGTATAAATATAGTATTTTGTTTTCTTTTTTATTATGATTCTCATATAGAGTAGCATGTCAGTTATGGTATCATATAAAGTGAACAATTCTCGTTTACTTAAATATATTTTCAATAGAACTTCAATCTTATTGAATTTATTTGGAAGAAATGACTTATAACAATTTTTTTTACAGAATGGATAGAAATTGGATGTATGAAACCGATCAGATCTCAAGAAATTTTCAAAACAATTTAGAGAGATTTTTAGATTTTGATTTTCCCGATGCTTCAGATAGTGGTCACATATAATGAACCTATTACAATTGTTTTGGAAGACCTTGGTTGAGTCGTGAAAAAGTCATCTACCACATAAAAAAATATGATTTTCAAGAAAACTACTCTATGTGGTATCACAATGGGGAGAAAACGAAATCTCAAATTTCTGATGATCTAAATGAGAGGACTGGATTGGAGAATTTTTTATATGACTGGTTTCTGTTTATTCGTCATCATAAAAAAGAAAGGATTCTAACCCAAGAATACTTGGATATGATCACACATGACGCATCTAATGAAAATGATGATGTTGTCAGGGTTAAAAAATTTAATGATACTTCCACGAATCTAGTATATCGACAATGTGGTAAAATAAAAAAGTTGGAATTTTAAATCTGATTGTTTCATGGGAAAACTATGTATGAGATTTCTAATAATGCCATCAATTACATTCTTACCTTCATGAAGGAATAAATTCCATATGATGAAGATATTCCCTCAAACCACTATATGTCATGGATGTTAGTTGAAGAACTTATATTTTCAAGAAACAAAATTCATGCTAGTCTGAAAGATTACAGTTTATTCTGAGAGGAAACCATTGAACAAAATGATTGTATAAAATGTGGTACATCTTGATGGAATCCAAAAGCAGATGGAACACCATCCTGTTTGCCAAAAAAAGTAATTTGGCACTTTCCATTGATCCCCAAACTCTAGAATCTTTTTATGTCTGATGAAATATCAATAAAAATGCAATGGAATGATACCATGATAAAGAAGGCTAATTATGAGTTGGTTCACCCTACATATGGATTTGCATGGTAGAGATTTGATGCTTGATATCCTGATTTTACAGTTGACGTGCGTAATGTGAGATTGGGTATTTCATGTGATGGTTTTAATCTGTTTGGGCATATGCTTACTTTTCACAACACATGGCTGATTTTTATACAAATTTATAACCTTCCCCCATGGAAGTGTATGAAAAAACCTTTCTCTTTCAAGATTATACTCAGATCTGGCCCTTCTGATCCCAACAATGATATAGACAAATATATGTGACCTTTAATAAAAGAGTTGAAACTTCTTTGGGATGTGGGTGTGCTCACATACAATGCATTTTTGAAAGAAATATTTCAAATGCATGCTATGATTATATGGACGATAAATGATTTTAATGATTATGTAATGATGTCTGGATAGAGCATGAAGGGAAACCTATCATGTCCAGTTTTTATGAAGAATACACGATCCAAAAGACTGAAACGTTGTTGTTGTTTCAGTTTTATGAGACATCGATGATTCTTTCCAATGGACCATCCATATAGAAATAATCGTTGAAGATTTGACAATACCATGGAGACTGATGATCCATCTCAGTGTATGTCTGGAACTGATGTGCTTAATGAATTCAAAGATTTCAATTTTTCATTCAGGAAGGGTCAAATGAACTCTGGAAAGAGAAAGAATGTTTCCACTGAAACCTGTTATAATTGGAAGAAGAGAAGTATCTTCTTTGATTTTCCTTTTTAGTCAACCAATTTGTTACATCATTGCTTAGATGTAATGCACATTGAAAAATATATATGTGAAACGTTGCTTTTGATTCTTCTAAATGTTAATGGAAAGACAAAAGATGATTTATAGTCTTGGAGTGACTTGTTGGATTGGGGCATCAGAACAAAATTGCATCCTGTGCATTTCAGTGAAAATAAATGGCAAGTTCCATGTGCTTCTTTTGTGATGACAAGTATAGAAAAAAAATAATTTCTTGAAGTAATAGAGACTATTAAAGTTTCTGATGGATATTAAATCAATATATCAAAACAGGTCAACAGAAGAGAGTTGAAGCTAAAATATTTGAAGACTCGTTATTATCACATCCTTTTTCATGAGTTGATTCCAATAGAAATCCATCATATTTTTTCCAATAATGTAAGGGTGGATGTTATTCAGTTTTTCCATTTGTTTAGAGATCTTTTTTCTAAGAAGTTGTCTAAGTATTTCTTGGAAATTTTTTTTGCAGGTGCCCCATTAATTTTTTGAGTTAGAGAAACCATTTCCTACATTATTTTTCACATGCATGCTGCATCTGACTGTCCATATTCCAACTGAAATAATTCTTGGAGGACCTATTTATTTTCTTTGGATGCATCTAAATGAAATAAATATGTACACATTAAAGTATTATGTCTGAAACGGGAATCATCCTGAAGGTTCTATCAAGAATGGTTACTTGGCTCAAGAATGTATGGATTTTTCTCTATGTATTTTTCTGATCTTACTACAAGAATGAATAGAACAATGAGAAACAATGAAGAATAGTATGAGAAAATTGAACCTAGTTTTCCATCATTTCCTCAAATTGGAGGAATTCCTGGATCATATACATTGACGACATTAATCCTTAAAGAGCAGGAGATGGCACATCACACAGATTTGTTCAACTGTGATTTTTTTGATGACTACATTTTGTAAGTAAATTGAATATGTATATCTTATATATATATATATATCTGTTAAACTATTACTATTTTTATCGATAGGGAACATAAAGAGATGATAAATAGAAAGCATCATTCTTTATCTTCGAGGAGGAGGGAGGCTTTGCATAGAAAATAGTTTTCTTCTTGGTTAAAATTGAAGGTAATAATATTACTGTGTAAAATAATTAAAAAAATATTTAATTAAGTTTAATATTAATTTATATTTCAGGTATTTATTTTTCCTGCTGACTCTGTCTCTGAGGAAATAAGAGCATTGGCTTTAGATCCTAATATCATGGTTCGTGACTGCATATCAATTGTTATAAATGGGTATAAATTTATTATCATTGAATGAGCAAAGAACATGAGAAAACAACATGATGGTGTTATGGTTACTACCACAATAGACTGTTATGATAGTGCATCAGATAGTAGACCGCAATTTGAAAATGCAGGTTATTATGGAATCATTGAAAAAATAATAATATTGCATTATTACTCTCATGAATGAGTTATGATGATGAAATGCCATTGGTTTGATTCGATGACGAGGCATGAAATATTTATTAATGATTGTGGATTTCTAGTAATTAATTTGACTAGCACTCTTGCTACCGATGAACCATATATATTGGCATCAATGGCGAAGAAAGTTTTTTATGTCAAAGACGATATATGACCTGAATTTGGTGGGATTATTGAAGTAATTATAAGATATATTTTTGACGATGGTGATGATGGAATTGACACCATCCCTATTGCCATTGTAAATGATCCATTTATTACTTTTCATGAATCCAATAGCTCAATTGTCAGATTTGACTGTGAACTTAATGTTGTGGTAAAAAATATATAGAATTATCTATCCATGTTCTCAATTCTTTTGGTACGAGAGATAGCCAATCTGGTCAGCGTATCCAATTAGACCCTACCCCTCCCACTTTCATATCATCTATCCCACATTCTGATCCCAGTGTGTCATTAGGGACACATTAGATATTTAGGCCTCCCATGTTTTCACCTCCCTTTACATCTGATCCTCCTCACCCATATTTACCATATCCGATGATGATTGCCACTCCCCATCCAGCATTTGGCCAGCCATCCGTGTCAGCTTATTTTACTTCTGCTTCCTTCTCTCTGAGTTTTTATATTCCATATTCTTTGAATCCTACTCTGCCATAGTCTATCCCTCTGGAGCATACATTGGGACCCACTCCACCTGTACAGGGTGTTCCTTCAGTTTCTGTGGATCCAGCGATGCCCATTGATCAGACTACCGCATGTATATTTATATAACTCTAAAAAAAATTTATACCATTATTTATTTTCATTATAACATGTATTGATAAAATACTTGTTTTTCTTTCATAATAGATACATATAATGATATGAGGTAGTGGGGGGGGGGGAGCATACATGAATGCGTGTGGTGTGGAACCACCGCATATAGTTGATGGTGGACTATAATGAAGACATTCAAATGATTGAAAAAACAGGGTAGCAATGTCGGAGTTTTGGTGACACTTGACAAATACTCCGACATCATTCCTATTAGCCCTCTCTCAAAGAGGCAGTTACCAAATGAAGTCAAGTACAATTCTTGGGCAGAGATATGGGTAATTTTTTTTTTGTATTTATATGAATTAAAATTTTGGTGTCAGCTTTGGTTTAATTTTCCTGATAGCGAGGGTGCACGACCAGCACGTCTAAAGGTTTTAGGTGAGATATAGAGATCCTATAAGCATGATTTGTATATTGGATGGTGTGATAGAGTTAGCACAAAGTTATAGGCGATCCCTTTCATTGATGATTGTCCGTTAAAACAGTATCGGTAGATGATTACTCATTGTACGACTACCCAGTTTAAGGTATTAATAACATTTGAGGTATTTAATTTTTTTAATGTTTTTAATTAATAATATCTTTTTTTATTATTTAATTTTATTTAGTAATCATCCTGAAGAAATAAAAAAACATTGATGCTAAAAAATACCTCCACACATTGGGACGTACTACGATTCTAAATCATGAGAGGAAGCTGGTATGTCAGTTGTTTATATAATTTTAGTTATGAAATTAATTATTTGTAACATATTTTTAATTATGGTTTCCTACATTCAATGTCATTGTAGAGGTAAACATTTCATATTGAAGGAAGTGTGCGTCAAGCAAAACTATTTTTCTCGAGTAGAAGGAAGAAATATGGAAGTGCAGTTAATGAACCGACTCAGCAGAAGATTGTAAGTTTTACTTTGTTGATTTAAAATTTTAATATCTATTTTGTAACTTAATAATCTATTTATATTTGTAAAAGGATGCTTTAGAGGCCCTTGATGCCCAGGAACCTGACAATTTTGGGCCAAATGATCATTTACATCAGGTGTTGGGAGATGAGCGCCCTGGAAGAGTATGCTGCAGACCTAGGAAGAGTATAGTCCGGACTAGGTATTTGCCATACACAGGCACGAGTTGTAGTGCCATTGAGTTCCAACAGGTTAAGGCACATGCAAAAGTGGCTGAAGAAAGGGCCATAGAGATGGCATAATAGTCTGCTGGGGCAAACACTACATTTATAAAACTGATGAAATTTTTACATCCAACACTTCCACCAGAGGCCAACATAGCTTGTGATGAATATATTTCATTGATACATTAAATATATGGTTCACTATGTGTAATTTCTAGTGGTGGTCGAGATGATGGTGAGGAGGAGGGCGAGGTAGAGGAGGAGGAGGGTGAGGAGGAGGCTGAGGTGGAGGAGGAGGTTGAAGAGGTGGAGGAGGGTGAGGAGGAGCCCGAGGCGGAGTGCGAGGGTGAGGTGGAGGGTGTTGAGGAGGGCGAGGATGATGATGGGGAAGAAGATGAGGATGAGGGTGAGTCTAATGATGACAGTGATGATAGTGATGATTATGAGGGATAGATTGATCCGTTACATTTTTGACTGATATTACTGACATGTGATGTTTGATGATTTGTTGTTCCTGAATGTATGTGTAATTAGGTAGGTCACATTATATTTATTTCTTTATCATTAAATAATAAAACTTGACTTGATGATTTTCTCTGACTGATTCACCCCACCATTGACACCCCCACCCCCTGGACACCCCACCCCCTTGGACATCCCCCACCCCTGGATAGCGCCCCCGACCCCCCTGGACACCCCCACCCCCTGGACACCCCTACCCTCTTGGACATCCCCCCAATCTACCTGGACACCCCCACCCCCGAACAACCCCCTTCCCACCCCATCAGACACCCCATACCCCCTGGACACCCCCACCACCCCAAGACACCCCCAACCCCATGGCCAGCCCCCACCACCCTCGATATCCCCCACCCTCCAGACACCCCTTCCCCCTTAGACAGCCCCAACCCCCTGGACACCACCCCACCCCCTAGACACCCCCACCCCCCCTGGACAACCCCCACCCCCTAGAAAACCCCCACCCCCTGGACAACCCCCACCCCCCAGACACCCCTACCCCCTTGGACAGCCCCAACCCCCTGGATATCCCCTCCACCCCCTGGAAACCCCCACCCCCATGGACATCCCCCACCCCTAGACAAACCCTACCCACCTAGACACCCCTACCCCCTTGGACAGCCCCCAAACCCCTAGACAACCCCCACCCCTAGACACCACCCCACCTACTAGAACCCCACCCCCCTGGACACCCCCACCCCCTGGACACCCCCACCCCATGGAAACCCCCACCTCCTGGACAACCCCACCCCCCATACACCCCTTCCCCCTTGGATAGCCCCAACCCCCTAGACATCCCTCCACCCCTGGACACCACCCCACCACCCCACCCCCTAGACACCCCCACCCCTGTGGACAACCCCACCATCCCTGGACACCACCCAGCCCCCTGGACAGCCCCCCCACCCCTTGGACACCACCCCACCCTTGGACACCCCCACCCCTAGACACCCCCACCCCCCTGGACAGCCCCCACCCCTGGATAGCCCCCACCCTCTGGAAATCCCCCACCCCCCAGACACCACCCACCCCCTTGGACATCCCCCCAACCCTTGGGACATCCCCTCCACCCCCCCATGGGCACCACCCCACCACCTGGGCACCCCCACCCCTCGACACCCCACCCCCAGAGACACCCCCACCACCAGACACCTCTAACTCCCTTGGGCATCCCCCAATCCCCTAGATAGACCCCACCCCCTGGACACCACCCCACCCCCATGAAACCCCCTAGACACCCCCTGGACAACCTCCACCCCCTTGGATAGCCCCCCACCCACCCCCCGGACACCCCATACCCCCTTGGACAACCCCAACCCCATGGGAAAACCCCTCCATCCCCCTGGACACCACCCCACCCCTGGACACCCCCACCACCCCATAACAACCCACCCCATGGACATCCCCCACCCCCTAGATAGCCCCCCCAAACACCCCTACCCACTTGGACATCCCCCAAACCCCCCGGACAACCCCCCACCCCCTGGACACCACCCCACCCCCTGAACACCCCCACCTCCCCAGACAACAACCCCCCACCCTATACAACCCCCGCCCCTCAAGACACCCCCATCCCCCTGGATACCCCCACCCCCTAGACACCCCTACCCCCTTGGAAAGCCCCAACCCCTTGGATAGCACCCCACCCCCATGGACACCCCCACCCCCTGGACAACCCCCACCCCCCTGAACACCCCTACCCCCTTGGACATCCCCCCAACAACCTGGAAAACCCCCACCTCCATGTCACATTACCCCTTAATACAATATGGCATACCACATTATCCAAATATTCAAATCTCATATGAATTCAGCCATTCCTATGAACAAGAATTCCATATTCAAAACCTGAAACATGATTTTACTATATAGGGGTTATTACATTATGAATTTGGAATTCAATTCTGTATGTGTTATAGAGAATTCA
Source organism: Viscum album (assembly GCA_963277665.1). Classification (NCBI taxonomy): domain Eukaryota; kingdom Viridiplantae; phylum Streptophyta; class Magnoliopsida; order Santalales; family Viscaceae; genus Viscum; species Viscum album. The sequence continues at coordinate 1,538,522,638 of OY728156.1, read as the reverse complement.
ATATTGTATTTATTCAATTCAGAATTCTGTATTGCATAGGGTAATTGAATTCTGAATTCAAAATTGAATTATGTATGTGTTAATTGTTAATTATCTTATAAATTATGAATAATGAATTCTTTATGTGTGTAATTAAATACAGAATTAGAGGTATTGAGAATTATGTGTTGTATGAATTCTGTATGAATTCATACAGAATTATGTATGTATTCTGCAGGTATTGAGAATTTTGTATGAATTCTACACAGGGGGAGGCATACCTACTGGTGGAAGTGTTGTAGGTGCATAGGGGGGAGGCAGGCTTGCTGCAGGTGTATAAAACCTATGCCAACAGTTTCATGTAAACCATTGGAAAAAGTATATAACAACGGTTTACAAATCGTTGGTATAGAACATTTTACTTCACTTTTACCAACATTTTATGGGGAACCGTTGGTAAAAGTCTTTACCAACAGTTTGAAAACCCTTGGTATAGACATGATGTTTGATATTTCCAATGGTTTTAAACCATTGGTAAATATTTATACCAACGGTTACATGAAACCGTTGGTATATAATCCATTTTCTTACCATATCCCAATAGTTCTCATAGAACTGTTGGGATATATCTATCCCCATGGCTCCACAACCAATGGTTTGGAAAACCGTTAGAATAGTTTATACTAACGGTTGGTAAAGGATAAGTTTCCAGTAGTGGATGTTATTAAATATTTATGCTTAATAATATGAATCTATTTAATTGATGATGCCCATTTTTTTTATTTATCTGCATTCCTTTCCTCACTTCTTGAGGCAGCTGGATGTGCTTGGTTATGCATCTATCTTATAGTATCTTAATATGTTTTACTAGAGTACTTTTATATCTGTAATGATGTTAATGATGTTTAATAAATGAGTTTACCCATGAGTTTTGTGTCACTATAATGAAAATGAGATGATCTTGAGAAACTATGGACTCAGTTAGGATTATTCCTAGAGAGCATATACATAACTTTGTTGGCTAAGGAAATGTATCTTAGAATAATGTAATTTAATTGACAATTAATTAATTAATGAATTTATAAATTTTAAAAAGTAAATAAGTAATTTAATGTAACTCCTCAAATTCTTATTTTCATATAAGAAATATAGTCCCTAGTAGTGGGTGCCGAGTGTCTAAGTAATGATATCTATAGTTGATCTTAAGACTAGGTTATTTCCCATAATGTGGTTATGATATATATTATATCTTATGTTTTTTGTGACTTAAAGCACCACCCCACCTATTTATTTTAGGGTGACTAACACCCAGTGGACTCTAAGAGGGTGTTTTCCCCAACATCCTGATGTGAGGATGGATGGAAGACTACCCACTATGGCACCACTCTATTCTCTTGATGGTATTATGTGATGGTATTCATAGTGGTTAGTTTCTCCCTAATATGTGTATAGAGGGATGTGATGGATTGTGGTTATTTTACATGAATGTATCTCTAGATATTGTATCCAAAGGATAATTATAGGTATGACATGTATGGGATGTGGTGGCTTGAGGTACCTTACTCGGTGTATGAGCTATGAAGGCATGAGGCATAACACCTGATGTTTGATTCACATCATACTAGTTATAGTGGATTTAAAAAAACTTGATTACTATATGTTGATACGTGATATAGGATTATGTGTTGATGTGATGCACAAGGTGCACGTTGTGATACTTAGCCTAGGTTTCTTTAGGATGACTTACTTTTGGAGAGAGATGGATTGGGAAACGTGACATTGAGATAGAGAAAAAAAATCTAAAGGGATGTGGTAATGGGGTACCCTTGTTGTTTTATTACTTTAATAGATGATATCTTGTATGAATTACTTGGTGAGAGATACCCATGGTGAGGATGGTAACTTAGTATACCTATTTAGGTGATGAGTTAATTTCACCATTGTTCATTGTGCTTTAGCATTATTTCTTTATATTTTACACAAGAGGATCTTGGGATGATCCTAATGAATATATTATTATTTCCCCTCATGTATATATAAATTATTTTCAGGTTAGGAGGTGTAGTTTGGATATTGGGTGGGATTTTTCTAGCTTATGGTTTAGCAAGAGATGTTTGGGATTCTTGGTCACTGCTATCTTTACCTTTTTGGTACTTGTAGTTTCCCTTTTAGTTTTTTAGTACTGTATTCCATTACATAAATGCACTTGAGATTTATTTTAAAGTTTTGAGAAGGTTTTGATTGTTTTAACTATATTATCTCTCCCTTCAACATGTTCTCTTAGAGGGAAATACGTCCCATTATATACTTATTATACCCTCAGTTCTAGTCGCTAACATGGGGCCTATTGGAGGTGGGACTTGGGAGGTCACCATACTTCTTACCTCATTTCCATCCTAGGTGGGGTACTCTTTGGGGAAAGGGGGTAATTATAGGGTGGTATCAAATGTTCAAGTTAAAGGATATTATGGAGTTTTGAGTTAATCACATGTGAGGTTGCATGGGTTGTGATTAGAAACTAAATGAGGCTAATATTCATTTTTAATATATATAATATTCATGTGCTTTATTATTCATAAACAGCATTTTAGTGCATCTTACACTTTAAACATCATATCACATTATGATTGTAATTCCTTCTTAAAATGCACTATTATGTGGTATATTTTTGAACACCATTTAAAGCACCCAATGATCTAGATTTTATTTTTATATTTAATTTTCATGTTTCTATTTATATTGGTAACAATTCATACTTGTGGAGTGTTGGAATATTCACATTGTAAGGCCACCAAAATGGGATTTCATGCAAACAATTCTGGAGAACGAAGATTGGACACCAGCCCACTGATGAGAATATGGGGCCTAACATATTGGCCCAATGAATCCCAAATTTTATGGGATGCTATAATAAATATAGATTAAAAAATCATTCTTCAGGATCCATTTCTAATTCCGCCTCCCTGGTAGTTATTAAGGCGTCCCAATTTGAAGATAAAATTCTGGGCCAGATTCTACATCCCAAAAAACAACCTACCAATTTAATCATATCTCGACATACAAAACTCCAAATGGGTCCAAATTGTACAGGAGGTTAGGAGACATCCGAAGATCCATTTACTTTTTCTATTCCCCACTCTAATTTGGCCATCTAGAAGGTCATTTAGACGCGTCTGTTCGGTGGTTGCAAGATGAATGTCACCTCGGGTCAAGAGTGGAAAAGTCCAAGTTCCAAAAGATTTCCCCAACCCTAAGCCTACCATAATCAAGTTGGATGACCTTCACTATTGGAGGATCTACCCAAGTCTCCCAAAATTATTATTTAAGGTAGTGGTGTTGGAAGATTTAATGATCTTTTGAGCTTTCTTTCATTGTAATGTTATGCTACGATTTTGTTGTCTCAAGTTTGTCTTTCACATGTAAGTTGTTTTAATTCATCCTATTTTCTTAATAAAAGTTCTTATTCTACTATTATTCTGTTATTCGCCACCTCACTTTGATACCTTTTTCTCAAGGTGTGAATTTATTCACACCAAACCTTGTGAAATTATTCACACAAAGGTGGAGTGATCATTTTTTATTGTTTTCTTTACTTCTTCAATTCCTCTCTCATGAGTCTACTTCCCGCTTCCATTGAAACCATATCATCAATGGAGGGATAACCCACTTATGGGTTGGTATAAGGGAGTAGAAAGGGGTAGTATTGGATGTTATTTATCACCCCATTAATGTATAATAAATTCTTTTAATTGAGTTTTTATTTGATGATTTTAAAACTTCTTCATCCTTGTTGACTTTTAAGGCTACATACTTCAAGTGCTAATACAAACCTTTACCTTGGAGTGCTCATAAATTTGATCCTCCAAGTGTATAGGTGATTAGTATTAAAGGATGTAATTATTAAAACATTAAGTGATGATGTTGTTTTATCTTCTTAAATAAACCCATCTCAAAGAAAAGAAATTGAAATAGATGAAAATGAATGCATCCAATCCACCCCCAAGTGATAACCTCAGATCAACTCATTATTTTAATTTGAATTCACTTAAGTATCTTTTCATTCACTTAAAACCATATAATATCAACCCAAGTTGGCCACTTCATATCCAAAAATAGTCCATAGAATGTACGTGTCTGTATGTTACTTCTTAGGCCTCTGAGGATTCGACAACCTAAGCTAAACTACAAGGACCGTTCTACCTTCATCTCTTGGGTAAATTTGAGCATGAATAAAATTTTGGCACCATTTCCGGGGACCTAATTAAGTTATCTTAGACATTATCATCATTTTTTTCATCCCTCTTCTCTATTCTCACCCCCTCACTCTTATGGAATTCAATTTTGAACAAGTCCAAACACAGGGAACCTATCCCTACTTTGATCACCCAACTCCATGTGTGATGTATAAAGACCATCCTAATTTATACTTGTGGGATCATCAACAACCTAATGAACCAAATTTTTTTTACTTCTATAATCCACAAAAAATACCAACATATAATGAGTTTCAATCCCCACAAATCTAATCTAAACAACCTCCTGTGCAATTCCAACAACTTAATTATCCACCTGAAATATACCATCTTTCTAAACCCCTTTCCCATCATGATCCACAACCATTACTTAAAAAATTGTGTCAAAAAATGGAGAAAATAAATTTTGAGGTTTCATCTTTGAGATTAGAACTAAAAAGAATTAAAACATATGAGGAACAAATCCTGACATCAACTGTCCCTTCCATAGCCTTATGTGAAGTGTCTAGTTTCCCACACACCTCTCATGAATTTACTGAAGAGAAAACCTTTGTATTTGGGGTAGATGAAGAGGATCAAGGAATTGTTGATAGGTTTTTAAATCAAGAGGAAACTGATTTTTTTATTCACAAGAGTAAAATTTGACATCATGGATTGAGTGCCCCTATTAAATATCCATTGATGATTCTTTAGAAACACCAATTAGTGAAACATTGGGAGAAATAAAAAACTTTGATCCCATTCCCATTCCTAACACTGATCTTTCCAATTTTGTGGTTAAATCTTATATTCAAAAGGAACCAATTCTATTGAGAAAATTTGGAAATGAAATTGAGTTTCATTTAAAGTCTCAACTAATATCTGAAAGTGTTAGCCTACTTGAACTTTAATGAAAGGACTTTCTATCCACCCTCAAGTTTATATTCATTAGGTATAGAAAAAAACATCCAATCTTCATAATTTTTTATCGTGAAACCAATAAATAGGTAATGATTCTTAATGTCTTTTTAAAGTCTAAAAAAGAAATTGAATCAACCATTTTTGATATTCCTTGGATTTACCCGGTCATTTTAGAACATTGGTTTTTTCATAACACAAATTATAAACAGAGAATCAATATCAATAAAGTAGAAGTGGATAAATATGGATTCCTTAAAATGTTTAAAGTTGGTATTGGGTAAGTTAAGGGGTTAGGTCGAGCTAACGATGTTAAACAAAGCGCTGCATGGGAGGAAACCCATGGTTTTCAAGTTTCCAATAATTTTGTTGTTTTAATCAACATTATATTTTAAATAGGATTAATGAATAATTTTGATATTTAAAAATAATAAAAAATAAACTGTTGAACTGTTCTTCTATTATGAGTATGGATGGGTATGAAAGAGGAGAACTATATTCATCCGTGTCACATGGTGTGATCCTTGAGTAATACCTTACCCAAAAATTTAAAAAGAATAAAATGTATCATTAGTTCATTTTATTTTTATGTGTTTTTAGGTTAAAAAAATATAATAATAATAATAAAATTAAAAGGCCACATCATAGGTCGTGGGGAAAACCCCATCACTACTGGCGAAGCCACGGGGACTTGAAACCGGGACCGAAGGGAGACAGGGGCACACAATTACCACTGACCTATGGCTTATTGTTCTTACTTATTCTATAATATTTATATATATACTAATAGTTTACTTATATATATATATATATTTCTTTGTTTTGTTTTGTTTGTTTGTTTTTTTTCTTTTTCCACTAGGGAACTCTGCAAGTGACATGGATATCAAAGGACTAAATTGAAGTAGTAAAAACTTAAACTTCAACCACCAGGTGACTTCATTACATGATCCTCATATTTCAATTTCCTTTTATAACATCTCTTATCTACCTCTAATACTTCTAAATTTTCTTTTCTTAAAACACTAGGGACAGTGTTATTTTAAGTTGGGGGGGGAGATGAAATAAAAAATTTGCAATTGTGTGAAAAAAAATGATTTGAAAAAAATGTGTGTAAATAGAAGGAAAAATTCCTTTAACTTTAACATGATAATAGAAATTTTACACTTTGAAACTGAATATCAAATAATTTAGTATGCCCTGATTTTGATTTTAATCCTTGTATATTTCATTAGCATATATTTGGAAAGTGTGGGTCTATAATGTGATATTTCATTGTTTATATTTTCATCCAAATAAAAAAAATCACAACACATGTCCTTTGGATAGTGGGGTATTAGTTTGAGTTCATGGGGTCCCTAAATAAATAGGATAGGTTTAGTGATCATTTTAGTTTTAATATGAGTATTCAATAAATAAATTAAAAAACAATAAATTTGTGCGTAGAGCAATGAAATGACCTAATGTGTGGCTTTCAGCACTTGGGGATTATGACTCCATAGTTGTGTGGCCCAGAGTTAGTAATTTTATCTCTATTTTTGGTAATTTGATTTTTTTTAACTGAGTTAACTTGAGATGATGCCTGAGTATGTGAGCTTCACTTGGTGCCCTAAGGTCTTTGAGCCTGGGAGTCATCAGCAAAGTCTCTGTACAGGGGTTGACTCTTTTGAGTGAGATTTCAATTACAATGGAAAAATTGCGAAAAAAATACAATAAAAAAATTGAATGCTCATCTTAATATTTAAATGTGTTTCCACTTAGCGCTTCTGTCATTTCCCCCTTGAATAAAGATGAACCCCATGTCTACTGTGATACACAACACATCCTCATACTTAATTGATATTGGATGAAATATGGAAATGAATTTGAACAAAGGAATGAGATTGGGATTGTGATATTCTTATTAAACTATCATGTATTAAAATATTTTGATGGATTTCATGATTGTTTGGCATAAGAGTTTTTGGTGATCATTGTGTATTAAAATGTTTTTGGAAAAGGGAATTCGAATTTTATATTGTTGAGATATATTTTTCTTGGGACTATCAGAACTAAATTTGGGGGGGGGGGGTTTATTATCCACTAAATGAGGATAATAGTAATTGTTAATATATATAATATTCATGTGCTTTATTATTCATAAACACCATTTTAGTGAATTTTACACTTTGAACATCATTTCACATTATGATGTAATTCCTTCTTAAAATGCACTATTATGTGGTACATTTTTTAACATCATTTAAAGTACACAATGATATTTATTTTATTTTCATATTTAATTTTAAGGTTTCTAATTATATTGGGAACAATTCATACTTGTGGAATGTTGGAAGATTCACATTGGAAGACCACCAAAATGGGATTTCATGAAAACAATTCTCGAGAAGGCAGATTGGACACCAGCCCACTGATGAGAATGTGGGACCCAAAATACAAGCCCAATGAATCCCAAATTTCGTGGGATTCTAGAAGACATATAGATTAAAAAATCATTATTCAGGAGCTAGTTCTAATTTGGCCTCCATGGTGGTTATTAAGGCGGCCCAATTTGGAGATAAATTCTGAGCCAGATTCTGCAGCCCAGAAAATAGCCTACCAATTTAATCATATCTCAGAATTCACACTCCAAACAGGCCCAAATTTTACATGCAATTAGAAGACATCCGGGGATCAATTTACTTCTTCTATGGTGCACTCTAATTCGGCCATCTAGAAGGTAATTTCGACACGCCTGTTCGGTGGCTGCAAGCTGGCTGCCACCTCGGGTCAAGAGTAGAAAAGTCCAAGTTACACAAGCTTTCCACCACCCTAAGCCTACTATAATCAAGTGGTATAACCTTAAATATTGGAGTCTCGACCCAAGGCTCCCAAAATTCCTATTTAAGGCAGTGGTGTTGGAGGATTTAATGATCTTTTGAGATTTCTTTCATTGTAATGTTATGTTGCGATTTTGTTGTCTCAAGTTTGTCTTTCACATGTAAGTTGTTTTAATTCATCCTAGTTTCTTAATAAAAGTTATTCTTCTACTATTATTCTATTATTCTCCATCTCACTTTGATACCCTTGCCTGAAGGTGTGAATTTATTCACACCAAACCTTGTGAAATTATTCACACAACGGTGGAGTGATCATTTTCTTTTTATTGTTTTCTTTACTTCTTCAATTCCTCCCTCATGAGTCTACTTCCCGCTTCCATTGAAACCATAGCATCAATGGAGGGATAAACCACTTATGGGTTGATCCAATGGAGTATCAAGGTTCTGGATTTTATGTTATTTGTCACCCCATTACTGTATAATAACTTCTTTTAATTGAGATTTTTATTTGATGATTTTAAAACTTCTTCGTCCTTGTTGAATTTTAAGGCCACATACTTCAAGTGATAATACAAACCTTTACCTTGGAGTACTCATAAATTTTATCCTCCAAGTGTATAGGTGATTATTATTAAAGGTTTTAGGTATTAAACCAGTAATTGATGATGTTGTTTGATCTTATTAAATGAACCCACCTCAAATATAAGAAATTTAAATAGATGAAAAGGAATGAATCCAATACACCCCCAAGTGATAACCTAAGATCAAATCATTCTTTTAATTTGAATTCAATTAAGTATCTTAGAATTCACTTAAACCCAAATAATATCAACCCAAGTTGGCCACTTCATATCCAAAAACAGTCCATAGAATGTACGGTTCTGTAGGTTACTTTTTATGTCTTTGAGGATTCGACAACCCAATCTAAACTACGAGGACCGTTCTACCTTCATCTCTTATGTAAATTTGAGCGTGAATCAGGTTGGTAGGTAAATGATGTTACTGAAGTTTAGTAAGTGATTTGACCATGAGAGACTAGCTGATACATGACTATTTAGGCCCCCTATGATCTAGCACATAGAACATTTGTTTATTAATCCTATTAAATGAAGTGATGCTGGTTGTGGGATAGAGACATATGAAAGGATCATGCATCATTATTTTTTATAACTATTTTTGAAATGGTTAGAACATGGGATAGGTTAAAATTTAAAATAATAAAATCAAATAAATAAATAATTAATATAAAATACTCTATATTATATTTTTAGGAGTCTAATCCGCTGTTATTCTTACATGCATGGCTCCAAGTTGATATCCTCATCTAGTTTGTGCCGAAGATGTTCCACATGGTGTGCTAGAATAATGTCATAGAGTAGTATTCAATATTATAAACAATTCTAGGAGGACACTCTGAGACTCATAGTGATTTATTATATAGAATTATGAGGGATTTCTTTCCTTAGAATATTGGTTAGATGAGGTAAAGATCGCATTCAATTTGGTCTGTTCTTGGAGGGAGAATTGGGTTTTGATGTCTATGATGATATTGAATGGAGTAGTGAGTTAGTGGTGGATATTCTTCATCGAGGATGAAAATGAGTCTAAAGTCCCATTTTATATGTTTTGATACCAAATCAGAGAATAGTTCCTTTCTTCGACCGCGAAGGAGGCCATCCACCATAAGCTTCTCACCCTTAGACTAAAGAGTTCTAGTGTGTGGGAGTTTTGGATCTATTTCAAGACCCTTATCTAATATATTTCAAACCTATTACCAGATGGTGATGCCAGGGAGATGAATTTGGAGAAGAATTTTCATATAGAGATCTGGTTCCAGGTCACCCCATTTATATTGTCAACTTATACCAAGGTTTTGGAAAAGGAATAGGTTTTTCAGAGGATGTTGGCCTGAATCAAATAATTATGAGAGGAGATCCATTAGGATTTATCATAATTAAAATCTATAGTCGGGGGTTCCCATTTTCGTAGACAGAAATTTTTTTAGTCATCTAGGGGTAGGTTCCAACCCTCACCATCTTGTTTCTCTTAGCTTGGTGGAACTTAGACCTATTCCAAGGGATCATACATGTGTTTTTCTTATATATAAAGAGGTCAACAATGATGAGAGTGAAAAGACTTTCTGAGTAGTCAACATTCACCAAGTGATCCTCTTTGGGTTCATCCATTGATGTAGTTTTATATGAGGAATTAGTAGTAGGGTGTTCTAGTTTGGGGTAAATAGAGAGGAGATAGGGTGGTAAAATGACAATCCAGAGATGATCCCCATCCTTAGAGATATGATCATATCCATGGAGGTGGTCGTCAACCGATTCAGAGAGTTTCTAGATCAGGATGTGTTCATATTTGTGCTTTAGAGTTTCCAGTTCTAGAATAACCATACATCATTCAAGGTACCATTTTCTTATTTTATACTTGTGTGTATGCTTTGTTTGATTTAAGAGATAAAAAAGTTTTCATATCACATGTCCTTGTTAATTTTTTGGGACTGGATATAGAGAGGATTCCAATTCCCTTATAATTAACTATTCAAGTTAGTGGTTGAATGATTTGTATGAAGTATATAAAGACTATGAGATAGTGTGGAGGAACCATCTCTCTTTGAGGTACTTACTATATTTATGAAATCCAACCATATGAAAACATCATCAACATGAATTGGATGTATTTAGTGTAGGATATCATGGATTGATTGAGAAGGGAGGCTGTGTATTATGATCTTGATGGAAATATGATAGGGTTCATTAGTGAGTGAGACCCTTGGATGAGTCAGAGGTGTGTTCCATCATTTTCATCCTTTATGGAAAAGATGATGTTGATTTCATTAGAGGTTCAGTTGATGATGTTTCCCATGGTATTTGAAGAGTACACTGATGTATTTATAGAGTTAATTGTATCACTACCCCCTTAATGGGAGATTGAGTTTATGATAGAGATATAGCTTGGCATGTCTCCTATTTCGATGTCTTTGTATAGGATGATTTTTTTTGAGTCTTGAGAGTTTTGAGTAAATCTCAATGATCTTTTATATTGATGTTTTTAGCTGAGTGTGTCACCATGGGGTGTACTAGTTTTTTTCATGAAGAAGGCCAATGACAATTTGTGGCTTTGTATCGATTATCATTGATTGAAATAAGTGATAGTAAATAATAACTATCCTCTTATGTGTATTAATTATTTATTCATTCGGTTTAAGGGAGTAGGTTGGTTATCAAAGATCTATATATAATTCAGATATCATCATATGTGGGTAAAGGATGAGGATACTTCAAAAACCACTTTTTGTTGTTGTCATGGGCATTATGAGTTCATTGTAATACTGTTTGGTGTGATGAATGATCCAATCCTGTTTATGGGTCTAATGAATGTAGTTTTCAGGGAGTTTCAAGATAAGTTTGGGGTGGTTTTCATCAATGAAATCCTTGTGTAATCTACATTTGAGAAGGATCACACAGAGCATCATTGTGCCATTTTGGGAGTTCTTTGTTGTCACTAGATATTTAGAAAATTATCAAAGTGTGAGTTATGGACTCATGATCTTTGTTTCTTGGGGAATATGGTTTCCCATCAATGAGTGTCTTTTTATCCTTTGAAGATATAGGTATTTGTTTCTTGGTAATCCCCCAGGATTATTGTAGAGTTTTAGAGTTTACTTGTTCTTCTAGGTTATTACAAGAGGTTTGTAGCTAATTTATCTTGTGTTAAAAATATTCTAACAAACTTTACTAGGAAGGATCAGGAATTATTGTGGACTAATAAATGTCAAGCATCTTCTGAGTTCTTAAAGGAGAAGTTGGTATGTACTCTAGTCCTTTGTTTTCTAGCAGAGGGAGTTCAGTTTGAGGCTTTCTATAACACTTTGTGTCCTGGGTTTGGATGTTTTTTTTCTGTATTATAGATCAGTTTTATCTTATGGGTTTTAGTGGTTATTTACCAATGAGAATAACTATTAAACCCATGATATCTAGTTAGTTTTAGTTGTGTTTTTCCATGAATTTGTTGTAACATTACCTCAATAGTGAGAATTTTTCAGTTTTTTCTGATCATAAGATCCTGAGGTATGTATTTTCCTATCATGTATTAAAATTTAAATAATAATGGTGGATAAAATTAATGTAGGATTATGAATTATATATTTAATACATAATAATAAAGTGAAATTTTATAGTTGATGTGCTGAGTAAGAAGTCACACAGTGATGCTGTGCGTGACTCTGGAGATTCTTGGAGAGTGATGGAAGAAATCTCAGTGATACATCTAAATATGGGAGTGGTTGGAGGTAGATTTTGTATTTTCTAAAAGATAGTAAAATAATATTTAGTGGAACTTGTGTAGGAGTCCCATCTAGGGTACTATAAGTTGGAGGTTTGGAGATACCTAATTATTTTTTGGTGATACTCTTGATGGTTGGTCTGAAGATGGAAAACACTGGGTGTTATTCTAGGAGATGTTTTTTGTCTCTTCAGTGATGTGTTTGGTAGTTCTCTATGAATTACTTAGAACAATCTTATTAGTATATCTTGGAATGATAAATATGTACCTATATTTGAGAGGTCAATTTTAGTGGCATGGGTTGAAGCATGAAAATACATAGTTTTCATCTCAATGATTGGTCTGTCAGAAGATGAAGATTTAATACTATGTTCGTAGTGGTTTTCTCCAACTGTTAAATGTTCCCTAGTGGAAGTGGGAGGAAAAATTAATGGACTTAGTTACCATTTTAACTAAAGTTCAGGGAGGCTTTGATTCTATATGGGGGATAGTGTATCATTTGATAAAATCATCCCACTTCATAGTGATTAGGGAGTCAAGCTCTATAGAAGTTTAGTCAAGGAAGTATTTGTAGGAGGTGGTGCGACTCCATGGATTCTCGAGGATAATCATCTCTGATTAAGATCCTTGTTTTAACTCTTGGGTGTGGAGAGGTCTCCAACATGATTTCTTCTCTCTATTATTCCTAAGAACTTCTTTTCATCCATAGAAAAATGGCCAGATAGAGAAAACCATCCAAACTCTTGAAAATGTGTTCCGTTCTTATGTCTTGGATTTTGGAGGTTCTTAGATGAGGCACCTAACCTTGGTTGAGTTTTATTACTATAATAGTTTCCAATAAAGGATTCGTATGAAAACATTTGAATATTTTTATGGATGAACTTTTCATTCTCTATTACGAGGGACTAGGGTTAGAGGTTCATAAATTATAGAGCTAGAACCAGTATAGAATATGATTGATATGGTTTAGGTAATTTATGAGATGATGAAGGCATATCAAAATCATCATAATTCTTATGCCAATCGTAGGAGGGGACCATGGTAATTCAAAGTTGGAGATCATGTATTCCTGAAAGTGACTCCTTGTCATGGGTAGTGAATGCGTGGATGTGGTTGTAAGATTTTTCCTCGATTTTTGGGACCTTTCAAGGTGTTGGATCATGTTGGAGATATGTCATAGTGGATAACAGTTCCCCATAGATGCGATGTATATAAGATGTATTTCATGTGTTATAGCTCCTCCATTAGCTTCATAATGATTCTCACATCATTTGTTGTGGTGAAATCGATGTTGACAATGATGAAACCTTTGAGTACTGGCTTGTGGAGATCTTGGACCATCAGGATAAGGTGTTACATGGGTGTGACATTCTCTTGGTTCATGTATTGTGGTGACACAATGGTATAGAGGATAGTACTTGGGAATCTGATTTGAAAATATGCTCTTAGTACCCTGAGCTATTTGTTGTTTAGATCTTCTATTCTTGGAATAATCATTGTAGTTTTTGAACATTTTACTGGTCTATGTGATAGTTTCCTCTTATTTATTTTTGTGAATTTACTCTTGTTTGAGAGGTATCTCTCTCAGGATAGTGTTTAGGAACTTTTTGTTTCTATTGTGTGGTTTTTCACTTGTTCCTCTAATGAGGTTGTTGAGATACTTCATTATAGAGATCCTTCAAAGGTATCTCATGAGGTGGATATTCAGATTAACACTTTCTCTTTCTTTCTCTCTGGATTTGGTATTGAATTCTAGAGGATGAGAATGGTTTTTGAGGTATCTAATGTAAGATCCCAGATCCCGATAGCCCTTCCCTTTTATGTGTTTTAGGTATTTGAGTCACTCATATAAGTTTCCAAGGTTTTTAGAGAAATTTTGGAGAAAAATAAGAGTGCCACTGCCAAAAATGGATATTCTATGATGTGGAGGGATACATTGTGTCTTAGTGCTGGTGGATGCAGTGTAGTGGACCCATGCTGCAACGTAGGGGTGATTAGGAGGAGAAATGTGGCTACTAAATTTTTAGGCATAGTTGTGGTGAATAAGGTTATGATGTGGTAGAGTGGAGAATGGGGTGGTTTTCAATGCTACTTCCTTCTAAGGGGTAACTGAACCATGTGATACAGGCTGCGACATGGTCCCTTTCTTGATAGGAAGGGCTCTAAGATGTGGTGCTTAAGGATACTCCATAACCCAAAAATCAACTTTAATAAGATCTAGTTTTTGATATCAGTGGGTATTTAACCAAGGGGGAATAAATATAGTCTAGGGATATTAAAGTATATAATTTCTATTTTTCAACAAGTTGTGGCATGATCTAAGGGGTTGTGTTGTGGTCTTCTATTTTTTAATGGGTCTATACATTCCTCAAGACCCCCAGACCCAGCTTCCTTCCCACTTTATTCTCCTGAACCCCAAGAAACCAAGGGTTATTTATTAGGTTCTTCGAAACCCCTTTTAGTAGGGTTTGATCCTATATTCTAGTGTTAAATAAATGTTTAACCAAGGTATATTCTATCTCTTTTTTCTAGAAGTTTCTTTCCATTTGATCTCATTTCCCCCCATTTCTTCTTTTCATGATTTTTATTTTGTTATATTATATTATTATAGAGCTTTACTTTTTCATTTTTTGGTGTTTTCATGACATAATTTCATTGGGATATCACAGTTTCTTCATGGGAGTGGTGATCAAAGATTTGTGATGTTGATATGTTCTCATGCGAATAACATTGATTCCTTTGAAGTAAGGGATTAAATGCTTCTATTTTATTTACATGAAATTGTAAAATTATCATGGTTTAGACCTTTGGATGTTAATGAAATTAACCTAATAAATGTTGAGCTGGATTATAGAATGAAATTGTTTTATGATTAACAGTCGCATGTTGTTTCTTTCCACTATAATAAAAACTTGCCTCTTGATTTTATAGATTGTTTTCTATCTATATTATGATTTGATACAATGTTTTTATGCTTGATTTATCATTTTTAAATTGATTATAAATGGAAAATAATTTATAGCCAAAATTAATTGATTAATTGGATTAAGAATTTAATAAGTGGAATGTTTGTAATCCATTGTTTCTAATAATTTCATGATATTCCAATTGATGAAAGTTTGATTGTTTAATTAAAAATGTTGAAATATGTGTTAATGGAATTGATAAATAACATCAATCATGTGAATTATTGTTTATAATAATAATAAAGAGGTATGTTAAACGAGAATTTATCTTCTTTGAGGTTGTTGAAACTAGTTTTATTCTAGAGAAAATGTTTGAGCAATTTGATATCATATTATAGATGATGCCTTTGGATTCCCTTAGTTAGAATCTATGAAAAATTAATTAGATAATTCAATATGGAATAAAACCATTAGTTTGATAAATATAAATTCTTGGGTTTGAGGGTGCCTATTTTTTATAAAGGCTGGATGCCTTTTGTTGGGGAATGTGAGAGCCTATTTTCATGTGAAGGATGAAAGCCTTATTTTTAGGGGATAGATTTACCTATTGAATATTTTGGTTTTTATTTACTTATTATTTTCTCTAGATGTGATTTTTTCTAAGTGATGTTGAATGAGTCTGGTATGGCTAATGTGCTATGGTATGGGGAGGCCCAGATGATGTGGCATTAGTTGATGCATGTGATAAAAAGATTAAATATGATATGCATGAAGGTGTCTGGGATGAAACTAGAGATGATAGAACTTGTTGAAATTGATATTTCCCATTGATTTTATTAATTATGGATTCTTACTAATATGAATCTATTTAATGGATGATGGACAGGTTTATTGTTTATCAACATTCCTGTCCCCACTAATTGAGGTAGCTGGATGTTCTTGGTTTTGTATCTCTCTCACGGTATCTTAGGATGTTTTCCAAGAGTACCTATATTTTTGGAATTATGTTAATAAATTTCAATAAATTAATTAACCTATGAGGTTGGTGATTCTTTAATGTAAATGAGATGATCTTGAGAAATGATGGACTCAGTTTGGATTATGCATGGAGGGCATGGAATTTACTGTGTTTTCAAATAAAAATTATCTTTGAATAATGTTAATTAATGGGTAATAAATTAATAAATGAAGGGATAAACGTTTAAAAGTTAAGAATTTATTTAATACATCTCTATAAATTCTTATTTTATTATAGGATATCTAGTCCCTAGTAGTTATAGTCGGTTGTTAGAGTGATGAATACTATAGTTGAGCTTCAGGATAGGTTATTTACCATAATGTGGTTGCGATATATGTTATATGTTGTATGTTTTGTGATTTTATGAACTAACCTAACCAAGTATGTTAGGATGAATGAAACCCAGTGGACTATGGGAGGGTGTTTTCCCTAACATCCTAGTGGGAGGATGGATGGATAACTACCCCTCTGGATCAACTTTCTTCTCTTTGTTGCATTATGTGTTGGTATGAATGGCAGTTAGTTTCTCCCATATATGAGTGTAGAGTTATGTGATGGATTGGGGTTATTTCACACACATGTATCTCTTGATATAGTATCCAAAATATTATTATTAGTATGACATGTATGGGATGTGATGGATCGAGGAAGCTCACTTAGTGTATCAGTTGTGATGGATTGAGGTATAATACCCATTGTATGATGAACATCATATGATCTATAATGAATCTCAAAAAAATACATGATTACTATATGTGGGGATATGATATGGGATGGCGTGAGGAATGAGGTGAATGTTGTGATACTTGTCCCAAGTGTCTTTTGGATGACTTACTTTTGGAGTGAGATGGCTCAAGATGTGTGACATGGGGGCAGAGAAGAGAGCCATTGAGGAGGTGGTAGCTGTGTACCCTTGATGTTTTATTAATATAACACTTGATATCTTGTATTCATACATGTTTAGAGATATATATGCTAAGGATTGTAACATAGTATACCTATTTATGTGATGAGTTAGTCTCACTATTGTTCACTACGATTTATCATTATTTCTTTATCTTTTGCACGAGAGTCTACAGGGAGGATCCTACTGAGTATACTGTTATGCTCACTCCACATATATAAAAATTATTTTCTAGCCAACAGGAGTAGGTTTGTGATCATGATTTATATTATTAGATCTTAGTCTGGGAGGATCTTTATTACCATTATGGTTGCTTCCATATTTACCTTTTTAGTACTTGTAGTTTCCCTTTCACTTGTTTCAGTACTGTATGATATTACATGTATTCACTTGGAATTTATTTTATCATTATGATTAAGTGTTTATTGGTGTATCTATCTTATCTATCTCTTCCACATGTTCTCTTATAGGGTAATACCTTCAATTTCATAATTATTATACCCTCAGTGCTAGTCACCAACTTGGGGCCAACTAGAGGTGGGACTCAGGCATTCACCATCCTTCTTCCCTCATTGCTAGCTCAGTTGGGGTAATCCAAGGGTCATGATATTCATAGTAAGGGAAAAATCACCATACATTATAGTTATGGTTGAGAAATAATCAACCAACTATTTTTAGGGTTACTACACCTAGATGCATATGTGCCAAAACCATGTCCACTTTTAGTATCCAGACATAGATGTATTGTTATGAAAACCACATAATATCTTCCTTATAAAAACCTTATGATGTTATTATATACATAGACTTGTCCACAAGATTTTTTACTAAATTTATATAATAAAAATCCTCCAAAATAACTAAACCTTAATCTGATACCAACTATAGTGACACAATCCTTTCACACATATTATTACATGATTTTTAACTTAAATATCCAATAAGTACAACCCAAAGATCATGAGGCCTAGTGATATTGAAAGACTAGGTAAATAAAATATGAAAATAAACTAAAACATATAATATTTATTTTTTATTCTCTTTAGTGAGATCCTAAATATCTTTGAGCTTCTAAAACTCTATAGGATAACACAAGTAATACCTAAAAGAAATGGGTGAGATAAAAATCCCTTTAAGGGAATAGAAATGAAAAGGAAACATAATGTTTGAGTAAATTTTTTAACATGATATCATAAAAGATAATTCTAATGAGTAATCACATGGAATCATAACATAAATAAAATGGTATTATAAGATCATATAAATAAAGAAAACGTGGAAACAAAATATAAAATCACATAAAAAATAGTCAAGGATAACTATATAAACAATATCACATGGTGGAAAAATTCCCATAATGGATTTGGTTTACTCCCTAATCTTATACATAATGTATAATGAGAAAAAAAAACATTAACCAATGCATTTTTGTTATATCTTGGTGCACTCATCATAAAATTTACATGATTATATATACCACAAAAAGGAAATAAATCATAATGTATAAACAAAATAATTACTTAGGGAAACAAATGGGTTGCGTAATCTTTTCTCATGTCATAATCAAAAGATATTTCATAGAGAACATATTTGATAAATTAAATTAAGGAATGTATTACCCCCTAAAAGGAAATAATAATGAGCTAGGTATATATATAAGATACATATATAAATATTTTAGAAGCAATCCATAACATCAAAGGTTGTCCTCATTGACGAAAATGACTTTAAAAGATCACATGGAATATTTTTGAGGAAAACAACCTTTTCACTTTGAAATAGACTATTTAAAAAATAATAACATCCAAAAATATTATATTAAACATTTTATTTGAATATAACAACGGAAAATTGTAAACTAAGCTACAAATCATTGAATGGGAATAACGGTCGGAAACTATGTTCATGCCATATAAGTTAAAAGAAAACATTCTTTTACATTTTTGTTAAAAATAAAAAATAACCCTATTTAGAAAATGATAGAAAGATTCCTTTTAAAATATTGTATTATAATTAAAAAAATGGGAAAAAATTTCTTTAATTAATAATTTAAAAATATTAGAAACATTCTTTAAAATATTTTAATGAAAATATATATGTGGAATAGAAATATTCCAGTTCTAAAAAAAGATACAAGATCAATATTACTTATAAAAAACTTTTTTGAAGCTTATTTATTCAATAAGAGAGGAAATGAAAACCAAATATATAAAGAAAATTTATGAAAAAATGAGAATAAAATATATATGTGGTTTAATAAAAAAAATTATATGATTTTCCTCAACAAAATCTTGAACAAAACAATCTTAAAAAGAATGTAGATTGTAACATAAAGCCTTTACCGCTTTGGTAAATTTCAAAGAAAATATCCTTGTATGAAGTGAAACAATTTTTAACTTTACCATGAATTATGAAGGATTCATGATATAATATTTTTAAGGGGAATCATATACAATATTTAAAAAAAATTAGGCACATACCATTAAAACATGCCTCAAGGAAGGGAAATCAAGATGAAATCCCTTACCTCGAGTTTAAATCATCATGCATGTACTTTATATTATTGAGTAATAATATTATGTTAATTATTATCTTCATTAATATTTTTTTAAAGTTTATTATTAATTTTATTTTATTTATTACCATGTTATATTTATTTACTTAATCAATTAAGTTCACATTATATGTTTTGATGATATTAGATTCATGTATCCAAAATGACATCGGTAGGTTGAATATGGTAAAAGAAGTCATTGATTTATCATGTATATACTAATAATCATGAAATAATTATAATTTTTATACATAAATTATACTTTTAAAACCAAATATGAAATATTTTTATGAAAAATTAACTAAGTTTCAATCATGGAGATGGTAGGCCGTATGCACACATGAGTAACATTTCCATTTTTAAATGATAATGATAGAAATATGGTAAGTCATGTTTTAACTTTAAATAATTATAATTATATTGTACATAATATAATATTTATTTAAATATACTTCATTATACTATCCATGTGATGCGGTAATGAAAAATGAATCACATTACTTTGTGGAGGTGGTAATCCACACGTACGCAAGAACGACATTATCATCTTCCAATGAATGGAAAGGTAAGAAAAATGTATGATATATTAATTTTAAAGAATGATAAAAATTTCATCAATATCATATATATACATTAAATACATCATTATAAACAACATTTAAATGTGATTATGGAAAACAAATTAAATCGGGTTGTGAGGCGGTAATCCTCCATACACACAAATGATGGTATCGTTTCTCATTTTATGAAA
Organism: Viscum album; assembly: GCA_963277665.1. NCBI lineage: Eukaryota > Viridiplantae > Streptophyta > Magnoliopsida > Santalales > Viscaceae > Viscum > Viscum album. Next base: position 1,538,502,270 of record OY728156.1, on the reverse strand, counting down.
GAGAAGATGGATGTAGGTTATAAAATTAACATAATAACATATTATTATATGGTATATATTGATTTTGTTATATCATTATGATTTAATAACATTTTAAGGTGTTGGAAGAATAATAAACACAAAAATGCTCAGTTAAGGACAATACATCTTCTTCAGACAACCTATTTAGGTTTTCACCAAAATACTTCCAAGGGGAGTTTTTAATAAAAAAGGACCACATAACGTGTTAATGGAATTAATAATTTAATTTTATAGGTATTATATATAACAAAATTCATTTTTACTGTGAATAAAATAGGATATAAGGATTCCTTTTTTAGGTGATAAGGAGTATCATTTTTAAAATATCCAAAACTATTCAATAATGGGAAGTCACTCTCAAAACAAGTATGGAAAAAATTGATAAATAAAATAGTGTATGGAAGATACTTTCTATAAACTCCTTAAAAATTAAAAATAAATATGTTTTAAACATGTCATTCCCTTTTACTTCATTGTTACTCACTTTTACCAATTTAGTTTTTTCACCATGGTAACTAGTTTTTTTACCTTGATAATTTATCCTTTAAACCTGAAATTAAATTAAGTATTACTAGGTAATATAGAACCAAAGATTCTATATATTAAATAAAATTTATCGAATAAATTCCTACATGTGTGGAAAATTAATTTTACCATGAGGGCATGGAACGCACAAAACCCAGTTTTAACATTAACCGTGGTAATAAATTTCTACCATATTTACTATTTATTAGGACCAAAAATAAAGTTGAAATTGTTAAATAATATTAAATATAAAGATTAAAAATAAAAGAAATACATTTTATCAAATTAAATGTTCAGAAGTGGAATCATTTAATTTAAAATTAAATCCAAAATACCTGATGAAAAAAAGTTTTTGAGAAAAATTCATTTTTCAGGCAGTATATGATATTATATTAACTCTATGACTAGAGATAATAATTATATGTATTAAAATTAATAAATAAATAAATATATATATTTATATAATACTTAAATTTCTTTTAAATATTTCCTTAATATAGTTTATTTTAATTAATTTAAATGTATAAACTTTATGTACTTAAAAACAGTCACAGAAAACCACATTTTAAGCATAAAAATAAACTTATACTAAAATAATGAAAATTTCCAATTGAAAATAAATAAATTATATTAATTTATATAAAATCTTTCATATTTCACTTTAATAACAAATCTAAAATATATTTCTACTTTTAAATTACATGATTTATTGAAAATAAATGATAGTATTGAAAAATAGGCAATTTTCACTATTCTCTGAATAATCAATCATTTCATAAGAATCCAAAAATTTATCCCATAGTTAATTTTGATATTATGATTTAAAAAATTAATTTTAATTTATAAAATACATTTTCTAAATTTTCTATAAATTAATTATATTATTTTCTGACAAAAAACAATAAAAACATTTATGAAAAAATAGATTTTTAATGAATAAAATATCCGCATTAAAAATGGAGTTCTTATTTTCTATGAATATATAAATACATTTATATTGAGTATAATATTTATATATATTTCATAAATAATTTAATAGTATCAAAAACCACCAATCTAGAAGCTATGTTATAGAGGTCATATTAAAATAATAATATTTCATCGTTTATTTAGGATCATTGTTTCATGTCGCATATGCTATCGAACATGATTAAATTTTAAAAATATTAGGGTGTTACAATTCATATTGGGATGGAATTATTAGGAAAACCAAAAAATAAATAATTGTACAAAATTTCCAGAGGTTCACCCATAATTAGACATATACCTATGGTTTTCAATAAAGTTTTCTTATCATAATCCCCAAACAACATAAGATATTCAACACTTCCAACCTAAAGGTCTAACTATACCATTGAAACTAAGAACATCATTAAATTTTCAACCATTTACAACATTACTAAATCTTAAATCATCATCAAACAATAAAATCCTAACCTCTAATGTTATCGAAACACTACTTTAATACCTACTATATCATCCCCATACCCAAGCTCCTGGATCCAGTGACACAAATACATAACATACAACCCTGGATATAATAAAATTCTATGATTACAATCTCTTTCTCAAATTTACAATAAAAAGGCCTTTTTATTTTATAGTTTTATATAAATAGGGAAAACCACACACTAATAAAACTGAAGTCTTCTCATCCAATGGAGAATTTTTTCCACTATATAAGAAGATAATAATTCTATAAAAAATCTTCAACATTTCCCATAAATACTCCACACAAGATACTTTTCTAGGATTAACATACTTAGTACTTTTTTTCATAACCTAGAGATAAAGAAACTTAAGTAGAAGTGAGCTCAAACACTCATTAAGATTAAGCATAATAATAAACCATAACATTATATATGTGATACATAACATGTATCATAATTAGAATGATCCTATACTTGAGATCATGGAATAAAGAGATGATATAAAAAACATAGATTAAATCTTGATCATAACATAAGTGAATGTGATCATAGTAATGTGGTGAAAATTCAAACATGATATTAAGTAAAGGTTACTTTACTCTTTAACATAACATAGTGGGATATGTTATCTACCCACTCCCATAGTTAGCTAGACTCACTGACCACACACCATGATATCTCATAAGATATAAACATTACCCAATGAATTGTATGGATATATAATTCTAGGCCCACCCATAACATAATGAAAATCATATATATGAGTTTAATATGGTTTCATTCAACATATATTAAAAATTCTCAGAAATAAAATGGGTTTTATATGATTTTCAAGTGGTTCCCTATGGAAGCATTGACTATTTCATCAATAAATATGATATGATAAAACCATGGAAAATTAATGGGTATCTAATGACTTTAATCACCATTCTAGGAAAATATAGATAAAAAAATATGATTAAACATATCCTATTGACACCATATATGTAATAGAAATCTAGTTTGTACAACAATCACCCCATTCAGTCAATGTATTGGGCATATAGGTGAACATCATTTAATAAAGTATTAAAACATTTTAAATACCTTATATTTCATTGTAAGATTTTGAAATATATCTAGAAATATTTTTTTGAGCCAGGTGCTGAGACAATGTGCAATTCCAAGGCCCGTTGTGTCCTAAAGTAATTTTATAAAAATATAAAATATATTTTATACCACACATGCATAGTTTCTTGAAGAAAATGGGATAAATATTAAATCTAGTATTGGATAAAAAATAAAGGACCATAGTTGAATATATAATTTGAGTTTTATCCTAATCATGGCCTGAAATGGGTCAGCGTGGGGAATTGAGATGAAATAACTGTTGGTGGGTGAATTTAGTGTATTAATAAATTAATTAATTAATCCATTAAACCCCCAAAACCTAATTTAATCTATATAAGATTCATTATGAGCGATCACTAGTGTTATCCTCATAACCCTGGGAACATTGATAGTAGATCCCTTCCACCCTCTAATTGGAATATCAATATAAAATGACAACAAGACTTTAGATCCAAGAAAATCGAGACACATTGAATGCAATAACTACTATACTTCATTAGAAAGCATGTTCTTCATCAACAAATGATCCAATATTGAGGTAATAATTATAATTTTTTTGTATTATTCCCCAATTGATTAAATATATTGAGCATGATTGAGTATACCTTTTGATCTACGTTAAATCAAGACTTTTCATGTGCCTATGTATCGGTTTTCAATTGAATATTAACTTAATACATGATATTTTATGTTTCTCACCCCGGGCATCAGAATATATAATCATTATCCAAGAAAACTTGTCTAAAGAATGTTACCCATTTTTTTGATGATTTTACCGCACCTGTTATTTGCGTTCTTCTCCATTGTGAAATAGGGTCGTGGTTCAACATTGCTGGGTGAGATCGATCCCGATAAAACCCCTAGATTCACAAAGGATCCACACGAAAGAAATGTTTTCATGAATTTGGGATGAAGTCACATATATTTTTGTATGTGGGTGATTCCACTATTTTTTTGGAGACCTAGTGAGATGACATGAGTCACCCCAAACGACAACGACACGTAATGATTCGTGTGTAAAAGGCAGAAGTTTTGATTTCCAGCCACCAGAGGGATGAAATCATTGGATGAAGGAAGATTTCAACATTTTAAAGTGGCCAAACAGTGGATTTGGGGGCATAAATTCCATATTTGGAACATTATAAGCACATATAACTTTATATAAAAAACCCAACTACACACCATGTAGTCTTTAGAATACACAACATGTAGTCCTCTGATTGTGGTGGGTGGTGTTTTGAGTGAGTTAAATATCACACACTATGTGGTACCCCCACATGATATGCAACTTAGTGATAGTTATCTGAACTATACTCTGGGATCACATGAACATGGTCATGGTTAGGCAAATTTTGTGTGCCGACACATGGATTGTATATACTGAAAATGCCCAAAAGACACAAGTGGGACCTCGTGCATGAGTACATGTTGTGTACCTAAGTACATGGGTATGGGAAAGGATACATAGACAAGGCCAGTGGAATGGGTAGGACCCTAGGTGGATGAGTCATACTCTGTAGTCCCCTCACACACCATATAAATAAACATGAGTAGTGATCCATGTACAGAAAAGGACACTACTAGGAATAAGGGTGGTCCCACATGATTTTTGGGTCCCCATACTTGTTGTGTACCCTATTTTTATTTTTTAGGAAATTTATACCTCTCTTATATCCTTTATTTGGACTCAAATTTTGGCTTGTGAGTAACCTATACTAAGTGTTTTTTATGTATAACATGATTGTAGATTTAGAGGTGGATTTTTAGATACGATATGAGTTTTTCTGAGTGTTATGATTCATTAGGCAGTGCTTGACGATGATATTGATTAATAAGGATTATTAGAGTGATTAGATTAGAACCCTTCTGCTGGGTAGGGCATGGGTACTTGATTGATTTTTAGAGTGGAAATCTATTTTTGGGACAAGGTATGGATCCTCTATTTATCCCATGGAGTTTCACCCTTCTGATAGGCCTGGTATGGGTCCTCTATTGACTATTAGTGTAGAACCAACCTGCTGGGTAGTTCATGAATCCTTTATCTGGTATCCGAGTGGAACCCTCCTATGGTATTAGGGTATAAGTCCTCCATTGACCATTAGAATGTAACCCTTGTGTAGTTTCATGGTTTGGTTCCTTGACCATAAGAGTGCCACTATAATGTTGGGCATGGTATGAGTTATCTATCAACTACTAGAGTGGAACCCTCCTACAGGGTAGGGTATGGGTCCTCTACCTACTTTCAGAGGAGAAACCTCTTGCTGGATAGGGAATGAGTCCTCTATCTACTATTTGAGTAACACCCTCTTATGGTATCAAGTCATGGGTCTTTGAACACTAGAGTGGAACCCTCCCATTGGGTAGGTCATGGGTCCTCTATCTATTGAATGGAACCCACTTATTGTATTAGGGAATGAGTCATCTAGCTAGATATTGTGACCCTTGACTGTGAAGCATAGAGGGGTGGTGTTTATTAAATTGGATGTTTCTATTGGAACGATGTGCGAGATACTTGACATCATTGATGGACCCTTTGGAACTGTTGGAAATATTTCCTAGGATGGTCTGTGAGATAGAGATCTGCTTTCTCTCTTGTTTGTGTTTATTTTATTGAGAATATATATATATATATATATATATATATATATCTGTATCCATGTTTTTGGATTCTATTTACACTCTTTCATTCTGTTGAGTTTCCTTTTCCTATCATGTCCCTTACTACACCCCATTTAGCTTTTGGTGTGTCCTAATGGGTATGTATATACTCACTCCTATATGTATTTTTCCCACATATGTTGTGTCTTATATAGATGAAGGATAGGTCCTTGACAATTACAAAGGATAAATGAGATACCCTAGTGAATTATACCATGAACAATTGTTGAGGCTTAGATATATGGAGTCTGGATCTCTCAACACTTTATTTTTCTAGTTCTATCAGGTTGGGACATCTTTCTAGTTGGGTGTATATTCCCCCCACCCTTTTCTTTCTATATTTTATTGTCGTACACTTTTACTCATTGGAGGTTTTACATGCATGGCTTATTCTCTATATGTTTCATATTTTATTATTATTCCTCTAAAAATTTTCAGGGATATGGTTTGGTGTGTGCGTACAAGTAAATTATTCAAAGGCATCCCATATTAGTAAAGCCTTCTGACACTTATCACCAGCCCCTATCCCATGGAGGCGGACTTAGGGAAGTTTTATCTCGATCCCATTGGGTCGGGTCATGAAAAATTTGTATCAAATAAGTTCATTCATTAGGATGGTGTTAGGAGTTTTCCCCTTATGAGGACTTGGTTGGGATTTAGGGAAATGTTGTCAAAGTATTTCAAGGGAGACTTTTAATCTAGGGAACCCAATGTTGGTACGAGAAACTGATGTATCCATTTATCAAGACTCTAAATAACTACATGTAGACTTTGAATTCAATAAATTTATTGCTGGGATCAATGGTAAAATCATAATATAGTATTGAGTATTTGATGGTACTTATTGAGTTAGATACCCATATATATATGTCAATCTAACCATGGTAAGTATTGATTAAATTTTAAATATTCCTTCTTTATGACATCCAACCGAGTTATTTATTCCAGATCTTGATAATGATATGATTAGTGATGAGGCCTCAGTTCAGGGTATATCCTATGAGATCTTTCCTCCACCTGGAAGGGTAGCAGCATCACCACTTATCAAACAACATATCATACTAGAATATCAGGTTGAGGATGTGTGTAAGCTTAGTGCACTCTATGAGTTTTAGTACTATAAGAAACTAAGGTTTTTTGGAGAGGTAGATCCCAAGGAAGTGGATGATTGTATATAGATGGTGATATGTGTTTTTAGGCTTGTCTGGACATTAATTAATTAGGTGGTTTCCATGAAAACCAACCTTTCTCATGGAGTACCTAGGAAATGAAAAATTCTAATTGCACGAATGTATGATGAGTCAATGCTCTCATGGACCAACATCTAATATTTGTTTTGTGTGGAGTACTACCTCTCATGCTTGTTCTTAGTTTGGATTTAGGATATTTTGAAGATGCAGCAAGGTTTCATGAATGTGGATGATTATTCAATGAGGTTTAAAAATGTTATGAGTTACTCCCTTGACATGATCTAGGATGGATACTTCCATGAGTGGAAGTTTGAGATGGGAATTCATTGAGATATACATGACAGTGTGGTACTACTATGAATTCCCACCTATGAGAGAGTGTTGGAGTGGGTGCTGGTGATGGAGAGTTTCTTATCAAAGGTACATTATATAGCTAGATCTATAAATGATGTTTATAGGGTTGAGTCATCTACAGTAGCTAGAAGACACCATTTGACAGGATCTTGGAACATGAGATCTTCCCAGGATCATACTCAGTCATGTGTTTAGGGACAACATAGAGGAATATGGTATCCGAGAGAGGGGTGGTACTATGCATGTGATGGGAGAGGTCACAAGGCATGTGATTTCTCGACCTGATGTGAGGAGGAGCACATGCAGATTACGGATGGACCAACATGGTAGAGGCAACACCATGATCATAGATCTCCCAGGAGAGGGTAGAGAGGCACATAGGGAGGCGGACCTGGAAGAGGAGCAGGTGGGGAACTTGGAGGAAGATCTATGGGTGGTTCACAACACTATTATATTCTTAAACCACCACCCCTAGGCAGCCCACATTAGGCTCAGGGAGTTATTGGTCGGTGGCACAGGCAGTTGAAGGCTATGGATGCATATGACTCAGTGTCACATGATATGATTTGAGTTACGATATATGTTTATTCTACTCTTTTTTAGTATTATTAAACAAAGGTGTGAGTAATTCCTTAATCTATCTACTCTTGATGTGAGATATAGAGCTCCCAGTTGAGGTTTTAGCCCAATAAATTCTTCTTAAGGTTCATATGGGGAATTTTTATTTAATATATTTTTTTCTATCATAAGTATGAACTATTGCTTAATGGAGAGAGGTTCTCAAGGTAACTTTTTGTCATCACAATGGAACCCTATGACATCATATTAGATATGGAATGGTTTTCCATGGTCTAAGCCCAAATTTAATATCACTACAGATGATTCAGATGCCTTCACACTAATTTTATGAGATTATCCTTTATGAGTGAGATATATCTCATGGAAGGAAGAGTGGTTTTTGTAATAAATAGACTATATCCCATTATCCATAATTTGGAAAGTTTATTCCTTATGGAAGAAGGCTCTTTAGGCATTTGGATTCCTTCAATCATAGAGGATTTAATGGAAATATTCTCTGAGGATTATCTGATACTTCCTCTGAGGTAGGATATGGAGTTTTGTATCAAATTTCATCCTAGTACCAATAAAATATTTTCTACAACATATTAGATGGACCGTATAAAGCCTTAGGAGCTAGTGTTCTAGTTAGAGAACCTTTGAGAAAAGGGTTTTATCAAACCCTGTGTGTCCCTTTGGGATCTCCTGTGTTCATGGAAAAAGAATATAAGATCTTGTAGCTTTGTATGGACTGTTGTGGTCATGACCCCCTCCGCACAAAGTGTACCCCTCCTAGGCTGACTATGTGATAAGGGAGATAGTGACCCCCTGAGTCCCGCCTCCAATAGGACTCGGGTTGGGGACTAGCACCGAGGGTATAGTGAACACACAAATGTGTGGAATTACCCTCTAAGAGAACACATGCGAAATATAGAGAGATAAGGAAGACAATAACCAACTCCAACTTAGAGCGCAACATAAAAGAAATATTAGGTACACATATGTCATGTCATGAAAGTAATACTATAACTGAAAAGGAAAACTGCAAGTACCAAAAGAAAGTAAAACGACAATGACCACGAATCCTGGGAAACTCCTATAAAACCTGCATGCTAGTAATAACCAGCCTGATCTCCAACTTACTCCAAGTGACCTAAAAAATAGGTTATATAACATAGGGTGAGTATAATAATATACTTAGTAGTATCCTCCCTGGATCCTCTCATGAAAAATTAAAGAAAGCATGCTAAAGCATAGTGAACAACAAGTGAAACTAACTTGTCACCCAAACATGTATTCTAAGTTCCCAGCCTCACCATGGATACTCTCACCAAGTATCGCAGAAAAGATTATATAATATAATAACTAATATCAAGGGTACCATGGTACCACTTCCCCACTAGTTTTCTCACTTTTCCCCAACATCGCATGTCCTAAGCCTCTATCTCCAAAAAGGCTTGCCCGCAGACACCTAGGCGTAGCACCACAACATGAAAATCATGTAACACAACCAATATGACCATGTAAGAAAAGTAAAAGGTAGTTTTAAGGAGACACCATAGCTCACACAATGTGTATCATACCTTAGGTATTATACCTTATTCCATTATATCCCATACACCAAGTAAGGAACCTCGATCCATCATGGCTTATACACGTTACACCTATTGTAGTCTATAGAATACTATACAAAGAATATATGTGTGTTAATAACCTCAAGCCATTAAAACCATCTACACACATATATGGGGAAAACTAAATGACGTTCCTACCATCATATTAACTACCAAGAGAAGAGAGCTGGGCCAAAGGGGCTAGTCATCCATCCATCCCCCATTAGGATGTTGGGGAAAACACCCCCCATGGCTCAGAATCCTCAGGGTTTCAGTCACCCTAATTGATAGGGTAGGGTAGCGTATAGAAACACAAAAGTACAGAATATACTATAACTTATAACCACACTATGGACATAACCTAGTCTTAGACTCAACCACAGCTAACATCTCTCATACTCCCAACTTCCACTGGTAAGACTAGGTATCCTACAAGCACACAACCATTTAAAGAGCTATATTGGATTCCTTTATCCCTTTTTATCAGTTTCACTTTATGCTAATCAATTATTTGACCATTAATTAACCTTTATTAATTCCAAATTATATTTCATTAGCATCACACCAAAGTTTCATGCCCTCTTGGCATAACCAAACCCAATCCACAACTTCTTAGAAATATTACCTGAGCATTGCATCCCATCAAGCTCCAACCCCATGGGTTAACATAATTTATTCAATCATTTATTAACAACATTATTACTTTCCCATATTCCCAGTCATTCTAGAAAAACACTCAAAGATACCAAACCCAAGGTTCTCAACATGGTGAGTAGATGAACTACCCATGAAGTCTTTTCCACCAATATTAGGATCATAGACCCATTCTTTATCTATAATCTAAACTTGTAAAACCAGTGTCATAACCCACACATCTTCTCCCCTTTAGGAAGAAGGGTAAGAAAGACCACCTATCTTAAGAATTTGGGAAATTGAAGTAGATAAACAACCAAAAATTTTATCTAGTATTAAATCATTCAAATCCAACCCGTTTCATCATCTCCGGTCTCCTCCCTGACACCCAAATGTTTATACCTAAGCATCTTTCCACTCTAGGCATCAAATGCTACCACAACCACTAGGCCTTCCTACCCCCACATCTCATAACATCTATCTAGGCTCATAACACATCACAAGTAGTATGAAATAACAAGTCAACTAGGCTCTTGGACCTAAATAAGGCATTATGCCTTCACACGCAACGAGCTCTCATGGCTCCAAAGCAGAAGGCACTCGACCTTACAAGAAAGAGGGTAACTCAGAACCCTACAAGGAATTAAATTTTATCGATCAACTGAATCTTTAATCCATCTTTATTTAGCTAATTCATTATTAGTAGGTTCCAACTATGGAAAACCTCAACAACAAGCTATCATATCTATCACTAATTAATTAAACATGCTTACTGCATCAATTTTATTATCATCAATTTACAAAAGCAACAACCAGATTCATTTACATACCTCTTTATCTTTGAAAAATAATTTACAATTAATCATAGTTTACATTATTTACCAATTTACATCAAGAAAAACATGCTAAACAAGGCAATAATAAATATCAAACTATCTAGAAAAATAAGAGGCAATAAAATATGATAGATACTAATTTATTTATCTAGTTAAAATATTTATTATGTCAATTCCATTGTGATATAGTGGGATAAATCATGATAACTCTAAGATTTCATGTAAATAATTATAGAAGCAACAAATACCCTACCGAAAAAGGTTCTTTATGTTCTTTATGAACATGACAACACAACGGGTCATGATCACCTCTCCCTACAACAACTGCATCCACCCGAGGACGCCGCTGCACAACCGCACCAACCGAAACCCAAGAAAACTCCATTAGAAACATGGATATCACATGACATAATATGGAAAGGATAAACATGAGAATAAGGATAAAAAAACACAAGAACATAGGTAGACCATACCTTCTATCAATGACATATTGACACTTGCTGCTTGCACCAAAATAGAGGGTGCTCATGCAGTAGGAAGAAACTTCAAGGGAAAACAATCCAAAGATTAAGGTTAAATCACACCAATCCTATGGGAAGAATGTCTTAGGGTGCCTCACACCGAGAAAAAGGAGAAGGAATGAAAGAAGGGAAGGTGACCGATTATGAAGGATTAGATCTGAGACTAATAGGATTTAAAATGGTTTAGAATTTCCATTAATACAAATCACATTAATCCAAGCATTTTGAACAAGTAAAGGCATCCCGAGCCCTATGAAAATTAATATTGGAGTTATGGGATTTGAATTGTCCTTAAATACTTTAGAACAAGGCCTTGAATTCATTTTTTGTTAAAGAAATTATTAAAGGTGCAAAACTGTAGGAATTTGGAAACACTATTCAAATATTTCTCACCGATGCCAACAGATGAAGATGACTCATCGACGCCAACAATACAAATGACTCAATGACACCGATAGTAAAAATGAGTCACTAACACCGATAGTACAAATGAATCTCTAATGCCGATAGTAAAAATGAGTCTCCAACGCCGATAGTACAAATGACTCACTGATGTCGACAGTACAAATGAATCACCAAGGCCAATAATACAAATGACTCACATACTCCGATAGTACAAATGAATCCCCGACGCCAATATTATAAATGACTCACCAATTCCAACAATACAAATGACTCACCGACATCAAAAATAAAAAATGATATGCCTATAACAATAGTTCAAAATGACATGCCAACATCGAAAGTTCAAAATGAGATGCTGACACCGATAGTACAAATGTCTCACCGACAATACAATTCACAAAACTAGGTACACTATTCACAGAACTAGAAATTTGGAAAAGTGTTGAGGATAAGTCACCTTGACCTCCTAAAACATCTCAAACACCAGATTTTAGTAAAGAAATGGAATAGAGAGGGTTGTTCTATTAGACCAGATACCTATAAAAACAATATCGTCCTCAAGAATTCAAAATCAACACATATTGGAAACAAAAAAGGGGTACAAACAACCACGATTCGAGAAACCTCTCAAGTCTCTTGACATAAAAGGAGTTCAACTGCTTCAAAAGGGAACACGAAAAACCACACGAGAACCATAACAATATCTGAAAAACTCTCTCGGAGGAGATACCTCTCAAAAGAGATAAAGAAACAAAAGAAATAAAAGAAATCCATCTCATAACCACGAAAGGTATACAACCACAAACGAGCATAGTTACATGAAAAGAGTTAAACATCAAACAACTCAGGATACTGAGCATGTATTTGTGACTCGCGTTCCCAAGTAATCTCTTCCACACCACTATACCTCCATAAGACACAAACCAAGGGGATAACATGCCTGCAAAACACCTTCTCCTTGCGGTCTTGTATCTCTATAGGCCGCTCCTTGAAGGTCACATCTTATTCAACGTCGATCTCTCCCTAATCGATGACGTGAGATTCATTATGAAGATAAATCTAGATTTGAAACAAATGAAAAACATCATATATCCTTCTCATATGTTGGGTAAGTTCTACCCGATACACCATGACTCCAATACGAGCCAACACCCTGAAAGGCCCAACAAACCGAGGATAAAGCTTATTCCCATGACCAAACCTTCACTTTCCACGATGGGGAGTCACCTTCAGAAACACGTGATCCTTAAAATTAAACTCTAAAGGTCTCCTCCTATGATCAACATATTATTTATGAAAATACTATTCTACCTTCATCCTCTCATGAATCACCTAAACTATCTCTGTCGTGTTCTATACCAGTTCCGACCCAAGAATTGTGGATTCTTAGACCCCAGTCCATCATAATGGAGAATGAAAATTTCGGACATACAAGGATTCAAAAAGTGCGATACCGATGGTGGAGTGGAAACTATTATTGTTAGAGAACTCCACCAAGGTTAAGTTCCTCATCCATGAACCTCTAAAATCTAGGAAATAAGAGTGCAACATGTTTTCAAGTCTCTAGATGATCCGCTCTATCTGACCATCTGTCTGTGGATGAAGAGAAGTGCTAAGGCATAACTGCGAACCAAAATCATGATGGAGACCTCTTTACCCCTGGAGGTAAAAAAGCGTCTAAATTAGAAATTAACATCCTCATGAATCTATGGAGTCTCACAACCTTCTCCAGATTCTGCCTTGAAAAAACCTCCACTGATCTCGACTCCTTGATTTCTATGAAGTGGAATGAGTTCATCAAATGATCCACTACCACCCATATAGAATCATTCCCTCCTTGAGATTGAGGTAAACCAGTAACAAATTCCATAAATATATCCTCCCACTTCCACTGAGGAAAATCTAACAGCTGAAGCAACCCACTGGGAACACGGTGCTCAGTCTTCACCATCCAATATACTAAGCATTGAGACGCAAACTCTACAACTGCATTCTTCATCCCAAGACAACAAAACCGACTCCTCAAGGCTCAGTACATCTTTTTCATGCTTGGATGCACCGCTAAAGGTTAACTATGGAAATCTTTGAGAACCGTATCACACATCACCAAAGGAACGAAAATCCTTCCCTGACACCACAATCGATGCTGTTCATCCTTAGATCAACCATCAGGGGCCTCAACACAAACAACATGATCTCTCTAAATCTCCACCTCAAGATCCTACAACTGTGACTCTTCTACCTATTACACTAGAAACTACTTCACCATCATCTGAAAAAGACAACCTCTACCTCCAACTTCTCCCATATCGAGATGTAATGCTGAAAGTTCTTCCATCACTCTATAGAAATCACCAAATTCATGCACTACACCACTACATGAATTCCTTCTCAGCACATCAGCTACAAAATTCCCATTACTAGGTGTATATGAGATTTTGAAGTTGTGGTTTTATAATAACTTTATCCACCAATGCTGTCATACGTTCAAGTCATGCTTGTAAAAAACATACCTCAGGCTCTTATGATCGGTGAAAACCACAATGTGCTCACAAATGAGGTACATTTTCCACAATTTTAGAGCAAACACCACTTATATCAACTCAAGATCATGGGTGGAATAGTTATGTTCATGGGGACTCAACTTCCATGAACCATAATAAATGACTGATATCTACTGCGTAAAAACAAAACCTAACCCTAGATGTGAAGAATCATAGAAACCATCAAACTAAACTCCTTCTACTGGAATACAAAGAACCAAAGCCATGAATGACTTCTCCTTTAGATACATAGAAGCTTCTTGACACTAATAAATTCAAACAAATGCCTAATCCTTTCTGGTCAATGTAGTCATAGGAGTTTCAACTCAAGAGAAATTGGCTACAAATATTATATAGTATCCTATGAGACCAAGGAAACTTCACACCTCTGCCAATGTCTTGGGGGATTCCCAAGAGACAACTACTTCTATATTTGATGGATCCACAACTTCTCCCTGCTTGGATACAACATTCCCCACGAAACAGACTTCTTGAGCCCAAAACTCACACTTTGACAACTTCCCAAGCAGCTAATTTTGATAAAGAACTCCCAAAACAGAGTGCAGATGCTTTGCATTCTCCTCCTCAGATGTGGAGTACACAAGGATATCGTCGATTAAAACCACCAAAAACTTATCTAGGAACTCACGGAACACAACGTTCATCAACCCCATGAACACAACTGGAACAATCGTCACACCGAACGACATTACAATGAACTCGTAATGCCCATGAAGACAACAAAAATTAGTCTTTGGGATATCCTCATCCTTCACATGCATCTGATGACATCCTGGATGAAAATTGATCTTAGAGAACAAACTTACACCCTTTTTTTATTGAATAAATCATAAATCTATTGAAGAGGATAGTGATTCTTCACTGTCACTTTTTTCAAGCGATGATAATCGATACATAACCACAAAATTCCATCAGCCTTCTTCATGAAGAAAATTGGTTCACCCCACAGTGACACACTTGGATAAAAAACCACACTATAATAGACCATTGAGATGTATATATTTCTCTTGCAACTCAGAAGGTTCTATATTATATGGAGACATCGATATGGGAGACACACCCGACTATAGCTTGATCCCAAACTCGATCTCCCGTCAAGGGGGTAACACCACAACTTCTTCAGGAAAGACATCAGGGTACTCTTAAATGACCCTGGGAAATGCCAAATGATGAGCCTATGAAGAACTCAACATTAGTTCAGCCATCAAGGATGACAAGGATGGAACATGCCTCTGACCTATTTGGGGATCTCGGTCACCAAGAAATACTACTGTCACTCCATCAGCATCGAATAACACCACATTCCTATGGAAGGAATCTACGATATCCTAAAATAAATACTACCAATACATACTTAGGATGATATCGTATGGGTGTATCCATAAACATAGGAAATATCCTCAAGAGAACTGCTGCCCCAACACTAGCTTGCAGTCTCTACACACTTCAAACAAGTCATCTCGATCTCCAACTAGCATAGTCAACACCAAGGGCACTGGTAGCCTATCTACCTCAAGTCCAAAATCATGTAAAATGGTAGGTGATATGAAGGAGTGCATGGATCCTAAGTCAAATAAGTTATACAACAAAGTATAAAACAAGAAAACGGTACCTTGAATGATGTCTGGATTGATTGGCGCAAGCAACACTAAAGCATGAAGCTGATCATGACATACTCCACAACTACTTTGAACCTATTGACGACCACCAACAAATCCGAACTCTGATCTCAGAGGACGAGGAGCATTCCGAGGCTATCCTCTACCTGCCCCATCTGCTCTCTGTTGATCCAAAGTTGGTGCAACCTACTACTACCTCAGCTGGAAATGACTCAACATAGGAACCTAGAGTGGAACTCCTAGTGCATGCTGACTAATCTAAAAGGCCAGTGACACTTTTTACTAATGAACTTGTCCTCCACAAGAAAAAAAATCACAAGATCCCTTGACATGGGCCTAAAATCATCCTCCCCTAGAGAAACGAGATGCTGAGGGCTAAGACCTACCCTCATCTAAATATAAACTCTTTTCCCCTAAAAACTGGGAACCCTAGACCACAAATCTACTTCATGAGGAATCCTAACGAATCACCTCTCATGAAGATATGGTTATGGCTAACGTATTCTCAATGAACCCTTCTATCTCTAGCACCTCAAGATATGTATTCAGCATAAATAGGGTGACCTGGCACTTGATATATGAATGCAAAGCCTCCTCAAAATGCCTCTCCCTAGCCTCCTCATCTTCCAATAGGTCCAAATAATATCATAAATGGTTCCTAAAATGGATATCAAACTCTCGCACACTAGAGATCAGCTTTCGAAGGGTAAGAAACTCTTGGAAACTGCATTCCTTTGCAGTTGAAGAATGAAACTTGACTCTGAACTTATCTCAGAACTCCTCCCAAGAGATAACCTACTCCTCGTGATCCCCAAGGAACAAGAACCACCACTGGCTCACTGCCCCATGCAACATCGTCCCGACCAAAGACACCTAGTGGTTGTTCTGATCATATATCGAACTGAAGGCTATCTCAACCTCCTCCAACCAGCTATCTATGACTACATATAAAACAGAGCCCTCACACTTTTACAAACTCTAGCACTGAAACTCTTATAGTGTCCTCCTCCAAGTGTTGTCTTCGCCATCCTCTACCCTACGGCGATTTGCTGGCACAACCTTATAGATATCTTCTTCATGAACTTGACGGGGATGTATACTTTGAGACATACCTACAAAATAACTAACATTTAGAGCTCCTAAATGTGGAATATGGAAGATTAAATATTAATTAATTAATTTCTTTCTTTTATTCATTTTAGGTTAACCTATCCCAAGTTCTACCCCTTAAAAGATAGGCACAAGGAATATTGATGCGTGATCCTTTCCTAGGTCTCTAACCTACAACCAGTATCACCTCGTTTAGTAGCAACAAAAAACTTAAAGGTCCATGAATCATATCATAGGGGCCCTTAATGCCTATGCCTCAGTTGCTCTATAGTGTTTACATCACTTTCTAAACTTTATTGACACTATTTCCCTACCAACCCATGCAACCTCACCTTTTCCCAACACTAAAATCCATCCTATCCTTCAACCAAACCTCTGATACCACTCTATCACAACCCCTCCCCAAAAATTGTACCCCTCCTAGGCTGTCAATGTGAGAAGGGAGATAGTGGACCTCAAGTCTCTCCTATAGAAGGACTCAAGTTGGTGACTAACACTGAGGGTATAGTGAACAGAAAAATGGGATGCATTACCATATAAGAGAAGACATGTGAAAGAGAGAGAGAGAGATAAGATAGGCACCATTCAACTCTAACTCAGACTAAAATATAAAATAAATCCCAATTACACAAATTTAATGTCCTGAAAAAACCACTACAACTAAAAAGGAAAACTAAAAGTGCCAAAATAAAGTAAAACCGTAGCTACCACGAAGCCCGAACAACTATTGAAAAACCCACATGGTAGTAGTAACCATCCTGATCTCCAACCTTCTCCTAGTGATGTAAAAAATAGGTCATATAACATAGGGTGAGTATAAAATTATACTCAGGAGGATCCTCCCTAAATCCTCTCATGAAAAATTAAAGAAGAAATGCTAAAGCACATTGAACAAAAAGTGAAACTAACTCGTCACCTAAACTGGTATACTAAGTTCCCTTCCACACCATGGATACTCTCACCAAGTATCGCATACAAGAGTATATAATATAGTACATAATATTAAGGGTACCCCACTACCACTTCCCCACTAGTTTTCTGCATTTCCTCAACATCGCGCGTCCATAGCATCTCTCTCCAAAAAGGCTTTCTCGTAGACACCTGGGCGTAGCACAACAACATGAAACTAATGCAACACAACCACTACGACCACATAAACAAAGTAACCAGGTAGTTTCTTAGAGCCACCATATCTCATATAACGTGTATCATACATTGGGTATTATACCTTAAGCCATTATAGCCCATACGCTGAGTAAGGATCCTCAAGACATCAGAGCTTATACACATTACACCTATAGTAGTCTATAGGAAACTGTATCCAAAATATATGTGTGTGAATAACCACAAGCCATTAAATCCCTCAACACACATATATGGAGAAAACTAACTGACGTGCCTACCAGTACAGTAACTACCAAGAGAGGAGAGCAGGGCCAAAGGGAGTAGTCATCCATCCATCCTCCCATCAGGATGTTTGGTAAATCACCCCCATTGCTCAGAATCCTGGGGGCGTCAGTCTCCCTAATTAAAAGGGTGGGTTAGCATATAGAAACAAAAAATTACAGAATATACTATATCTCACAACCACACTATAGTCATAACCTAATATTATAATCAACTGCAACTAACATCTCTCAGACTCCCAAATTCCACTACTAAGGCTAGGTATCCTATAAGCACACAACCAATTAAAGATGTACATTGTATTATTTTATCTCTTTTTATTAGTTTCACTTTATGTTAATTAATTATTTTACCATTAATTAACAATTATTAATTCCACCTTAAATTTCATAAGAATCACACCAAAGTTTCAAGCCCTCCAGGTAGAACTAAACCAAGTCCAAAGATTCTCAGAAATATTGCCTCAACATTGCATCCCAGAAAGCTCCAACCCCATGTGTTAACATCATTTATTAATAGAATTATTACTTTCCCATATTACTAAGAATTATTGAAAAAAATTCTATGCTAAAAAACAAAAGGGGATCAATATGGTGAGTATATGAACTACCCATCAAGTCATTTCCACCTATAGTGGGAGCATAGACCCATAATTCCCTTAGATATTAAAACCAGAAATTATGTGGCATACCCCATGAATAATCACCCATTTTTAGAAAGATGGTAAGAAAAACCACCTGACTTATGTAGTGGGGAAAGTAAAGAAGATTAACAACCAAAAATATTTAGCAAGCATCCAATCATTCATATCCAACTTTTTTCATCATCTCTGGTGTCCTCCCCGACACCAACATGCATATACCGATGCATCTTGCAACTATAGGCTTCAACTACTTCCAGAACCACTGGGCCTCCCTACCCACACATATAACAATATCCATCCAAAATCATAAAACTTCATAAGAAGAAGGAAATAATAATGAAACTATGCTCTTGGTCATAAACAAGGCATTCTGCCTTCACACACACTGAGCTCCCAAGGCTCCAAAGTAGAAGGCACCCAACCTTACAAGAAAGTGAGTAACTCAAAACCCTCCAAGGAATTAACTTTTATCGATCAACCAGCTCTTTAATCCATCTTGAATTATCCGATTCATTTTTAGTAGGTTCCAACTATAGGAAACCTAAATAACAAGCTATCATAGCTATCACTAATTAATTAAACATGTTTACTACATCAATTCTATTATCATAAATTTACAATAGCAACAACTATATTCATTTACATGCCTATTTATATTTGAAAAATAATTTACAATTAATCCCAGTTTATGTTCTTTACCAATTTCAGTCAATAATTACATGCTAAGCAAGACAAGCATAGATATCACATTATTTAGAAAAATAAGAGGCAATAACATACACTCGATACTAATTTTTTTATCAGGTTCAAATATTTATTATGTCAATTCCATTTTGATCCAGTGGGATAAATCATGTTAACTCTATGATTTCACATAAACAATTAGAGAACTAACAAATCCCCTACCTCAAATGGTTCTTTATGTTCTTTACAAACATTCAAACACAACGGATCATGATCACCTCTCCCCGCGACAACTGCATCAACCCGAGGACACCGCGGCATGACCGCACCAACCAACACCCAAGAAAAATCCATTAGAAACCTGGATATCACAAACTATAATATGGAAAGGAGAAACAAGAGAAAAAGGATTGAAGAAAAAAAAGAATGGTGGTATATCATACCTTCTATCGATGATGGATCGACACTTGATGCTTGCACCAAAACCGGGGGTGCACATGCAGTAGAAAGAAACTTCAAGGGGAAACAATCCAAGGATGAAGGTTTTATCACACCACTCTTATGGGAAGAATGTCTTGGAGTGCCTTACACTTAGATAAAGGAGAAGGAATGAAATAAGGGAAGGTTCCTAACTATAAAGGATTAGATCCAAGACTAAATAGATTTGAAACGGTTTAGTATTTCCATTAATGTGGGTCTCTTTAATCCACACTGTTTGAAAAAGTAAAGGCATCCTGATCCTTAAGAAAATTAATATTGGATTTATGGGATTTTAATCGGCCTTAAATTCCTTAAAACAAGGCATTGAATGTGTTTCTTATCAAAGAAAACGTTAAATGGGATAAACTCTAGGAAGTTGGAAACACTGTTCATATCTATCTCACTAACACTAGTAGATGAAGATGACTCACTGATACTGATAGTAAAAATGACTCACCAATGCCAAAAATACAAATGAATCACCAACAACGATGATACAAATGACTCAATGACACTGATAGTACAAATGACTCACCGACATCGACATTACAAATGAATCTCCGATGCCGATAGTACAAATGACTCACTGATGCAGATAGTACAAATGAATCACTGACCCTGAAAATAAAAATGAATCACCGATGATGATAATAGAAATGAATCACCGACATCGATAGTACAAATGAATCACTAACGTTGATAGTAGAAATGACTCACTAACGCTGATAGTAGAAATGACCCACATACGCCGATAATACAAATGAATCACCGATACTGACAGAAAAAAATGAAACGACAACACCAAAAGTTCAAAATTAGAATATGAAACTATCATTTTAAAATGAGATGACGACACCAAAAATATAAATGTCTCAGTGATAGTATTGTTCACAAAACTGGAAACACTATTCATAGAACTAGAAATTTGGAAAAGTGTTGGGGATAAGTCACCTTGACCTCCCAGAATAGCTGAAACACCAGATTTTATCAAATAAATTGACTAGAGGGGTCCAGGTGATTATAATCCTCACATGATCCTGGTTATGATAGAGAAAAAGTACCCATAGCTGAGGATTGAAAACCACTTTGATCAGTTGTGAGGAAAAATAGGGTTCCTGAATATCAATCTCAGGTTCGGCTACCAGAAATCAATAGTTCAGGAGTCTGATAATACTAAGATGGAATTCTAATATCACTATAGACACTATGAGTTCCATTTGATTCCTATCAGTGTGAAAAATTTCCCCCTTTTGTTTATGGATTGGATGAACTAGATCTTCCTACCGTACTTGGATCAGTTTGTGGTTTTCTTAATTATTGACATAATTATATAATATGAGATAGAGGAGGAGTATGTAGATCACTTAAAGATGGTACACAATTTTCTTCAGGAGAATTAGATTTATATAAATCTCTAGAAGTTCTAGTTCTGGATCCACGAGGTTCACTTTTTGGGGTATGTCATTTCTAAGAATGGTCTAGCAGTGGACCTGGAAAAGAACGTTGCAATGCTTTATTAGGATCCACCCAAGAGCATGTCATAGGTGAAAAATTTCCTTATCTTTATAGGGTAATATACGAGTTTTATGGATGAATTATATAGGATTATGACCCCTTTGATCACCCTTACGTGGAATGTTAATCCTTTCACCTATATTGAGTAGTGGATGAACCATTTCCTTGTTTTTTTATTATGGTAACATGAGAAAATAAAGGATATATCCTGGGAGTAGAAGATCTAGATACAGTCACAATAACCAAATCTTTTTGTTTAGTTTTTTCTTTTAGAGGATGAAAATATTAAAGGATAGAATAATATAGAGAACCTATTTTTTCATTGTAAGACTTTGAAATAAATCAAGAAATATTTTAGGATCTGTGTGTTGAGACAACATGTAATTCAAATACTCAGTGTTCCTAAGAATAATTTTATAAAAGTATTAAATATATTTTATATCACATGTGTGCCATTTCTTAAAGAAAATGGGATAACTTTTTAGAATAGTCTTGAATAAAAAATCTGAGGCCATAGTTGAATCCAGAACATGAGGTTTACCCTAGGAACGACCTAAAATGGACCGATGTGGTGCATTCAGTTAAAACATCCATTGGTGGGCGTGTTCATTGGATTATTTAATTCATTAATTCATTAATTAAACCCTCAAACCCCTAAATTATTCTTTATAATATTTTTTATGGAGGATCTATAGGGTTATCCGTAGAACCATGTGACCATTTAGATGAGATTTCTTTTTCCCTCTCATTGGAAGATCAAGATTAGACGACAACGATCCTTCTGATCCAAGAGAATTGAGATGGAGAAAATGCAATGACTTCACATATATGTTGGTGAGCATGTTATTCATCGATGAATTATCCAATATTTAGGTGGGACTCATCAAATTTTAGATTCTACCCCAATTTATTAAATAGATTTATCATGATCAAATATATCGATTGATTAGCCTTAAATAAATCATTTTCATGCACTATGTATTAATTTTCAATCGAATATTCAATTAATCCCTAATATGATATGTTTCTCACTCAGGCATCAAAATATGTATTTTTTGCCCAATAATTCTTGGCTTATGATTATTACAACCTTGTTTTTTTTATTTTCCTCCACCGATTCTTCAGGTTCTTCTCCATTAGGAAGTGGGACCATGGTTCGACATTGCTCGGTGGGATCAAGCCCGATCGAACCCCTAGATTCGCAATGGATCCATGTGCGATGAATGACTTCTTGAATTCGTGATAGATTCAGGTAGATTGTGTGATGTGGGTGATTCGACTAGGGATTTGGATACCCGATGAGGTGACTGGAGGCACCCCGAGTGGCGACAACACATACAAATTCATGTGGGAAAGGCTGGAGTTTCGGTTTTCAGCCACAAGAGGGCCGTAATCGCTGTATGGATAAAGATTTCACTATTTTACGGTGGTAAAATAGAGGACTTGGAGGTGATGGAGCCAGGTCTGGTACACCAAAATGAAATATAGCTTTATGAAAAAAAACCCGACAACATGTAGTGTAGTTTAAAGAAAACATGGCGTCTAACCCCTATATATGGTAGCAAGGGTTTTGGGTGAGTTAAGTATCAAACGCCATGTGGGATCCCAACATGCCACGTGACTTGGTGCTGGTGACCTGACGTGTATTGAAGGATCACATAGACATGGACAAGACCAAAAACATTCCATGTATCGATATACATTTGGGGTATACTGACATAGCCTGAAGAACACGAGTGAGAACCTATGTGGGAGGAAACTCCATGTACCAAAGTACATGGGTATAAGAAAGGATACACATACATGTCTAGGGGCACATGCAGGACCTCGGGTGGCTGAGGCATGCGATATAGTACCCTTAAACACTGTGTAGGTATACATGGGTAGTGATTTGTGTACCAGTAGGGGAACGACTAGTAAATAGGGTGATACCACACTCCATGTGGGCCCCCTTACACATAATGTACCCTCTTTTCCTATTTGAGTAAACTTATACTTCTCATATCTTCTTCATTTGGGATTAGTTTTTGGCCCATGAGTATCCTATCCTGAGTGGTTTTCCATAAAGAACATAATTGTATCCTTCATGGTGGATTTTGAGATTTGATGTGAGATGTTTCGAGTGTGTCACTTATTTAGGTTGTGCTCGATGATGTCAATAATCATGCATGATCATGAGAGTGATCAGAGGTGGAACCCTCCTTCTAGGTAGGGCATGGGTCCTCGATCAACTATTAGAGGCAATCCTTCCTACTGAGATATGGAATGGGTCCCTTATATATCCAATGGATTGTAACCCTCTTACCGGATAGGGTATGGGTCCTCCATCTACTATTAGAGTGGAACCCTCTTACTAGGTAGGGAATGAGTCCTCTATCTGCTATCCGAGTGGCACCCTCCTGCGGTATTTGGGTATGGGTCCACCATCAACCATTATAGTGACATCCTCCCGACAATATTAGGGTATGGATCCTCAAAAACTATAGTGGAACCCACCTGCTGGGTAGGGTATATGTTCTCTATTGAATACTAGAGTGGCACCCTCCTGTATGGCAGGGTATGGATCTTGTAACTACTATCAGAGTGGAACCTTCCTGATGGTAAGGGAATGAGTCCTCTATATACTATCCAAGTGGCACCCTCATACAATATCAGGGTATAGTTACTCAACCACTAGAGTGGAACCCTCCTTCCAGACAGGGCATGGGTCCTCTATCTATTGAGTAGAACCCTCCTGTTGTACGAGGTCATGGTTTCTTTACCAAGATATTGGGCCACTCGACTATGCATCACTATGGTGAGTTGTGGATTTACTTGTATGTTACAACTGGATAGACATGTGAGATGTTGGTCATTATTGATAGACCCTTTGTAACTATTGGAACTCTTTCCTGAGCTGGGTTGTGAGATGAAGATCCCTATTCTCTCTCATTTGTGATTATTATTTTTAGAATATATATATATATATATATTTGTATCAATGTAGTTGGATTATGTTCACTATATTGATTTGGGTTGAGATATCTCTTTCCATCTTGTCTCTTGCTGCCCCCTTTAACTTTTGAGGCGTCCAACTGGGTATGTATATTATAAGAACCCAGATCTTCATTTCAGGTATGGATCTTGATTTTGGGGTGTTTTTGAGGAAAAAAAAGAAGAAATTAAATTTTTTATAAGTACACAATGTTTAATTTTGGCTACACGGAATGTACCTGGTTGCCGCATGTAGTCGTGTACTGGCCATGTAACAGCTGAGTACATGGCCGTGTAGGTGACCTGGATGACCACCTAAAGCGGGGGCTAGTTGAGGCTAGTACACGATGTGCAAATTAAATGAAAACACGGTGTACTTTTATTTTATTTGAAATGTCAGTGCGGGGTCGCATCTCACATCTAGAAATACCTTCTTCTCCCCTCAGTTCATAGAGGAGTGTGATAGAACGCTGAAAAACTTTGAGCTTCTCCTGGTTCTTTGTCTGAGATCCGATTGAGACACCGTTGGGTGCGTTGGATTTCCACCAGTGAGTTCTCTCCTTCCCTAGATCCTTTCTTCTAGATTCCTCCTCTCTCATGAGTTATCATGGGATGATTTTGTTTATCCTTTTTGTTCATCTATGTTTTTATAGGATGATTCAAGGGTCGATGTTCAAGAGTTTTCATCATACAACATCAAGGTTGGTGTTTTGTGCCATTCATCGATCGAATTTGGATTATATATGCTTAAAGTGATTAATACCCATGTTTGGGGCATTTTTAGTTTTGGAATTTAGAACTATTGTTTACCTACTATGGTTTAGTTGATTGAAAATGGGTTTTATAATATGCATACGGTTTGATTCCTTGGTTACAGGACACCCCAGTGCGTTTCCCTAGTTTGACTGTTTATGGCCATTTGGCCTAGGTTGCCTTTGTGGCGTACCTTGTTACCATGCCTTGAGTTGTTTAGGATGGATTTTGATTTATTATATGAATTTCATGTGTTATTATTGTGAGTATTATCTATGTAGTTGTTATATATTACATGTGATTCCTTGTTGTAATATGCGTGCTGATCTTCCAAAGGACTTTGAGAGCCTTGGACCAGAAAAACTGTGGGGGTTTCTATGTTTATTTACACAGGACCGTGAGAGCCTTGGACCAGGAAAAGTATGGTGGTTTCCATGTTTATTTACACAGTACCATGAGAGACTTGATGTAAACTTTTACCTAGCGTTATTGACTGTGAGAGCTACCCAGGAGGTCGTTTATGCTTATTTATGCTATGTCGAACCAAGGGGTATTGACCATGAGAGCTACCCATTGGTTTTTTATAATTTATTGACGCCATGTTGACCCAGGGGAATTGACCATGATAGCTACCCAGGTGGTCATTTGTAATTGTGTAGTGCTATGTTGAACTAAAGGGGTTAGATTGTGAGAGCTTTCCCAGAGGGTTGTTTTTGATTGATTGCAAGATTGTGATGAGTCTTCCAAGACAAAGCACAATCTTGGAACCAGTCTTACTAGATTGTTTAGATTGTCTTCCGAGACATATGTTTACTATTAAACAGAGGGATACAAATCTTAGGCTAGATCCTGGGATTCATTATTCAACAGTTTGAATAATTAATAAATGAAAATGAGTTTAATTAAAACAAACTGTAGGATTGTTTACTTTTTAGTAGTCCCTAGTTTATTACTTCATTTCTGCATATGAGGGTATTCCATCTCATTAATCATATAGGAACTTGCTAGAGATCACATTCTATGCATTCTTGTCATTCCATTTAGGAAGCATTACAGATTTCATGGTGTTGTTATAGATGTTGCGATAGATATGTATGTTTTTGTGATAGAATCCATGATAAAATACCTTCTATTTTGATAGGGTATTAGAATATGTAAAGTTTAATTTGTATGGATTCCAAACTTTGGTCCCTGAGGTGTTATGGGACCTCTTGGATCAGAATTTAGTGGATCATGTTTGAACTCTAAATGAATTTTGTCAAGTTATGATATGAATAAGGGTGCCAGCATTTGATGCGTGGGAGTATAGGATCTCACAGGTAAAACATTTTCATGCCTCCAACAAAATATTAAATTTTTAAGGGTTCTAGAGTATTTTTAGAGGCTTACTATCTAGAATCCTAGACAATACGCCATGTGATATTATGAACACATGCCATGTGTTCTTATATTCTAGAAGAAACAACTTTTTTTAAGTACACACCCTGTACCTTATGTACACGCCATGTAGTCTTTGACTGTATTACTGACTGTGTGAGCAAAGGAACGAGGTTGGGAAATTTTGGTAGAACATGCTGTGTCTATATTGTACATGGCATGTTGTGAGTGACCATGTATCCGACCTTGTGACTAATGACACAGGTGGATGAAACTTAGGTTGTACATGCTGTGTCTAGCTTGTACACGCCATGTAGTTATCAACCATGTATCCAACCATGTGACCAACGACACGGGTGGATAGGACTTTAGTGGTAAACACCGTGTTAAGGGTGAACACTCTATATAATGTTACCTAAGAGAGAACCGTGTGGTTTAGCCATGTAGAAGTACTTGTGTTGGAGGGAAACTTCAAGTATACGCCGTGTCTCAAGAGGAACACACCGTGTGTAAGGGTTGTTACATGACCAGGCCTGGCAGAGGTACACCCCCATGTTAAGAAATAAAGGGAACACACTGTGTGATAGTTATACATTCCTTGTGACCATGTTTTTTTAAAATTTGAATGTTTTTATTTATCTTGTTCTGTTCTTGCACTTATAAGTTGTTGTCCTTAATAATATTGAACTAAGCTGTGTGCTTGTAAATTCAGAGTCACGCCATCAAGACGTCCTCCAGTTGTATTTCAGATAAAAGGAAATAATCAGAAACTGGAAATGGTAGATCAGGGACTACCAGAAGATCCTCCCGTCATGCCCATCTTGGCCCCAGCTATTATACCCAACGTAGGAGATGATGCACAGTTTCATGATGGATTTATGAGGATGATATAGACCTTCTAGGGAGCACCACATCTTGCCCAAACTATGGAAGAGCTGATGTGAGTGTTCCAGAAGTATCATCATCCCACCTTTTTAGGGGATGAAGGACTAGAGGCTGGGGAGGCATGGTTGGAGGCCGTGCTTTCTATCTTCGAGCATCTAGGGACGCCTCTCGAGAGGATGGTGAAGCTCACGACATACATGTTACTTTAATACTCCAATAGATGGTGGGATGTTGTCTCACATGCAAGATGTCATCGATATATGGCATGGGAAGTGTTTTAGAGGACATTATATGACTACTTCTATCCCGAGATGTCGAGGGCTGATCATTCCCAAGAGTTCATGCATTTGGAGTAGGGTTCTCTTTCAGTGAGGGATTAATCATCTTGTTTTACAGAGATTCAGTGCTTCAAAAATGTTTTGGGAGGTGAAGAGTTATCATTTTCTAGAAGGTTTGAGGACAATATCAAGTATGAAATACGATTTTAGGTGAATGTTTTCAGGATGAATTTAGTGACTTCTATAGTAAAAAACGTGCTGATTACCGAGAAAAATCTGAGGGAGTTAGGAGCTGCGAGCTAGGGTGGTTCAACATCTAGGGAACATACTCCTTCATTTGATATAAATAAGCACCGCAGGGAGCCTTCGTGCGGTGATTCTAGTAGCAGGGTTGTATCTACAGGTTGCCAAGTGAGGTGCTAGCAGTGCTGGAAGAGTGGACACACGAGACCTCAGTTATAGAGAGACCCAATTATGTATTGATCTTGCGTAAATATGGGTGATCTTAAGCATTTTTTCTGTTTTTTCTCACCAGTAGTTGGAGAGAGGGGATCTGTTTTGACTCCATGTTTTGGAGAAGGACCACTAGTTTTCCCTCAGTCAGGGAACCAGAGTTCATTAGTCCATTCAAGAAGAGGAGGCGGTCGTGCTTGTGATAGTAAGACTACAAGTTTTTAGTGACAATAGGGTGGATCAGATTAGGGTAGTCAGACAGGGTCATAGGGCCATGGTATGGGTCATACTTTTGCGATGGAGAAGACCCAAAAAGAGTAGGATCTAGGACCCTCTACATTTAGAGGTACTATTATAGTTGCCTCTGTTTTAGATTATGCTCTTTTTGATACAGGGGATTCCCATAGTTTTATATTTATTACCATTTAGGAGAGACTTGGGATCTGTATCATTACGTTTGATGATGTTATGATGCTAGACACTCTGTTGGGGATTAGGACAGCTAGTGTACATCAGTGCAAGGAGTTCCCTATTGAGGTTGGTGGGTGTCACTTCTTATGGGAAAACTATGTATTAGATATGATAGGATTCGATGTTATTCTTAGAATGGATTGGTTGCTCTAATTTTAGGCCTTTGTTGACGGCTATCATTAAAGGGTGAGTTTCACGTCTCTAGAGGGTGGGTCTTTTCTATACAAGAGTGAATGGGATGTCCAGTAAAGAAGAGATGTACTTGAACATCATGGGTTGGGAATAATTACATACTATATTGATATTTTATATCTGGATGACTAGGGTACTTCACAAATGGACTTTCCTCTAGCGGTGGATTGTTTCAAAGATTTCTTTCAAGACAAATTTTCAGGTTTACCTCCAGAGTGAGAGGTATATTTCTCTATTGAGCTTGTTCTAGGAGCAACACCGGGGTCCATTCCTCCGTATAGGATGAATACACTGGAGTTATAGGAGATCAAGAAGTAGTTGGAAGAGTTTTAGGAAAAGGGTTTCATCCGACCCCATACTTCTCCTTAGGGTTCACCTGTTCATTTTTCAAAGAAGGTGGATGATACCCTTAGACTTTGTGTTGACTATCGGAAGATGAACCCATTGATAGTCAAGAACTGATATCCTTTTCTGTGGATTGATGATATATTTGATCATATTTGAGGATCCTGAGTGTTCTTGAAGGTTAACTTGAGATCCATTTATCATCAGTTTCATGTTAGACCATTAGATATACCTCTTACAGCCTTTCGAAGTTGGTATGGTCTATATGAGTATTTTTTTAGGCTTTTTGGTCTCATGAACGCACTGACATTTTTTATGGCACTGATGAACCGAGTGTTCCATCCTTACTTGGATTATTTTGTGGTAGTCCTTTTGGAAAATATCTTGGTGTACTCTCACACTCAACATGACCATGATACCCATCTTGAGATCTTATCGTGTACACTGAGAGAGAATCAGTTATATGCTAAGCTCTCCAAGTGACACTTTTGGATGGAACAAATTTACTTCTTGGGTCATGTTATCTCAGATACAGAAGTATTAGTAGACCACAGAAAGTGAGAGCGGTAGTTTCCTGGGAGCATCTGAAGAACATATTTGAGGTACAGAGTTTTCTGGGGATGTCTGGTTACTACACTCACATTATACATGGATTTTCACGCTTATCAGTGCCACTAATGGGCCTGTCTAATAAGGGTGCGAAGTACTTGTTAACTGATTCCTGTGATTCAGCCTTTCAGGATCTGAAAGGGAGATTGGATTCAACACTGATACTAATTTTTCCAAAGCCTGTAAAGAGTTACACCGTATACTATGATGCATCAGGTATCAAGATGGGAGAAGTGATTATGTAGGGGGAAGGAGTCATTGCATATAGGTCTTGGCAGTTGAGGCCACATGAGAGGAATTACCCAACGCACGATCTTGAGTTGGCTATAGTTGTGTATGCTTTGAGTTGTTGGAAACATTATCTTTTGGGAGAGCATTTTGTGGTGTACACTAACCAAAAAAGTCTCGAAGTATATCTTCACCCATAGAGCTATAAATTTGAGACAATGAAGGTTGGTTGAGTACCTTCAGTCCTTTGAATTTGTGCTTGCCTACACACCTGGGAAAGGAAATGTAGTGGCTGATGCGTTGAGAAGGAGGAATCAGAAACAGGTAGTTTAGGAGTCTAGCAATGAGTGGAAGCTTATGACTTCGTTCTCTGAGATGCATTTAGAGGTGCACGTCTGGCAGGGGTAGATGTTTCTTTCTTCTATATATGTTACCTCTACTCTTTTGAATCATTTGCGAATGTGGTAGCTATCAGATTCAAAAGGCTTAGTCCTATGAGAGAATGTGTCAGGCGAGGACCCTACTCCTAGGTGGACCATAGGCGACGATGAAATATTTTATTTTCATGGACATGTATGGGTGTCATCAAACACACATGAGGAGTTGATGTGATATTTTCATTCCTCATTTTGGGCAGTTCATCCTGGCATCACCAAGATGTATTGGGATCTACACTATCAGTATTGGTGGCCAGGTATAGTAGCCAGTTTTTTATGAGATTTTCCACCTGTCATTAAATAAAAACAGAGCATCAGTGACTGATAGGGTTATTTAAGTAGTTAACTATTCTAGAGTGTAAGAAGAATGATGTTGTGATGGATTTCATGATGGGTTTACTGAGGTCCCCTTGAGGGAATGATGCGGTTTGTGTTGTTGTTGACAGACTCACAAAGGTCAAACATTTATTACCGATCAAGGAAACCTTTAGTGTTTATGGGATGGGAAGATTGTACATATGGGATATTGTATGTTTTTATGGGGTTCCACACTATATCATTTCAGACAGGGATGCCCAATTTACTTCCCATGTCTGCCTGGGACTAAAGAGGGCTTTGGGTACACATGTACTTCAGAGTACTGCTTACCATCCCTAGATAGATGGCCAGTCTGAGTGCACGATTCAGGTTTTGGAGGACATGATTCGAGCATGCGTCTTGAATTTAGGGGGATCCTTAGAAAGACACATAACCTTAGTATAGTTTTCTAACAATAATAGTTTTCTAGCAATGATTTAGAGGAAACCTCATGAGGCTTTATACGGTAGGCCATGCCGATCACCCCTATGTTGGCTGGAGGCTGGAGAGGCAGCTATACTGAGACCTTGTCTTGTCCAGGAGACCACTGAGTAGGTGGAGTTGATTTGGACTAGGATGGGTATTGCACAGACTTGGTAGAAATATTTTTCTGATCAATGGAGACTACCTATGAAGTTCGAGGTCGGAGATCAGGTTTTCTTACATGTCACACTGAGGTTGGGGCATAAGAGGATTAGAATACAAGGGAAGCTTTCACTATGTTACGCTAATCCATTTGAGGTTTTGGAGAGAGTCGGGCTTATTGACTATCGGTTTTAGTTACCTCAAAGGTACCGAGATATACACGATGTATTTCATGTTTCTCATCTATGACGTTACTTTTTAGACCCATCTCATGTTTTACAACCCGAGGAGGTTGATATGGAGGTGGATGCATCCTTTTAGGAGCACCCTATTTTCATTGTGGATCACAACACGAAGGTTCTATGTGGTTGTTCTGTTCCTATGGTATGGGTGCTATGGCAGCACGACTAAGTACAAGATGAGACTTGGGAGAGGGAGGCCAATGTACGATCACAGTGGCCAGAGTTGTTGGAAGTTTCTTCTTCACCACCCTTAGAAGGGAAATTTGAGGATGAATTGTTTCAAGGGGGAAGTTTGTAAGAACATAGATCTTTATTCTAGGTATGGATCTTGATTTCATGTGTTTATGAGGAAAAAGAAAGAAATAGATTTTTTCCAAGTACATGCCGTGTACCCGGTTTCTGCATGTAGCCATGTATTGGCTGTGTAATGGCCAAGTGCATGGACATGTTGGTGACCTGGCTGACCGCCTAAAGTGGGGGCCGGTTGAGGCTAGTAAACAACGTGTACATTAAATGAAAACACAATGTACTATTATTTTATTTTATATATCAGTGTGGGGTTGCATCTCACGTCCATAAACACCTTCTTCTCCCCACGGTTCATATAGGAGAGTGACAGAACGCCGAAGAACTTTGAGCTCCTCCTGATTCTTCATCTGAGCTCCGATTGAAATTCCTTCAAGTGCGTTGGATTTCCACCGGTGAGTTATCTATTTCCCTAGATCCATTCTTCCCGATTACTATTCTCTCATGGGTTATCACATAATGATCATTTTTACCCTTTTTGTAGATCTACATAAATCTAGGCCAATTCAAGGTTTGACGTTCATGTGTATTCATCGTACAACATCAAGGTAGGTGGTTTGTGACTTTGTTTGATTGTATTTGGATTTTATATTCTTAAAGTGACGAATACCCATGTTTGAGGTTTTGCGTGTTTTGGAATTTATCCCTATTGTTTAAATGATATGGTTTAGTTGATTGAAAAGGGGTTGTATCATATGCGTAAGGTTTGATTCCATGTTTATAGGATACCCCATGGGTGCTTTTCCCTAGTTTGACTATTTATGGACGTTTGTCCTAGGTTTCCTATGAGGCATACCTTATTTCCATGCCTTAAGTTGTTAGGATGGAGTTTGATTGATTATATGGATTTAACGTGTTATGCTAGTGCGTATTATCCATGTAGCAGTTATAGATTACATGTGATTCCATGTTATAATATGCGCGCTAATCTTCCAATATACCGTGAGAGCCTTGGATGAGGAAAACTGTGGGGGTTCCCATATTTATTTACACAGGACCGTGAGAGCCTTAGACCAGAAAACTTGTGGGGGGTGTGTTTTCATGTTTATTTACACAGTACTGTGATATCCTTGGTGTAGAATTTTACCTAGAGGTATTGACCGTGAGAGTTACCCAGGAGGTCATTTATGATTATTTATGCTATGTTGACCTTGGGGGTATTGACTGTGAGAGATACCCGGAGGTCATTGATAATTTATTGATTCCATGTTGACCTAGGGGTATTGACTATGAGAGATGACCAAGTGGTCAGTTGTTATTCCATAATGCTATGTTGAACCAAAGGGGTTAGACTGTGAGATCTTTCCTAGAGGATTTTTTGATTGATTGCACGATTGTGATGAGTCTTCCAAGCCAAAGAACAAGATCAGACTCAGTGTTACAAGGTTTTTTACATAGTCTTCAGAGACATCTATTTTATATTGGATGGAGGGATATAGATCTTAGGATAGATCCTATTATTCTTTATTCAATGGTTTGAATAATTAATAAATGAATATTAATGTAATTGAAATAAATTTTTGGATTTTTGACTTTTGAGTATTCCAGAGTTTATTACTTAATTTTTGAATATTACCTGCTATATATATTCATTAATAGTTAGGAATATATATTTATGTGGTTTCCTACTGGAATTCATCTCAAAAACTGTTTGGGTCATGTTTTTGTACCCAAACAGATTATATGGCTACAAATATAGATAAGGGAAACACCCTTATTCATCATGCACTTGATTTCTGTTGGAGCTGGAGAGCATGAGACTAAACTAAGGCCTGCGATGCTGTTGGAGTTTACTATTTTTCTGTAATTTGGTTTTATTATTTTATTTCCAGTATTATTACTTGTTTGGATTCTTCCCTAGACACATGTGACAAGCATCATTTATATACGCTCCAGTTGTTAAATTTCTATCAGTCTTCGACTTTTTCTTTTTCTGTATGGTATTACTATTTTTTATTATGTGGTGTATACTTTTCCAATGAGGACACATTTTCCCCATTATTAAACCTTGGTCCTCACTTCTAGTGGGCATCTTCTGGCATTTGGGGAAATTATCTTGAGGTTATGTGACCAACCGGGTTCGTGGCACCTTTGGGCGGCACCCAGAACTAGGATGTTACATATATACTTACCCCTATATAAGATTTTCCCACATGTGTGGTGTCTTAGGTAGATGATAGTTAGGTCGATGAAAATTACAAATGATCATAGGGATTCCCTATTGATTTAGACAATGTACAATGGTTAGTAATTAGAGATATGTATTCAGAAATTATCTACAATTTATATTTTCAGTTCTATTAAGTTGGTATATCATTCTAGTTGGGCATGAGTTTCCCCTATTTTCTTTTAAAATTACTCCACTATACACTTGTACTCCCTAAAGATTTTACAAGCATGGTTTATTCTCTAGATGATGGATCTTTTATTATTATTCCTTTTCAATTCTTCATAGAGATGGTGAGGTGTGTGGATAAATGTACATTGGGAAAATACCTCCCATATTAGTTATTACTTTTAGCACTTTTAACCAAACCCTAGCCTATGGAGGTAGACTTTGGGTAGTTGCGACTCCAGCACAATTGTGTTGGGTCTTAAAAAACATAGTTAATTCAAGGAGAAAAAACATTGGAAGTAAATCATGTATATTTTAGTGGATTCTTAGGTAGGAAAAAAGTAGTGATGGATCATACAATATATATAAAAGAAAATTTAATAATCTATAGAGATAAAGAAGTTAGATGGTATCATTTTATGTATATCCTTAATCAAGCATGTGACATAGATGAAGACCAATATTAAAAGAGTTAGGAAAATTTATTTAAAAAATTATAGTTTCCCTTGAAACAACCCAAACTTTTATAAATGAAATTCCCATTTTTGATTTAATTAAATATCTTATGTATCTAGAAAAATATTTTAGTTATTTTGTTATATTATATTCAATTGGATTTAGATGACCATTAAGTATATTTACCATTGATAATATAGCTATCGAAAAATATTAACATGACTAGTATAAATATAGGATTATAAAAAATCCTTTTGGAAAAGAGAAAGGAAGTGATGAACTCATCCAGTAATATCATACCCTATGAAGCCCATTTATCTGAGATTTTAAGGAAGATATAATTTCTTGGCTTTTTCCTAGACCAATCCCAAGTTGAGATCTAAAAACATAAGCATGAGTGAAATCATTTACAGGAGATGTTCTAGTTTATCGAGATCACGACCCAAACCATGTTCATCAAACAGCCCCATGAAAGACCCACCATCGCACACCTTAATATTTGGGATTATGTTGGTGTATTAAAGGGATATGTATCAAGACCCTAGAATAACAAATATGTACATTATTTTTTATATAATAATGAATATATTTTCATCCTATTATTGTTACTTTATAAATGTTTTTTAAAGCTAAAATAGTATTTTAGGTTATATTAAAATTCAATTAAGAAATATATTTTGATGAATTATTGTATTTTTTAAATAAATAATATTTTAGTAAAATATTATTATTAAATTAATTTATTAAATATAAATGATCATATAATTTTTGTGAAGTCAAATGAAATTTTTTATTAGGGTTTGAAAAATCTTATTGTAAAAAACCCATCAATTTTCAATAAATGTCAGTTTTTATTTTAAAAGTAAAGATTAAAATATTTAGAAATTTATTTAGATAAAATTAATATTATTTTTGAAATTAGGATGTCGAAATTATCCAATGGTGAATTTTTCAGAATTTTCTGAGACCATCGAATTTTTGGGTAAAAAATAAATACCATATAAATATACAATGCATTTTATTACATCCTAATGGCCCAATAGTGATATAATAAATAATATAAAAGGTATCATAAACTAGATATATTTTTTTCTTTAAAATAATATGATTTTAGGTTTATTTTATTTATTTTATAATGCCTTAGTGAATCCTCCAAGATTTATAATATATTTTAAGATTTTAAAATCATTTCTTTGAAATTGCAACTCAACTCTACATAATAATGGGAAATATTTCATTATATTCAGACTTTGGCATTATAAAATAATGTAAAAAACTCCAATTTGAAAGAAAACATGGGAAAAACCCTTATTTGGTTTGTGGTTTTGAATATTTTATTATGAAGAGTCCAAAACCTAAATAATAGAGAACCTTCCTTCATTCCAATATAAACCCACCCAAAATCCCATTTATATTCTCTAAAACTCTTTATATCACTACCAAAATATGAAAAATACTCCATACAGTCCTCCTAATGCAACCCCTTCACTCAAGAAGCCCCTTCTAAGCCTTTGGAGTCTCAAATTCATGTAATGGATTCTCACTTTCCTCTTTTTATAAAGAATTTCATTTATGATATGCCTTTTAAATTTACCTTTGCTTAAGTTGGGATAAATTATTACCTATTAACCTAATTTTATATTTTATTTTTAGATTATGTGAGACCCTTTCACCCATACTTATCCCTCTAATGAACCCTTATGTACACCTGTTCATATTCCAAAATTCCATAAGGGATTTTCCACCCTCCTATTTAATCAAGCACTCATTTTATGTTATTTCATTTAATTTAATTTTTTAATACGTTGGGATATATTATTAAATTTACACATTACTTTAAATTTTATATATTAATGATTATACTCCCTTTAACTCTCATTTAATACTCCTAAGAACCCTTATGTACTCCTGTTACCATGCTAAAACATTGTATGGGTTCTTTACTTTCTCATCTTTATTCAAGTTTCTTTATTAGGTTATGCCTTATATTTCCAATTAATTATTTTTGGGAGTGTATTTACTTGTATACATTACTTTCCATTTCATTTATAAATTATTATATTCCCATTTCACTCTCATCAATATATTTTATGAATTTTAATATGACGCCGTTATGCGGCAGAAATTGCATTGATATTTTTCATGCCAAAATAAATGTGTAGTGAATACCATAACCATTTCTCTATAAAGGATATTCACCTTTATTAATGTATAATTATTTTTTTGGGAAATTACATGTTTTTATTCAAAATTCCTTGATTGTGTAATAAATCATGATGTTGAATGAATCCATGTTATATGATCTATGTGGCACACTTAAGTATGAGAATGAAATTATTATGAAGGGTGTTCCATGATAGGTCTCTAATGAATTGGGTAATTTTTAGTGTCATGATACGTCATGTTGGGATAGGGGTGTACCTAATTCATTAATGGTAATTTGTACACCATGAAGTCTTGGCGGATTTATCCTTGACCTATATTTATGATGCAGTGTTTTAAGTTGTTTCCATATTTCCGATGTTATGATTAACATGCATTATCATGAATTATTATTCATGTTCTTTTTTTGATCCATTGATATACCTATTTTATAACATCTATTTTATTCCTCATGTTATGACTTGTTCATTCCCTTACAGGGATTTATAGCTCAACCCTTTATTATTTATGTCCTTAAGTTATCCCATGTAGTGTTAAGTATGAAGGAACATTTTGGTCATATTAAGGAAGTTTTCAACAAATAAGTTTTTTTCATGATTCAAGTTGTTATGTAATGTACCTAATTTCCCAAATACACTATACTTCTTGATATTTCGAGTCATATTGAGTTTATATTTATATAATTAATTCATGTATTAATGTTTAAAAAAGATAAGGCTTGTTATATCCCTTGTTCTTTGAAAACGTTTTAAAAATTAATATTTTATTAAACCATGAGAATAATAATTTCCTTTTTCAGAAACTTGAAATAATATATAGGAATTTTATTAGAAAAAAATAACAGAAGTAAAATGATATGTTCACATGGAAGCATGTAAAATAGATTCCATTTATAAGAAAATGAACCATACCTAAGAATTTAAAATATTTAATTTTATTAATATTTTTAATAAACTCAAGTTAGTTTAAAATTACTTTTTTAAAACAACTTGGAAAGATGAAATTTTGTAAAATTTTAAAACATTAGTTTTGATTTTTTTTTTGAAAACTAATCATACAATTTTTTAGAGTCCTTTAAAACCATTTAGTGAAACCAGTATATTAAAAAGGATGTTGAAACCTTTCATTGATAATAAATGAAGATAATTATGAAGGTCACTTTCAATATTATTGAAAATAATTTTTATAGGTAAAACATGGATATGGAATACAAATATCTATTGGAAAGTAAAAGTGTTATTCTTATCAACATAATTATTTTATTTGAGGAATCATTTCATAAAAGAAAACAATATTAATTAAGATAAGTAATATCCCCATATTAAAATTAAATCTACCATTTGAAAAGATAAATTTAGTAAAAAGAGACTTCGAAGATCAAAATCAAGAGGATATTTCATGACTCACGTGAAAAAAGACTTGAGTTGAGAAAAATTACGACTTGAGTAACATTTTAATAAAAACCCTAGAAGGTTAACAATATTTAAAATTAAAATAAAATACCATGAATAAAATATATATCATGATAACATAACAATCGGGTAGGATATACACCATATAAAAGTAAATTGGTACATAAAGTAAAACATGTATCAATGAAGGGAGTTTTAGAAAAAAAACCCTTAAATTATTTGTACATTTGGTTGATCACACTATAAATTCATATAAAACCACCACTAATATCTTATTAATAAATTTAATAAACATATTCATCTGTATAAAACTTGTATATACTTTATTTATAATTATTTACTATTAATATAGTGGTTTATGCACATGAACCTTAACCCAGTTGGTGAGGGCACGCTAGGTGCATCCAAGAGACACTAGATCAAATCCGAGTGGAGGCATATTTTTGGGTTACTGTACCAGGCACTGTTTTGTATTG
Source organism: Viscum album (assembly GCA_963277665.1). Taxonomy (NCBI): domain Eukaryota; kingdom Viridiplantae; phylum Streptophyta; class Magnoliopsida; order Santalales; family Viscaceae; genus Viscum; species Viscum album. The sequence continues at coordinate 1,538,463,061 of OY728156.1, read as the reverse complement.
TGGTAGCCAAAACTATTCATCCATCTGGGCCTTTGGGCCACCAGTTTGGTCCTCGGGTCCTGCAAGGCTTTCGCGCCACCCAAGTTATTTGGTCCACTTGATTATTAAGTCCTTCAAGCCTCATGAATGCATTCCCCAGACACACTACAAAAAAGGATCATCCCTAGAAGAGGATTCAGAGCAGGTGAACTCACCAGAGCAGAGCCAAATGGATTGTCAGAATGAGAGGGTATGGCTATGCCATCGATACCAGCCTGTGCTTGCACGGGAAGCCTTCCAGACGGTCATGCAAAGGTGGAGAGCTACTATTAGGATGCAGATGCTGGGGATGGGCAGTTCCTTGTAGATAGTCTGGTTGAATTCCCTAAGACCTTCGGGACTTGTAATCTACTAAGCCTACGGGACATGTAATCCATGAGACTATGGGCCTTGTAAGGGTTCCCCATGACCCCTTTAAAGGGGGGTTATCAAAAATCAATAAAAATTAAGGCCTTCGGGCCATTCAGGCAAAAATATAGTGGTTTATTTTAGTTTATTTTTAGCACTTGGAGTTAACACTTTTAGTTGTCTTCCACATGATTTATAATGTTAATATTGATCCTAAATATTTTGTACCAAGTTAATTATTAATATTCTTCCTATGGGTTTTAATATATATCCCATGGTTATTTATAATGTTCCACTTTTACCCCATAAGAATTTTAATTATGACTCTTGAAGAGGATGCCGTAGGTAAACTTGTTTTGTTTGTTTTGATGATATATTATTAAAAAGTTTAGTTATAAATATTATTACTCTAGAAAAACTATAAAATATTTAATAAAATATTATTTAATTTCACTAATATTATATAAAATTCCTCAGTCATTCACTATATAAACATTACAACACTGCTCAAGTAGGCGATAAACCAACCAAAACAAAAGTTTGTCATAATGATCAAATGAGTATGAAGGTGCTATTATATAGTTTTAATATAAAATTTAATGAATATTATACATGTAATATATATATTAAATCTCTATAAAATCCATTATTTACACCATTAATTATGGGTTGTATTCACAAATGAAATTCATCATTCAGGAAGGCAGTAGTCCCCATGTACGCACAATTTTCAATCCCATTTCTTATTGTATGGTAGGAATGATGGAATAAGAAAAATTATCATATAATAATGTTTGTTAAGTTATAAACATGATATTATTTTATTAATTAAACTTTTAGGTTCATCCAATTTAGGTGGTTAATTTAAATAAGACACATCATTCATGGAGGTGGTAGTCCGCACATACACATGATTAACGATCTCATTCCTTAATGAATGATTAAAATGGTGGTAAATTTAAAATGTGATAATATTATAATTTTATAAGTGACATAAAAATAATAATTATTCATAAAACCAATCCTTGATACCAAACATAAGATCTGGTGATGAAAAATTAATGCATCAGGTTGTGGTGGCAATAGTCCTCACATACACATGATCGATGCATTTTCTTTTATTAGAAGAATCTATTGAATGATTGAATAATTATTGTTTAATTAATATAGTTAAAATTTAGTACATATTTTATAATTAATTAATCATATTAACAATGTTATGGAAGATTATGAATAAGAAAATTAAAAAGAAAGACTATGAGGAGAGTAATACTCATATTGATAACTTTTATTTTCCCTGAAATTATCCTCATAAATGAAGGGATTAAGATAATTAAGGGTAGATAAAGGCTATGGTTCTTGGGTTAGGGTTCTTGGATGAAAATTATTTCATATTTTTCCCAATTAATTATAATTTATGGGTGTGTAAAGAATGGGTGTAAGTGTTTCCTTTTATAAGTGATGGGGGGTGATTTTTGGAATTACCTTAACTTATTAAATTTTTTTCTAGCACCATTCATTGAAAAAAGCTCACATATTTCATGGATATGGATTATGAGACATTATATATCCTAAATTACTCCAAATCACTCATATTTTAGGATTTTTTGTGTCATATTTGGGTTTATGCATTCACTTTTCACTTTACCCACGTGTACATTTTCCCAAGGTAACTTTTAATTTTACCCATGTTAATTAATCAAGATGTAATTTATTAATAATGATAATAAAAATTAATTTTAGTATTATAATCCTAGACATGAAATAAATTTTTTCCATTTTAATTACTATTATTAATAAACTTTAATTTTAAAATAAACACGCTTAACACTTAACAACAGTTTTTACGAAAATCATGTTTTTAAACATAAATTTTACGTGTGAGTTATAATTATTATTTTGAACAATTTTAATAAATAAATTGATTTATTATAAATAAAATTAAGTTTTAGTGACATTATAAATAATAAATATATTTATTTTACCAAAATATTAATTAATTTAAAGAAAAACATGAAATAATTTTCTTTATTAAAAAAATATTTTAATTTAGTTCTAGAAATATTGGGCATGGGTCTCTAAATTCAAATATTATTTTAAAATTAATAATGTTATTCATTAATTTAATATTTGATCATGTTAATAAATTTTAAGCTTATTTTTCATTCTAATATATTTATAAATTCATTAAAATTATAATTTTTGGAAGAACCGCATTTCCGACTAAGAATCAATATTTTCCAAAAATAAAAAAAATTCATAATAAGTAATTTTTTATATTATAAATTAATAAAAAGTTCTATTTAGCTATTTTTATTTTTAATAATTATAATTTAAGGTTTAGAAAATATAATGATAAACTTATTTTCTTTAAAAAGATATTATTAAGCATTATTTTTTTACAATATTATTTCATAACAGTTTTCTAATTTAAATAATTTTGAAATTTTATATCATATATGGATATATTATATGATATCATAATGGTATTTTAAATATTATTATTTTAATTTAATAATGTATCATGAACTTCATTTTAGTATGTATAAAGAAATATATCCAACTCTGTATTAAAGTAAAAATATATATATATTGAAATCTCGAGATGATGGAATTTTTTGATGAGATAATTTCATGTATCACCAATATTTTTATTATTCATTTCTCTTTATCACTATAGTAGGTGTAATATCTGCTCTCCAAATTCTTGGTTTGGAAAAATTAGTCAATATTTTTGTTGTCTTTATTTTTGAGATTCTATAGAGGTTTCTCTTAGGTGAATCAAATGTAAGCTTATTATTTTTGTTCTTGGATTCTTTGTCCCTTGATAATAGTTACCCAATACCTATATTACTTATTTACCCAGGTCATTATAATTGGTTTATTGTGGAATAATCATTCTTCTTAGACATCAAGGGTGAAGAGGCACTTGTTATTGGTAGCTTTACCAATCTTCCCTCTCATATTTATTACGGGATAGGTTGGTATCAGTATAGGCTTAAGAGAATTCAACTAATAATGAATGGTTAGAATATTAATGAATTATAAATTTAATATTTTTTTAAGTATAAAGGCTATTATAGTTGTTTTAAATTTTTATTTAATTAGGAGTATACCTTTGGTGATATTTTTGTTACCTTTCCATGATATTTTCTAAATATTTGTGAAAAAACTGATATGTTTAAATTTCTTCCCTAAATTACTAAAGAGGTCTCCTAAAATTTTGTTTAATTTTATTTAAATATATTTTTGTAAGTATTCTTACATAAAATGATTTCTTGTATTTTTATGTGATTTTTATATTATTATTAATGTTTGGAATATATATTGGTAGGGGTACATGGATTCTGTGTAATTTTTAGGAAGGGATATCTTGATTAAAGCAGGGAGATGGTATGGGCTCATTGTTTCTTGACTTTGTATGACCTGTAATCTTTTACCATGAGTAAGGCATGAGACTCAACTTGGTAGACCGTTTCCCTTTTCCTATAGGGAATTATTATGACTTGAATTTGAAGATATATCCATCTATATTGAATAGACTACAAAATTTCCCTTTCAACAACATTAAATTGACACTAATCTCTTCTAGAATAAGTTAAATAAAGGTGAGTACCCTCCTAGTATAGGGTGTTACTTACTTTTATTGAAAATTATATGATTTATATTATTTTAAGTATGCTGGTTTCATTTTTATACTTTTATTTTAGTCATATATCATTGCCTATATAAACTTGAGTATATGTAAGGTAAGTAGGGGTGGAGTGAAAAACACATACTAAGTTTTTATAACAATTACATACAAGTTCCCCAATGGAACACATGCAGACCTCGTTGTATGTGATCCAAGTAAATGGAAAGCACTAGAGCATATAGGCTAGTATCACATGGGGCTTGGATCATTGTGTTGGAGTTATTTACCTATAACTAACTATTTTTATCCTTCTAATTACCAGTATATATATTGATAAATATATTATCACAAAATGATTTTTCATTTATGTAACATTAATTTGATAATATCCTTAGAGTATATGTCACATTGAAGGGTCATAATAGTTACTTTATATAATGATATCCTATAGATGCTATTACTATATTCATAAACATGCTCTAAAGTATGGATAACATTTATTTGGATAGAGATAGATGATGTTTGAATATTATATGTTGGGGGATCATAAGACCATGATAATTTTTCTCATGAAGTTTTCACTTATTGATCACCAAGATGGGAGGTCATGAGGGAAGACCTATGAATGAGAATTACACTTATTTTAATGTGTCATTGGATATTACTCTCCTTGAATGTATGAATTAGACATTGGTATTGATATTATTATTAATTTATATAATAAATCATGAAATTTGATATATGGATGACAATCATGACATCCTATGATCATGGTGAGGTAGTATACATTATGTGAAACATAAGTAATATGAAATTAATTAAATAATTTAAGAATGAAATTTTCCCTTTCATGATAATGGAATAATATAACTATTTTACTTTAATTGAAATGAAACTATCTTATGAAATCCCATTCCATGGTAGTTTGTAGATGAGTTCATTTTAGGAATTCAAAGAAAGATAAATTGATTACATATAGTGATGACATAAGTATGGATATTTCTTGATGATATATTATTTGAAAAAGAGATTATATCACATAGTATCATTTATAGGAAGTGTTTTTTTAGTTTCTATATAAAATTATTTTTCTATGGGTGCCCTAACATGTTGATAGATAATAATCTTGAACATTATATAAGTTCACCTATTCTATTAATAAAGGGACTTAGAGGGTCACATAATAAGTGCATCTAGAATCTCATTAAAGTAAATCGAATTTAATATTAATAATAGATTTATACATAGTTTGTGGAATAGTATTTATTCAATTAAATATTGACCACATAAATTTATTCATGAGATATTCAATTTTAGAATATGTGAGTTGAATTTTATCTCTTATTAATTTATTCACAATGTAATAAATAAATATTTATTTAATCCTAAGTTTAGTGAATAGATTAATATACCTATTTTTAGTAACATTAATATTAAAATAAATATTTATTTTCATGTTTAGTGAATGTAATATTTATTTATTTATGAAACCAAAAATATTTATTTAAATAAATATTTTATGATTTAAGGTTGAGTAAATTCCATGGGAGGATAAATGAGCCGAGTTAATGATTAAATGGAAAGGATGTATATATTTAATATCATTTAAATAATTTTTTATTATTTAATTTAAGAAATGATATTTAGATAAGTACTATTATGAAATTATTAAATATTTAACACTAAGTATAAATTCCAAATTATAGTATTTTTAGAATGGCTATTCTATAAAATATAGCCATTCTCTATAGAATTATCTCAAACTCTAGAGAGATTCATCTTCATATCCTCCCTCTCAATAAAAAAAGGGAATAATATAACTTCTATTTTACAATCAATGATGAATTATAGGAATTATTTTTTTTCTTCATGATAGCTCTGAAAATTCTAATAACATCATTTAGAGATTCATGGTGAATATGTAGATACACCTATAGGAATCCTCACTTAGATTCTTCACCACAACATTAACACAATGAGGGTGAAAACTTAACTTTGAAAAATAGGAATATCTCATTTAAATGTAATTATAATTCAAAATTAATTATAAATAAAATGTGAATTATATTCTCAAGAAGATTCTTGGATTAATTAATCAAGTTTTTTATATTTTATCCATTAATATTTAAAAAAATGGAAACCAATTAGATGCTTCTACCACACCTCATAACCTTCAAATGGCTTTAGAATAGTCAAATTATATATATTTTTTCTTTATTTATGATGGGTTTATAATGACCTTATCAAGTAAAAAATTTTCATAAGAATCTCATTTTATTTCTAAATATGTCAACGCCAAACTAACATGTAGTGAATAACGATAAAATAAACATGCATACCTCTATATAAATAAAATATATATTTAAAAATATTGATGGATCATTGTTGATAGAGATTAGTAAGTGACAACTAAAGGATTATCCCCTATATAATAAGTATACTAACCACTAGAATCTTCATAAGCTATGAGAGGATCCCTTAGACTCCAAAGTTATGCTAGCACTTTCTTCACAATGATGAATAGATAATTAGGATAAATAGAGAGATTCGAATATGGAAATATGGTTTTGAAACACAAATAGGAGGATAAAAATCCTTCATATAACCACCCTTCATTAATTAAAGGAAGTAGAGAATTGGATGAAAATGCTTGGTAGCCAACATTATTTACCCATAAATCATTCCTATTGGGTTATATGATCATTTTTACATTTCATAGGATTATTAAATGTTCATAATTCTATAAATGAATCATATTGATGATACACGATTCATGTAAACTGAGTGGAATATGCAGTAGTATCCATCCTCCCATATCATAATCCCATTATACACTATGATAGAGGAAACTCATTCCTATTATGACACTACCAAATGATGGTCTATAATATCTATAATATGCATAACTATATCTATGATATAGAAAAATTGTAAAATATGATCAATCTATTTTAGTGAATTTCCATAAATCTATCACTTGCACTAAAATATCATATGAAATTTATAAAAACTTCTCAAATCATTATGAATCCATCAAAAATATTTTGTATATAGTTTATCAATATTTCTTAATTTTAGAACAAAATTTTTTTCCAAGATTTAATCAGTATTTTAAGGCCTAACTATGAGGCCCTATAGTTCTTTTTAGTTTAGAAAAAAATGAAATCTTGATTTTTAGATTTTATCAAAGAGAATCCTCTAGAAAAACATCACACTACTCAAGGCATAAAGGTGTCTAGTGTGATCTCCCTAAAAAATAACCATATTTTTTATAAACATGTCCACCAGTAAATGTATCATATCTATAAGTATGCGTATACCATCCCTTTTGTTATAAAATAAAGTTACCATTAGACATATAACTTGTCAATATAGAATAAAATAACTCATACCTTCATGATTCTCTAAAATAGACCAACTAGTATGAATAAATACATCACATACCATTCATAAAAGTAGTCAAGCACAATAAATTTCACTTAAGTAATCATGACCATGAATTTAATCAATCTAATTAAATAAAATGGAACAAATATATTTTATTGTCAAATAAGTGGACAAAAATCATCTTGGTTAATCTACTATTAATGACATAATCAGTCACATCCCCAACCACCCTCTAATTATCTAAGCCTAAAGGATTGTGTAAGAATGATATCAAAGTATGAAGATTCACATGCAAGGTATCTTTCCAAAACCCGGTAACATGGATTCATAATAATTATACACACATAATTATATCAATAACCATATAAAATTCCATGAGATATACATTAACATGCCATTCCGGATAATATGTCCCAAATTATTATCTCTTGAGTTTATTATTTTAATATCATATACAAATCATTACATCACATATAATATATTTCTCACTATAATCATAAAATATCATCACAACTCATAATATTACATGGTGTCCATCAAATAGGTGCTACACAAATTCACACTTTGAGGGGATATTGTCATTCCACTATTCACATAATATAAATGTATTACAAATGAATGAATGATAAATAGTGATAGACTTTCTCATAAATCCATGATAAATTTCGCATTTATTACATACAATTTATCATGTATCTAATACTAAGAGATTCAATATGACCCTCATGATTTTGTTTCACTAATGGTTTTATCTGAGGATCCACTAAATTTTAATCTGTATCCACCCAACAGAACTTTATATCACCCCTCTTAATGATATATCAAATTAGATGATATTTTTGAAGGATGTGTTTGGTCCTTTGGTGTGATTGGGAATACATAGAATAATAAATTACTCCATTATTATCTCATTAAAACTCAATTACTTCCCTAATACTAGAAAAAGACACAAGTTTAGTAATGAGCTTCTTGATCCAAACATCGTCCTTTGCAACATATAATGCAATGATGTACTTTTCCTCTATTATCTAGCCTGATATAAGGGATTGTTTAGAACTCTTCCAACCAATTTATCCATATTTTAGAAAAAAAAACCATATTTATATCTCATGGAATATTTGTTAGATCGGAAACTAGCATAAGTGTAACCCCTTGTAATGATTTCATCTTCACCTCTAAAGACCAGGAACACATACTTACCTCTTCTTAATTACTTAAGGATACTCTTAAAAGAAATACAGTGAATATTATAGGGATTTAATTATTATCTAGCATTTATTATCAAATTATATGTGACATATATTTGAGTATATAATACGGAATGCATGATAGATCCCATGGAATAAACATAATGAACCCTATCCATCCTTTGTAACTCTATAAAAGGATTTTGAATCTTTCTAGATTTATTTCATGAAACACTGGTAAATACCCCTTCTTGGTGTTCTCCATGATAAACCCCTTTAACAATTTACTAATATATCTAGTTTTTCATTGTTCAGTAAACCTCTTTGATTTCTCTCTTTAGATTTTAATATACAGTTTGTTGGTTTCTTTAACCATATATTTAATTGGGTGGCATTTTACCAACCATATATTTCAGAACTTAAATTTAGGATATCATTTCTGACATGTAGTATGTCATCTACATATAATATCATAAATACAAGACTTATCCCACTAATATGCTAGTATACAAAAAAATAATTCGCATTTTTGATGAAACCAAACTATTTGATTGAATTGTCAAAAGTTTATAAATTTATAAACTGATTGATCCCTCACTAATAGTTGGGTTAAAATTATGGAGTCTGAGGTCATACCAAGAGAATTTGGTAGGAGCCTCAAGGGTTTTTTTATTTTTTCTTCCTAATTAATTATTTTACTATGGTTTTGATCAAGAATAACTGAAATTTATTTTTTTGATCAAAAAATAATTAGTTAAAAAGGTTTGTTGATCAATTTAAAACGATTTTTTAGAAGATATTGCCTCTATTACTCATAGATTAATCAAATTGATTGTCTTAAAATTCATTCTAAAGTTACCAACTTCTTATGGTCAAGTTCATTAATTGTATATAAACTGATAAAAAACTATGTGTTAGATAATTATACTACCTTAGATGTATTAAGTTTGACTCTAAAATAAAAATAAAAATATGATTTATTATTAATAGCTCAATATTCTTAATTTACATTGGATTCCTTCCTCCAAACTTCCCTTGGTCAGAGTATTACAAAGTAATAATATTTAATTAATTTAAAAAATAATTTTTAATCAAAATGAAATTACATGAACTAGACTAGTAATTTTTTTATACAATCATTATTATACTCTTGATCCCTCAAACCTAAAGTAACCTAGCCACACATTATTAAATAAAATCTCATTTCATACATACAAGTATTTATAATAATTGATCTAAAAGAAATCATAATGGAACTAAAAGTGAGAGAAATTAAAAAAAATAAATATACGTGATTTAATATATTAAATAAAAAATGTAAGGTATTATAATGGAATAATGTATAAAAGAATTTATAGAAACAATTATATTTATAAAAAATAAAATAATTACAATGGAAACTCTCTAGTAAACTCAATATATCCTCTATTTATAAGAATTTTGTCATTACAACATGAAAACATGAAATTCGACATGATCAAGTAAGGCATATATCAATATTTACCCATTTATTTTCTTTATAAAACATGTCATGGCACAAAAAATACATATATAAAACTACCAATGTATCTTTTCATTCATATATTCCTATCCTACCGGGAATAATTACAATAGATCTCAAAAAAACTAGTTTGGATTACTTCCTCTATCTTTGACTTCAAATACACCATAATGAAAAAAAACCTGTTCATGAACACAATTATAAAAATCTTCACTACATTAGTTGGATCCTCTTGCACATGATGTGATTTCCATATGGAATATTGTGATCTTTTATATTCTTCTTCCAAAAACTCTTATAGAATTCACATCATGGAAAATATTAATGCTTTTTTCCATGAAATAAAACTTATTCAGTGGATAAGTAAAAAAACATATATTTTAATAGTGAGACCCAAGAATAATATCAATCTCCTCTATTAAAAATATTACATATAGGATCCTATGGGAAGATTAACAATATTTTTAATTCTATGGTTGATATTTTGACTGAATTCTTCAATGAATGAATGAATCTTACGAATTTTGGGATGACTCTTATGTGACTTCTAAATTAATATTATGTAATTTCTGAAATAATCTTATTAATTTTGATAACTTGTGAGGAAAATTATAATTTTATGTTTTGAGGCCACACTATGGTCCAAGTCTCATGGTGAAAAGAAATCCCAACTCAAATATTTTTCATCTGCAGAAGAATCCTTATGTAAAACAAGTTTTGGACATGACCATCAATCTTCTATGATTATTTTTATCATAATATCTATTTACCTCAATCAATTTATGAACACACCAATCAAAAATATTCTAAAACTTCCTAGAATCTCTCCAAAATGTTTAGTAACTATCTTTATCACCAATCCTTTAATCAATCATCAAAGAAACACAATATTATTTATTATTAAGTCAAAAATGCATTTTCAATTTCACTAAAAAACATGAAAACTTAATAAATATTAAATTATACCACACCTTCCTTACTGATTATCCTAAAGGAAAAATAGTCTCAACACAAATTCTAATGGAAGAGAAACATCAACTGATGTAAAATAACTCCAATCATGTCATTAAATAAAGTATTAATTGAAAATTGTTAAACATTAAAAAATAATACCTTTTAAGAATCCAATCATGAATCATTATTAAAATATCACTCTAATTACTTTTTTTACTTCCATAATAATCCTTAAAATTTTTATTAAACATCCATTTCCATATTGTGATATATCTTTATAGAATATTTGCACTCACCATTCAAGATAAATAACAAAATAGAGTTTTTATTATTCTCATGGACACATATTCTATTTATAGGCATACAACATATCCTAGTCTCCACAAGAGTACTTTCAATAAGGTTCTAATTTTTTTGAGGTGTAAGGTGGGTGGTCCATGATGTAATCATACAAATACATGATGGAAAAGGAAGGATGATCTCTTTTACCAAAATAAATTATATTCTATTCAAACGTAATGAAAATAACCTTTGGTACTCCGAAAAAGTGAATCACCCACCTCATACTTATCTTACTCAATTATTCTTAGCTTTAGCATAAAATAAAAAAATTCCGTGAATGTTTTTTCCTTTTTTTCCATTTTTTTTATTTTTGCACCATTTTATAATTTTTCTTTATTTTTTCTCATTGGAAATTCACATAGAGAAAATATCAAACCCATCACCCTTGAATTATTTGATCTACTTATGATAATAATTATAATAGTTATAAAAATATCATAGTTTATGTGAGGGTGATACTCAATTGGTCTAGTATATAACCCACTATTGTTATTGTTTTTCCAAAATTATAAGAGTAATAAAAAAAGTATAGTCAAATTTCACTTTGAATTAAATATCTACTTACTAGTGGAAATCCTCTTATCTTCTTCAATAAAGAATCCCCACTTGATTGTTCCATGTCCCATTAATCAGTCTCTTGAATATCAATATAAAAATCACAAACTCAAACATAAATAATAAGTGTAGTAAGGATAAATTATCTTGTGATATAGCTTCTTATTAGGGTAGTTCAAGGATCCTATGAGATAAAAACAATGTCAAAAATATAGTAAGTCCAATGGTTATTAGGTTAAAAAAATGACCTCAATCATATTAGTGTGTTTTGAAATATATTCATGCTTTTATAAGAAAAAATTTCAAGTTATAGTAGTGATACTTGTCCTGAGTTCTCTTAGGAAATAAGGTATGCAAAATAATATGAAAAAACAAAATAGAATATATCCCATGAATGAAAGTTCAAAATGATGGGAAATCACTCATGACATTAATATGAACTAATTAGTTAATAAATAATGATATTAGGAAATAAAAACCAGAGAGAAAATTTAATTCAACAATCACCCAGGATTTACCCTAAAAGTAATCAAGAAATCAATTTTCATTGAATTGAATATAAATATTTTTTAAGGTTTTTGTAAATTCCCCAATCCAACAAAAAGTATCTAATAGAAAATGCCTCTTATATAACTAATTTGAAGAAAAAATTCATATAAATTCAAGAATTAATCCCCATACTTAATACTAATTAGTTTCCACATTTTTGAAATCAAGATGATAGAGTAGAAAAAATTTCAGTGAAATCAGCTGATAAAAGGAACTATGCGTATGATATAATGAGAATACTCCCCTAATGAAGGTAGGACACCTCCTAAAAACTTGGTCTATGTGCGTCTGAAAAGTATACGTATTGGGAAAATGTGAAGGGATACCTGATATAAAAAATATACACTTGAAACTAGTTATTCTAAAGAAAATAAGTAAGAATCCTTATAAACAATTGTAGGATAAAATTTATATCCATGTATTCTATCTAAACATACAATACAAATAGACTTAAGGCTAAAAATAATAGAGCACAAGATATAAACCAAAAAATATAAAAAAATATCTATATCTAAAAAAATGGAGAAAGAGGGAGAAATGTTTTAAAAACCATGATAATACATCCCCTGGATCCATAAAAGTATCCTCATTCAATATAGGATGTTAGTTTTTACATAATTCATAAAATCCCTCAATAGTTTACAGACTGATAGTACTGAAAACTAGGGCATTTGTTGGCTGCTGGTCAATAGAGTGATGGATCTGGACATCAGCAGTGGCCTTAGAGGGACCCAATGGAATCTATTTAAATGTTAAGGTTGGATCTATACTATATAAGAAGGATGGATCTATGATTTAGAGAGAATCCCTTTATCGGGTAGCTAGATCCATGAATGGAACCTCTTCTATAGTCTAATAATTGAGTCCCTTTACCTTTCAGTGATCCCCAAACATGTGTTCTTGGTGAGCCTCCAGATCATAAATGTTATCCAGGACCTTAGGAAATTCCCGGAAAATAGGCTAAGAATGATATATAGGATTAGTAGAAGTTGTATTAGAATATTTGACTCTTTATGGCTATTACACTGGATATGGCTACAATGGATGAGTAAAGATGCACCCTAGGAGCTCAGGATAATAAAACCCCATTGACAGAAAAGTATTCCTCTAAGTCTCTATGATAAAATATAGGGTAGAAATAAAATATTTATTCCAATACTCTTTAGTGGTGGACAGAAAAGATGGTTGGTCATGTGATATGGATTCACTCTTTTATGATTGTATAGGTGATGGATAGATTTATAGGTAGCTAAATATTAGACCTCCATACCCTCAAGATGATCCAAAAGGTAGATATACTCATCCTACAACACATAATTATTACATCCATTCATATAGAGTCCCATATTGAAGATAAAATTCATGCTCCCCAATACGGACATGGTAAGGGATGTGTCCTATAACGTTTAATGTTTGGCTAAATTAGAAATGAAATTCCCACTATTGATTTTTCATTGTACTTCTTCATACATCCCTTATAATATAAATATAACATTAAGGTCATGTTTATGGATGGACTCTAGGACATAATGGTTAGAATGAGGACCTCTAACTTGCTCATATCCCCCTATGAATCTCCCATAACTAGCCAATAATGTGAGATCTACCAACGGATAACCCTCATGAGGGAACCTCTTAATTGAGTACTCTTTGTTGTTTTGGTGTCATTCCTGCTATTCATATCAAAAAAATAAGGCACCACCTTTGAGGGTCCATTAATTTATTGGGGAAAATAATAATATCCTTATATGATAAAGCTTGAACAATATCTAGGCTATATATGACTTGCCACATTCTAAAGTCCTTTACAGTCAGGCTCTATTAGTTCCATCATAGAAAAAAATTAATATTCACTATAATCGGCCTAGGTGTAGATAAAAACTCTAAGAATAGCTACCTAAATTCATCCTCTATAACAAGAAATATGTTCTATATATGTAATCCTAAAAAGCCTCCATGATCTCCTCCTTCATATTAATTTGGGGAATAACACCCATTTTCAATGTATTATTGGTGCGTGTATATTATTAGTTTGAATATTTGTTAACCTATCTTTATATTTAATCTATATTAATAAAAAACATGGATGGATATGTTTTTCTAGGTAATTGAACCCTCGTGAATAATGGTAAGTATAGGTAAATGATAAATATTGACCATGGGATAGTTTAGTGGAAAGTATGGGTGATCTGATTAAATGCTTAGTGGATGGTTTTATAGGGACCATGGATTCAAATTTAGAGGGTGTATGTTTTTATAGGGGGTTTGGTATGTATTGCTTGACATAGGCCATTAGAGATGAAATTAAGGACATAAAAGGTGGAAGATAGGTTTTTAATGGGGATAAAGGGTGAGATGGAAATGAAGTGTTAGTTTAGTTTTGGTAAAAATAATTAATGGGGAATAAGGAACAATAAAGAAGAGAAAATGGTAGGGAAGAAAGAATTGTTGTGGTTTTAGGGAATGGGGGAGATACCAAATCATAATAGAGATTTAGAGGAAGTTTAAACTTGTTTTTGGTGGATCATAGATACTAAGGTGATGGTTAATCACATTGAAAATGGGAGCTCTGATCAAGGGTATGATAAAGGTTTGTAGTACATTTTAGGGTTAGGGTTGAAATTTTTTAAACTAGTCATATGCATCATAGTGTTACTTTCTACTTCTCACCATGACCATTTAATGTATAAATCCCAAAAATTTATAAGTCATGGATATATTCCTTGTCATTTCATTGTCTTAGCATTCTCATTGTGATGAATTAGTCTTTTCCTTAGATAAAGTCATCGAGTCTCCTTCTGAACGTGTCACAGTTTGTGTAATTTTGTCTTAATATGACCTAATAATTTCACTTATTATATTTCCCTTAATGAACTTGAGTCATAGCATGATCACTATCCCATTAAAATAAAGTCTTGAAATTTGATATTTCTTTCTCTCATTTCATATTGGTGATAATTTTCATATGCGGAGAATAATTATCCTAGTAAGTGTTATGGTGTGGCCAGATGGTCAAATTGTGATATTAACTAACCACCCAAATATCTTATAATGCCTTGATGTGATATCCTTGAGGATTTAATAAGGGAATATGGGATATTTACTAGAGTTTCTATCACATTTAAACTACTAACTTTAGTTTAAATGGATATAAAAAGGTAACAAGAAACTGTACCTAAATTAACTCCCATTCAAAACATCATTTTATACCAATATTTAGACATACCTTTTATAAATTTATTGAATCATCATGGAGAGAATGTAAAATTATTGAAAATTTTCCATGTAAACCTTAAAATAAATCCCATTGACCTTTAATGAGGGATCATTCTCCCTTTTAATCACAAAAACTTCATGTGGAAAGACTTTGTCCACTATGAGTGGTCTCAACCACGGTGAATTTAATTTCCCAAGAAAAAATTTCAATCATGTGTTAAATAATAATACCTTTAATTCAAGTGAAAATGTTCTTTGAGTGATGTGTTCATTATTCTAGTGCTTGGCCTTTCCTTGTCGACTCTCACATTATTATATCCATACCTTCTGTATTCTTCCAACCCAATTAGCTACAATAGTATCTTCTTCCCATATTTTTGTGTATCCATGTTCATCCTTATTTAAATATAATAGAATCTATTATTTATCTCTAATGGCCTATATCATGGTTTCTCATAGCCTATCTTGGATGGTGTCTTACCTATTAGTTTTTTAATGTTGTCCTATACACCGATAATGCATCATCTAACAATACAACAACCCTGCTCTTGATTTAATATTTAAAAATGATTTATTACATATATTTTTACTTAATACAACTCATAAGATCAAGATGGCTAGCTTCCTATGAAATTAGGAACATTATATAACAACTTAAAACATGAAATAATACCTCTTTACTGAAAACTTCTTTTACACGACCACAACATTCTTTCATACCTAACATTGCATGGGATAACTTAGGGACATACAAAAGAAAGGGGTGAGCTATAAATCCCAGTACGGGAACAATCAAGGTATAACATGTGCATAATAATACATGTTAGATAATTCATTTCAATGAGGCATGAAGGAATATAAATATAAACTCATGATATAGGACAATTATCATAACATGGAAATGTGGCAACAACTTACAAAATTGAACCATAAACAAAAGGAATCAAGTAAAACCCTATCGTGACATAGTTAACAAAGGTCCCATAAAGGAATTAGGTAAACCTCTATCCCAACATTACGTATCATGATACTAAACATTACCCATTTCATTAGAGCACTATCATGGGGCACCCTTCATAATTATTTCAATCTCATGCTTAAGTGTGCCACATACATCATATTACTTGGATTCATTCAAAATCATCATTTATTTAATGGTAAAGTAATGTGGAATACATAAATTCAAGTAATAAATCAGTAACTATATGTGCATAAATGTGAATTCCCTTGATAGATGAATGAGTATGATATTCACTACATGATGATTTTGGCATGCAAAATTGCGGTGCAATTTTGGCAGCATAATGGTGTCATATGGAAATTCATAAAATGGATTAATGAAATATAAGGGGATATATAATCATTTATATATGAAATGGATATTTAGGGGATCATGGAACACAATATCCCAACATATGAAATGTAATTTAAGATGCATAATATAAAATAAGTGCTTTAATGGGAACAAGGAGAGAGAAACCTCTGACAAAAGTTTAGCATGGAAACAGATGTATAAAAAGGATCATGAATGGATTAATGAGAGTGGAAGTAAGATCTAATTATTTATAAATCAAATGGAAAGTAAGGGGAGTATGTATGAACATATCCCAACACATGAAAATTGAAATTAAAAGGCATATCACAAAAGGAGTGCTGATGAAAGAGGAAAGTGAAAGATCCCTTACTTGGATGTGTGACTAGAAAGGCTTGGGAGGGGATTCTTGGGAGCTTGGGGTACCTTGGGAGGAATCTAGGGATTAGGGTGAAGAGGTTGGTTGAGCTTAAAATAGTTTTAGTGAAGATAAATGGAAGCCTGGGTGGGTTTATATAGGAAAGAAGGGGGATTTCTTTTTTTATTTTGGTTTTGGACACTACACAATAAAAAATTCAAAACCACAAAACATACCATGGTTTTGAACATGGTTTTTGGAAAAGGGGTTTGGAATAAATTATTTTATAAGCTCAAGTGATGAATATATTAAAATATTTCCCTTTATTATGTGGAGGTGAGTCACACTTTCAAGGAAATGATTTTAAAATCTGAAAATATTTTATATGTTTTGGAGGAATCCCTAAGGATTTATAAAATAATTAAAATAAACTTAAAATTAAATTATTTTAAATTAAAAACATATAATTTTTTAATATACCTTTTATAGTATTTATTACATCATTTTGGGCCATTATGATGTCATAAAACACACCACATATTTATACGATATTTAATTTTTACCAAAAAATTTGACTGTCTCAGAAAATTATGAAAAATTAACCTTTGGATAATTTCAATATATTAATTCAAAAAATAATATTAATTTTATATAAATAATTTTCAAAATATGTGAATTTTTACTTTTAAAATAAAAACTGACATTTATAGAAAATTGACGGGTTTTGACAAAAATAGTCTTTAAACCTTAATAAAAATTACATTTGAATTTATTATATGATCATTTATATTTAATAAAATTAATTTAATAATAATATTTTGTTAGAATAATTTTTTTCAAAAATACATTAATTAATTAAAAATATATTTCTTAATTGAATTTGAATATTAACCAATAATACTAATTGTGCTATGA
The DNA here is from genome assembly GCA_963277665.1 of Viscum album. NCBI lineage: Eukaryota > Viridiplantae > Streptophyta > Magnoliopsida > Santalales > Viscaceae > Viscum > Viscum album. The sequence continues at coordinate 1,538,444,764 of OY728156.1, read as the reverse complement.
AAATCATTTTCAAAGTAACAATAATAGAATGAAATTATATTAATTATTATATAAAAAAATGTACATAATAATAATGATAAGGTCTTGTTACATATCCATTTATTATACTAGCATACGCCCTAAGAGTAAGGCGTGCGATAGCAGGGCTTTCATTGAGCTGTTCAGTGAACATGGTTTGGGCCGTGATCTCGATGAGCTTGAACTTATCTCCTAAATAGTTTTGATCATGATTAAGTTGTTGGATATCATCAAGGGATTGGTATAGGGAAAATACTATAAATTCTATATCCCTCAGAAGCCCTGATAAATGGGTTTCATAGGTAATGATGATACTAGTTGAGGCTGTCACTTCCTTAGTCTGTGACAAAAGGATTTGTTTAAACCCTATATTTATAATAGTCATGTAATAACTATTCAACAACTATATTATCAATGGTAATGGTACTTAAAGATCATTTAGATCAAACTAGATATAATAAGAAAAATAAGTTTATGTGTCTTCTCTATCCATAAGACATTTAATTGAATAAAAAAGGGGAATTTTATTCATAACAGTTTGGGTCGTTACAACCTTCCCCCCTTAAGAAATTTCACCCTCAAAATTTCCTTTTTCAACACTAAAATAAATGAGGGTAACTCTTCTTCATCACCTCATCTGGTTCCCAAATTGCATCTTTAAACTTGCGGTTTCTCTATAACACTTTGACGAGGGGAATTGCCTTAGTTTGTATAATGTGTTCTCTACGATCTAAGATCTTAATCAGATACTCCTCATAGGAAAGGTCACTATCCAATGGCAACACTTCTATATTGAGTACATGTGATGGGTCTGATATGTACTTTTTTTATATAGATACATGTAATACATCATGTACTTAAGACATGTTTGTTGGAGTGCTAGTCGATAGGCCACTGCTCCAATGCGATCAATGATCTCAAAAATTATGATGTACCTTGGAATAAGCTTTCCATTCTTCCCAAATATCATCACTATTTTACATGGACATATATATAGGAATACCATGTCTCCAACATCAAAATACAGGTCACATCAATGATTGTTAGCATAACTCTTTTTTCAACTCTGAGTATATTTGATATGCTGCTAGATGGTCTTAACCTTATCTACCATTTATTCGACCATTTTCAGACCTAGAAGCTTTCATTCCCCATCATCATCCCAACATGTCATTGTTTTGAACCTCTTCACATAAATGGATTTGTAGGGATCGATTTGTATTCTTTAATGGAAACTTTTGTTATAATAGAACTAAACCAAAAGAAGATGTTGGTCCCATCCACATTTGAAGTCCACTGAGAAAGCTCTAAACCTATCCTCAAGTGTTTGGAAAGTCTGCTCAGATTGGCCATTAGTTTGAGGGTGATAATCCATACTAAAATTTAGCTCAGTGTTTAGATCATACTGGAGAGTTTTACAAAACATAGAGGTGAATCATGGTTCTTGATCGGACATAATCAATAGTGGTAATCCATGCAGCCTTACCACTTCTCTGATGTATATCCATTCCAGTTGATCCTGTGAAAAATCCTATTGAATTGCAATGAATTGTGTAGTCTTTGTATGACAATCAATAATAACCCAGATAACATTATTTCCTTTTTATGTATTCGTATGTTCGATAATAAAGTACATTGTGATGTTTTTGCATTTCCACATTGGTATGGGTAACGGTTTCATCATCCCATGAGACTTTTTCCTCTCAACCTGAAATTTCTAACATACCAGGAAATTTGATGTATATTGAGAGATATCCTTATTTATGATATCCCACTAATAGTGATTCTGGATACCTTGATACAACTTTGTGTTTCCTAGGTAAATGGAGAAATTCAAACTATGTGCATCATACTAAAGTTATTTCATTAACTCAGGATTTTCTGGAACACATAGCCTCAACCCAAATCTAACAATTCATTCTTCAATAACAATGTACTATGGGGATGTCCCTTTTATGATAGTTTTCACTTTCTTCTAAATTCCTTCAATATATTTTTTAGCATCCTTTATCCTTTCAAAAAGAGATAGTAGAGAAATCGTTTGTGAAAGGATTGATGATGTTCCCTTATTTATGATTCCCATGTCCATATTCATCAAATATAAGATGATTGGAACCTTTTCAATTCTCATCAATGATAGTATTTCTGGGTCATTTATACTTAGAGCATCTTCCACCTTTTTCGCTTTCCCAGGATGGTAGTGGATTGAGAATTTGTAGTCCGTGATGAGCTCTAACCATATTCGTTGGCACATATTCAGCTCTTTCTATGTGAATATATATTTGAAACTTTTGTGATTCCTATATTTTCACACTTCTCCACAAATAGAAATTTCCACTATATTTTCAACACAAACATCACATTTTCTAACTCCAGATCATGAGTGGGATAGTTTTTCTCATGAATTATCAACTTCCTTGAAGAGTAGGCAATGACTTTGTCATTTTTCATCAATATACATCCCAATCTCTTCATCAAAGAATCACTGAATATTATGAAAATATCCTAACTTGTGGGTGGTGTGAGAAAAAAGAAAGTGATATGCCTCTTTTTCAACTCCATGAATATTTCTTCACATTCATAATTCATGGAAAACATGAATCCCATCTACGTTATCTTGGTAAGAGGGTTTGACAATCGCGACAAATTTCTCACAAATTGGTGATAATACCTAGCTAAACCAAGAAAGCTATGGATATCTGTCAGAGATGTTGAACTCAGACATCCCTAAATTTCTTTTGTCTTATATGTATCTACATATATCCCATTTCTTGTGATGATATTACCCATTAATGAGACATATTTCAACCATAACTCACACTTTCTGTACTTTTCATAGTGCTTTTCCTTCTGCAAGGTTTTTAGCATAGTGCTTAGATGCTCCTCATGATCCCCCTCAATTTTAGAATATATAAGAATATCATCTATAAAGACTACCAAAAATTTGTCAAGGTTATCTCTAAATACTCTATTAATCATGTCCATAAAGATTTCTGGAGAATTAGTGAGTTTGAATGGCGTTAATATGAACTCATAATTCCCATACCTTGTACGAAAAGCAGTCTTGGGGATATACTTCTTCTTCACCCTTACTTGGTAATATCGCAACTGCAGATCCACATTGGAGAAGTATTGTGCTCCACATAGCTAATATAACTATTATTTAATTCAGGGAAAAGGATACATGTTCATTATCATGATTTTGTTGAGCTCATGATAATCAATGAAAATATGAATTGACCCATCCTTCTTCTTGACGAAGAGGACTGGTGCACCCCATAGTGAAGCACTTGGGCGTATAAACCCTTTATTAGGATTCTACTGTAGTTGTTTCTTCAGTTGGTCAAGTTCCACTACATACATTCTATATGGAGTCTTGGATATTGGAAATTCCCAGGTGTAAGATCAATCGAAAATTTACATCTCTTCTAGGAGGAATACCAGCCAATTCCTTAAGCAATATGTCAGTAAATTCCCTCACAATAGGCATGTGTTTGAGAATTGTTCATTCCTTAGACTTAATCTTTTGAGCTATATATGCTTGCTCGTAGGGCAAAAATATCCATGATTGAGATGATAATGCTAATTAAGATTCATCCTCCTCCTTTAAATTGTATTGAATTAGGGAGTGATTTTCCATATGGAGGGTGATTTCCCTCTCATGGAAATTATGTTATCTCTATATTGGGAAAGCCAACCCATGCCTAGAATTTCATCAAATTCCACAAAGGGAAGTATACCAAGGTTTTTTGGGAATTTCAATCCACAAATAGTGATAGGGGAGGAGTTATATTCATGGGATGCAATAATTTCCCCATTTTCCATCACCACCGACATCTCTACTTCAATTCTTCTAGGTGATGTTTGAATAGATCTACTAAACTTTTGTGATATGATGAAATTCATAGAACCAGAATCAAAAATTATATTCGATATTATTTAATGAATAATTAGCGTACCTATCACCACTTCAATTTTGGGATTCACTTAGATAGTAGTGATGGAAAAGTCTCTCCCTTGCTACCTTGGAGGTTGTTGGTTGCCTCTGAAAACCCTTACCTTAGGGAACTAGTTCGAAAATTTCCCTGGTTACTTATAGTTGTAGCAATGAAAAACACATTGAGGATTGACCATAGATTTCCTTTCCTTTGTCAAATTGCTGGGTTTCTTTTATTGGTTATCATTGACCAGGTACCCTTCTCTTATGCACCTAAATCATTTCCTCATTCCCCTAGGTAATTTCTGGGATTCTTCTTTTTTTCACCTTTGAAAAGCGGGGTTATACAATTTCTTAGAACTGTAGGATTTATCCATCAGACTACCAGAATTAATGTTTACTTTCCATTTATTAATACCATGATACCCCTCATATTCACCAATTTCCATCTCGACATTGAGGGCATAATTGAAAATTTCCTCATAGCTATCAAAGTTACAGATTTCTAAGGCTTTTCGTAGGCTAGGATTTATCCCACCAAAGTAGCGATCAACCTTGAATTCTCAGGTAAAGAAAAAACAAGAGGTATATAATGAAATTCTTGTGAAGTTTTCTTCATACACCCCAAAAAATTCATCATTATTTCTCTTGAGTGCAAGGAAGTATCTTTCCATCTTAATATATAGGGTGTGGAGAAAATATTTTTCAAAAAACAATTTCCAAAATTCCATCCACTTCAATGCTTCGATCTCTTCCTCAGGATACATATTCTTGATGAATATCCACCACTCATCAAATTCACCATCCATATGATAAACAACCAGAAGAACCTTCTATTGTATATAACATTGATGTATAGAGGAGACCTTTTCAATGTAATTGTTCTATTGCTCCACTATTAAGGGATCAGATGATCCATTAGATGTAGGAGGCATTTTTTGCAAGAAGCTATCAATTGTGAGTTGCCCTCTCTTGGGGGGGGGGGGTCGGGAATTCCTCATCGTCTAGGTTTTGATTCATAACTTGAATTAACTAAGAGAGTGTCAAAACAAAGATTTTGATTCTCGCTCTCATCGGGTTGGTCATCTCATTGGGGGAAATCCTCACACTAAAGGTTATAGGCTTCAGTCTACGTTATCCCTGATCTAAAAATAAAAGTAAAATGAGTTATGAGTATCTTAAAAAGTTAAACACATAAAGATTATCCAGTAACATTGAAGTTATAACTAATAAATAACATTTATCTCCTTAACTTATGAGTTTATAGGCTTCGGTCTACGTTATCCCTGATCTACTTACTAACATATATTATTATGGGATTTTTTTGGTGTTCCCTTAATAATGGTTCACAATGATATTATGAATTTACCAAATCATATCCCCTAGGAGTTTTGAACCAGGAGTGAAATAAGGCCCATTTTCATGCACCCGTTCCAGTTTGAGTCTATCTCTAAGTGGTGTTTTCAGGTTTTACCCATAGATACATCTGTACTAGAGCAACATCCACTTGTTCGTATCCTGACTGGGATTTATTTTCTTGATAAAACCCTTAATCTATACTCAACAAAATTTAGGGATGTTTTTCTTATAATTAGTATTATCCCTTAGGGTTTTCACTAGGGTTTTATAAACCAAATACCAAAAATAACTAAACTTATCCTATGATTCCAACTATAAAAACCCTAATCTTTATTTCATATTTAAACATGATTGATTACATAGATTTGCAGTTAATAAAAATCATAAGATTGATAGGTCTAGTGTCTTGGTAAATTAGGAACATTACCTAACAACTTGAAACATGAAATACAACATCTTTCTTCAAAAACTTATTCTATATGACCCCTATATTCCTTCATACTTAACACTACATGGGATAACCAGAGGAAAAAAATATGAATTAGGTGATCTATAAAGATGAGTAAGGTAATTAAAATGGAATAACATGTGGATAATAATACATGTTTGAAAAGTAATATCAATGAGGCATGAGGGAACATTAATATAAAGGCATGATATAACATGATAATCATAACTTGGAAACGTGGCAACAACTTAAACACTGCATCATAAAAAAAAGGAATCATGTAAACCCCTATACCAAAATGGTGGAAAAAAGTACCATAAAGGAATCAGGTAAACCCTTCTCCCAACATGAAGTATCATGATACTAAATATTATCCAATGAATTGGAGCGCTATGAGGCCACATCCTTCATAATCATTTCATTCATATGCTTAAGTGTCCCATATAGATCATTTAACATGGTTTCAATAAACATAATTATTTATTACATTATTAAAGAATATTGAATAAATACATGAAAGTACTCAATCAACATGTATATGTTAATAAAGGTTAATACCCTTGAGAGAAGAATGGGTATGTTATTTACAACATGATGATTTTGTCATGGAAAATCACAGTGTAATTTCTGCAGCATAATGACATCATATTGAAATTCATAAAATGTGTTGATGAGAGAGAATGGGGTATCTCATAAATTTTAAATGAAATGGATAGTAAGTGAATCATGGAAAATAATATCCCAACATATGAAATGGAATTTAAGATTCATAATATAAAGTAAGTGCTTTAATGAGAACGAGGATAAATAAATCCCTTAAGGAATTTCGGCATGGTAATGGGGGTATATAAATGATCATGAATGAATTAATGAGAGTGGAAGGAAATATAATTATTTATAAATAAAATTGAAATTAATAGGAGTATTTATGAATATATTCCGACATATGAAAATTGAAATTAAAAGGCATATCACAAAAGGAGTTCTTGATAAAAGAGGAAAGTGAAAGATCCCTTACTTGATGTGTGACCCCAAAGGCTTGGGAGAGGCTTATTTGGAGATTGGGGTTCATTAGGAGGACTCTAGGGAGCATGTGAAAGAGGGTGGTTGATCTTAAATGAGTTTTATCAAATAGAAATGTAATCTTATGAGGGTTTATATAGGGAAGGAGGGAGATTTCTTTATTATTTTGGTTTTGGACAGTACACAATAAAATATTCAAAACTAGAAACTATCCCATGTTTTCCCATGGTTTCTTGAAGAGGGGAGTGGAATAAATTATTTTATAAGTTCAAGGGCTGAAGATATTAAAATATTTCCCTTTCTAATGTGGATGTGAGTCACACTTTCAAGGAAATGATATTAAAATATTAAAATATTTTTTATGTTTTGGATGATTCACCAAGGCTTTATAAAATAAATCAAATAAAAATAAAATAAAATTATTTTAATGGAAAAAAATATATTTGGCCTAATATATTTTTATAGTATTTATTACATCATTTTTGAGCCATTATGATGTCATAAAATACAACATATATTTATATAGTATTTAATTTTTACCCAAAAATTTGAATGTATCAGAAAGTTTTAAAAAATTCACCATTGGATAATTTCGACATCCAAATTTCAAAAATAATGTTAAAATTTTCTAAATAATTTTTTAAATATATGGATTTTTATTTTTAAAATAAAAACTGACATTTATTGAAAATTGACAGGTTTTGAAAAAAAGAGTTTTTAAACTATAATAAAAATTACGTTTAACTTCATTATATGATCATTTATATTTAATAAAAGTAATTTAATAATAATTTTTTTTCATAATATTATTTATTTTAAAAATAAATTGGTTCTGTAAAAATTTATTTCTTAATTGAATTTGAATATTAACCAAAAATACTATTTGTTCATTAAAAATCATTTACAAAGTAACAATAATACAATAAAAGTACATTCATTATTCTATACAAAAATAATGTACATAATAATAATACTAGTGTATTGTTATATATCCCTTTATTAAACCGACATATACCCTAAAAGTATGGCATGCGATTGCGGAGCTTTCATGGGGCAGTTTAGTGAACATGGTTTGGGTTGTGATCTCTATGAGCTTGAAATTATGTCATAAATATTTTCAATCATGAATAAGTTGTTGGATATCGGTTTGGTCTTGGTCTAGGGTAAATTTTAGAAATGCTATCTCCCTCAAAAGATCTGATAAATGGGATTCATAGCGAATGATCCCACTGGTTGAGGCCATCAATTCCTTTGTCTTTACCAAAAGGATTCATTAAAACAATATATTTATAGTAGTCATGAGATCACTTCTCAATAACTATATTATCAATGGTAATGATACTTAACAGTCATTTAAATCCAAAAGGGTATAATAAAAAAATAATTAATTTTTATTCTATATCCATAAGACATTTAATTAAATAAAAAGGGGAATTTTATTCATAACAATTTGGGTCATTACAACCTCCCCCCTTTAGAAATTTCACCCTTGAAATTTCATTTTCCAACACTAAAACAAATAGGGTTACTCTTATCCATCACCTCCTTTGGTTCCCACGTTTCTTCTTCAAGCTTGTGGTTTCTTGAGAACATTTTGATGAGGGGAATTATATAAGTTTGTAAAACTTTTTTTCTATGATCTAATCTTTCACCAGCTGCTCCTAATATGAAATATCATTCACTAGAAGTACCACCTCTAGATTGAGTACATGTTATGGGTCTGGTATGTACTTTGTTAAGAGGGATACATGAATACATAGTGTCCTTGAGACAGGTTTGGTGGGTGTGCTAGTCAATAGGCCAAAACTCTGATGTGATCTAGGATCTGAAAAGGGTCGATGTACCTTGGACTAAGATTTACATTCTTCCCAAATCTTATCACTCTATTATATGGAGATATGTGGAGGAATACCATATCTCCAACATCAAACTATAGGTCACGTCGATGATTGTCAGTATAGCTCCTTTGTTGACTCTGAGCAGATTTGACATGTTGCTAGATGACATTAACCTTCTAACCCATTTAATCGACTATTTTTGGACCTAGATGTTTTCGTTCCCCAATCCCATCCCAACATGCCGATGTTATGCAACTTTTACGATAAAGGCTTTTGTAGAGATCCATTTGGATTCTCGAATGGAAACTTTTTTCATAAGAGAACTCCACCAAAGGAAAATTTTGGTCTCATCCACCTTTGAAGTACACTAAGAAAGCTCTCAACATGTCTTCAAGTGTATGTATAGTATTCTCTTATTGAACATCAGTTTGAGGGTGATAATCCATAAAAAAATTCATCTCAGTGTTTAGAGCATGTTGGATACTTTTCTAAAACTTAGAGGTGAATCTTGGATCTCGATCAGACATAATCTATAGTGGTACTTCATACAACCTTACCACTTCTCTGATGTGTATTCGTGCCAATTGATCCTGTGAGAAATCATCTCAAATTGTGATGAAGTGTGATGTCCTTAAAAGATGATACACAATAACGTAGATAACATTTTTTCCTTTGGATGTTTTCGGTAGTCCAGTTACAATGTCTATAGTGATGTTTTTCAATTTCCACCTTGGTATGGGTGATGGTTGCATCATCCCCTTAAAATTCTACCTCTTAGCCTTTAATTTATGATATACTAGGAACTTTTATGATATTCAATGATCCACTTATTCATGTTATCTCACCAATAGTGGTCCTAGAGATCTCGATACATCTATGTGTTTCCTGGGTGAATAGAGAAATTAGAACTATGTGCATCATCCAAAATTTATTTATTTAAGTTAGGATTTTATGGAACACATTGCCTCGACCCAAATCTCACAATTCCTTCTTCATTGACACTGAACTCTAAGGATTTCCATTTTATGATAGTTTCTACTTTCTTCTGAATTCCCTCATCATCATCTTGAGAATCCTTTGACCTTTCCAAAAGAGATGGGTGACCGATCATTTTTGAAGGATTGTTGATGTTACATTATTTATAATTCCCATGTCCATATTCATAAAATCTAAGAAGATTGGATCCTTTTTAATTCTCATCAATAATCGAAGTGATGTGTCCTTTCTATTTAGGGCATCCTCCACCTTGTTCGCTACCGTAGGATGGTAGTGGATTGAGAAGTCACAATCCTTGATGATATCTAACCATCTTCATAGGCAGATATTCAAATCTTTCTATGTGAATATATATTTGTGACTTTTGTGATCCGTATATATTTCACACTTCTCCCCAAAGAGGTAATTACACCAGATTTTCAATGAAAATATCATATCTTCTAACTTTAGATCATCCGTGGGACAATGTTTCTCATAAATTTTCAACTACCGTAATGTGTAGGCAATGAATTTGTCAATTTCCATCAACACACATCCCAATACATTATTTTAAGCAACATTTTAGATTATGAAAAGATCCCCACTTGTGGGAAGTATTAGCATAGGGGTAGTGATTAGCCTCTTTTTTAACTCCATGAATCTTTATTCACATTCATCATTCCAAGAAAACTAACTCCCTCCCATGTTATCTTTGTAAGAGGGTTTGATAATTGTGATAAATTTCTCCCAAATCGGCGATAATACCCAGCTAACCCAAGGAATCTATGGATATCCATCACATATGTTAGCCTCATCCATCCCTCAATTGCATTTGTCTTAGAAGGATCTATAGATATATCATTGATTGTGATGATATAACTTAGAAATGAGATGTACTTAAACTAGAAGTCACACTGGTTTCACTTTTCATAGAGCTTATCCTTCCTCAAGGTTTTCAGCACAGTTCTCATATTCTCCTCAAGCTCCTCAGTTTTGGAGTATATTAGATTATCTTCTATAATGACAACCAAAAATTTGTCAAGGTTATATCTAAAGAATCTATTCAACAAGACCATGAAGATTTCTAGAGAATTAGTGAGTCTGAATGTAATCACTATGAACTCATAATTCCCATACCTTGTATGAAAAGAAATATTGGGGATATCCTCATTCTTCACCCTTACTTGGTCATATCATGACCACATATCCACCTTGGAGAAGTATTTTTATCCAAGTATATGATAGAACACGTCATCTATTCGGGGTAAAGGATACTTGTTCTCTATCATGATTTTATTGATCTCACTATAATCAATGAAAAGATGCATTGACCCATCCTTCTTCTTGATGAAGAGGATTGGTGGACCCCATAGTGAATCACTTGAGCGTATAAACCCTTTATCCAGATTCTATTATAGTTTTTTCTTTAGTTCCTCATGTTCCACAACAACCATTTTATATGGAGTCTTGAATTATTGGAAACACCCAGGTATAAGATCAATTGAGAATTCGACATTTGTACTAAGAGGAAGACCAGACAATACCTTAGGAAACACTTTAGGAAATTACCTCAAAATACACATGTATTCGAGAATTGTTAGTTCCTTAGACTTAATCATTTGATCTAGATACACTTGATCATAGGGAAATAATATCTATTCTTGAGATGATGGTGCTAAAGAAGATTCATCCTCCTCCTTGCAATTTTATAAAATCAGGGGTCGGTTCTCCATATTGAGAGTGATTTCCCGTTTGTGAAAATTATGTTTGATCTATATAGGGAAATACAATCCATATATATAATTGTATCTAATTCCCCCAAGGAAAGTATATAGAAGGTTCGCTGGGAAGTTCAATCCACAAATAGTGACAAGGGTGTAGTTATATTCATAGGATGCAAGAATTACCCTATTTTCCATCTTCACCAACACCTCTACTTCTATTCTTTATAGTGATGTTTGAATAGTTCTACTAAACTTTTGTAATATAAAGGAATGTGTAGAACCAAAATAAAAAATCACATTCATTATTATTCAATGAATAACTAGTGTACCTATCAACAATTTTGTTTTGGGATTCACTTCAGTAGTAGTGATGGAAAAAGATCACCCTTACTACCTTAGAGGTTGTTGGTTGCCTCTAAAAACCCTTGTCTTAGGGTACAGGTACACAAAGTGACCTGGTTTCTTGTAGTTGTAGCCATGAAAAATATGTTGAGGATTTACTCGAGCATTCATTTCATCTGTCACATTAGAGGGTTTCTACTATTGGCAATCATTGTCCATGTGACCTTCTCTTACGCACCTAAAGCATTTCCCCATTCCCCATAGGCAATTTTTGGGGTTCTTATTTTTTCACCTTTGACAAGCGGGGTGATGGAATTTCTTAGCACCATGGGATTTATCCATCGGACCACCAAAATTAATTTTCACATTCCACTTCTTATCCCCATGATAACCCTAATATTCACCAATATACATCTAAAATTTGATGGAACATTAGAAAATTTACTCATAGTTATCAAAGTCACGGATTTCTAAGGATTTTCATAGGCTAGGATTTAGCCCACCAAAGAAGCTGTCAATCTTGGATTCTCGAGTTACGACAGAACTGGAGGCATATCTTTCATATCTTATGAAGTGTTCTTCATAAACACCAATAGATTCCCTATAATTTTTCTTGAGTTCAAGGAATTATCTTTCCATCTTAAGACATAAGGTTTGGGGAAAGTATTTATCAAAAAACACTTTCTAGAATTCCTTCCACTCCAATGATTTGATATCCTCTTCATGATTTATATTCCTGATCAATGTCCACCACTGATTAACTTTACCCTAAATATGATAAACAGTAAGAATAACCATCTCTTGTTTGTAACATTGAATGATAGAGAATATATTTTTGATGGAATTTATCCATTGATCTACGATTAAGGGATCAGATGATCCATTGACTGTAGGAGGCCTTTGTCGCATGAAGCTATCGACTGTAGGTTTCTCTCTCTTAGGGGGAGTCGGATGATCCTCTTGGTCCAAGTTTCGATTTAGAACTTGAGTTAACAGAGAGGGTATGATAAAGATGATTTAAATTACCTCTCCAATCGGGTTGGGAATCTTATTGGGGAAATCCTCACACTATCGTTCACATTAGGTATTAACACGATTCCTCATATTACCAGCTATTGGCTAGAATAATAGGAAAATTAGTGATGAGTATCTTATAAAGGTAAACACATAAAGGTAATCCAATGACATTGAAGGGATAACTTATAAATTACATTTATCTCCTTAAATTATTAGTTTCTAGGCTTCAGTCTAAGTTATCCATGATGTACTTCCAAACATATATTATTATGGGAATTTTTTGTGTGTTACCTTAATAATGGTTCATAATGAGATTATTAATTTAACAAAGAATAACCCCTGGGAGTGTTGAACCAGGAGTAAAATGAGGCCCATTTTTATTCACTAGTTCCCATTTGAGTCTAGCTCAAAGCAGTGCTTTAAGGTTTTACCCCTAGATATATCTATGCTAGAGCCGTATGCACTTGTTCGTATCCAAACATGGATGTATTTTATTGATAAACCGCTTAATCTATACTCACTAAAATTTAGGGATAATTTTATTATACTTAGTCTTATCCCTAAGGGTTTTGACTAGGGTTTTCTAATCCTAATCCAAAAAACAACTAAACCTATCCTCTGATACCAACTATAATAACCCTTCTCTTTATTTCATATTTAAACATGATTTATTACACATATTTTCACATAATACAACTTATAAGATCAATAATTCTAGTGTCTTTGTAAATTAGGAACACTATAGAACAACTTAAAAAATTAAATACAACATATTTATTTAAAACTTCTTTTACATAACCACAATATTCATTCGTACTTAACACTGCATGGGATAACCCGAGGAAATACATAAGAAAGGGTAGAGATATAAAGCCTAGTATGGGAATAAATATGGAATAAAAATTGGATAATAATACATGTTAGAAAAAGAATATCAATGAATCATGAAGTAATATGAATATAACGACATGATAATCACAACATGGAAATGTGGAAACAACTTAAAACACTGCATCATAAACAAAAAGGAATCAGATAAACCCCAATTCCAACATGGTGGAAAAAATTCCCATAAATTAATCAGGTAAAAACTTTTCCCAACATGACGTATCATGATACTAAACATTACCCAATGCATTAGAGCTCTATCAGAGCATTCCCTTCAAAATCAATTCAATATCATACTTAAGTGTTCCACATAGATCATATAACATAGATTCATTCACCATCATAATTTATTACATGATCAAGGAATGTGTAATAAATACATAAAATTACTCAAACAAAAAGTATATGTTCATAAATGTGAAAACATTTGATAAAGTAATTGGCATGATATTCACTACACGATAATTTTGGCATCGAAAATAATGGTCCAATTTCACCAGCATAATGACATCATGTGGAAATTCATAAAATGTGTTGATAAGAGAGAAGGGGTATCTCATCATTTATACATGAAATTTATATTATTAGTATCATGTAACATACTTTACCAACATATAAAATGGAATTTAATATGTATAATATAAAATAAGTTCTTTAATGGGAATGAGGAGAGAGAAATACCTTACGAAATTTCGGCATGGTAATGGGTGTATATAAGGATCATGAATGGTTTAATAAGAGTGTAAGGAAGATATAATTATTTATAAATAAGATATACAGTAAGGTGAGTATGTTTGAACATATCCCAACATATTGAAATTCATATTAAAAGGCATATCACAAAAGGAGTGCTTGATATAAGAGGAATGCAAAAGATCCTTTACTTGGACGTGTGACTCACAAGGATTAAGAGTGGATTTTTGGGAGCTTGGGGAACATTGGGAGGACTTTTTGGAGTATTGGAATTGGGTGGTCTATATTAATAGAGTTTTAGTGAAGAGAAATGAAATCGTGTGTGGGTTTATATAGGAAAGGATGGTGATTTCTTTATTATTTTAGTTTTGGACACTACATAATAAAATATACAAAACCAAAAACCATCCCATGGTTTTTGAACATGTTTTCTATAAAAGGGGAGTGTAATAAATTATTTTATAATTTAAATGGATGAATATATTAAAATATTTCCCTTTCTTATGTGGAGGTGAGTCACACTTTCAAGGAAATGATTTTAAAATCTTAAAATATTTTATATGTTTTGATGGATTCAAAAATTATTTATAAAATAAATACAACAAACTAAAAATTAAATTATTTTTAAGGAAAAATATATTTTTCCTAATATCAATTTTATAAAATTTATTACATCATTTTTGGTCCATTCTTATTTCATAAAACGCACCTTATATTTATACGATATTTAATTTTTACACAAAAACTCGATTGTCTTAGAAAATTATGAAAAAAATTTCATTGGATAATTTCAACATCCTAATTCCCAAAATAATATTAATTTTATCTAAATATTTTTATAAATATTTTAATTTTCACTTTTAAAATAAAAGCTGACATTTATTGAAAATTGACGGGTTTTGAGAAGAATATTTTTTAAACCTTAATAAAAATTAATTTTGACTTCATTATATGGTAATTTATATGTAATAAAATCAATTTAATAATAATATTTTTTATAATATTATTTATTTACAAAATACATTATTTCATGAAAAAAAGATTTCTTAATTGAATTTTAATATTAACCAAAAATACCATTTATGCTTTAAAAATCCTTTACAAAGTAACAATAATAGAATGAAAGTATATTCATTATTCTATAAAAAAACAATGTACATTATAATAATGATTTGGGATTCTTACATATCCATTTATTACACTGTAATACTCTCTAAGAGTAAGGTGTGCAGTGGTGGAGCTTTAATGGGGCCGTTCAGTGAACCTGGTTTGGGCCGTGATCTTGATGATCTTAAAATTCTCCTGTAAACGGTTTTGATCATGCTTAAGTTGTTGGATATTGACTTGGGATTGGTCTATGGAAAATACCATAAATTCTATATCCATTGTAATCATTGATAAATGGGATTCATTGGTGACAATCTTATTGGTTGATGACATCACTTCCTTTGTCTATGCCAAAAGGATTTGTTAAAACCCTATATTTGTACTAGTCATGCGATCACTGTTCAACGACTATATTATCATTGGTAATGATACTTAATAGTCATTTAAATCCAATTGGATATTATAATAAAAAAATGTTAACGTGTCTTATATATCCATAAGATATTTGATTAAATCATAAAGGAGAATTTTATTCTTAATCGTTTGGATCATTACAAACAACCTGATCTAATCATTCATGCTTGATCTTATTGTCTTTTCCATAATTTTTTGGTTTTTTTGTTGGATATCTCAACTTATTCACTAGTTTATGAATGATAAGTGGTGATGGTAATGTATTTAACTTTTTTACATCTCAAGATATACCATTAAAAGTGGTTATTTATGCGTCTACCATGATTCATAATGATAAATTGAGGAATTCCAAACTGATAAAGGATATTATATTTAAAAAAATTTATGACCAAATTAGAAGTATTAAAAGAAGTAGTTTAATCTTACACACATTGAATGACAAAGTCCACATATACTAAAACAGATTTTTTTCTGAAGAAATTCAATAAAGGGCCCCTGAAATCAACTCCTCACACACCAAATACCTCAGCCTTGAGAATGGGGTGTTGTGGCTTATTATTTATTATTATAATATTTTCTTTACATTATCATTAATCATAACTTACCAAAAATCATTGAGAATTTTTGTGAAGTGTGGGACAAAATAACACACTTTTTAGGATTTTCACCACTATTCTATCAGGCCCATTATGTCCTATAGTGGGAAAGGAATGAAAAATTTTCAAAAAACATTTCATATCCGATTTAGTCATACAAAACCATATTAGGTTATGTTTATATTTATTGAACAAAAATATTTCATCTCTGAAATAGTATACTACATCGGCTAAAAATTTCTTTTTGTATTGGTATGAAAATTGAGAATAAATTGTTTTAACTTCCAAATAATTTACTATATCATCAATCTATGTAAATACTTATTGATAAACATATTAAGGGGTTTAATCTAGTAACTCATTAGTGATATCCATATCTTTCTATTCTTACACATGAGGTAACTAAAATATTGACCAGTGATCTCCCACCACACTCTTCATGACATTTTTATTTTTGATTATGAAGACAAAATATTATAACAAAACAATATATATAATCATACTTGTATTTCCATCCTTATTATTCAAAAATTATCGTATATTAATATTCTTAGTGTATATAATCTACTTGGAGAGGATGAGATAAGATTTGAAATTATGAAAATAAAAGGTAACTAGAATAGGTCCGCTGTCTATAGTGTTGTAGTTAATTTTATCATCATTAAGTGTTTGTATTTCATAGTAGATGGGTCAAAATATATGATCTAATCACTTCCCCAACACAAATACTATGGTGAAATATCTAACATCACACATTATCTCAAAATTATTTTCTAATTTTGGAGATATTATATTCAGGGTGGCCACTAGATTCCTTTTTTAAAACAGTGAAGGAATTATTACATGATTTGTAAAATTATAGCAGCCGAGATCTCTAAGATAAATCTTTAACCAAGTGGTGATATAATATTGTTTTTCCAATAAATATTATAATCCTATTTCCTATAGTCATCTTGAGAATATCTTTTATCAATAATATATTTATAGTATTGAATTTAATTCCTTTGAAATTCTATTTACAAGTATATTTCCTCAATGTACCATTTAGTGTAACTTATCCAAGTTGATCAAAAATCACCTCTCTTCACATCATTTTAGAAACAATTCTAAATTTCTGAAACACACATCTAATGATCACCTAAAAATTTAAAATTCAACCACAAATATTTCTAAAAAATATTAAACAATATTGTGGAATATATGTGTCACGAACCGTTGGAATGTGTGTAATGCATTAAATATTCCAAATTAAATTTTATGATATAAAAAACATGATATGGACAAGAGAAAGTGGTATTTCACTTATTATATAGGTCCAATAATATTTTTTTGTACATAGAGTGTCCATCTATGAAATTGTAGAACTCATTCCTAACCAATATTTCAAAAAAAATATTCTCTCAATAGTAATTTAAAGTCATTATTTCTTGTGGGTGCATCTAAATTTCTTTAGTCTATGTATAAAATCTAGGCCATAATAGTTAGTGTTGTAATAAGTTTATTATCTAAATTTTTCAACATAGAATGGTCTCACTTTTTATTAACAACTTTAAAGGGTCTAGAAAATTAATTTTTGATATTGAAAATATGGTCCCTATATCTAATAGTTTTAGTACATCCTTATTTACCACCTCATTCATTGGTGGAATTAATCTCTTTTGTGTTTGACTACCTGGTTTAACCCCATCTTTTAATTAATCTTTTTGTGTGAAAATAGTTGAATTAATAACCTTAATATCAGTAATTGCACAGAAAATTTATTGTATTATTCTCCTGAAAAATAATAAAAACTATTATTTTTGATTATTTCTTAGTTCAAAATTGATGACGATAAGTAAGGTGTCGTTTTCTCTAAAAAATATGTACATTAATGTATTTTGAATCAAATAAAACTCGAAAATTGATGGTTTAACGATTGAAGGACTAAACTCTGAATATGCGTCCCTTTATAGAGGTTCTATCCTTTTAAAAATTTAAATTTTCATTATGTATTCATAATTGATCTTATCCTCTTTCTCTTCCACTATATTATCAATGAGATATTTTATGTTATTCTCATCATCTTATTCTCATAGGATTATAATTTATAGTTTCTCTTAAGTAGTTGAAATAGTCCGATAATACTCTGAATCAATTCCATGCCATAAATACTTTATTAAATCAATAAATAACATGATCCTTGACAACTCTGATGATATATATTCCTTTATTTACATTGATTAGTTCCTTTCTGATGGTTAGGAATGATCTTCCAAAAATTATGGGGATTCCTCATACTTCTTTCTTCTTTAGGAATAAGAAATTAGTGAGAAATTATTTTCCCTACTTTAAAAATAAAATCCTTGAAGATGCCTATTGGGTATTAGATTGATTCATTTGTGAGATAAAGATATACTCTTTTCATATATGGTTCATCTAATCCCAACTCATGTAATACACTTAATAGAATGAGATTTATTCATGAAACTAAATCACAAAGAACCTTACAAAAGTTATATGAACCAATGATATATGGGATGAAAAAAATTCTTGTATCTCCCATATTTTATGACACATTATTTTGAAAATCCATTGAATATTCTTCACTAATGGAAATAACTACCAAATATTACAACTTCATTTTTTTGTCAATAGTTACTTTAAGAATTTCATATATGCTGTTATATGTGAAACAGTCTTATAAAAAGGAATATTAATATAAAACTATTCAATGATAAATAAAACTTCTTATACAAAACTTTTAATTTTCCATTCCGTATCGTCTTCTAAAAGGAAGAGGGGTACAATAGGGTCCTGAATTCTTATAGTCTCACTTTATTAATTCCTCCAGAATCTATTTTGCAACTTTTCCTTATTTCTCACCTTCCTATTCATTTTTAATCCCATATTATATTTTAGCTTCTTCTTGAATACTATCCATTTATAATTTACCATTTTCTACCTTTTTCTAAACCTCTTGTGGATTCCATACATATAGATCTTTCTTGCTTCATAATATCACATCCATTACTTCCACCCTTGGGTGTGTCTCCATGTTAACCAATAGTATACCTGAAAATAGGTTTGATATATTTTGTGAAATATTCCCCATTTTATACTCAAGGCTCCAAAGAGTGAAATTTTGATTCATCATTTTAGTTTTTTAAGTATTCATTTGCAAATATTCATTTTGAATAAACAACTGAAGAAAAACCATAAGTGATGACATTGGTGATTGGGAATATCTTTATGTTCTAGGATGTAATTGTTCCATTGGATGCATTTTTTTGGTGTTTAGGGGGTGATAATAGTTTAAATGGTTATTTTTGTTGTTCTAGATGTTAGTATCTGGGTAGTCTCTAGTTCTGATTATATGTTTTCCCTACTTGTAGTTTTTTTCACCATTGGTTTTGTCATAATAGGGGAAGTATTGGTATCCTCATAATAGAATAATTCTTGTATTATTATGGGCCTCAATTAAAACTAATTTACTTATAATATAGGGTTTAATAATATTATTATCTTATTCGAAACTCTTGATAAGCATGAGGAACATTGTATATCTCATAAGATTGAACTTTTAGTGTTTGTGTAGGTGATGATGGATGATGTGGTGGTGTGGGTTGGAAATTGGAATGATTCCAACTTATTTTTAAGTGATTATATATTAGATTCTAATAAAGTGGTTTCATACACCTAATGTATTCCTTACATAGGTGATCCTCTACAAATTTTATAGAGACTGTTATTATGAAATATTTCATTAGGGATGTATCACCTAACCTTGAGAGTCTTCATCATGAGTTAAACATCCACTGAACCATTGAACATGGATCATGCCATGGGTATTATAAAGAGTATAATGTTTGAATTTAAATCCAAACATCAATTCCATTCTTTGGTAATTCCTAAGTATCTCCTTGAATTTATCCCATTCTTAAAAAACCGACTCTCCACCCAATTGAGTGAATTTATTATATCCATGTATGTGTAGGTGGGTAATACTTATCCCGAAATCATTTAGCTAAGTCATCCTTGATGGTAATGGATTTGGATGGTTGAATATTCATATATTAATTAGATCTATTTTAGAGTGATAATGGGAATAGGAACAACTAAATTTCATATTAAGATACATCGTTTTTTATTATGGTGTCTCAGATCACTAGAAAATTGGATATATTTCAGCGTAAGTCCTCACTCTAAAGTCTATTGAATTTACACAAATTTAATATAATTTTCATGATACTAGGAATGATTTTGAACTTATTTACTTGTAGTAGACGGTAAAAAAATCTTAGGGAATACCCATCAGTGGGATAAAATTATATTCCACGATATTTCACTACCGAGGCACTGATTGCACTATGTTCTATTGTTCCACATTGGAAAACTGAGCATGATATTCATATAGTGAAACTAGGTCATGATGTTATCCCATGGTAAGATATAGATATATAAAGAGGTCCTAATCGATCTCTAGGTTATATTCTAGTGGATTTTGAGATTCCACACTCCATGATCAAGTTTTTGGTGCCTTTATTATGAATTAATTTTCTTTTATATAAAAAAATCACACCTCACATATTTATAATGAATAAAAATATAAATGATAGGATAAAATAATGAGTTAATCAATATAATTTTGTAACTCACATGTTCACTGTGCCTCCCTGGAAACGAATCCCAAAAAAGGAACGACTTGTAGACATCATTACCTTTGAATGGTAGTTAAAAGTTTATAAATTTATAAACTACTTGATCCTTCACAAACTGTCATCAATAGAATAGTGGAGTCTGATGCCATCCTAGAAGAAAGAAGTGTGAGCCTCAATAATTGTTTGTTTTTTATTTCAAAATATATTATTTTTACTAATATTTATATTAATAATAATTGAAAATTAATATTTTTAGTAAAAATAGTTAATTAAAATAGGGTTTTAGAAGTAATTTCAAGGGATTATTTCAAAATAAATTACTTCCCTAACCCATATATTAATCAAATTTATTGTTTTAAAAGTTATTCCAAAGATACCAACTTTATATGATCAAGTTCATCGATTATAAATAATCCAGTAATAATCATTTTTATAGGCAATTATACTACATGAGATGAATTAAATTCAACACTTAAAGAAAATAAGATTAACTATTGTTAATATCCTAATATAATTAATTGACTTTGGGTTCCTCTTTCTACACATCCCTTGGTCAGAGTCAAGAAAAAAAATAATATTTAATTAACTATATAAAATAATTACTAATTGGAATTAAATTTCCTCAATGATATTGGTAATAATATTTATGAACTCATCCTTATAATCTAGATCCCTAAACCCTTAATAAAATTAACCACTTATGATAGAAGAAAATCCCATGACATGTGAACAAGTCATCTGAAGAAGTGATATGGAAGAAAGAAGAACTAAACTAAAAGTGAGAGGAATTGAAAAAAAGAAAATATATTTTATTAATATATGCAATAATAGAAGTAAATTACTATAATTTAAAAAAGAAAAAATACTCTATGAAAATTGAAAAAAGTGGGAAACTAAAATAATTCTCATATAATCTATCCAATAGACTTGAATGATATTATATTTTTATGTAATCAGACATCACTTCATGAATTATGGAAATATGATGCAATAAAACAAGGAACACATCAAAGAATACAATTTTATCTCCTATAGAAAACATATCATAGGGTGGTGCATACCTTTATATAATGATTGATGTATATTCACATTAATATCTTCAAATCCTCTTTAGAATCATATTGTGAGATCTCAAGAAAATATTATAAGGATCCAACCTTAAACATTACATAATTTAGTGTCTTTATACTAGAATTAACTTTCTTACATTTCAAAGATTTTTTTCATGTTTACTTTTATAGAGAATTATGTCATAAATATTACATGATAATCTCATCCATAATATACTGTAAACATTTTATTAGTATCCATTTTCCCAAAATACAAAACTTATAGAATAATTGATTTTCATTTCATGAAAAAGATTACATTTTTTAAATTGATTTCTTATTTATTCCTAATCATCCTTAAGTAAACTATTTTTTTTTAAAAAAATGGTATGATCATAAATAGATCAGCGAGGGACATAAAAATAAGAAGAAAAAAAAACCTATTCGTACATTTTAAAAACCATGTGTTGATAAAATAGAGTTTTCCATTAATATAATAAACATTGAGATCACATAATAATTTACTTACAAAGAAAATCAATTTTATTTACCCAAACTTTATTGTAAAACACATTACAATAAAAAATAAAAGGAAAATCATAATTATATAGTCTTATTAGAAAATACTATACCCATGAATTTAATTTTATTAAAAACAAACCACTTCCCACTAAAAGGGCATAATCGTTCCTTTGAAACAAAAGATCATTAGATTACCTTTTTTAAAATTAAATTTTTTCAATAAAAACTCATTAGAAATCATAGAAAAGAAATATAGGTTCCTTGGAAAAACATCTTTATAAAACCCTTATAAGAACCCTTACAATTGTAATAACCATTACAATTGACTTCCAACATAATTCTTCAGTGAGTATTATCATTACCCAATGCATTATAGAGATATAATGGGATGGCCATATCGTGAAAAATTTCTATGTACCATAAAATGTATAAAATAAATAAAATGTTTCATTTTCATCATCAAACTCATAAAAATATCATTTGAAACCCATAATTAAAATATTTTTCGATATTGTTATTTCCCTTTCCATTAAAACGCAATTTCAAAAACTAAAATTCCCATATCAAATGGACTGTGTTTTTTTTATTTTAAGAAAATATGGAAGGTCATTATGGAATAAAAATCATAAAATAATGGTTACTAATGTGGGACAATCCATCAGCACCATATATGTTAAAAATATAACATTCCATTTACCTTTTGTAAGAAAGTAAAATCTTCTCATAGAAAATACATTAAAAGATTACTTTTGAAAACATTTGAGTGAAAGTCAAAAGATATATAAAATTTTCTTCATAATCCCATTATGTACATGTAAATACATGTAAAAATGATTTTTAAGAATATGTACATGGCAGAAAAATATTTAGAAAATAAATATTTAAAACATTTAAAATGAGGTTTTAAGTTAAAGTCCCTTATCTCGAGCCAGAATTGTCACATATGTTATTTATATTCCTGAATAATAAATTTATGTTAATTATTTACTTTCTTAA
Organism: Viscum album; assembly: GCA_963277665.1. Classification (NCBI taxonomy): domain Eukaryota; kingdom Viridiplantae; phylum Streptophyta; class Magnoliopsida; order Santalales; family Viscaceae; genus Viscum; species Viscum album. The sequence continues at coordinate 1,538,421,181 of OY728156.1, read as the reverse complement.
GAACCTTTTTCATGTTTATTATTCTATTTATTATATTAATTACTTTTTTATATTCAATTACTTAATCTTTTAAAATCATGTCGGACATTCTGACTATATTCGACTCATTTGTCCAAAATGGAATTGGTAGGTTGAATATGGTCAACGAGGTCATTATTTCATCATATATAGAATAATAATAATTAAAAAATTATTAATTTTATAAAGTATTTAAACTTTTAAATCCATCCATTAAATTTGGTTATGAAAAATGAGCTCTATTATAATCCTAGAGAGGGTTGGCCGTACGTATGCATGAGTAACGTTTCTTTTTTTAATGATCATGATGGAAATAATTTAAGTATTATTTTACATTTATATAATAATTATTATATAAAAAATATCATATTATTTATTTTAATGTACTTATTTATAGTAGCCATGTGATGTGATGATGAAAAACAAAACACATTGCTTCGTGGAGGTGATAATCCACACATACGTCAAACGATGTTATAATTTTTCAATGAATGGAAAGGTAAGAAAATAAATGATATATTATTTGTTCATAATGATTATTATTTCATGAATATAATTTATATAAATTAAATCTCAAATTATTACAATATGTGAGATGTGGTGATGGAAGTCGAACAACATCGATTCACAAGGCGGTAGTCCACGGTACACATGAATGGAAGTATCATTTCCTATTTGATGGAAATCACCGAACACTTTATTAAAACATGTTTAATAACTTTTTTATGACCTAATTACTTGAGTAAGTTTTTGTAGAAAACATTACCTTCAACAATACGTTGAATTTTTTTTAATGAATTACAAATATAAACTTACAATTCTTCATTACGATCATCAGATTGAGAATGAGTCTGATAAATTGGACTTACCTTTGATTAGACTATGAGTTGGAATTTTATATTATCTTTCATACTGACAAAATTCATGACCATCAGACTAATTTGGTACCGATACAATCAAACTGACTCTCATCTGGATTATCACATTAACCATTGTTAAAGAAGTCTATCAGACTAAACTATGCTTATAATCAGAATACATAGGCTTACTTTTTTCTCAAGGAATAAATTTAATATTATTATGGTATTATTAAATATATCATCAGAAATTTAGTTACAAATGAGCTGTTAAGCACCCGATTTCTGAAGATGTTGAAAAAGACATTGAAATATGACCATTAGAGCATTGCCTATAAATAGAGTGTCATTTGAAGAGTTTGGATTCGACTTCATTAAAAACTAAAATAATTTAGAGATTTATAAGAATGATCTTCTCATTCTCAATCTTTTTAATTATTTTTAGAGTTGGTATATCTAAGGAATCCTTATCAGGGTTGTTTCCTAATGAACATTTTCTTTTGTAATCGTGTCCGATCATTGTTACAATCGAGGGATTCCAAGGATAGTAAGATGGTGAAAATGATCCATAAGATTGAGGGATATTGGGGATAGGAAGACAGATGCTAATTATAATATTGAGGGCATCCAAGGATAGGAATACATAGATAATCCAATCATTATATCGAGGGATTTCCTGTTAAGAAAATACATACTTTTCAATAAGTATAAAATAGTGGATACATTTAGTCAAGGTTATTGAATAACTTAATATTAATTTTAAAAGAGGTAAATTTTATTATATATCATGTATTCGTTATTAATTTTACATATATTTTGTATTTGTTTTTTTATAGTTTTCAATTCCAATGTGCATGTTATATAAAGTTAGTTTTCATACTCAACTTTTTATACAATTGGTTTTATTGGTGTTACTATGAATATAATATAATCAATAATTTTATTTAATTAGATCAATTGTGATTATGATTATTTTACTCTAATATAATCAGACATATTCTAATTCTGAATTTTTTACTCTAATAATTGGACTGATTCTGAGTCTGATAAAGTTACTTTAAGAGGATTTGTTCTTTGTTTAGTTTAAATCTTTTAAACAAAGTTTTTAAAATATAATTCACCCCCTCTTGTAATTATATCTATATAAGCTAATTCTTATTATCCTAAAATTTTTATTAGGGTAGGTTTATACTACTTATATAATTTTTGATCTTTTAATTTCTTTATATACTATAAGTTTTTCAAGCTTTGATATAATATTTTTTTATAAACTATGTCACATTAACATTTACTGTAGAAAATAATTTCTATTTCATTAAGATGGAAGGTATGGATGATGGTTCCCTTGAAAATTTCAATCATAGTCATCCATCTATCTTTGATAGGAATGAATATGTGTTTTGGAGAGATAAAATGATGAATTTTTGTGATCAACACTGGAGTTGATAATTTCTTAATGATAACTGGAAAATATAAAATGCTTGATAAGGAGGTTTCCTCTTTTACAAATGATGAAAATCTAGAATATTAGTTCATTAAAAAGTTAGAAATACTTTATTGTGTTCTATGAAAAGAAATATCTACTATTAGATATCATCTTGTGGAGATACAAATAGTATCTTGAGTAAATTGAAATTTTCTCATTTTGGTACATCCAATGTTATAGAAACTAGAAGATCTATGTTAAGATTATATTACCAAGATTTGGATTTTCTTCTGGGAGATTCCATTGAAAATATATATCTATGGTTGATGACTATTAAAAATAATTTACAATCTGTTTGAGAAAAAGGACTTGATGATGAGATTTTTATTGAAATGATTATTGATATTATTCCCAATGAGTAGGGATAAAAAAGAACCAATATTGGTGATATGAGGAAATTAACTAATCTTAATATTGATGATTTGATTAGAAACCATATACTGTATGAGGGAATACTTAAAAGAAATGATGAGAAAAGAAAAAAGAAAAATGGTTGTGTTTGTTTTGCTACAACATCTATGTTACCTTCTAGAGTTTAGTTATATGAGAAAGTTGTAAAATATTTGAGAAAGATGAAAGTTGTTATTCAATCAGATTCAAGTACATCAGACCATTATACTAATGAGTTAGCTAATCTAGAAAGAATTATGAACAATGTATTTGGAAAGAATGATTTCCAATACTGATATAAAAAATTTCATAAAGATAAAGGTGATAAGAAATATTCTGAATTCACTTGTTATTAATGTAAGAAAGATGGACCTATCCGACCTGGTTGTCCAAAGATGAAAAGTAAAAATAGAAAAAAATAATTTAGAAAGAAATTCAAATAAGTATTACTAATATAAAGGCAAGAATGTTTTAAAAGATTTTAACACATGGAGTGCCTATGGTGGTGATTCTTCTGCAATTTCTTTTGATAATAAATCTTCAGGAGAGAGGAATATTTTCTTTTTTTGCTAAAGTACTCATGGAAATTCATTTTTAATGGAAAATGTACGAACAACTGAATCTATTAAAAATTTATCTTTAAATTACATTTTACTTGTTAGTGATATTGAGAAAAATTATAGTTCTTTTGATGGATAATCTTCAATAGCTAGTGAATAAAATACTTTACCTACTTATGATAAAGTTTCCACATTTTCAAAATTATTAGAAAATTAAAATTAAAAGATTTGTAAAAAACATGATAATGATAAAGATAAACATTCTAATGATGATTCAGGAATAAATATTATGAAAAATAAAATATCATATCTGTTTAAACATTTTGATAAAAATATTTCTGAAAAATATATTATTTCTAATGATTTAAAAAATAGTCTTTTGTGAGAAAAATGTTTAAAAAAAATTTGGTTCAACAACTAATAATGATGAGCGTATAAAATCTGTTTTAAAAATAAAATCTGAAATTTATAGTTTGATAAAACTCTTATAAAAGTTTACCATTAGTAAGGAAAGCTTTTACACGATGTATAAACAAATTATACCAGATGGTAATAGTTCTTGAATGGGTTTTAAAAACAAGAAACCTATTTTCAGTAATAAATTTTTTATTCCTAACAGTGAACCTTTTTGTACTAAGTTTCAAAGTTGTGATCACTAGAATTAAAATTGTTTCTCCAATAGAGTAGAATCATTAGTTTTTCATGAGGCTTATTTTTCAAAACAAATACAGTTAACAAATGTTTTTTTTCGGAAAAAACCATACCAAAGAAGTTTTGGGTTCCCGAAATCTAATATTTTTATTTTCAGGATGACAAAGATCGTACCAAAAAAAATATTGTACATTTATTGTGTATGATTTAAGAATATGAATGGAAATAAATATTTCTTCAAGAATATAATCAAAATGAAAGGTAGAAATGTAACTTTTAGAGATAATTCTCAAGGAGAGATTATCAAAATAGGTAAAATTGTTTTTCTTAGAAAATATCTTATTTCAAATGATTTATTTGTTATAGGTCTTAAGAACAATCTTCTATGAATAAGAAAATTATGTGATGATGGTTACCTTATGATATTTATGAATGATAAATGGTTAGTACATAGTTCCAAGTATGAATTTATTATTAGTTCCAAATGACATGAGAATGTTGATTCACTAAACTTAGGGAACCTTAGGATCCAAGACTTACCTAGACATAGTGCATTGGAAGACCAATATTGGTTATAGAATATATTTTTAGGAAACTATAACCATAGAAAATTATTTATGTAGACTAAGAAAGTACTTTTTAAGAATATAGAAGAACTTTGGTTTGATAATTCAAAATTTTGTGACCCTTATCAATACAGTAAGAAACATAAGTCAAGTTTTAAATATATTAGTGAAGTATCAAATTTTTATTCTTTATAGTTAATGAAAATGGACATATTTGGTCCTATAAAGACTGAATGTATTGGTGATAAATACTCTGTATATGTTTTACTTGATAATTACAGTAGATATATTTTGGTCTATTTTATATCCATAAAATATAAAGCCTTTAATTATTTTAAAACTTTTATATCCAAAGTTAAAAATTATATAAATATTTCCTTGATAACTTTAGAGACCCGAAGCTTGATGTAAATGGAAATTACATTACTTTTTCGGAATACTTAATACATAACAAAAATAGACACACAAGGACGGTAATAATTTAGTGTCTTTGGAAATTCGGAACGTAATCTTCTAATCGTGGTGAAAGATCTTCAACATCTCCCATAAATATCTTCCCCTTTAAGTTTTCTTACAAAAAACATTTCTTGAAATCATGGGGAAAAGAAAACATATAAAGGGTGAGCTCAAATGCTCAGTAAGGGTAAGCATGGATAAAATAAAACAAATCATATACATTTGAACTTAAAAACATGAACATAATTTTTAAACATCAAAATCTTGGGAAATGACATAAAACATGGCAGTACATAAGGCATAGATCATGAAGAAACATTTATCATGATAAAATAGCATGAGAATAAAACATGTAATTGTAGAAAAACATTAAGTACATGATATGATTTCCATAGTAGCCAAGGCCTTGCTGCCAAGACTATCTTAGTAGATAAAGTTCCTTACTGAACCAGGTTTACTTGCCATTCCAGCCCTTTATTACTGAACCAGATTTACTTTCCGTTTCAGCCATGTCCATCTCATGAGATATAAATATTTACACAATGGATTGGAGGGAGATATAGGTCCCACCCATCTCATAATTAAATCATTCTTACTTGGGCCACAAAATAAACTTAAAACATTCATCATAACCCAAAGAATAAAATGGGTTTCATAAACATCATCCCATCATCACATAATCCATATAAAACAAATGGATATTTCATCATAAGAAAAGTGAAACCATGTAAATCATAAAGACATTATACTTTAAAGATACACATATGAAATAATCTCATCTTAGATGGGAAATGGTTTTGATAAAACATTTGAAATAAATTCTTGAGGAAAATATCTTTTCTTATTCAAAATCATTTTCTTTTCACAAAATGCCATGAAATTTTTTAAAAAAAAGATTTTTTTGAAAATAATAATGAAATCTTATATAGTAAGCTTCTTTAAAATACAGTGTTATGAAACCGTAAAAATTCGTTCGTGCCATATAATTTAAAAAAACATTCTTCTTGTACTTTTTCCAGAAAAGTCAAAAAGTACCTCGTAAAAGTAAGATTCCATACATACCATGCAGTAAAAGTAAAAAATGGGTAAAAAGGACTTTAAACATACATGAAAACATTTTTATAAAACTTGGACATGAATGATATATATAACCCTAGTAAATACTTACGTATAAGGAATCTCAGATAGAAAACAATGGAGATTGCAACATTATCCCTTACCTTATGTCCAATTTCTTCCATACGTGTCCGAGACTCCAATATAGTGGTTTTAAACATATTATTAACTTGTAACAGAACCAAAATAATATTTATGATATCATATATGATTCACTTACGACTTTATATTACCCGTTCTTTTGTAAATTCCTTGTTAAAGCAGTGTTTTGGGTAAAATCGATTCATTTATCGTCCGTGTTTTGACTTGTAATTATTAATATGATTACTTAGATCATGATTAATTAATTACACAATATAAAACATGATTTATATATAATATATATTCATAATATACATATATATAATAGGTCGATAAATGGAATGAAATACACCGTTCATGGAGACTGTAGGCCGTACGTATGCATGAATGCTGTTTTCGTTTCCCTATTGAATTGAATGGAATTAAGTATATGACATACATATATATATACATAAATCCAGTAGAATTATTATGTCATATATTTCATGATTACTTATTATATATACTTTATAATCATTCTGGAATTGTTAACATGGAAAATGAATCTCATCACGTCGTGGAGACGGTAATCCGTACGTACGCACGAGCGATGATATCGTTCCCATATTTATAGAATGGAATTATAGTGGATGATATAATATCTTAGAATCAGTATGATTTTATAATAACCATATATATTTATTCTTTACACCATATTACCCATCCAAGTAAGGTAGTGGTGGAAAAAACGATTACACCACGGCGTGGAGATGGTATTCTGTACGTACGCACGCACAATGATTTCGTTTTCCTTAGGATGGATAGAAGGTGAAATTAGGTTGTTTCATATTTATAATAACATATCAGTATATAAGTAATACTGATGTTATTAATTTATAATTAAACATCTAAAGAAGAAGAAGTTAAAGAAGAAAGAAACATGAAATAATTGGTAGAAGAAATTACCTCTTCTTCGACGCACCTCCTTTAAAATTCTTCTTAGGGCACTAGGGTTGGTATTTTGAGAAGAACAGAACCTCTATGATATAACTAGATAGTTTGGTAAGAGGAATTATCAGGTTTTGGATGAGCTTAAAATCTCAAAAGGGTGTAAAGAGAAGAGGGAAGGGGTGCTCTTTTTATAAGGGAGGAGAGGGGCACCTTTGGAAACATAAGAAATATTAATTTATAATAAATTCAAACCCCACATAAAAACTTCCAAAATGACTAAAATTAAGATATGAGGTAATATAGGGTTGTAATATCATCAACCAATAAAATTTATACATGTTTAGATTTTATTTTAAACCTTATCACTTTGATTTATCCTTATTTAATCTATTTAATTTTATTTGTGATAATAATATTATAAATTTTAAATTTATATAAATACATAGTTATGTGTTTTGAATTTTCAATAATTAGTTACATTATCACATTTTATAACATATAATTTTCAATTTTCAATTTTTAAATATTTTTTTTATTTTTAAACAATTTAATAATATGTTGTTTTTATAAAATATCAATAGTGTCAATTTTGACACTATTAAATTATTTGAATTTTAATAAAATCCACAGAGAAGATATATTGGATCCAAAATATTTAATAGATTCCTAACATTTCATATTCATCTAGAAAATTTGCGGATAACATTAAATAATTCATATAATATTTATTTTAATATTTTTAAACCATTTATGTGATATTTCTCGTAATAAAATAATTAATACAAAATTTTTGTATAATTATTTAATATACTTATTTGTTAAATAAAATACTTAGATGAAGATAAATCTTATAGATTTCATAATAATACTTTTAGTCGGATTTATCTTCTAAAACACCAATCTTTTGAAATGTTATATTTATTAAATTATGAAGGTGACAACTTTGACATCATTTAAAATAAAATAATATAAGTGTCATAATCACTTTTGTAAGACTCCAAACGGTCATATATTCGGTCATTAGATGATTACGGTGTAGATATACACTACCAATAAGTTTTGGTTGGGTTTGTGGGCCTTTTAATGGGTATTATTTTTTCAATAAAAACTATATTACTGATTTTTCACTTAATATATAATTTCTGCATCCTTAACGCATAAGCTATTAAGGCAATTAAATATCTCTTAAAAATCAAAAATAAATTACCATAACAAAGAAAAACATTTTATCTTTAAAATGAGTATTTATAATCTAATTTATATTCTATATAATCATATATTAAAAATACTTTAATTATTAGAGTTAGAGTGAGGCATATTTCATTTTCTTAAAAATAAAATAAATTAAAGCTCTTAATCAAATACAAGTGGGTTCCATTAGATTAAATTTCTACCCAAGTATGATTTATGGTAAAATATAATCATCCAATTATATTAATACAATTTTTAGGGTAATTTTATAATATTATATTTACCCCTAATTACCCGATTTACCTTTAACTATGGTAAATAAAATTTACCGTAATTACTATTCATAATGCCTAAAAATAAAAAGTAACTTATTTACATAATTTTTACCTAATTATTAAAAATATGGAATCCATTTTTCCACATTCAAAACACAAAATTTGTAGAAATTAAAATAAAATTAATCCCGTTGTCGAAAGAAAACGGGTTTTTGTTTAAAACATTGTAAAAGATTGAATTGATTTAGCCTACGAATTCAATGTAAAATCAATGATAATGACATACATTATATTAAATGGTAAAAATATATTATTTTTATACTTTAAAACCATTAAATATTATAATTTATCCATATAAAATATTATGATGAAAAAAGTTGTTTTTAATTAAAATATAGTGTGTTTCTACTATTCATTAAAATATCAAAGTTATCAGAAAAATATAAAAAATTTATCCAAAGTAAATTTTTAAATCCTGATTCCAAATAAGAATTTTATTTTGTGAAATTGAACTTATAAACATGTAAAAAACTATATTTAAAGTGGGTGCGCCATCAAAAGGTGGCAAAACTGCATTTTTTGAAAAATACTTATTTTACTCGAAAAAATTATTTTGTTCTCACACAATGTTCTAGAAATGTGTAGGATGAATAATAATGTTATAAAATTCAAAATTTAGTTAATAATATTCATAAAATCTAGTTCATATTAGAATAGTATATCGTTGTTTTGTGAAACCCAGTATTGCGTACAACACACGCTATCGAGAAAGGTCGCGATTGCGTGTAATGCAAGCCAAGTCAGGGTTGTGTGTAGTGAAAGACTTATTTATTGTAGTGTAAAATAGATGATATGAAAGAAATTAAAAAGAATATATCTCATAAAATCTCAGGGTGTTACATTTTACCCCCCTTAAAATGAATTTCACCCTCGAAATTTTTCAGGGTTATAAATGGTTTATTACATGAGAGTTTCTTTCATAAAAACCCACATCGTAAAAAGGAATACAAAACTTATCTTTAAAAACTAAAGTATGAAATGTAACAGTTACCCAAAGTAACTAATCACTGGGTTCCCACATAGGATAACATAGGTAAAAATATGGATATGGAAGAGAAATTTAACTATCAAGTTCTGATGGAGAGTGGTAGAGGACATGGCTATGATAAAGCCAATAGTCACAAAGCCATAAATTTTTGATGATATAAGGTACCATCTGATTCATCAGATATGAGGGAACTAGGAAAATTTTTTTGGTTTTCAATATCATTTCCCTAATGTTGAATAATTTTCGAATCAAAAGAAATACTTACTTGATTTTGGTACAATCTCTCCGTTGTTTGTGCCTTGAACAATTTCTACTTCATCTCTTATGAAGTTGAATTTTTCATTCGTGAAGTGTTAGCAGATCATGTGATAGAATGATGAGTCATTCTATCTGTTTCAATCAAAAGGATAGAAAAAGTTATCAAATATACATAAGTCCATCTATGGTGTGGTTAATCGCATATGATTCCAAAAATGGACTTATACTTCATCTATCATACCGCTTAATAAAATAAAACTAGTTTCTAGTAACAAGGGACTTCTTATAGGCCAGTGGTAGGAGATAAAGACCTGTCGCACTTCATTTGTGGGTTTGATTCCCGCATCTTTGTCCGATGCGATGGGTTGTCGCCCATCCTTCAAGTTGTCCTTTTTCAAAAATTACATCATTATGAAATTTCATCAATAATATCGAAAAAAGTTCAAGCCTTAAAAAATACTAATTTGTGTCCAACATAATCCATTCTAATATTTAGGCTTATCCAAAATACATATGTCTAATCTCATAGTATAAAGAAAACGATTACTTGAAAGGTCACATAACAAGCACATAAATACCATCATTTATATGATATATCTTGTTGTTCACATTCCAAACATGTGAATACCTTAATCATGTATTCTCTTGAAAAATGAATACCCATTGAACCTTAGTGAAAACATGAATGCTGTAAAAAGTTAATTCTTTCCACATACCAAAATCCCAAAAATTCTATATACTCAAACCATGATATCACTTAGTCCTTATATCAATCATGAGATCATTTCATTTTTCCGTTATCCATTCATTATGTGCATATCATCTTCTTTCCAAAAATATTTCAATCACTTTTTCATGGTTACCAGTACCATATAATTATTGAAAACCAATACATAGATATTCCAAAATTCCACAATACCATAAATGAGATTCCATGATACTATTTTGAAATCCCATTACATAAACACTTAATCATTACACAACATCATTGTCATACTCAAAATCTCAAATAGTGATTGCATGAGACTTCCCTTTATCCTTTTCCTTAAGAGGTTTCTCACGTCGATCATCATTAACCTGTGGATTAGGGAATTTATTAGCATAATGCCCCATTTCCTTGCACTTGAAGCATTGAAGTGTTGGTGGAGCGTTCTCTGTAGTATTTATCTATTCACATCATTAGAAACATTTTTCCCATTACTTCGACAATCAACTTATCGATGAAATTCTTTTCCACACTTAAAACATTTTATAGTACCTTTTCGGCAATATCCACCATTCTTCTTTCCACACTTTGAACATAAAGAAACATTTATCTTCTTTTCACCATTGTTTTGAAATTTCTCCTTGAAATCCATCTTTTTTTTCTTGTCAAAACCATGAGATGGATATGTAACACCAACTTCTAGTTCTACCTTGATAGAACAACACACAATTTCTTCATAGCTAGTGAAGTATCTTATAGCTAATGCCCTTCGAAGACTTGGTTTTAAGCCACTGAAAAATCGGTCAACTTTACTTTCAGGTTGGATGATAAATCTAGATGCGTACCTTGCAAGCCTTGTAAAATTCGCCTCGTATATACCAACAGATTCATCATCCTTTTGCTTAAGCTCAAGGAACTCCTTTTCCATCTTTTTTTGAAGAATATGAGGGAAGTACTTATTGAAAAATAAGTTCTTGAACTCATTCCATTCAATGGACTCAATTTCACCTTGGGGCCTTGTGTTCTTAATTAGAGTGCACCACTGGTCTGCTTCACCTTCTAAATGGTAAACAACCAAAATGAATTTTTCATGTTCTCAATATCGATGTATGGAAAATATCTTTTCAATGGTACTGATCCATTGTTCAGCAAGAAGACCCACTAAAAGAAGGTGGACATTTCCTCATGAAGGTCTTAATAGAATATTGTTCCCTTCACTGCTCATTTGGAAGTCCAGAATGATTCATAGCTTGTGTAAGTATAACAATAATATTTTTTACTCCATATCCCATAACATTGGTTTGTTCAGGAGGACAATCATTGCATTGTCCATTACATTGATCAACATGGTTCCTTCGGGTTCCAGCCATTGTCTAAAACTCAAAAAGAATAGTGTGAGAGGCAAAAATCATTCTAGGGAAAACAAAAAAATAAAGGGGGAGTACCTTCAATATATAACATCTTAGGAGTAATTCTATGACCGTTACCGTAATCCTAGGACTATAACCTATACTTATACTTATCCTTAGAGACATCCCAAGACATACCTTATAAATATCTCTAGGGATCTCACTAAAGTTTTAGCATCCTAGTTTCCAAAGGTTGACTAAACCTTTCCTTTGATACCAAATGTAGAGACCCAAAGCTTGACGTACATGGACATTACATTACTTTTGTATAATACTTAATACATAACAAAAAAACACACAAGGACCGTAATAGTTTAGTATCTTTGGAAACTCGGAACGTAATCTTCTAATCGTGGTGAAAGATATTCAACATATACCATAAAGATATTCCCCTTTTGGTTTTCTTACCTAAAACCTTTCTTTTAAATCTTGGGGAAAAGAAAACATATAAACGGTGAGCTCAAATGCTCAGTAAGGGTAAGCATGGATAAAATAAAACAAATCATATACATTTGAACTTAAAAACATGAACATAATGTTTAAACATCAAAATCTTGGGAAATTACATAAAACATGGCAGTACATAAGGCATAGATCATGAAGAAACATTAATCATGATAAAATATCATGGGAATAAAACATTTAATTGTGGAAAAACATTAATCACATGATATGATTTCTATAGTAGGCAAGACATTGCTTTCAAGACCATCTTAGTGGACAAAGTCCCTTACTGAACCAGGTTTACATTCCGTTCTAGCTATGTATTACTGAACCGGATTTATTTTTCATTTCAGCATGTCTATATCATGATATATAAATATTTACCTAATGCATTTTAAGGAGATATAGGTCCCACCCATCTCATAATTAAATCATTCTTACTTGTGCCACAAAACAAACTTAAAACATTCATCATAACCCAAAGAATAAAATGGGTTTCATAATCATCATCCCATCATCAAATAATCCATATAAAACAAATGGATATTTCGTCATAAGAAATGTGAAACCATGTAAATCATAGAGACATTATACTTGAAACATACACATATGAAATAATGTCATCTTAGATGGAAAATGGTTTTGATAAAACATTTGAAATAAATTCTTGAGGAAAATATCATTTCTTATTTTAAATCATTTTCTTTTCAAAAAATGCCATGAAATTTTAAAAGAAAAGGATTTTGTTGAAAATAATAATGAAATAATGTAGAGTAAGCTTCTTGAAAATAAGGTGTTATGAAACCGTAAAAATTCGTTCGTGCCGTATAAGTTAAAAAACCATTCTTCTCGTACTTTTGCCAGAAAAGTAAAAAAGTACCTCGTAAAAGAAATATTCCATACATACCATGTAGTAAAAGTAAAAAATGGGTAAAAAGGACTTTAAACATACATGAAAGCATTTTTATAAAACTATGACATGGATGATATATATAACCCCAGTAAATACTTACGTATAAGCAATCTCGGATGGAAAACAATCGAGATTGCAACATTATCCCTTACCTTATGTCCAATTTATTTCGTACATGTCCGAGAATCTTGTATAGTGGGTTTAAACATATTATTAACTTGTAACAGAACCATAATAATATTTATTATATCATATATGATTCACTTACGACTTCATATTACCCGTTCTTTTGTAAATTCCTTGTTAAAGCAGTGTTTTGGGTAAAATCGTTTTATTTATCATCCGTGTTTTGACTTGTAATTATTAATATGATTACTTATATCATGATTACTTAATTACAGAATATAAAACATGATTTATATATAAAATATATTCAGAATATACATATATATAATAGATCGATAAATGGAAAGAAATACACCGTTCATGGAGACGGTAAGCTGTATGTACGCATGAACGTTGTTTTTGTTTCCTTTTTGAATTTAATGGAATTAAGTAGATGACACATATATATATATATATAAATAAATCCAGTATAATTATTATGTCTTATATTTCATGATTACTTATTATATATACTTTATAATCATTTTTTAATTGTTAACATGGAAAATGAATCTCATCGCGTTGTGGAGACGGTAATCCGTACGTACGCACGAGCGATGATATCATTCCCATATTTATTGAATGGAATTGGAGTGGATATATAATATCTTATAATCAATATGATGTTATAATAACCATATATATTTATTCTTTACACCATTATACCCATCCAAGTAAGGTGGTTGTGGAAAAACAGATTACACCATTGCGTGGAGACGGTATTCCGTACGTACACACGCGCGGTGATTTCATTTTCCGTAGGATGGATAGAAGGTGAAATGGGGTTGTTTTATATTTATAATAAAATATCAGTATATAAGTAATACTTATGTTATTACTTTACAATGAAACAGCTAAAGAAGAATAAGTTAAATAAGAAAGAAACATGAAAGGATTTGTATAAGAAATTACCTCTTCTTCGACACACCTCCTTTAAACTTCTTATTAGGGCACTAGGGTTGGTATTTTGAGAAGAACAGAAAATATATGATATAACTAGATAGGTTGGTAAGAGGAATTTTCAGGGTTTGGCCGAGATTCCAAGCTCAAAAAGGTGTGAAGAGAGGAGGTAAGGGGTTCCCTTTTTATACGTGAGGAGAGGGGCACCTTTGGAAACATAAGAAATATTAATTTATAATGAATTCAAACCCCACTTAAAAACTTCCAAAAATGACTCAAATTAGGATATGAGGTAATATAGTGTTTTAATATCATCAAACAATCATATTTATACATGTTTTGATTTTATTTTAAACCTTATCATTTTGATTTATCCTTATTTAATCTATTTAATTTTATTTGTGGTAATAATATTCTAAATTTTAAATTGTTATAAATAATTACTTATGTGTTGTAAATTTTCCATAATTAGTTACATTATTACATTTTATAACATATAATTTTCAATTTGTAATTTTTAAATATTTTTGTGATTTTTAAACAATTTAATAATATGTTGTTTTTATAAAATATCAATAGTGTCAATTTTGACACTATTAAATTATTTGAATTTAAATAAAATCCAAAGAGAAGATATATTCAATACAAAATATTTAATAGATTCATAACATTTCATATTCATCTAGAAAATTAGTGTATAACATTAAATAATTCATATAATATTTATTTTAATATTTTTAAAACCATTTATGTGATATTTCTCTTAATAAAATAATTACTAAAACATTTTTGTATATTTATTTAATATAATTATTTGTTAAATAAAATAATAAGATGAAGATAAATCTTATATCTTTCATAATAATAATTTTAGTCTTATTTATCTTCTAAAACACCCAACTTTTAAAATCATATATTTATTAAATTATGAAGGTGACAAGTTTAACATCATTTAAAATAAAATAATATAAGTGTCATACTCACTTTTATAAGACTCCAAACGGTCATATATTCGGTCATTGGATGATTATGGTGTAGGTATACACTACCAATAAGTTTTGGTCAGGTTTTTGGGCCTTTTAGTAGGTATTATTATTTCAATAAAAACTTTATTACTGATTTTTTACTTAATAAATAATTTTTGCATCATTAATGTATAAGCTATTAAGGTAATTAAATATCTCAAAAAAATTACAAATAAATTACCATAACCAAGAAAAACATTTTAGATTTCAAATGAGTATTTATAATCTAATTTATATTCTGTATAATCTTACATTAAAAATACTTTAATTATTAGAGTTTGAGTGAGGCATATTTCATTTTCTTTAAAATAAAATAAATTAAAGGTCTTAATCAAATACTAGTGGGTTCCATTAGATTCAATTTAGACCCTAGTATGATTTAGGGTAAAATATAATCATCCAATTATATTAAGACAAGTGTTAGGGTAATTTTATAATATATATTTACCCATAATTACCCTATTTATCTTTAACTATGGTAAATAAAATTTACCGTAGTTACTATTCATAATGCCTAAAAATAAAAAGTAGCTTATTTACATAATTTGGACCTAATTATTCCAAATATGGAATCCATTTTTCCAAATTCAAAACACAAAATTTGCAGAAATTAAATTAAAATTAATCCCGTTGTCGAAAGAAAATGGGGTTTTGTTTAAAACATTGCAAAAGATGGAATTGATTTAACCTACGAATTCAATGTAAAATCAACGATAATGACCTACATTATATTAAATGGTAAAAATATATTATTTTAATACTTAAAAACCATTGAATATTATAATTTATCTATATAAATTATTACGATGAAAAAAGTTTTTTATAATTAAAATATAGCATGTTTTTACTATTCATTAAAATATGAAAGTTATCACAAAAATATCAAAAATTTATCCAAAGTAAATTTTTTATCCTTATTCCAAAAAAGAATTTTATTTTGTAAAATTGAACTTTTAAATAAGTCAAAAACTAGATTTAAAGTGGGTGCACCATTAAAAGGAGGTAAAACTACATTTTTGGAAAAATACTTATTTTACTCAAAAAATTTATTTTATTCTCATACGATGTTCTAGAAAATGTGTAGGATGAATAATAATGTTATAAAATTCAAAATTTAGTTAATAATATTCATAATGGATAGTTTATATTATAACAATATATTGTTGTTTAGTGAAACCCGATATTTCTTACAACACACGCTATCGAGAAAGGTCGTGATTGCGTGTAATGCAAGACAAGTCAGGATTGCATGTAGTGAAAGAATCCATTGTTATAGCGTACAATAACAGATATGAAAGAAATTAAAATGAATCTATCTCATAAAATCTTGGGGTGTTACAATAACTATTCATAGTGATCATGGTGGTGAATTTGTAAATTATGATTTTGAAACTTTTTGTAGTAAGAAAGGTATCGAACATAACTTTTCAGAACCTAAAACCCCAAAACAAAATAGTGTAGTTAAAATAAGGAATATAATTATTTATGAAATAAATATAACTATGCTGAGTGAATACCCAGTTTCTAAACATTTTTCAAATGATGTGGTTAGTATTGAATGATATACTATTAATTGAGTTTTAATTAGGCCTTTTCTTAATAAAACTCTTTATGTTTTGTAGATATAAAGAATTTTTTTTTCTTACTTTAATGTTCTTGGTTGAAAAGTATTCATTCTGAATACTAAAGATAACTTACATAAGTTTTTCACCCAAATACGATGAAGGATTACTTCAAGGTTTTCCACTACTTATACGGATTAGATGGGTTTTAAAAAAAATATTGTATTTTTGGGGAAACAATGCATGTTATGTTTGATGAAACTGGTCATTTATTTTCATAGAACCTTAATCGACATCCTCAGATGTTATTTCTAAAACAGATTTTCAACCTTTTTTATAATGTTCTTCACATAAGGAATTAACTCAAGAATTATTTTATGAAGTAATTCATCAGGAATATTTTCTACCTTTTATTTAAGAATAGACTTTTGAAAACCCAAGAAGTCAGTTTTTTGTAGGAATTATCTTAAAAAAGATATCAGTGATGATATAGATCAACTAGTTTGGACAAGAAGTTCCTTAAGAAATGAAATTCAACATCTATCATTCTTATCCCAATTTTAACATAAGAATAATGTTGGAAATTTAGGTGATGAGGATTGGATTAATTTTATGCAAGATAAACTCAATGAGTTTGAAAGAAACAAATTCTGAACATTAGTTAAAATACCTATAGAAACATATATAATTGGTGTAAAATGGATTTTTTGGAATAAATGTGATAAAAATGGAATAAATTTTTGAAATAAAGATATAATTGTTGCTAAGGGATATAATAAACAAGAAGTATTATATTGTGAATAATTTTATGCTCTAGTTACAGGGCTTGAGTCTATTATAATACTTCTAGATTTCACAAGATTCCATAATTTTAAACCTTCTAAAATAGATGTGAACAGTGATTTTCTTATAAAATTCATTCAGGATAAATTTCATGTTAAAAAAAACCTCATTTTGAATATTAAAACACCTAGAATATATTTATAGACTTACCAAAGAATTATATGGACGTAAAAAAGACCCTAGTGTTGAGTAAATAAGGTTTCCTTATGAATTTTCTATTCCTCTATGTTTTCAAAATGACGAACACTTGTTCTTAAGTAAAATTATCTTTCTCTAAGGATTATTTTCTTAAGGAATTTTTTTCTCTAATAAAAGTTTTAACCTTACCTTGGTTTTCATTATCTTATTCAATGTATTCTCAAAAACAAACTTTTTTTGCTAAAGGGGAATATTAGGATCCTTATGAAAAACCTCAGAATCATAATGTTTCTTAAATTACCAAGTCTTACTGTATTCAGTCATCAAATTATCTAAAATTCAGATTCCAAATTCTATGAAATTCAGATTTTTGAATTCTCTAAAATTCAGATTCTAAATTCCCTGAAATTCAGATTTCAAATTATCTATATTCAAACTCTGAATTCTCTGAAATTTTGATTACAAATTCTCTCAAATTCAGACTCCAAATTCCTCATAATTAAGACTCCAAATTCATCAAAATTCAGACTCTGAATTCCCCAGAATTTAGACTCTGAAATCCTCAGAATTCATAATCCAAATTCCTTATAATTCAGACTCAGAATTCATCATAATTCAGACTTTGAAAAATATATAATTTGGATTCCGAGTTCTTTGTAAAACAGAATCCTGATATCCATGTTTTAAGAATCCTATTGTTTATATATTTAGAATATTATTTCAATTTTTCCCTAGATTTTGGATTTTTTAGATTTGGCTGAGATAATTCATTTTCCGTGCATATATTTTTACTATAAAATTTTGTAATAATTTTTTTTTCTATCCAACCGTTGGTTGAGTGGAATGTGTATAGGTCCCTTTGAGATTCAAGGAAAAATATGACTGTTGGAGGAGGGAGTTGACCATTGAAGTCTTTCCTATAAATATTATCTCATTCGAAAAAATTCATGATAAATATATGAAATTCATCCATCTATCAACTGTAGATCCTAGAGATTATATTCTATTATGTGATTTTTAGAGAGAGAAAGACTCTCTAGCCTTGTGCATTTCATTAAAATGTTGTTCAACCATAAACATCTTGTTCATCTTGTTTTGTGTGACTTCTATTTTTGATGAGTACAATTGTGGGCTCTTGGGGATAGTAAGATAGAGGTGCATGCTACCTTATAGACCAAGGGCTTGCGGGGATAGTAAGAGAGACTCTGATATTCTTATCGAGGGCTTAACCTGGTGTGGGTAAGACATAATTTCTTGAATGTATAAATCAAGGGACCTTTATCCAAAGTTGTTGGATACCCTAATTTTTGGATTAAAATATTTCATACATTCTAATTGTTCTTGTTTTGAGTTTTATTTTCGACGTATTTTGATAAATAAAGACAATATAACTTTCTTATAATTTCTTATACTTTTACTTACTTTGAAAAATAATATCCTATATGCTTTATGGTAGAATCAATTGAACTTAAGTTTCTTTTCTGGATCCATATTTCAATAATATAAGAAGGTTTGTTGTATTGTTAAGAACCAAATATGGTTTTTGAATTTACCTTATTTAACATTTTTATACATAGTTTTTTCTTAATGTAAAAAATGAAATTTTTTAAACTTACAATTCACCCCTATTATAATTGAGAATCTACATCTAATATTTTGATCCTACAATTAGTATCATAGGATGTATTTGAAATACAAATACTTACATGTAAGTTTTCATGATCATGTTTTACTTGTTCTAAATTCTTCTTTCCTAACTTTTCTTTTTAAAGTTTTTCTTAAATATTTCTATCTTGGTTTATAATCTTTTTCTACTGAAAAATATTTTGGAGAAGTATTTTCTTATAGAATGAAAGGTATAAATTTTGGTTCCATTGACAACCTTAATTCTACAAGACCATTAATCTTTAATTTTAATGATTATGAGTATTGGAGAGATAAAATGAATACTTTTGTCATTAACACTAGAGTAGACAATTTTATAATTATCATTAGGGACTAAAAAAATTAGACAAGGAAGTCATAACCTTCACCAATCAAGAGAAACAAGAATATCAAATAAGTAAAAGGTAGGCAATACTTTGTTGTGTTCTATGACCAAAATATATATATAGTCAAATATCTTCTTGTGAAGATGTCAACTGTAACTGAAAGAAACTTGAAGTTACACATTTGGAACTTCTAAAGTGATAAAAACTAGAATATATTTTTTAGAAACTGAATATCATGGATTCTTATTTCCTTATGGAGAACCTATTTACAAAGTACAACAAAGAATTATAAACATTTTCAACATTCTTAAATCTACGGGAGAGAAAGGTCTTGATGATAAAGTTCTTGGGGATAAAATAATTGATATCATTCCCAATGAGTGGGAATTAAAAAGGATAGTTATTGATAAGGATAGAAAAGTATCTAACATTAATATTGATGAGTTATTTGGAACTCTTATTCAGCATGAAACCAAAATGAAGAGATATACTGATTTCAAAAAAAAGAATAATGGTAATGGATGTTTAGATTTCACTACTACATTTAAAGCCAATACTCCAGAAACGGTAACTAGATCTAAGGATAATAAAGATGTTGTTATATCTGGATCAATTGATAGTGATCATTCATAGAATGAATTAGTCAATTGTTCTCAAAGGATGAACAAGATTGTGGGAAATAAAGATTTTCAGTACAAATATAAAAAGAAATATAGAAAGGACAAGAAATAATCTAAAGTAAACTATTATTAATGTAAAAGGGCTAGACATATTAGACCTAATTCTCCTATGATTAAGATAAAATACAGGAAAGAAAATCAATCTAAAGGAAATAGAAATATGTATTACAAGTCTAAGGCTAAGAAAGTATTGAAAGAAAATGACACCTGGAGTTCCATTGATGGTGATTATTCATAAGAATTATTAGATTATAAATATTCTGGTCAGAAGAATATTGGTCTTATATCTAGAATAACTATTGAAAATCATTATCTTATGGCTAAGGTACACAAAGATGAATCGTTAAAAAATGTTTCTTTAAATGCTAATTTTCCTAATGAATAATATTATGAATCATCAGATGATGAATCTTCCTCATCATAAGACAATACCTTACCATCATTTGAATAAGTTTCTATATTTTCTAAACTACTTGAGAATGAAAATTTCAGGATAAAAAAGAATCTAGAAAAAGAAAATTCTAGAATTGCTGTTTTAACTAAATAAGTATCAAATCTTTCTGAAGATCTTGATCAGAAAACTTTTCATTTCGAAAGTGTTTCTAAAAACCTTATGAAAGTTAATTTTGAGAAGGATAAACTTTCCAAGGATCTTGAAAATGTTATTTATTAGAAAAATATTTTAGTGAATAACCCAGGTTCTAAAACTAATGACTTTGAGGATAAGAATTTAGTCATTAGGCTAAAATCCGAAATTTTTTCCTTAAAGAAACTTTTATCATATTTTACTTTAGGAAGAAAATAATTTGATAAAATTTATTCACAACTTTTACCTCTTAATAATAGTTCTGGATTTAGTTATAGTTATTCAAAAACAATTTTTAGTAATAATTATTTTGTTCCCCAAAGTGCTCCCTTTTACACTAAGTTTCAATGTGGTGGACATTGGGAGAAAAATTGTTCTTTAAATAAAACTCAATCTTTAGGTTTTCATAAATCTCATTTTTCTATGAAAATGTGGGTTCTTAAAATTTTACTTCTGAAATTTCTGGATCCAAGAAAGTTTGTATTCCGAAAGTCTAACTCATATATTTTCAAGAAAATAAATAAAATACCAACTGCAATACATGGTACATAGATAGTGGATGTTCCTGACACATGACTAGTAATAAGAACTTCTATGAAAATATTATCAAGACTAAATAAGGAAATGTAACTTTGGGAGATAATGCTCAAGGATAAATTGTTGGTGCATGTAACATTGTTATTATTAGGCAAAAATTGATTTTAAATGTTTTATTTGTTAAAGGTATTAAGCACAAACTCATTAGCATAATTCAATTATGTGATAAAGGTTACCTTGTGAATTTTAGGAATGAAAAATGCTTAGTACACAATTCCAAGGAAGAGTTTATTTTTTCTGCCGATTGGCATGAGAATGTTTATACACTAAACATATAAGACTTTAGGAGCCATGGACTACCGTGCCTTAGTGTAATAGAAGATCAATATTGGTTATGGAATAGAATTTTGGACACTATAACCTTATAAAACTATGAAAAATCTCAAAGAAAATACTTATTAACGATCTACTAGAGGTTGGATTTGATTCTTCAAAAGTTTATGATCCTTGTTAATATAGAAAGAAACATAAATAATGTTTTAAAACAATCAGTGATGTCTCAACGTATAATGGATTATATTTAGTGCATAGGGATATTTTTGGACCAGCCCAAACTGGAAGTATTGGAGGAAAATACTATGTATTTGTTTTAGTTGATGATTACACCAGATTTACATGGGTCTATTTTCTACAAAGAAATTTGAAGTTTTTTATTATTTCAAAACTTTTAGATCCCGTGTTAAAAATGATAAAAACCTTCCATTGATAACTATTTATAGTGATCATGGAGGAGAATTTCAAAATTCAGATTTTGAAACTTTTTTTAGTAATAAAGGCATTACTCATAACTTCTCAGCTCCAAGAACTCCTCAACAGGATAGTGTGGTTAAAAGAAGAAATAAAATTCTTCAAGAGATAACTAGAACTATATTGAGTGAATATTCTATTTCTATTATTTTGGGTAGAATATGTTAGCACTTATTATTATACTATAAATTGAGTTTTAATCAAACCTTTTATTAACAAAATACCTTATAAATTATGAACTGGTCGAAAACCTAAGTATTTTTTACTTTAATGTTTTTTTTCAAAGTATTCATCCTAAATAATGAAGATAGATTACATAAATTTCACCCAAATTTGATGAAGGAATTTTTCTAGGATATTCCACTTCTTCTTAGGCTTATTGATTTTTCTAAAAATACACTGGTACTATTGAAGAAACAGTTCATGTTAAATTTGATGAAACCAATCCTTTTATATTTAAACAAACCCAACCTACATCCTTAGATGTGTTTTCAAAATCAGATTATCATCCTTTGATAGAATATTATTCTAATAAGGAAAAAGTTCACGAAAATATTTCTGAAACATTTACCCTATAATATTTTCTACCATATGTTGATGAACATGTTTTACAAAATCCAAATTAGTTGCTTCTTAAGAATCATCCCAGTGATAGTATCATTGGTGATGTAAATCATCCTACAAGGACTAGAATTTCCTTATGAAACGAAGTATAAAATCTAGAAATCCTTTCCCAATTAGAACCAAAAAGAACTAATGAATCTTTAGGTGATGATGATTGGATTGAATCCATGCAAGATGAGCTAAATGAATTGGAAAGGAAAAAAGTCTGGACCTTGGTTGAAAGACCTAAGGAAACTTCTGCAATTGGAGTAAAATGGGTCTTCAGAAATAAATGTGAGGAAAATGAAATCATAGTAATAAATAAATCTAGATTAGTTTCTAAAGGCTATAATCAATAAGAATAAATAGACTATAAATAAACCTATTCTCAAGTAGCTAGACTTGAATCTATTCATATTTTACCTGTCTGTGTAGCATTTTTTACTTTAAAAATTTTTCAAATGGATGTAAAGTGTGATTTCCTTAATAAATATGTTCAAGAGAAAATTTATGTAGAACAAACTCCTAGATTTGAAGACAAAAAATATCCTGAACATGTTTTTAAACATAGAAAATCTTTATATAGACATAAACAATACCCTAAATCCTGGTATGATAGAATTCCAAGATTTTTGTTACAAAACAATTATCTTAAGGGAAGTGTTGATCTAACTCTTTTTATAAAGAAATATAAGAAAAATGCTTTTTTGTTCAAATTTATGTTGATAACAATATATTCAGATCAAATTACCAGTATTTAACTGATTCATTTACAAATCTCATGAAATTTGAGTTTTAAATGAGTACGATGTCTGAGTTAACATTCTTCCTAGGTTTTAAAATTTCTCAAAAACCATAATGAACTTATATATCACAAAATAAATATATTAAAGATCTTCTTAATGGATATGAAAACACTAAAATTATAATCACTCCAATTGGTACCTGAAATTATCTTGATCTTGATGAATTTGGGAAGCGTGTAGATCAAACATCTTTTAAAGGTATGATAGGAAGTTTATTATAATTAATAGCTATTCATTTATACATAATCTTTTCAGTATGATTATTTAAAATATATCAATATAATCCAAAGGAATATCATTTAAAATCATTGAAAATATTTTTTTTCTATATAAAGTGATGAATGGATTTAGCACTTTTCTATACTTCTGGAAATAGTATTATTTTAAAATTTATTTCAGATGCTAATTTTGGTGGATATAGAATAGATAAAAAAGGTATATCTCGATCATGTCATTTCTTAGGAGATTCATTAGTTTATTGGTCTTGCAAAAAGAAACACTCAATAGCACTTTACACTGATGAAGCATAATATGTAACAGCTAGAAGTTGTTGTGCTTAAGTCTTGTGAATGCAACACACACTCACAGACTATGATATAAGTTAAAAAAACAGATATTGTGAGATAAAACAAGTTCCATTTCCATAAGAGAAAACCCTGTAGATCACTCTAAAAAAACACATAGATATTAGGAATCACTTTCATAGGGATCACACACTTAAATGAGATATCATTATTTAATTTATCAGAATGCAAGATCAACTTGTTGATAGTTTTAGAAAATCTTTACCCTCCGATAGAATTAAATATATTAAAAAATTTTAGGAATGATAACCATAAGGTAATCTTCCATGTTAAATTTTTGTTAAAACCTATCTCCTTACAATAAATAACTCTTTTTATAGGGGGATTACATTTATTGTTTAACAAACATTTTTTAAAAAAAATTCAGAACTCAAATTTCCATAACCTAAAAATTTCTTTACTTAATACAATTTTCTGGAATCTAAAGTTCATCAAGAAGAACATTTTTCATTACTGATAATATTTTTTTGGCAATACAGAAGTAATGTTTCCTTACTTAAAATTTTTTTAATTGAATTTTTTAATTGTGGATATTTTATTCACTTTTAAGAAAACTCTTTTGGATTCACTTTCTTAAATCCTAATTTTCCTTAAAACCTCAAAAGATCAGAACCTACCAAATCCTTATTTGGAATTCATCTCAACTGTCAGATCAGATCGTGCTTATTTCAACCATTGAATCATTTTTTGAATTTGAATCATCACTTCAAAGACAATCTAAATCCCCCTAATCTTCACCCCACATCGGTTTTCAATACTTTTTTCACCGAATCTATGTTCCTCTTCAAATAGGTCGTTCAGTTTTCCAAGGTTTCTTACACTCCGGATGTCACTAGAAGCTTCCCCACAGAAATAGATGTCTTCAAATAATGAAATCAAGGACTAGAAAATCTATATGGAAAGGTTGGTTGAACAATTTTTTTTTGTTAATTATAATTTGTTGATTATGAAGAATATCAAGCTGAATGGATGGGAGAGTTTTTGTGTTGTAATGACCAAGCCATAGGATTCGGTTTACCCTGACTTGTTTACAACATTCTATGACACATAAAATTTTTATGAGGATGTTGGAAGGGAGAAATTTTTGTTCAAGATCTATGGGAAACCATATTCTTTGTATTTCAATATAGAAGAAAATATTCTTAGAATTCCGTATGAAGGTGAGGTAATTTTCTATACTCACAAGTTTCCAGATCAGTCAAGAGGATGTTTTTTAAAAGAAAAAGAAATTGAGTTCTTTGGACTAAAAGGAGTAAATTCACCTAATATCAACCACCTTTCAACAAATTTCAGGATGTTATCTTTGTGGGTATAGGGTTTCCTCATTCCGAGAAAGGGTGAAAAGGAATCTTTGAAGAAAAGTGATATCTTTGTTTTGGATTTTTTGGTTAACCTGAAAATGTTAAATCTTGTAAAGTACATACTTCTAAAAATCACAAAAATTAATAATGGAACTCTAAAATATCATATTATCATGTATATGGTGATCTTGTCAAAGATCATAGTGATTTGTTTAGAATCCTTCCAAATTCTTTGCAGTTCTAAACCAAGTACGTTCAAGATCATGATGCTGAGTGATGATACCTTGAGGAGGATGAAAGTCGACTACAATACCAAATCAGGAGAGTTTTATGATCATTATTAAAGTGATGTTCAAGCTTTTGATAAAAATTGGAATTAATATAAACTTCCAAGAAATCTCAGAAGAATTGAAAATAGAAGGAACCGGAAACCAAAGAAAAATCAACTGTTCCAAAAAGTCAGTCAACTCCACCAAAGCTAAAAAACCAAAAAACTTTCCTTAATGAAGTGATAGAGAATTGGAGGGAACAAAATAAGAATAAGAAATAAGGAGATACATGATTAGGGATATATCATAATGAGGCAATGGCCTTGAAAATTCAATATACCAAAGAGCTTGAAAGGCAAGAAAAATTAAAGAAGCTGAAAAAGAAAATATCTAAAGCTGAGATCATTCACGCACTTCTCAAGGATACTGATAAAGCCTCTGAACAGTTTCAGGTACCAGAATCCTTCCTCCAAGAATAAGATCCAGTAGAGACACTGGGAAATAAAATTCCAATTCTGGAACCTATTTTTCAAGAAAATATTTTTCAAGAAGAAGAAGTAGAAGAATAAATATAGGATGAAGAAGACGAAAGTGACGATGTGATAAAGAAAGTGGAAGAATACCATGAGAAGGAAAGACCTTTAAATAAGCTATCAATCTGCACTTCCCAGGTTGAGTCAACCAAAATTACTTCTTAGGTAAAAAATGATGATGGATATAAAGAGGTTAGTAAACCTTCTAATGATGAGAGTAGCAACCATTATTTAATCCACCCCGATGATGTTAAGGAGGATGATGAGAACTAAGAGGTTGATGAATATAAGATAGTCCATCTCTCATATAGTGAGCATGAGTCTCCAAGGGATGAAAAGGTTATTTCCAAAATTCATAAAGGAAAACAGGTGGTTTATGATACACTTAATAAGGATATGATTGTAAAATATAAGAAGGATATTGGTGGGTCATCTAAGAGGAAAGATGAAGAGCTAGAAAATGTATCATCTTCTACAAGGGAATCTGATTCTAAATCATCATCTTCTATGGGTCAGGTTTTTTTTGTTCAGTCTTGGAAGAAGTTAGTGAACACAATATATTTGTTTCTTAGTATTGATTTGAGATTTTATATACTTCAACGCTCTTTCAATCTGAATTCAGATTCGGTAAGCATGCTCATGGAAAAATTAATCAAGCCTGAGGTAGATTTCAAAACTTTTCATTTCCGTTATGATGATCATAGGAGA
This sequence comes from Viscum album, assembly GCA_963277665.1. NCBI lineage: Eukaryota > Viridiplantae > Streptophyta > Magnoliopsida > Santalales > Viscaceae > Viscum > Viscum album. The sequence continues at coordinate 1,538,393,788 of OY728156.1, read as the reverse complement.
TCATGTTAAGAAATAACAAAGTGGTATAAAAATATGATTAATTACATGCGTATATTTGATGAATTCTAAGATTTAGTTTGGAATTTCAGATGATAGGATCAAAAATATTTCAAAAAGTTTTTAAAAAAAATGAGTCTTGAGAAAATAGCCCAGAAGTAAGAGGATAAAGATCAGAATGGGAAGTTAAATTCAGTTTCCTCTAATTTTAAGTGAGATAGGGATCTTAGGGAATATTTGTAATAAAATTTCAATCATCAAGAAGAAGTAGTGAAGTCTCAGGTATAAATCCCAAAGTCTCAAGATGAAAAAATCAAGGCTTTGGAAAAGAAGAATCCGGACCAAGAACAGTTTCTCAAGCTGCTTGAGGATGATCAAAAAAATCTCAAGAAGGTAAAGGATACCATGAGGAATGTCATGAAGAAGGAAAATAAAGATAAATGATTTGCATTTCATTCTAATATTTTGTTCTATTTTTTACATGTATCAATTTTTCCAATCATAATGAAAATTTTTCTATCCTTCAATTGTTCTGTTTTGTATAGTTCTAATCTTGTAGGTAATTTTTTTCCTCCATTCCTTTTTGAAAATAACCAAGGGGGAGAAAAGAATGCTCCCAAGAATAAAAAGTATAAAGAAACAAATTCCCTAAGAAAGGTAAAGATTAACTAAGGGAGAGTCTTCTTAAAGAATATTTTCTTAAACAAGAAAAAGTTAATTCTACAATAAAGACAAGAATATGATTATTAGTGATTTCAAAACCTAAGGGGGAGTTAGTCATATTCATCATGGTTTATAAGTAAAGGGAGATAAGTTTTTATTTTATAGTTCAAAAAGAAAATTCCTTATACCTTATTTTATTTTTCGAAACATTGTTTTTGATTTCCCAAAATGGGGGGATTGTTGAGTAAATAAGGGTCCCTTATGAATTTTCCATTCCTCTATGTTTTGAAAATCCCATACTTTTTCATAAGTAAAATTATCTTCCTCTAAGGATTATTTTCTTAAGGAAAATTTTCATTCTCTAAGAAATGTTTTAACCTTTCCTTGGTTTTCATTATCTTATTCAATGTATTCTAAAAAACAAGTCTTTTTTACTGAAGGAGAAAATTCGGATACTTATGAAAAACCTCAGAATCATATAGTTTCTTAAAATACCAAGTATTACTGTATTCAGACTCCAAATTCTATGAAATTAAGATTCTAAATTCTATGAAATTTAGATTCCAAATTCAATAAAATTAAGACTCTAAATTATCTGTATTCAGATCCCAAATTCTCTGAAATTTAGATTATGATTTCTCTGAAATTCAGATTCTGAATTCTATGAAATTCAAATTCTGAATTCTTTGTATCCAGATTCTGAGTTCTCTGAAATAATGATTCTGAATTCTCTAAAATTTAGACTTGGAATTCCTTAGAATTCAGACTCTGAATTCCTCAGATTTCAGACTAAGAATTACTTAGAACTCAGACTCCTAATTCATCAAAATTCAGACTCCGAATTCATCAGAATTAAAACTCCAAATTCATCAGAATTCAGAATATGAATTCTTTAGAATTTAGACTCTGAAAACGATAGAATTCAGAATCCAAATTATTTTAAAACAGAATCCGAATATCCATGTTTCAAGAATCCTATTTTTGATATATTTAGACTCCGATTTCTATTTTTCCCTAGATTCAGGATTTTTCATATTTGGGTAAGCTAATAAATTTTCCTTGCACATATTTTTAATATAAAACAATGTCTTACAATTTGTTTCTAACCAATAGTTGGTTGAGTAACACGTGTACAAGTCCCTATGAGATTCAAGAAAAAATAAGACCATTGGAAGAGGGAGCTGATCGTTGAAGTCTTGCATATAAATAAGAGCTCATTTGAACAAGCTCATGATAAATCTATGAAATCTATCCATACATAGAATGAAGATCATAGAGATTATATGATGTGAAGTGATTTCTAGAGAGAGAAAGGATCTAGTGCCTTGTTCATTTCTTGAACATATTGTTCAGCCGTGAACATCTTGTTGAGCTTGATTTGTGCGACTCCGATTGTTGTTGGGTATAATCAAGGGATTTCAGGGGTAGGAATACTGAGTTTCCAACTACATTAAAGATCATGGGATTGTAGGGATAGTAATATAGACTCCAAATTCTTATCGAGGGCTTTCCTTGGTGTGGGTAAGACAAAATTTATTGAAAATATAAATCAAAGGACCTTTATCCAAGGTTTTTGGATACCCTACTCTTTGGGTTAAAATATTTCCTACTTGTTACATTTTCTTATTCCGAGTTTTATTTCCTATTGTATTTTGATAAAGAAAGAATGCATAGATTCCTTACACATTCTTTTACTTTTACTTAATTTGATAAATAATATTCAATACGCTTTAAGGTAGAATCAACTAAAATTAAGTTTCTTTTTCGGATCCACATTTTCATACTCTAAGAATGTTTGTTGTATAGTTAAGAACCAAAGAGGTTTTGTCAATTTACCTTGTTCAACTTTTTTAAACATAGTTTTCCCTTAAGGTTAAAAACAAAAGTTTTTAAACTTACAATTAACCCCCTCTTGTAATTGAGCATCTACATATACTATTTTGATCCTACACCTGGATCATGGTATGACAGATTAACTAGATTTTTCTTACAAAACAATTTTTTAAGGGAGCTACAGATCAAAATATTTTTATAAATGAAGTTAATAAAAATATTATGATTGTAAAAATTTATGTTTATTAAATTATACTTGATTCTAATCAATATTTTTTAACAGATTCCTTTTAAGATCTTACGAAGTCTAAGTTTGAAAGGATTATCACGGGTGAGTTAACATATTTTCTTGGTTTTATAATTTCACAAAAAGAATAAGGAACTTTTATTTCCTTCCATCAATATATAAAGGATCCTCTTATGAAATTTGGATATAAAAATACTAAAAATATTTGTCCTCCTATTGGTACCACTAATACTTTAGATATTGATGATGCTAAGAAACCAGTTGATCAAAATACTTTTTGTGGTATGATGAAAAGTTTACTTTAATTGAACTTATAGTCACTTAGATTTAATGTTTTCAGTATACTTATGTGAAAGGCACCAAACCTATCCAAAATAATACCATATTAAATCTATAAATTTTTTTCATTATCTTAAGGGAACTATGTATTTGGACATTTTCTATTATTCTAGAAATGTTTTTGAACTAAAAAGGTCTTCAGATGCAGAATTTGGTGGATACAGAATGGATAGGAAAAGTAAATACACGACTTTTCATTTCTTAGGATATTCCTTAGTTTCTTGGTCATGTAAGAAACAAAATCAGTAGCACTTTCCACCACCAAATATGAATATGTTCCAGTTAGAAGTTATTATGATCAAGTATTGTGGATGAAACACACACTTATGACTACGACATTGATTTTACTAAAACCCAAATAGTTTGCGATAACAAAAGTGAGATTTCCTTAATTTTAAACACATCATATCAATAAAATTCTAGGAACATAGATATAAGACATAATTTCCTTCATGATTACACACTTTAGGGAGACATCATTTTATAATTCATCATAATTCTAGGAAAAATTGCTGAAATTTTTACGAAATACCTTAGTTAGGATAGATTTGAATATATAAAATAGAAGATTTGAATTATCAACTTAAAGTAATCGTTCATATATACTTATTGTCGAACCATATCATTGCATTAATATAATTCTTTTCACAGGGGGAGTACATATCTTATTCAAAGATAATTAGTTTTTTAAACCTTTAATTTTGTATGATTGTTAGTTTTTATAAAAATTTTATCATAATGACTTTTCTAGACTCAAAAAGATTTATAAAATTTTTTAGATTAAGAATTTAAAAACTGTTTTATGGACTCTAAAAGTGTTGTAATATTTATAGACATAATATTTTCTAACAAATTTTCAGATTCATAAAATCTCATATTCTGTTTTTAGTAAAAACTATCATAATTGGTTTTTTATAAAAAATACTGTATCCAGTTTTGTATTTCAAAACTATCATATTTACTTTTCATAATGAAAAAATTATAATCAATTTTTATTTTTAAAACAATTATAATCTATTTATGTTACAAAAACCAAGAAGAACATGTTAGTCATGCTAATGTGTCTTTCAACTCTAAAAGGTACTCTTCTATTATTTTAGTCTTTTTTTAACTTATTCAATACATTAGTTTGTAATTTTTTTATTATATTTTTAGTTTAATAAAAATTTTAATTTGTTTTAAAAAAATTAATTTTGTTCTAATTGGAATGATCTAAACTCCAATAAATGTTACAAAAACTTCAAGAGTTCAAAAAATTGTTTTAAAACATTATTCGGATAAATATTGTCCATAAGATCAGAATAGTTTCAAATCTCAACCATTGGTAATATAATGGAAGTCAAACCATCACCCCCAGTACCTATATAAGTGTGGGTCACCCTGTGTCCCACATCGATTCCTAGATTTTTTAACCGTCCTGTTGCACCCTTCAAATTCATCTGTCTAGAAGTTTTCATTTATATCCAATATACGGTTTTAGAATTGAGATCTGATGGAGAATAAGGAAGATTATGCTAAGTGGTTCATGTTTTGGGAAAGGTTAATTGCAAGTTCATGGTATATAAAATATAATTCTACACTCAAGAAGATCATTTTATTCTATGTATAGGAATTACTATGTTTTTAAAAACCTGGAAAAGATTTTGAGTTATTTTATCCTAAGGTGGTTTTTGAGTTCTACGAATCCATTCAATTTTTAAAAGAATATGGTAATAATAAAGTTTAATTCATAATTTACAGTAATAAGTATAAATTGTAATATAAATTGGTAGCTAATTTAATTGAAGTTCCCTCAAATGGATAAGTTTACTACCCTTCTCACAAGATTCCTAACAATATCAGAACATTTAAGAAGAACAATGCTAAGGATTATTTGTTTTTGTAAAATTAAAAGGTTAGAAAAGTATCCCACCTAACTCAAATAATAGATTCCTAACCCTACAGATGAAAGGATACTTGATTCAGAGATAGGGTGATCGAGATACATTGAAGTTTTTTGACATTTTTTGTTTTGGATTATTTGGTGAACATGAGGAAGATAAATCTACAAATGTTTATCTTTATCATAGTGGAGAACATTAAAACTAATTCTATCACATAAAAGGTCATTATTTTTTATCATTTATAAGAAAGTTAGTTGTAATGTTTGTAGAGATATTCAAGGTGGAAAAGAAATATTATCCAATGAAGGAAATGATTTATTTTATTAGTGAGTATACGATGTCCAAGATGAAGTTTGTGTTTGATATTAAGTCAAAGAAGTTTATAGAAATATTTAATGGGTTTTACATCAATGCACAACCATCATTGAAAGTGGGGGAAGTTAAGAAGAATAAAATAATGGTAGAGACATGTCCTCCAAAAAAATGAATGAAAAGAAAATCCCATATTTGGTTTTCAAGAAAATAAGGAAATATAAAGATCAGAAAAAGACAGGGGATCCAGAATTTGGAATTGACCCCATTGAAGAAAAAGATTTAGAGATCTGTATATCTAATAATTTAGAATAGGAAGAGAAAAAAATGATATTACAAGATACTACAATAGTAGAATGTCTTTTTAAATAATTAGAAAGGTATTTAGAGAATATAGTTTATCCCAGTTCCCACACCAATCAGATTAATCCCTAAGACTAATTAACTTTTGAAGAAACTAAAGTGGTCCCTGACGATATCAATTTTTTGACTGAAAAAGAAAATGGAAAAGCTTCTAAGGAAGAATTAGTCCCAATTATTCTGGAGAAAGAATCATAATATGTTTTACCAGGAAAGGTATATTTAAGAATGAAAAGGCAGTTAGGGGAAGAGATAAAAAAAGGAGTTGATAAGGAAGCTTAAGAATAAAAAAATGAAGAAAATAAAGAAAAGAGAATAAGAAAAATAAGAAGTAGAAGAAGAGGTTCGAGTATAAGAAGAAGAATAGTGGGAAGAGAATGCAGGAGAAAACAAAATGGACGAGGATGAAGAAACCCAAACACATAAGGATTCATTGGATTCATTATCTTCATCATTTTTCCTTTCAAAATATGATAAGTATGAAAAATCTATTAGTTCTCAAGAAGAATAATATTTATCAGAAAAGGAAGTTCAATCATCATAAAATAAAGAAGAATATGATCAGAATTTAAAAAACAAAGTTAATGACAATGAAGAATAAGATATGGTTGGTGAAATCAATGAAATATAATATTAAAAGAAATTTTCTAACAAAGGTTAAAATGAAGTTTCAAAGAATGATAAAAATAAAGGCAAATTAGTGGATGTCAGAATCGGTATAACTGAACCTCCCCAGCTAAAGCCCAAACAATAAAACTTTCAAGAACAATAGCTCAAAATAGTATTGATTATATTTTCCATGTCTTGAGGAGATTAAAAGAAAAAATTTCATACTTTAAAACCTTTTAGGTAAGGTTTAATTTTATTTAGAATACCCTAAGTTAGAAATCAGAATCAATAAATGTTTTAATAGAATCAATGATTCAGTTTGAAGATGAATTGAAATATTTTCAAGAAAATTCCTGTACTCATAAATATTATACATTATAATTATAAATTGGTCTAGACAGGTTTATTCTGATTGTCATATGCATGATGAAAATAATGCTAATGTAAATAAACTTATGATATAATCAGATGAATTTTTCAAAATATTATCTTCATATATGGAATATCAAGTTAAGTTTGTTGAAGAGTTTAGAGATTCCACTGATTAATGGACTGAGGATTTGAACGTTCTAAAAAAAACATTTGAGACATGTAGTTATATATTAGTAAGATTAGATCTTGTAAAGATGAAGTGATTATATTGAGGGAATAGAACAAACAAATCAATGAGAAAGTTAAAAGGATGATGTCTCAAGATCAAACTATGGAAATGGAAGTTTAAAATATAGAGAAAGATTAGTACATGTTTAAGAAGATGAAATCCATTTTAAAAAACTTGATGTAGAAAGAATGATTTAATTCTCTTTTGAACTATCAGATTTACTTTAAAAAACATTTTAATTTTTGTTTATAATTAATTACTCTTTATTCAAATACATTTATGCTTGATTTTTTTTCCAATTACATTTGGTCATATGTTATTTTGTGTTTTTTATGGATTATTAGTCAGTTTAATATTGTTTTATATGTTATTTTCTAAAATTTTAGAAAACATCAGATCCTTCCCATTACTTTTTGAAAATCACAAAGGGGGATACTGATATATTAATCGGGGAATATTTTAAAAAAGGGTAGAAATATTTATAATGAGAGAATATTTTTATAAAGGGGGAGAATATATTTATTTAAAAGGAGAGAAATTTTTATGCAAAGGTGAATATAATATCTTATTGGAGAAATATTAATAAGGGTGATAATTTTTATTTATGGAAGAACTATTATAGTACTCTCCTTCATATTCAACATTGTATTCAGAAGAGTTACAAGATGAGGGAATTTAATTATCAAAGAATAAATCTGAATATGAAGTTATTAAAAGATTAAAGGGCTATAAGTTTTCAAGTTATTGATCATTTAAGTTTTGTGATTTGTGATTTCCAAAAAGGGGGAGATTATTGAGTCAAAAGTCTTAGTTATTAATTTTTTATTGCTTTTGTTTTTGAAATCCCAAAAAACTTTATTAAAACATGTTTTCTATCTTTTTATGTCCCATATATTTTTGAATGTTTTTTATAAAAAAATTACCTTATAACATACATAAAATTTCTAATTAATTATGAATATAAACTTAATATTCTTCATTACAGTCATCAGATTGACAATTCTTCGGATAAATTGGACTTTACCTTTGATCAGAACAAGAGACGAAATTTTTAATTATCTTTCATATTGACAAATTTTATGACCATCATACTGATTCTGGTACCCATACAATCATACTCACTCTCGTAAGGATTATCTTATTGAAAATTGTTAAGGAAGTCCATCGTACCTACCTAAGTTTATAATAAGAATACCTAGACTTACTTCTATTATAAATAATACCTTTAAAACTATAACTGTGTTAATCAATATGACTTCAGACATTCAGTTATAGATGAGCTGTCCAGTGATAGTTATTCAAATCTGTTGCAACAAAATTGGAAATATTACCATTTGAGAATTTCCTATAAATAGAAATTCATTTTAAGAATTTAGAGTAGATTTAATTTTCAACTCAATTAATCAAAATATTTATAAGACTAAACTACTAATCCTTAGTATTTATAGTTTTTTAGAGAGTTGGTTTTTCTAAGTAATCATTGCCAGGGTTTTCCCTTACAAAAAATTTCTTTTGTAATCACATCTGATCATTGTTACGATTGAGGGATTCTGGTGATAGGAAGATAGTGAATCAGATCCATTGGATATAGGGATTCCAGGTATATGAATACATACATTGATATTATATCGAGGGATTTCAAGGATAGACATAGAGAGCTATTCTGATCATTATATCAGGGGCTATCCTAGTAAGGAAATATAGACTTTACTATAAGTATTAAATAGTGGATACCTTTAGTCATGGTTATTAACTACCTTACTCTTATGGTTAAAAGAGGTAAAATTTTAAATATAGTTTGTATTTTATTTATAATTTTCCATAGATATTGCATTTATTGTTTTTACAAGTTTCTATTCTACTATTCAGGTTATAGAAAGTTAGTTTTTGTAATTATCTTTTTTATACAATTTGTTTCATTGGTGTTAATTTGAATACAATAAAAATGAAATCTTGATTTTATTAGATCAATTGTGATTATGATTATTTTAATCTAATATAATCACAAATATTATGATTCTGATTTTGTTACTCTAATATTCAGACTATGTCTAAGTATGATAAATTTACTTTAAGAGGATTTGTACTTTTTTTAGTTTAACACTTTTAAACAATGTTTTTAACCTAAAATTCACCCCCTCTTGTAAGTATATCTATCTAAGCTAATTCTTATGATCATAAAATTATAAAATTAACATAAAAAATTTAAGTATTTTGAATATATTGGTGTTATTATTTCAACATATTTTATGAATATTTTGAAGGAGGTAGAAGAATAAACGAAACTAAAACATCCTGTTAAAATTTATACCTTTTATTCAGACAAACTCATTGTGTTTACACATTAATTCCTATAAGGATGGTATTATGAAGAAAATAAGATATCTAGAATTTGGGGAAGTTATTTTATTAAGGATTTTATGAGATATATTTCTCAAATAATGTGATGAAGATAAGAGAGAAAGCATCCATTTATATGTGATGGGAGGGGCATTCTTGGAATTTCCCAAAAGTATTAAATTAATATAAATTAATTTCCATTTATAAATGGATGAAAATTTATATAATTAGAATATAATATAATTATGAGTCTAAATAATCTAATGAATTAAAATTCAGATAATTTTAGGTGATGTTCTCACCCTTATCTCTTTGTTTTAAACCCTCAGTAACCCTTTTGACAATTACCGCAATATTAATGTTTTTTAATCTTTAGGGGTCAAGAAAGTTACCATAAATGGAAAACTAATCCATAAATGGACCATGATTGATATTTTTAATCATATACCATTAAATTTTATGAAGAAAAGATTTTTATTTATATTAAATAATTTAATAAGACAACTTTTTCATAAAATATCATTAATGTCATTTTTACACTATTCATTTAATTTGACTTTAAATACTTCAAGAAAAAAATGAAATCAGAATATAAGAATTTATCACACCAAAAATATGTTATAATTATCTAAAAAATTTGTGGAACATAATAATTCACCCAAATTGTGTTTCTTTTAAGAATTTTAAAATCATTTATTTTATTTTTCTATCCATTGAATAAATACTATTTCGGCATTGAGTAAGTATGAAGCTAATTATTCAATCAAGAAATTTTTTAATAAATGGATATTATAAAAAATTAATTCATATTTCTATTAAATATTTTTGATTGAGAATAAGTTGTTTTTTCCCTATCACAAAATACTATGTGTATAAAAAGAAAGAGAGTGACATTTTTAACATTATGTTTACATAAAATAATATTAATGTTATAATCAAAGTTAAGTTGAAAAAAATTTCCCCATTTTTGATATTTTTATGGTCATGGTCGATGAAACTTTATAAAATAAAATAAATAAAAGTGTTGGATACATTTTAAGCCTTATATTGAAGTAAAACCACTTTAAACTAGTTTGAACCTTAATTGTAATAACATAGATTTTTTCCATGATAAATTAATTAAATAAAAAATAAAAGGTTAATTCTAATTTTTTATGAAAATGATGATTCCAAATTTTGAAAAAATATTATAAGGAAAAAATTCTAAAGGTGGAAGAAATTAATTTTTATATTATAACACAAAACACATGAAAAACAGTTTTTAGGAAAATACTTGATTTTAGAGTAAAAAATAATTTCACCTAGAAAAGACGTAATAAATTGGTTTTCATATTTTTTTCTGGGAAATAATAAAAAATTAATTTTTTTAATCTCTTTTATCAGTCGAAAACCAAATTTAATCTTCCAAACATTTCATTAAGTGTAGAGACCCAAAAAAAGTTTTTAATTTCATAAAATTATAACTTATTTATATAAAAGTAAATAATGGGTTCCCAATTTCAAAATAACTATATAAAATAAATTATTAAACATCTTAATAATAACTTTCGTCTAAATCAACTCTTACAATATTATAAAGGCATCTGTTAGAAAACTTTAACGTTTTACCTCATGGTTTTAACACAATTTCTCCCATTACTGAGGTGATAAATTTTACCATGATTACTATCCATAATTTCAAAAAATAACAATTACCTAATTAAAAAATTTGAAACTAATAATTAAAAATAAGAGATCCATTTTTAATGATAGGATTCCTCTATGTGGTTTGTATTAATTTAAAATTAAATAAAAAATTCAACAAAAAATAGTTTTTAAGAAAATATGTTTTTTAAGACAAAAAAGAAATTACATTAAATTAAGGTTTAATTAAGATACATATGAATTTAATTAGATTATTTATTATTAGAGGATAGTTATGTTATTTATATATTAGATTTTACATTTAAATTACTTTATTTAATGAAAATAAATGGCATCTTTATAAAAATTAGTATTTTTTTTACTATTTATTGAAAAATCAATCTTTTTAGAGAAATCAGAAAATTTAACCCAAAGTTAATTTTTATATTTTGATATCAAAAAATGTATTTAATTTAATTAAATACTTTTTTTCTAAATATATTAAAATTAATTATAATATTCACTCATAAAAATCAATAAAAACTATTTTTGAAGAAAAAATATTTTTGAATAATAAAATGGATTTACTAAAAATTGAGTGCTTATTTTCTAAGCACTGATAAATAAATTTTTATTTAGTAGAAAATTTATATTTATTTCATAATTTCATTAATACAATTCATACCCTCTAATTTAATGGATTAGTCATAACTATAACATTTAAATAATAATATTTTGTGGTTCATTTATGCTCGATGTTGCCGGTTGTATACGCTCTCGAACATAATGTCGTTTTAAAATATCAAGATATTACATTATCCCCCCATATTGTAAAATTATACTTGAAAATTGAAATTGATCTCATTAATCCGGGGTTTGAAATTTGAAAATTCATTTTTCGAAATCCCACATTTTAAAAACTGTTAGTAAATATTACTTTGGAAAGAGGAAAAAATAAATATGAAGGTCATTTTGAATTACAGATTACGAGATTTATAAATAGAAGAAAACTTGTGGGATGTAAAAATATGGACATGGTGACAAAATATAATTCCCAAAAAACTATGAAGAGGGATAGAGAAAATTGATATTAATAAAGTGAATGACCATGAGAAAGTCAATGACCACAAAACCATAAACTAATGGGGTAAGAAAAAGACCATTAATTCATCAGAAATAAAAGTAATAAGATATTTTTTTTGTTTCATGATACTTTTATTATATTTGATGAATTCATTTATTATCTAGTCTAAGAATATTTGAAAATAAACTTGAGAAGTGTAATTTCATTATTTTATCAATTTCCACCAAAATATCATTTTTTATCTAGATGATGAGTATTGAAGATGAGTTTTTAATGCCTAAATCACAAAAATAATCTTCTAATGGATCTAAAAATTCCACAAAAAATAAAAATATATTCTTACTATATTTAAATATTAAACAAAACCAAAATGGTTACAAAAAAGTATGATAATTCTCAAAATTAATAAACCTTCATATGCTGAAATACAACATTAATCTATAAAGCCATAAAAAAAGGACCCAAAGTTAACTAATCTTAAAATTCTACAAAATATTCCCTACTATTTTTGAAGCTCTAAAATTATAAATATTTGATCACATATTATTCTGTAATTAAGTTGATATTTATATCTAAATGGCATCAATAACTCTTAATGTCTCATACCAAAAATATATATTCCCGAATCATGTATTCTCCAAGATATGCTAATCATTTACATGAATAACCTGAATCAATCTAAATAAACATTAAAATCTTATATGTTTATAAAATATAATTCAACATTTATTACTCAAATAAAATCCCTTATCTTCCAAAAGGATTCACAAATATCATAAAATGTACCCATAATAGTGAAATTGTCCAAAAAGCAACACTAATCACTTAGTCTCCAAATCACTTTTCAATACCACAGTTATTTATATGATAAAACATATGTTATTAAATAACCCATAATTAACTCAACATTAAAGATTATATAAACTTAACTGTTGTCAATACATTTAAACTTATTTCCAAAAAATTTAAAGGCATTATTCCATTAATAATTTTTACTTAAAACAAAAGTTAATCTTAATTGTTTAATATAATTGAAAGATATATTAAGACTCAATAAATGTCTCCAAGGTACTACCATCACAGAAAACATTAAAATAATACTAATTATTGTAAACTTATGAACATACTTAAATCATAATTCTTGAATCCGTATTTGTAGAAACCTCAATCATTCAAAATTATTTATAATCCTCTAACTATTCTACTTTATATTATTCTTTAATAATTCCTTACTATATCCAAAAATATGAATCATTTCCTAAGATTCAAAAATATCAAAACAAAATTCAAAATATAATCCATAACTTTTATATGGAATTCAATATTTCCCCATATTAAATTGTAATGAAATTTTGAATTGTGAAAACTTTTATCTCTGTGGTGTTATGGATCCCCTTATTTAGTTTTTCCCATAGGAAATTGATTTGTATAATTCTCATACTCCCCATATTTAAATAATTCAATTGATACATTGGGAATAAATTTAATCCCTTTCATGGTTCTAAACACACTGTTACTTTTTCCTTGTAAATTTATAGTTTTATTACCTCCCTTACCATATAAAAAACAACTTCTCATTATTTTATGAAATTTTATTGGGTGATTCTTTCAACATCATTAACACATAGGTAATTGAATATTTTTTACTTTTATGATATTTATCACCATAAATTACATAGAACTCAATTTTTATCTTTTTAGTACATTATGAAACACACTGAGGTTCATCATGATAGTTGGTTAAGAATAACTGAAAGGGTTTTCAATAAAGATTCCACTCCATTCAGTTGCTTGTTCATACAAACACCATATTTTTATTCACACCCATTGTTAATTTTTTTCCTACTAGATTCATTCATTTACTAAACAAAGGATAGTGTGAGTATATCAATAAAATCATAATAAACCATGTTATGAGGAGTATAAATACTAATATATCCTTAACCATTTTATCTTCCATTCAATTATTTCAATTTATCCAAAATAACTATAATTATCCACAATATACTAATGATCATGGTTATAGAAGACTTAAATTATGATCAAAGAGTATCTTAACCTCTAAAGTTATATAAACATCCAATTTGATACTAATTATAAGAAAAAAAAACATATATATTACATAATCTAGTGTATTTGTGCTAGAATTAAATTTTTTAAATTTTGAGGGTCATTTCATTTTTATATTTTTAGATAATTTGGTCATAACTATTATATAATAAAATACTACATAACAAGTTGGAAAATTCCTCTTAGTATCATGTTTTATCAAAATGCAATACTTTTAGGATAAAACATATTTCCTTTCCTAAAAAATATATATGATTTTAAAATTGACTTCTCATTTGGTCCAAAAAACCTTATACCTTATGAAAAACATTTTAAAACATGGTATGATCACCAAAATCTCAGTAAGGGACATAAAAAATAAGAAAGAAACATGTTATTCCATTTTAAAATATTGAGATCATAAAAGAGATTTTTTCCTTTAACATAATAAAAGATGATATTGAATAGTAATTTACATACACATGAAATTATATTTATAGCCTAATGTTTTCATAAATCACTTTATAAGAAAACATAAAAGAAAAACCAAAATTATTAGGGTTTCTTAGAAAACATGGGAACCTGATTTTTTTATAAAGGATAAACCACATTAACCTAAAACTGAATAATCATTCATCTAAAAAATATCATTATATAATTTTTTTAAATTAAATTATTTCCATGAAAACTATAGGGACCCATACTTAATATACATGGATATTAAATCATTTCAGATGAATATTATATAAATTACAAAAATACATGCCTAAGGACCATTATAGTTTAGTGTCTTTGGAAACTTGGAAACAAAATCTTCTATCCAGTTGAAGGATCTTACAAATATCTCATAAAGATCTCCATATTTAGTACTTTTACCTATAACCTTTCTTTTGTATCCTAGGGAAAAGAAACATAAGAAAGAGGTGAGCTCAAATGTAACACCCTGAACCCAGTTTCCCAGAGTCGGTGCGTTATTTTATTACATTATAATGATAACAAGAAAGTCAAATCCTAAAGGACTGATCAGTTTAGTAGCCTTGAAAAAACTATATACAAACATAAGTTTTACATTACATCCAGAAATGAAAAACTATGTAGTGTCGCCTTTTAACACACACATATACCTTAAACTATCCGTCTAGGTCAGTCATAATATATTTCTTTGCATCATGGGGGAAAATGAAACATAAGAAAGGGGTGAACTCAAATTCCCAATAAAGATAAACATTATAGTGGATGCTATAAAAAATAAGCACAAACTTTTAAGGAAACGTATAAAACTGAAACACAAGCCTTTTAAAACATTATCTTTAGTATAATATGGAATGAAAAAATAATGTAATTCTATTTAATTAGTAACATTGATATTCTAATAGTTTAATAATCACATGAAATATCAATAACTAATCTCGTAATTAGAGAATGCATAATTATAGACATATCGACAATGCCTCATGCTAAGACCATTGTAACACCACGAGATTTTATGAAAAATATTGTTTTTAATTTCATTTATGTCTTGTGTTGTATGCTACACCAAAAGGATATTTCACTACACGCTTCCCTCACTTGGCTTGATTTACATGAAATCACGACCTTCCACGACAGTGTGTGTTGTACGCAATATCGAGTTTCACTAAACAACGATATGTTATTAAAATATTATACAAACTAGCCATTATGAATATTAATACCCAATTTTTGAAATTTTATAAATTTTATCTTTCAAAATTGACTTCATTTTTGGATTCAAAATATCGAAATTAGCCTAGGGTGAATTTTTTGTATTTTTCTGAAAACTTTCAATTTTTGATGAATAGTGAAAACACTGGGTTACTATTTAAATACTGAATTTTTATTTAAATAATTATTTATTTTATTTAAATTTATTTTAGGTCAAAATTGATACGTAATACCTATATAAGTTCAATGTAATTAATTGGAGTCATTTTATAATAAAAGTAAATAGGGTAATTAAGGGTAAAAATGATATTATTATTACCCTAACACTTGTCCTAATTCTATTAGGTAAGTGTAATTCGACCAAAAAAAACCTTAGGAATAAAATATGACCATTTAGGTCCACTTGGATTAGATTAGGACGTTTATTATTAATTTATTTGACGAAGGGTTAAAATAGTTAAAATCAAAGTTTAATAACTAAAGAATTTTTAAAATAGGGTTATACATAAGATAAATTAAACTATAATTATTCATTAGAAAGATAAAAATATTTCATACGTAATTTTATTTTATTTATAATTTTTAGACATTAACTAATTTAATTTATTAATGACACAATGGTGATGCATTAATTACCTAAATAATGAAATATTAAAATAATTGATGTTATAAATACCAAAATAAATGTATTTTGAGACTTTTTATGAATTACACTAATTTTCGAGGTTAATATGACATGTTATTATTGAATTAATTAACTGTTTTCGAACTAATCATGCTTTTATGAATTTCACAAAAATCCATTACCAAATAGTGTCAAAATTGACATAAAATAGTTTTGAAAACAAATATTATATTATTAATTGTTATTATATTCCTAAAAATCTACGGTTCGGCCCAGATACTTATATCATGATAGGTGTATCATTAATGGACCACTTGGGGGTCTCTTGTATGTATATGGTAAGTATATTAACTATATAATATAAAAATACAAAGTGACATGGTAAATGTCAATCTAATTAACTAAGAGTTAAAACTAAAAGATAAGGTTAATATAATTACCCAAACCTATCTATAATATATTGGTTGAGAGGATTTCGACCCATACCCACCTTATATTCGAAATTAATCAAATTGGAACTATTAAAAACCGAATATGACTTTATTATAAAATAATATTTTAAGTTTTTCCAATGGTGCCCCTCTCCTCCCTTATAAAAAGGGCACCCCTTCCCTCTTCTCTTGACACCCTTTTGAGCCTTGAATCTCATCCAACACCTGCCCATTTCTCTTCTACAATTCCCTAGAAAAATTATGGAGGTTCTGGTCTCCTAAAAATACCAACTCTAATTCCTTAAGAGGAATCTTAAAGGAGGTGCGTCGAAGAAGAGGTAATCTCTTCTTCCGATTCTCTCAAGTTTCTTTATTCTTCTAATTCTTCTTCTTTAGTTGTCTCATTATAAAGTAATAACATCAGTATTAATTATATACTGATATGTTATTATAAATATGAAACAACTTTATTTCACCTTCTATCCATCCTATAGAAAATGAAATCACCGCGCGTGCGTACGTACAGAATACCGTCTCCACGCCGTGGTGTAATCAGTTTTTCCACCACCACCTTACTTGGATGGGTATAATGGTGTAAAGAATAACTATATATGATTATTATAACATCATAATGATTATAAGATATTATATCATCCACTCCAATTCCATTCAATAAAAATGGGAATGATATCATCGCTCGTGCGTAGGCACAGACTACCGTCTCCACGACGCGATGAGATTCATTCTCCATGTTAACCATTCATGAATGATTATAAAGTATATATAACGAATAATAATGAAATATATGACATAATAATGATACTATATTTCTGTATATATATATATATGTATGTCATCTACTTAATTCCATTCAATAGGGAAACGAAACCAGCGTTCTTGCGTACGTACGGCCTACTGTCTTCATGAACGGTGTATTTCATTCCATTTATCGATCTATCATATATATATATGTATAATATGAATATATATTATATATAAATAATTTTTTACATTCTGGAATTAATTAAATCAGGATATAAGTAATAATATCAATAACAACAAGTCAAAACACGTACAATAAATGTAACGATTTTACACAAATCGCTGCTTTTAAATCGAACTTACAAAAGAACGGGTAATATAAAGTCATAAGTAAACTATATATGATATCATAACAATGAATATGATTCTGTAATAAGTCAATGAAATTATTTAAATCGTTATACAGGAGGTTCAGATACATACGAAGCATATCAGACATAAGGTAAGGGATAACTATTCCAATCTCATTCTTATCCGAGATTGTTATTCGTAAGTATTCACTGGGGTTACTGTTATCATCCATGTCCATGTTTTCTAAAAATGTTTTCATGTATGTTTAATTTCCTTTTTACCCATTTTTGAATTTTACCACATGTTATGGAAGGAATCCATTTTTTACCATACGAGGAACTTTTTTGACTTTTCTGACAAAAGTACGAGAAGAATGTTTTTTTAACTTATACGGCATGAACAGATTTTTACGGTTTCATAACGCCTTATTTTCAAGAATATTACTCTACAAGATTTCATGACTATTTTCAAAAAAATACTTTTCTTTTAAAATTTCATGGCATTTTGTGAAAGGAAAATTATTTTGAAAAAGAAAGGATATTTTCCTCAAGAATTCATTTAAAGTGTTTTGTCAAAACTATTTTCCATCTAAGATGTCATTATTTAGTATGATAATGTTTCAAGTATAATGTATTTTTTATTTAAATGGTTTTATTCTTCTTATGATGAAATGATATCCATTTTTTTATATGGATTATGTTATGATGGGATGATGTTTATGAAACCCATTTTATTCTTTGGGTTATGATGAATGTCTTATGTTTATTTTGTGGAACAAGTAAGAATGATTTCATTATGAGATGGGTGTGACCTATATCTCCCTCCAATGCATTGGGTAAAGATTTATATCTCATGAGATAGACATGGCTGGAATGGTAAGTTAATCTGGTTCAGTGTTACAGGACCGAAACGAGGAGTGAACTCGATTCATAAAGAGACTTTGTCCACTAAGATGGTCATGACAGTAATGCCTTGTCTACTATGGAAATAATAACATGTGCTTAATGGTTTCCACAATTACAATATTTATTCCCATGCTATTTTATCATGATTTATGATCCATTATGATATATGCCTTACGTACTTCGAAGATTTATGTCTTTGCTCAAGATTTTGATGTTCAGATTTTATGTTCAAGTTTTTGCAGTAAAATTTTTATGGATTGTTTTATGTTCTCTATGTTTACCCTTACTGAGCATTTGAGCTCACCCTTTTTATATTTTCTTTTACCCAGGATATAAAGAAATGTTTTAGGTAATAAAACCAAAAAGGGGAATATCTTTATACGAGATGTTGAAGATGTTTCACCATGATTAGAAGATTACGTTCCGAGTTTCCAAAGACACTAAACTAATACGATCTTTGGGAGTTTGTTTTTGTCATGTATTAAGTATTCCTCAAAAGTAATGTAATGTCCATGTACGCCAAGCCTTGGGTCTCTACAGTTGGTATCAAAGCGAAGGTTTTGTTAACCTTTTGAAACTAGGATGCGAGAACTTTAGTGAGATCCCTAGAGATATTTATAAGGTATGTCTAGGGATGTCTCTAAGGTCAAGTATACGTATAGGTTATAGTCCTAGAATTATGGTAATGATATTAGAATTAAACCTAAGGTGTTATATATTGAATGTACTCCCCCTTTATTATGCTGTTTTCCAAGCCAGATTTTTTCCACTCACACTATTCTTTTTGGGTTTTAAAAAGTGGATGGAAATAGGAAGATTCACGATAATGGAGGATATGATGGAAAATGGAATGATATTCTTCATGAGCAACCAAATGAAATTGGATCTAGAAGTCCAAACATCATTGTTATGCCTAATCAGCAATCTCATAATATGATCAATAATCTCCACTTTGGTAAGTATCCCGACTCAGTTAATAAAAGGAAGATGGAGTTTCTTGATGATCATAGAGGAAATAAAGTTCAATTCCCCTCATGTAAATCATGTTGGAAGAGGCATCAGGGAGAATGTTTCAAAGGAACTGGAATATGATTTGGGTGTGAAAAAGAAGGACACAAAGCTAGTAATTGTAAAGGAAAAGGTTCAGTTAACACCATGGACAAGGATAATAGTATTTCTAAGACATAAACAATGGTTAAATGTTTTAAATGTGGAATGTATAGGCATTATGCAAACCAATTCCCTAAGGGAAAATCTCATGAAGAGAATTAGCATGGTTGTATGGGTAGTATTTATGTTGATGATGATGAAGAGACTACAAATGATATATGAGATGAAAGAAATGACAAAGCTCAGTCAGTGGTTTAAGAAGGTAGTGGAATGATTGTATGTTTATCAAGAGTTATGTTGTATAGGTAATTTAATGGTACCATGGAATAAATACACTTATAAGGATTGTTACACTATTGTCTTTCCTAAAGTATTTAAAAGTATATGTTTAATGGTACCGGTAACCATGAAAGGTTAACTTATATATTTTTGGAAAGTAGATGATATGCTCCTAATGAAAGGATTAGGATATAATGAGATGTTTTATAGTATTGATGAGCTCATGGCTGATATAAGGACAATGTGATATCATGGTTTGAGTATATAAAAATTTTGGGATTTTGGTATGTGGAAAGAGTTAACTTTTGACAGCATTCATGTTTTCACTAAGGTTCATTGGGTATTCATTTTTCAAGAGAATACATGATTAAGGTATTCACATGTTTGGAATGTGACCAACAAGATATATCCTATATGGGGGATAAATGATGGTAATCACATGCTTGGTTAATGCCATTTCTAGTAATTGTTTTCTTTATACTATAAGATTGGATAGAAGTATTTTCGATAAGATTAGAGGTTGGAAGGGATTAAGTTGGACATAAGATAGAATTGTTTAAGGCTAGAAATTTTTTAGATATTATTTATGTAATGTTATAATAATGTAGTTTTAGAAGAAGGACAACCTACAGTACATGTGACAACCCGTCGCGTCGGAAAAGGCTGTGGGAATCGAACCCACAACTGATGTGCGATAGACCTTTATTGCCTACCACTATCCTACAGGAAGTCCCTGGTAAGTAGAAACTAGTTTTATTTTATTAAGCGCTATGATAAATGAATTATAAGTCCATTTTTGCAACTATATACGATTAATCTCAGCATAAATGAACTTTTGTATATTTAATAAATTGTGATAAACTTTTTTCGATAGAAATAGATGGAATGATTTATCATTATATCGCATAATCTGATACACTTCACAAAAGAAAAATTCAACTTCATTTCATTAAGAGATGAAGTGGAAATTGTTCAAGGCACAAGCAATGGTGAGATGATACCGAAATAAAGTAAGTATTTCTTTTAATTCAAATTCTTCAACTTTAGGGAAATGATCTTGAAAACAAAAAATGTTGTCCTAGTGCTCTCATTTCTGATGAATTAGTTTCTACCTTAGATCAGCACAAATTTATGGCTTTGTGATTGTTGGATTTTTCATATCCATGTCCTCTACCACTCTTCATCAGAATTTGATGGTTATATTTCTCTTCCATATCCATATTTTCACCTATGTTCTCATATGTGGAAACCTAGTGATTAGTTAATTTGGGTAACCGTTACATTTCATACTTTAGTTTTTAAAGTCATGTTTTGGTATTCCTTTTTACGATGTGGGTTTCTATGAAAGAAACTTTCAAGTAGTAAACCATTTATAACCCCGAAAAATTTCAAGGGAGAAATTCATTTTAAGGGGGGTAGAATGTAACACCCCGAGATTTTATGAAAAATATTCTTTTTAATTTAATTGATGTCTTGTGTTGTACGCTACACCAAAAGGAGCTTGCATTACATGCATCCCTGACTTGGCTTCCTTTACAAACAATCTCGACCTTCCATGACAGCGTGTGTTGTACGCAATATTGAGTTTCACTAAACAATGATATGTTATTAAAATATTATATAAACTAGCCGTTATGAATAGTAATACCCACTTTTTGAAATTTTATAAATTTATCTTTCAAAATGGACTTCATTTTTGGATTCAGAATATCGAAATTAGCTTAGGGTGGATTTTTAGTATTTTTCTGAAAACTTTCAATTTTTGATGAATAGTGAAACAATGGGTTACTATTAAAAAATCGACTTTTTATTTAAATAATTATTTATTTTATTTAAATTTATTTTAGGTCAAAATTGATTCATAATACCTATATAAGTTCAATGTAATTAATTAGAGTCATTTTATAATAATTTTAGATATATAACATTTTTTGAACTTTTCACCGTCTTTTACCAACCTCCTATGAGAATTTGGAAATTCACATAAAACATAATTTTACTACTTCTGTGAGTGGAATTTCGAAAATCCGAGAGACACGGTTAATATCGAGGACTAAAATTAGGTTCAATGAGATGAAAATAATTTTTGGTGAATAGTAACTTTTTACTTTTATTTACCATGATTAAAAGTAAATTGGGTAATTAAGGATAAAAATGATATTATTATTACCCTAACATATGTCCAAATTCTATTGGATAAGTGTAATTCGACCAAAAAAAACCTTAGGAATAAAATATGACCATTTAGGTCCACTTGGATTAGATTAGGACATTTATTATTAATTTATTTAAAGAAGGGTTAAAATAGTTAAAATCAAAGTTTAATAACTAAATCATTTTTAATGTAGGGTTATACATAAGATAAATTCGACTATAAATATTAATTAGAAAGATAAAAATATGTTATAACTAATGGTATTTTATTTATAATTTTTATACATTAAATAATTTATGTTATTTACGACACAATGGGGATGCAGTAATTACCTAAATAATAAAATATTAAAATAATTGATGTTATAAATACCCAAATAAAAGTAATTTGAGAGTTTTTATGAATTAAACTAATTTTCTAGGTTAATATGACATGTTATTATTGACTTAATTAACTTTTTTTGAACTAATAATTATGCTATTATTTTCAAAAAAATCCATTACCAAATAGTGTCAAAATTGACATAAAATAGTTTGTAAAACAAATATTATATTATTAATTGTTATTATATTCTTAAAAATCTAAGGTTCGGCCAAGATACTTATATCGTTATAGGTTTATCATTAATGGACCACTTGGGGGTGTCTTTGATGTATATGGTATGTTTATTAACTATATAATATAAAAATACAAAGTGACATGGTAAATGCCAATCTAATTAACTAAGAGTTAAAACTAAATGATAAGGTTAATATAATAAACAAAACCTATCTAAAATCTGTTGGTTGAGAGGATTTAGACCCATACCCACCTTATCTTTGAAATTAATGAATTTGGAGCTATTAGAAACCGAATATTACTTTATTATAAAATAATATTTTAAGTTTTTCCAAAGGTGCCCCTCGCCTCCCTTATAAAAAGGGAACCCCTTCCCTCTTCTCTGCACACCCTTTTGAGCCTTGAAGCTCGGCCAAAACCTGCCCATTTCTCTTCTACACTTCCCTAGAAACATTCTGGAGGTTCTGGTCTCCTCAAAAGACCATCTCTACTTCCTTAAGAGGAAGCTTAAAGGAGGTGCGTCGAAGAAGAGGTAATCTATTCTTCCGATTATCTCAAGTTTCATTCTTCTTCTACTTCTTCTTCTTTAGTTGTATCATTATAAAGTAATAAAATAAGTATTAATTATATACTGATATGTTATTATAAATATTAAACAACCTTATTTCACCTTCTATCCATCCTACGGAAAATGAAATCACCGCGCGTGCGTACATACAGAATACCGTCTTCACGCCGTGGTGTAATCAGTTTTTCCACCACCACCTTACTTGGATGGGTATAATGGTGTAAAGAATAACTATATATTATTATTATAACATCATACTTATTCTAAGATATTATATAATCCACTCCAATTCCATTCAATAAATATGGGAACGATATCATCGCTCGTGCGTACGTACGGACTACCGTCTCCACGACGCGATGAGATTCATTCTCCATGTTAACCATTCATGAATGATTATAAAGTATATATAACGAATAATAATGAAATATATGACATAATAATGATACTATATTTATGTATATATATATATGTATGTCATCTACTTAATTCCATTCAATAAGGAAATGAAAACAATGTTCATGCGTACGTACAGACTACCGTCTCTATGAACGATGTATTTCATTCCATTTATCGATCTATAATATAAATATGTATATGCTGAATATATATTATATATAAATAATGTTTTACGTTCTGGAATTAAGTAAATCAGGATATAATTAATAATATCAAGAACAAAAAGTCTAAACACGTACAATAAATGAAACAATTTTACCCAAATCGCTGCTTTTACATCGAATTTACAAAATAACGGGTACTATAAAGTCATAAGTAAACTATATATGATATCATAACAATGAATATTATTATGTAATAAGTCAATGAAATTATATAAATCATTTACTGGGGTTATTGTTACCATCCATGTCCTTGTTTTCTAAAAATGTTTTCATGTATGTTTAATGTCCTTTTTACCCATTTTTTAATTTTACCACATGTTATGAAAGGAATCCTTTTTTTACCATACGGGGAATGTTTTTGAATTTTCCGAAAAAAGTACGAGGAGAATAATTTTATAACTAATATGTCATGAAATGATTTTTACAGTTTCATAAAGCCTTATTTTAAAGAATCTTACTCTACAAGATTTCATTACTATTTTCAAAAAAATCATTTTCTTTTAAAATTTCATGGCATTTTGTGAGAAGAAAATTATTTTGAAAAAGAAAGGATATTTTCTTCAAGAATTAATTTAAAGTGTTTTGTCAAAACTATTTTCCATCTAAGATGTCATTATTTAGTATGATTATGTTTCAAGTATAATGTATTTATTATTTACATGGTTGGATTCTTCTTTATGATGAAATGATATCCATTTTTTATATGGATTACGTTATGATGGGATGATGTTTATGAAACCCATTTTATTCTTTGGGTTATGATGAATGTCTTATGTTTATTTATTTTTGCACAAGTAAGAATGATTTAATTATGAGATGGGTAGGACCTATATCTCCCTTCAATGCATCAGGTAAAGATTTATATCTCATGAGATAGACATGGCTGGAATGGTAAGTTAAGTCGGTTCAGTGTTATAGGACTGAAATGAGGAGTGAACTCGATTCAGAAAGGGACTTTTTCCACTAAGATGGTCATGGTAGCAATGTATTGGATACTATGGAAATCATAACATGAGATTAATGGTTTCCACAATTACATGCTTTATTCCCATGCTATTTTATCATGATTGATGATCCATTATGATATATGCCTTACGTAATTCCAAGATTTATGTCTTTGCTCAAGATTTTGATGTTTAGATTTTTTGTTCAAGTTTTTGCATTCAAATGTTTATGGATTGTTTTATGTTCTCTATGTTTACCCTTACTGAGCATTTGAGCTCACCCTTTTTATGTTTTCTTTTCCCCAGGATATAAAGAAAGTTTTTAGGTAAGAAAACAAAAAAGGGGAAGATCTTTATGGGAGATGTTGAAGATCTTTCACTATGATTAGAAGATTACGTTACGAGTTTCCAAAGACACTAAACTAATACGATCTTTGGGTTTCTGTTTTTGTCATGTATTAAGTATTCCATAAATGTAATGTAATGTCCATGTACGTCAAGATTTTGGTCTCTACAACCATTTAACTAATACGTTAATCAAAACCCAAATTAGTTTGTGTCACAATAACTATCAATGTAGTGAGGGGCTTTCAATAAATAGTCCCCAAACCGTAGGTATTTAATTAACTAGTACCCAAACCATTTCATTCTAAGTCCAATTCATTCCTCATATTAAAAAGGAGAAACATAACATAAACATTCATATTAAAAATAACATATGAAATGTTAATAATTTATCCACAAACATTGATTGGTATCAAAATAATACATCCATAGTCAAACATATCATAAATCCTTTAATAAAATATGGAATATATTATTATAATAAGTCAGCATTAATCAAGCATAAAATTCAACAAAGGATGTAAATTAAATTATTTTAAGAAAATCATTAAAACACTTTAATAGAAATCACACTTTTTTTACTTAGAAATAAATAAAAAGCCTAAAAAATTTTAAAAGAAAATATTTATTTGTAAAAATAACCCTGTAATATTGTAATAGAATCTTAAAAATGTTAAGGCAACATGATGGTGTAAATATCCTCTCACACCGTATAATTTAAAAAACATTCTTTCCTTAATTTTATGAAAAGTTCACAAAGTACCTCATTTAGAAAATGGCATAAAGATTCCTTTCAAAACATTTTATAAAAAGTAAAACATGTGTAAAATGACTTTAATTTTTTTGGGAATATTAATAGTATTTTAAAAATAAATTTTACAAATACATGGACATGGAAGATAAAGATTTCCTAATATATACTTACGTATAAACAACCTCGAATAATAATGAGATTCTGAAATTAACCCTCACCGTGTACATTACTTTAGTCGAGGGTGTGTTAACTTACTGTATAATTATTAAAGTATTTTTATTAAATTATACCATAAAAATATCTATATTTATTGTATCATATATTATCCTCCTATATCATTTTGTTAATAATATTTATATATTACCGTTGTTTCAGGTGTTAACTGCTTCATTTTCCCATTCCTCCTTTGTCGTGTAAGTCGTGTTTTTTATGAATAGTATGTATTATATTTTTATAATGAATGATTTTAAGTTCATAATTATTTTTTTTACTCATCATATAAATTTTATAATCATTCTCGAATGGTTAACATGGAGAAAGAATCTCACCGCATCATGGAAAAGGTAAACCATACATATGCACGAGCGACGATATCATTCCCGTGATGGTTAAATGGTATAAAATTAGATGATATATTAATTATAATGATTCATAATAAGGTAATATTAAGTATTTATATCTTTAATACTCATAATTATTCCCATCCAAATAAATTAGCGTTGAAAAAAAAATTACACCACGGTGTGGAGATGGTATGACGTAGACAGTCACGCATGGTGATATTGTTATTCATAGGATGAATAAAATAAGGAACATGGTTGTACCATGATTAGAAAAACAAATTAGTATATGTATTATACTATATTTATTACTTTTTTATGGAAACAATATAGAAAGGAGAATTAGAAGAAGAAAATAACTTTGAAATAGAAGATAAAACAATTACCTCTTTTTCAAGTATCTTCATTTGATTTTCTCAAAGGAGTCATTAGGATGAATTTATGCCTAAAGTATGGCCTATAGAATGTAGTGAGGGAAATTGGGAGAGGAAATGGGCATTTTTTGGCTGAACCAAATGGATTTTAGGATTTAATTAAAGATAAGGAGATGTTATCTTTTATAAGAGGGGTGAGGGGCTCTTTTGGAAGATGTTAAATATTAATTTATTATCAAATTATTTTCAGTTTAAAATAGTTCCAAGGTTATTTATTTTGATTATAATATGAGTTTGGGTAGAAATTCCCTCAAAAAGGAATTTTAGACATTTTTATAACATAAAATTAACCTTATATGTGGAATCTGACCCTTAGTTAAACAGATTTACTCTTACCATGTCTTCTTGTATTTTTACACTATAGGGATAATATAGTTACTATAAAATTCCAAACAAACCCCAATTAGATACTTTATGACATATGTGACATTATAAAAGTTATTTGGATGAAACACAGATTTTATGGCTTTTATATCATTTAATAAAATAGTATTTATTATAAAATATCATTTATGTCAATTTTAATACTATTCAATATTTTTTTTAAAATATGAAACCAACATGATAACTTTGAAAAAATATATAAAATATTTTATTAAATTGTCTAAGTTATCTATAAAATTATTTTATTTCATTGATTAATTCAAATTATATTTATATTTATATTTTTAATATCATTTATTTGATATTTGTATTAATAAAATAATTTCTACTTCACTATTATGACATCATTAATGGTAATTATTTAATATCTAAAAATTTTAAAAAAATATTATGAGGTAGTTAATTTATTTATATTTATAGATAATATTTATAATCGATGTTATCTCCTAGATATCTCAATATTAAATTTATTATACTTATAAGAATTGAGAGTGTGTCATTTTTTCACATTTGTTAATTTTAAAAATATTCATGTCAAATTCATAGAAAAGGGTCAACTAAATGATTCCATTTAGAACCTTATGTGTTAAGGGTAGGATTTGATCATTTAATATTATTTTTACAGGTGTTATTATAATTTTATAAAATTATTTTTACCTTTAATTACGTGATTTACCCTTAATCGCGGTTATAAAAAATTCCAAAATTTACAATTCAAAACTCCCAAAAATAAAAGAAACCCATTTAAATTATTTAGAATCACTGATTAATGATATGTAATACACTTTTTTAAAATTCAAAACTTATAAATTTTATTAATTAATTTGAAATAAATCCTCACTATCAAAATGAGAAAACATGTTTTTTAAAAGTAAAAACCATAAAAAGATTGGCATGTGTTTATATCTAATTTTAATGTGAAAATAACTCAAATGACCAAAATTATATTGAATGATAAAATATTAATCTAATTACACTTTAAAAATGTTAAAAGGAAAATCTAACAATATAAATAAATTAGATGAAAAAGATGTTTTGAATTAAAATATAGTATTTATTTACTATTCATAAAAATTTGAAAGTTATCAGAAAATAGAAAAATTTATCCAAAATAAATTTTTATGTTCCAATTATAAATAATAATTTTTTTTTTATATTGAATATATAAAAGTATCAAATATTGTATTTAAAAAGGGTTTTCCATTAAAAGGCCGTAAAATTGTTTTTAGAAACCAATAGCCTTTTAATGTGGAAGATTAGATTAATTATTATCTTATGCCTATAAAATAAATTTTATTGATGTTGAATTTTTTTATTAATTATATAATATAAAGATTTTACAATTTGGTTAATACTGTTCATAACTTCTTTTTAAACAGCTAGTTTGATAGATCGTGGTGTGCTCAAACTCGGTGTTGTGTGCAGTGAAACCTATTGAATTATTTAAAAATAAGTGTATCATGGAATGTTGAGGTGTTAAATTCTAAAATTATTCAATAAATTTAATCCTCACAATTGAAACTTAGAAATGAAAACTAGGGGTTTAACATTTCAAAATATCTTTCTTGAAATCCCATATCAGAAAATGATTAATGAGACCCCCACTTTAAAATAAATAAAGTTAAGTATGAAGGTCACCAAAGATAACACATAAAGGGTTACTTGTAGGAAAACATGTACATGAAATAAAAATATGACCATAATGTTCTAATGGAGAGTGATAGAGAACATGGTCAGGAGAAGGATAACAATCACAAAGCTAGAAGTCGATGATGATATGAGGAACCATTTGATTCAAAAGTAAAGAAAGTACTTGGAAGACATTTTTGGTTTTAAGATACTTTCCATATATTTGATGAATTTAATTTAATTCATGGAATAAGAAAAAAGGGAATAATAATTACATGACAAGTAGAATTCCACCCTTTTACAAATTTCAACTAGAAACATATCTTTCTCTCCAAAAGATAATAAAATTAAAAAATATTATATTTATCTTAATCATATAGGGTTACAAAAATGAACTTATACCTCATATGTTATACCATTTAAATAGAAAAACCAAATTATATGAACTAGGACATCACGTAAGCCAGTGGTAGGCAATTCACCCTTGTCGCCCTTCGGTTGTGGGATCAACTCTCATGACCTTTCTGGAAGTGATGGGTTATTTCCCAACCTGTAGGTTATCCTTTTCTTAAAACTATATTATTATACCATTCTAAAAATAATCTTAAGAAATTTTTTAACCTTAAACAATACTATGAAATGTCCAACTAATTCCATTCCAATCATTAAACGTATCCAAAATACTTCTGTCCAAACTCACAGTCCAAAAATCTATATTGAAGGTCACATATCATAAAAAAAATATTTTTTCTTGTCACATACCAAACATGTGAATAACTTAATCACGTATTCTATTAAAACATAGTAATACCCTGAATTACCATAAAACATTATTTTATACATTTTTTCTTCTGTATTCCTTATTTAAAACATAGAATATTGGATATACTCCTTAAATAAAAAAATTGTAAACTCTAAAAATGATCGAATAAACAAACCATTAATAATTTCCAAGGTAGTAAATAATATCAAATATACTTTATCCAAATCAATTTTCTCTTCATTCCAACATCATTATCTCAGAAGTATAAACATATTAAGTGTTATCTTTCTCCTAACCATATATTTCCCAAAAAATTTAACATTCAACTATGTCACTTTACATAGTACTAGACAATCTCAAATCCTTAATGAAATAGTACAGAATTACAATCCTTATATACTTTATATTTATTATAAAAAATACATTTATAATATATTATTCAATTAGAATAATTCTTGTGTAGGTATATTAATCATTCCACTTCATATGTGGCAGCATCATAACCTGATCATTATCCAGTAGCATCATCTGGGGTATATTCCTTTGATGATTGGGAAATTGATTCGTATAGTGTCCCATCTCCTTTATGTTGAAGAATTGTACATTGGAAACCTTTTTCTTACCCTTTCAATCAAGAACTTGGTGTCCTTTTTTCTCCATAATTATAACAAACTCCCATTACCTTTAAGTGTTTACCAGGGTGATTATTTCCACAGTAATAACATGTGGGAAAATCCCTCTTTCCCTTGTTCCTTTTATCCATCTTCTTATCTACCATCCTCTTATTATCTTTCTTCCCTTAAAATCCTTAAGACTCAGATAATTCTTTACTTATCTTACTAACACACAATATTATTTCCTCATATGATGAGAATACATGGGAGACGATTTTCCCTCAAAATGTTTGCTTAAGACCCTAAAAGATATGATCCTTCTTACTCTTTGGTTCATGTTTATTGGTGGAGTTCTCATTGCTTATGCTAGGTTCCATTTCTATAAGATATATTATACTATATTAGCTTATAAAGTTATGTACTTTATATAACTTTAAATAAAATATATCACATAACATAAATTTAGGCATCGTAAATCCTAGAATCATAAAATTAGGTTACTTTGGGGGAATATTTAAATTCAAATTCATCATAATAATAGGTAAATAAAATGTGAATTATCTTAAGCATATACCCTAGGAGTGTCAAACTAGGTGCGCATTAAGGCCCACTAATGTGTACAGGGTTACCTTGAATCCTGTCCAGAACACATTTTTGGAGTTATTACTCCTAGGTACATCTGTGCCAAACCACATCCACTTGTAGTATCCAGTTAGGGAATTATTTTCTAGGAATTGACACATAATATCTATTTTCCCAAAATTCTAGGATGTTATTTTATACTTATCCTCAAATTATATCTTTGGGTAATGTTCCTTAATCAAGGGTTTTCTAAATGTAGTTTCCAAGGTTTGTACTAAACTTCCTATAATACCAACGGTAACACCCCGACCCCAGTTTCCAAGAGTCGATGCATTATTTTATTATATTGGAATGATTACGATAAAGTCAAATCCCGAAGGACCAATCGGTTTAGTAGCCTTGAAAAAATAGATACAAACACAATTTTTTCATTACCTCAGGAAATTATAAACTATATAATTTCTCTTTTGAACACACACATATCCACTAGACTATCTATCTAGGTCAGTCATAATATAATTATTCACATCCAAGGGGAAAATGAAACATAAGAAAGGGGAATGTTCAGATGCTCAGTAAGGATAAACATTATATCGAAAGCTATCATAAATAAGAATAAACTTTTAATACAAGGTAAAAAAACTGAAACATAATCATTTTAAAACATTATCTTTAGCATAATATGCTATGAATTAATCAAATAATTCCATTTAAACATTAACATGGATATTATATTATTCAAATAATCACGTGTAATATTAATAAATAACATCATAATGAGAGAATATATAATGCCAGAAATATCGTCAATTCCTTGTGCCAAAGCTATACAGGTAAGAAGATAGTCAAAACCCAAATTAGTTTATCTCAGGAGAACTATCGAGGTATATAAGGGCTTTAATTAACCGGTCCCCAAACTCGTAGGGATTTCATTAACCAGTCCCCAAACCGAAGGGATTTCATTAACCAGTCCGTAACCCGTTTCATTCAAATTCCAATGCATTCCTCATATGAAAAGGTTAAAGCATAACATAAACATTCATACTAAAACTAGCATACGAAATGTTAATACTTTAACTATAAACCATGAATGGTATCAAAATAGCACATCCACAGTCAAGAATATCATAAACCCTTCAATAAAATATGGAATATTGTAACATAAAAATTCAACCTCAATCAATAATAAAATCCAACAAAGGATATTCACATAGGTGAAAATAATCTAATAAAATCAATAAAATTGTTTGAGAGAAATGTCTATTTTTACTATAAAATCATTTAAAATACTGCAAAATTATAAAAGAATACATTTATTTTTAAAAATAACATTTTAATCTTGTAAGGAAAGCTTCAAAAATTTAAGGCATCAAGATAGTGGAAATATTCAATCATTCCTTATAAGATAAAAAAACATTCTCTTCTTAATTTGTCGAAAAAGTCCTAAAGTACCTCATTTAGAAGATGATGAAAACAATCATTTCAAAACATTTTATAAAAATTAAAACCTGATTAAAAATGGATTTAAAAAATTGTTGTGGAATAGTAATTGTGTTTTTAATTACATTTTTAAGATACAAGGATATGGATGATAAAGATTTCCCACTAGATACTTACATATAAACAACCTCGGATAATAACGAGATTGTGAAATTAACCCTTACCTTGTACTTTACTTTACTATTGGGTGTGATAACCTTCTATATAATGATTAAAGTATGTTTATTAAATTATACCAGAACCATATTCATATTTATGATATCATATATGATCCTTCTATATCGTTTTGTTAATAAGACTTTAGTATTACAATTGTTTCAGGTGTTAACTGCTT
Source organism: Viscum album (assembly GCA_963277665.1). NCBI lineage: Eukaryota > Viridiplantae > Streptophyta > Magnoliopsida > Santalales > Viscaceae > Viscum > Viscum album. The sequence goes on along the minus strand of OY728156.1, from coordinate 1,538,360,955 downwards.
CATTTTCCCATTCCTCTTTTTTTCTTATAAGAAATGTTTTTTATTCATAAGATGTATTATATTTTTATAAATAATTATATTAAGTTCATTATTATTATTTTTAATCATCATATAAATTTTATAATCATTCTTTAATGGTTAACATGGAGAATAAATCTCACCGCATCGTGGAGACGATATACCGTACATACGCACGAGGGACGATATCATTCCCTTGATGGTTAAATGTTATGGAATTGGATGGTATATTAATTATACATAATAATAATCATGTCATATTCATTATTTATATATTTTATACTCATAATTATACCCATCTAAATAAATTAGTAATGAATAATAAATTACACCATGGTGTGTAGACGGTAAGTCGTACGTAGGCACACATGGTGATATTGTTATTCATAGGAAGGATAAAATGAGTAATATGGTTTTACCATGATTATAGTAACATATTAGTATATGTATGAGACTATATTTATTACTTTTTTATGGATACAACAAAGATATATGAAGTAGAGGAAGAAAATAACTTTGAAAGAGGTGACAAAACAATTACCTCCTTTTCATGTATCTCCTTTTGATTTGCTCAAAAATACTCCTTAGGATGGATTTTTACCCAAATTATGGCCCCTAGGATTTAGTGATGGAAGTTTTGAAAAGAAATGGGAATGGTTTGGCTGATCCAAATGGATTTTGATGTGTGAATTAAGGATGAGGAGAAGTTTCTTTTTATAAGAGGGATGAGGGACACTTTTGGAAGATCTCAAAATATTAAATTATTATAAACTGATTTCAGGTTTAAAATAGCTAAAAGGTGATTTATTTACAGGTTAATATGATATTGGGCCAACATAAACTCAAAAAAGTAATTTTAGACATGTTTAGAACATAAATTTTACCTTATATTTTGAATTTAACCATTAGTTAAACAGTTTAACTCTTACCGCGTCTTCTGGTATTTTTACCCTATATGAATAATATAGAAACTATAAATTTCCAAACGAACCCAAATTGGATACTTTATGAAATATTTGAAATTATAAATTTTATTTGGTAGAATATTATATTTTTATTACTTTTATATCATATAATAAAACAGTATTAATTTTAAAATATCATTTATGTTAATTTTAATTCTATTTATTATTTTTATTTTTAAAAATATCAAAACAACATGATAATTTCGAGAAAATATATCCAATATTTCATTATTATGTATAAGTATTATTTAAAATTAGTTTATGTAATTAATTAATTCAGATTTAATTTATATTAATATTTTTATTGTCATTTATTGGTTATTTATATTAATAAAATAATTTATACTTTACTATTATGACATCATTAATGGTAATTATTTAATCACTTAAAATTATCAACAAATTTTAGTTAGGTAGGTAATTATTTTATATTTCTATATAATATTTATAATCAATGTTAACTCCTGGATATCTCTATATTAAAATTATTATACTTATAATAAATGAGAGTGATATTTTTTTACATTCATTAATTTTAAAAATATTCATATCATATTCATGGAAAACGTTTCACTAAATGATTCTATTTAGACCCTTAGATTATAAGTGTGGGATTTTTTATCCAATAGGATTTTTATAGGTGTCGTTATAATTTTATATTAATTTTTTTTCTTTAATTTCCTTATTTACCCTTAGTTGCGGTAATAAAAAAATTACTAAAGTATCTATCCATAATGCCTAAAAATAAAAGGAAAATGTTTACATAATTTGGAACCAATGATTCAAAATATAGAATCAATTTTAAAAAATTCATAAAATAGAAATTACAGTAATGAATTTAAAATTAATCCTCGTTGAAAAAATTAGAAAACATGTTTTTTAAAAGTAAAACCTAACAAAAGATTGACATGTGTTTATATCTAATTTTAATGTGAAAATAATGATAATTACCTACATCATATTAAATGATAAAAAATTTATCTAATTATACATTAAAACCAATTAAAATGATAATCTAACAATATAAATAAATTAGATGAAAAATCAATTTTGAATTAAAATATAGTATTTTGTTACTACTTATTAAAATATCAAAGTTATCATAAAAACACCAAAAATGTATCCAAACTAAATTTTAATGTTCCAATTATAAATAAAAAGTTTATTTTTTCAAATTAAATATATAAAAGTATAAAATATTAGATTTAAAAAGGATTCATTATTAAAAGGCTGTAAAATTGTTTTTAGAAACAAATAGAATTTTAATGTGTTAGATTGTAGAAATTCTTATCTTATTACTATAAAATCAATTGGATGGATGTTAAATTTTTTTATTAATTATATAATATAGAAATTTTATAATTTGGTTAATTTTATTCATAACCTCTTTTTAAACGGCTAGTTTGTTAGATCACAGTGCGTTCAAACTCGATGTTGCCTACAGTGTAAGCTATTGAATTATTTAAAAGGAAGCGTAATGTGGAAGCATGGGGTGTTACATAAAATTATATTTAAGTTTAAATAAGGTATACATATAATCATAAACATTAGAATAAGTGGATGATAATGTGATCATCAAAATAGAAGATCATATGTTGCATATCAAAGATCATGAGAAATACTATTGTATAAGGATTGGAAGTTCATAAAATATGAATCATGAGGAAATAAAGAACTTAATCTATGAAATAATAACATATTAATAAGACATGAAAGTGTTAAAAACACATAATCATATAATTATTTCCATATTATCCAAGGAATTACTTCCAGGACCATCTTATTAGTATGGGTTCACTCTTCATACCATTTTTGTAGACATGTTTCACTACCATGGCCATCTTAGTAGCATGAGTTCACTGCTCATACCATCTTAGTAGTCAAGGTTTACTCCAATTTCCATGTTAGTAGTCAAGGTTCACTCTGAAGACCATATTAGTTTATATCATGAGATATAAATGTCTACCCAATACATAGGAGGGAGATATAGGTCCCACCCATCTCATAATGAAATCATACATATGTGTGCCACAAGATCATAAACAATCTTATCATAAACCATGAAATAAAATTGGAATCATAAACATGTAATTATATCATAACATGTGGAAAACATATTGGTTTCATAATAATTTCATCAAAAGAATAACCCATGAAAATAAATGGGTTTCTTAAAAATCATTCCATCAAAACACAAACCATTTTGAGAAAGAATATGAATGGTGTTACTTAAATATAACAAAGTATGTCATCATAGGTGAGGAAAGATTTTATAGATCATTTGGAAAATGAATATCCATAAAAATAATTTTTTAAACATAAAACATTTTCAAAACCCTTTTATTTGAAACCACTTTGAAAAAATATAATGGAATCGTGGAAATCATTTAAAACACTTATTGATGAAAATATCCTTTCTTTGTTGAAATAGTTTTCATTTCTTAAAATGACCCAAAATTTTAAAAGAAAAAATTTTATTTTAAAATAAACCTATAAGCATTTATGGGAAGATTCAAGGTAATAAGGAATCATGAAATCATAAAAATCCATTCATACCTTATATGTTAAAAAACATTCTTCTTGTACTTTTTCCAAAAAAGTAAAAAAGTACATCATTTGAAAAAGGAAGGAAAGATTCATTTCAAACCATGTCGTAAAAAGTCCAAAATCAGTATTATTTAATTTAAAAATAATTAGGAGAATAATAAAACATTTTATGATTTTTTAGAAGAAATGGACATGGATGATAAATATTACCCAATTGAGACTAAAAACAAAACAATCCCAAATAAGGAAGCGATTGTGAAAGCAACAATCATAACTTTATAATCAATAGAATCATATGCCCCGTGTAAAAATAAAATTATAAGAATATGTAAATATCATAAACATATGGATAAAACTCATAAAATACACTTATGGGTAGTGTATACACCACGTAGAATAAGAATGTAGTGTATAAGGCATGGATCTCACAAAAAAAAGTTAAGCAAAAAATCCCATTACCTAGTTTGTTAAATCTCTTCGCAATCAAACTAGAATCCTGTATAATAAATATAAGTTTATTATAAATATTTTATAGAAGAATAATATTATATATATTACCACATATGGTTTCATTATGACCTTATATTATCCTCTTTTTAGCGATCCTTTGTTAAGGTTTCACTTTGGGTAATATTATATTTGTTCTTCACATGTGTCTTAATTTGTTATATCATTTTTCCTTATACTTATATCATGATTCTAGAATATAAATCATGATATAAATATTATTTATATCTATTATATGTATATTATAATAATCTATAGCATAATAAATTATGAAATGGAATACACTGTTCATGGAGATGGTAAGTTGTACGTATGCAAGAACACTATTTTCATTTTAATTGTCGTATTGAAAGAAAGTATGTAAATTTAATATGTATATACATGTATGTATATCAATATATTATTATTCTAGTATAATTAATATATCATAAATTTTAAACATATTAATAATATATATTTTTATAATCAACATTGTATGGTGAACGTGGAAGATGAATCTCATCGCGTCGTGGTGACGGTAAGTCGTACATACACACGAGCAACAATATCATTCTGTATTGGTAAATGGTAGGGAACTGGATGGAATAAGAATTATAAAAAAAATAATATTATGTCATATTTATTATTTAAATCCTCTATATTTATCATCATGCCCATATAAATAAATTATACATGAAAAATGATTTACACCACAACCTGGAGATGGTAAGTAGTACGTACGGATGCATGGTGATATTGTTTTTCATAGGATGGATAAAAGGAGGAATATGGAGGTACCATAATAATAAAAACATATAATAATATATTAGATTCTGGATTTATTACATTGGTATGGAAATAACATATAAAAAGGAAGTATAACAAGAAAATAACTATAAAAGAGGTGATAAAACGATTACCTCATTTTCGGGTATCTTCTTTTGATTTTCATAGAAGTACTCCTTACGAATGATTTCTACCCAAATTATGGAGTCTAGAATGTATTGAGGGATGTTGTAAGAATTAATGGGTAGGTTTTGGAATATAAAAAGGGTTTTGGAGGTGTTTATTAAAGAGAAGGAGAAGTTCCTTTTTATAGGAGGGTGGAGGGGAACTTTTGAAAACTCCAAAACTATTAATTTATTATAAAATAAATTTAGATTTAAAATAGATGAAAAGGGATTAATTTAGAGGATAATATGAGCATGGGTATAAATCCTCTTAACCAATTAATTTTAGACATGTTTAGGTCACAATATTAACCTTATCTTTTGGATTTAACTCTTAGATAAATAATTTATCTTTTACTAAGACAACTTGTTTTTTTACAATATAGTGTTAGTATAGTTACTATAAAATGAAAAAAGAATCACAATTGGATAAGTTATGACTTATTTTATATTATAAAAGTTATTTTTCAGAACCTTATATTTTTATGACTTTTATATCATTTAATAAAATATTATTTATTTTAAAATATCAATTATATAAATTTTGATACTATTAAATATGTTCATTTTTAAAAATATCAAATCAACATGATAACTTAAAATAAATACTTTAAATATTTAAATAACATGTATAAGATATCAATAAAATTTTTGGATGTAATTTATGAAGTAAAATTATATTTATTTTAATATTTTTAATATCATTTATTTGATATCTCAATTTACTAAACAATTAATGAATCATTATTATACAAGCCTTTAATTAAGTTATTTCTTCTCTAAAATTAGAAATAAATTATCAAGAAGAAGATAATTTTTTTATTTAAAATTAATAATTATTGTCGAATTTATCGAATGTATAACCCTATATAACAAATGATTTAGTTATTAAAATTTGAATATGACAATTTTAACTATTCTGTAAATAAAATATAATAAATGTATTAATCTAACACAAGTGGCTCAAAAAGGTTCATATTTTATACCTAAGGTTGATTTGGGTTGAAAAAAACTTATTCAATGAAATTATGACATGTTTTAGGGTAATTTTATAGTATTATAATATTATTTTTTACCTTTTATTTATCTATTCACCTTTAACCGTAATAAATAAAATTCAAAAGATACTATTCATCAAAAATTATTTTTATCCTGTTATACCAAATTTTTCATACTGATAAAAACCAATTGTGTCTATTTTTCATAGAATTTGTAAAATTATGTTTACTGCTAATCCCGAAAATGTGGCTAGATGGTGGGTAAAAAGTTGTTAAAAAATTTCAATGAATTTTTATATCTAATTTTATTATAAAAATGATTCTAGTGACCTAAAATGGATCACTATATGTATTATTTATTTATTGCGACTTTAAAATACAATAAAAATATAAAATTACTATTTAAATGAAAAATTTTATTTTTAACTTCTATATAGTATTTTTCACTATTCATGAAAAATTGAAACTTTTCAGAAAAATACCAAATGTTCACCAAAAGCTATTTTTTATATCTTAAATTTAAAAACGATATATATTTTACCACATTTAATTTATATGAGTGAATATAATTACTCTTTTTTTATTTTTCTCTAATGGACATAATAAGTAGTTCTTTTAAGAAAATAGCAGTTTTAAACATATAAAGGCTTTACCAAAAATTACTTTTTTCATTTTCAAAACCATTATAACTAATATATAAAAAATTATTTTTCAATATTAATATCACATGTTTAATTAGTAGGTTATATATATCTTATTTAAATAATTATAATAGTAAAGTGTTGTTTCATAGAAACTCACTCTTGCATGTAACGCAAGCCAAGTCGGTGTTGTATGTAGTGAAAGATTCCCTCGGTGTTGCGTATAACATAATAAAACACATAGTGATGTTATATAAAAAAAATATATTCAGTGTTGTGTGAAGTGAAAATATCAAAATATTAACTCAATTTGAAAAAAATTCACAAAATCATGGGGTGTTACATTCTACCCAATTAAAATAAATTTCACCCTTAAAATTCGGCTGAGTTTTAAAAGGTTTAATACTTGAAAGTATCATTCATAGAAACCCACATTTTAAAAAGGAAAACTAAAACATCATTTTAAAAAAGGAATGTTAGAAACACAATGGTTACCCAATGTAACTCATCACAGGGTTTCCCCCAAAGAGAACAAAGGTGGGATGTGAAAACATTGATGTGGAAGAGAAATCAAACTATCAAGTTCGAATGAAGAGCGATTGAGTGCATGGTTAGGAAAAAGTTAACAATCACAACTCCATAAATCAACAATGATATAAGGGATAATCTAATTCATTAGATAAGAAGGTACTAGGGTAACCTTTTTCTGTTTCAAGATCCTTTTCCTAAAGTTGTAGATTTGTTTATAAGACAAAATACTTTACTGAATTTAGGTACAATATCACCATTGGTCATGCCTTGAAAAATTTACATATCATCGATTAGTCTATGAAATGAAGTTCAATTGTTCATTCCTGAAGTAATAATAGATCATAATATCCCTAAATAGAATGATAGTTCATTTCATCTTTCTTTACCATAACAAAAAGGTTAGCATACGTTATAAAATATATATAAATCCACATATGGTGAGATAATAATTTAGTCTAAAAAACATATCTTAAGTTTAACTTAGACATTCCATACATATATAATCTCCCAATCCTTTCAAAATCTTAAAATCCTAAACATTAGAAATAAGTCCACTAAATAAACTTAAAATTTATATCTCATATGTCATATGGTAGTTCTTAGTCCTCATATTCCAAAACACATGAATAAATTTGTCATGTTTTCTCTTGAAACATGGAAATAACTTGAATTACCTTACATCCTTATTGAAAACATGCATTTTTTTCTTATTTTTAAGTCCAAAAGATGTAAACTTCATCCATGATAACATAAACCCCATGTCAATAAATCCTTAATTTGTTCCAAGGTAACTATTATCATATAATTTAATTATTCATATCAAACATATCTTTACCCAAACATAATTATATTAACATAAGGAAAATATTAAGGGTAATATTTCCCTTAATCATAATTTCACTATCACTTCTCTAGTCAATCAAAACCATTTAACATATTCATGTAAATCCTTAGTGAGAAACACATAAACTGAACAATCCCTATATATTTACTAATTATTGAATCCCAATACATAAACACTAAAATCCATCCTATTCAATAATTGTAATGGAATACGTAATTACTTGATTTAGAAGTAAATTATTAGGTCTGGGCATTGAGTTGGGTAAAGCCTATGTTCTCCACAGATACGACATTGAAATCCATGATAGTATTTCACTATATGACCCTTTTCCCAAAAAAGATAACATATTTCCCTCCATTTGAGGTATTCCTCAAGGTTCTTCATCCCTTATTCATGACATGTATTAGGTTTAATATTCTTTCATCTATGTTCCTCACCCTGTGAACACGCATGAAAGTCCATCTTCCTGTTATTTGATAACTTAGTAATACCACTAACGTTCACCTTGCTTGTTATTTATCATGATAATTGATTTGGCATAATCAAAATATATTTATCTCTAGTCATTACACAATTTTTTCTGTTTATAATCACCAATTTTTCCATCATATTAAATGTTAACCCAATGCCTTATAGTTCCCTCCATTTTCTAAAAGAGAAATCATAATGTAAGAAAAAGTTATAATAATGAGGAACCTCATAATCATAGAAAGTCACTTATATGATGTCTAAATTATGAAACCTTCATTAATATATGACACATTAGTTTCACCCTAGGTTATTCATAGAAAACTTCTATTCTAATCCTTCATAATGGTTCATGAAGAGTTTGTGAATTTGTAAGGCATATCCCCCCGGAGTGTGAAATCAGGTGTGAAATAAGGCCCATTGTCATTTACCATATTACCCCGAGTCAGACCCGGAACATCTTGTTAGAGTTTTTAATACTATGTACATCTATTCCAGAGCCACATCTACTTATAATATCTAGACATGGATTTATTTCTAAAAAACATCCACTCCATTCTTTACCAAAATTCCAGGTCAATTTCCTAAAATTTGACTCATCCTTATACTTATCCTTAGAGACATCCATAGAGCTATCCTTATATATATACCTAGGGATATCACTATATTTTTATCATACTAGTTTCTAAAGTTTGACTAAACCTTTACTCTGATACCAACTATAGAAACCTAGGCGTAACCAACATGGATATGACATCATTTTAGATGAATATTTTGTACATTACAAAAATATATGCTCGAGGAACGTAATATTTTTGTGTCTTTGGAATATTGGAATCAAAATCTTGAATCCCAGTGAAATAACTTCAACATATCCCATAAATATCTCCACCTTCAATACTTCTACCTAAAAACATTCTTCGTAACCTTTGGAAAAGATACATAAGAAAGGGGTGATCTCAAATGTTTAGTAAGGTTAAAAAAGTGAGACATGTAAGCATAAACATGAATATAAGGGTATGAGAACATGATAATGAAAATATAAGATCATACCCTATATATAAAAGATCATACCAGAAATCATGGCATAAATATTGTAATTTCATAAAACATGAATCATGAATAAATAAAGAACATAATCCATTAAAGCATAACATAGGAAAAATACATGGAAGTGTGAAAAACACATAAGCATATACTGACTTCTATTGTATCCAAGGAATCACTACTGGGACCATCTTAGTAGTATGTGTTCACTCCCCAAACCATCTTAGTAGTCATGGTTTACTCCCATGGCCATCTTAGTAGTATGATTTCACTGGTCATACCATCTTAATAGTCATGGTTCACTCCCATGGCCATCTTAGCAGTCAAGGTCCAATCCCAAGACTATCTTAGTTTATATCATGAGATATAAATATTTACCCAATGCATTTTATGGATATATATGTCCCTCCCATCTCATAATTAAATCATACATATATGTTCCACAAGATCATAAACAATCATATGATAACCCATGAAATTAAATGGGAATCCTAAACGTGTAATCTTATCATAACATGTGGAAAATATATAGGATTCATAATAATTTCACAAAAAGCATAACCCATGAAAAGAAATTTTTTTCTTAAACATCATTCCATTAAAACATAAACCATTCGAGGAAATAATATGAATGGTATTCTTAAACAATAAAAAAGTATGGCATCATTGGTGGAGAAGGATTTTGAAAGATCACGTGGAAAATTAATTTTCCTTCAAAATTAGTTTTTAAAACATAAAAACTTTTCAAAAAATCTTTTCTTTAAAACTAATTGTAAAACATATAAAGGAATCATGAAAATCATTTAAAACAATTGTTGAGGAAAATATCATTTCTTTGTTGAAATAGTTTTCTTTTCCTAAAATGCGATACAATTTTAAAAGAAAAAAATATATTTTAAAATAAACTTGTAAGATTGTAAGGGAAGATTCAAGATAATAAGGCATAATGAATGCATAAAAAGATGTTTATACCATATAATTTTAAAAAAACATTCTTCTTATACTTTTTTCAGAAAAGTAAAAAAGTACATCATTTGAAAAACGAATGAAAAATTCATTTAAAACAATGTAGTAAAAAGTAAAAAATGGGTAAAAATGACTTTAAACATCAGTAGACAAATAAAATATTTTATGAATTTTTTTATAATAAATGGGCATGGATGATAAATATTTCCAAATAGAGACTTAAAACGAAACTACCCGAAATAAGGAAGAGATAATGAAATCAACACTCATACCTTTATAATCAATTGAATCATATTGCCCATGTAAAAATAAAATTATAATAATATGGAAATATAATATCTTTCTAGATAAAACTAATAAAAGACATTTATAGGTGGTATATACACCATGTAGAAGAATCAAGTAGTGTTTGAGGCATGTGTCTCATAGAAATAAAGTTGAGACAAAAGTACCCTTACCTTGTATCTTGACTATCTTCATACTTGTACAATTTTACTGTATAATAAATAGAAGTTTAATATAAATATTTTAAAAAAGAATACTATTATATATAATACCACATATGGTTTTATTATGACCTTATATTTTCCGCTTGTTAATAATCCTCTGTTAATGTTTCACTTTAGGTAATATGTACTTTGTTCTTCACATGTGTCTTAATTTGTTATATCATTGGTCCTTATAATTATATCGTGATTTACTAATGAAAATAATGATATAAATATCATGTAAATATAGTATATTTATATTTTAATAATATTTATCACAATAAAGTATGAAATGGAATACACCATTCATGGAGACGGTAAGCCTTATGTACACATGAACATGGTTTCTATTTTAATTGTCGTATTAAAAGAGAGTATATAAATGACATATGTATATATATGTATGTATTTAAATATATAATTATTCCAGTATCATAAATATATCACGAATTTAATTCTTATTAATAATATATATTTTTATTATCATCCTTTAATGGTGAACGTGGATGATGAATATCATCACATCGTGGAGACAGTAAGTCGTACGTATGCACGAGCGACGATATCATTCTGTATTGGTAAAGGTTTGGGTTTTTGATGGAATATTAATTATACAGAAAAAATATTATGTCATATTTGTTATTTAAATCCTTTATATTAATCGTAATACCCATAGAAATAAAGTATACATGAAAAACAGTTACACTATGACGTGGAGACTGTAAGTTTTATGTACGCACACATGGTGATATTGTTTTTCACAGGATGATTAAAAGGAGGAATATGGTTGTCTCATAATCATGAAAAAATTTCATCATATATTAGATGATGTATTTATTACTTTGATATGGAAACAAAATAAAAATATTAAGTAGAAGAAGAAAATAATTTTGAAAGAGGTGATAAAACAATTACCTCTTTTTTAGGTATCTCCTTTTGATTTTCACAAAACGACTCCTTAGGATGGATTTATTCCCAATGTATGGCCTCTAGGATGTAGTGAGGGAAGTTGGGAGATAAAATGGGAAGGTTTTTCTAGAGCCAATGAGCCTTGTAGGTGATAATTAAATAAAATGATAAGTTCCCTTTTATAAGAGGGAGGAGGGGGACTTTTGGAAACTCCAAAACTATTAATTTATTATAAAATGAATTATTATTTCAAATAGCTAAAAAGTAATTAATTTCTAAGATAAGATGGGTATGGGTATAAATACTCTCAAACAATTAATTTTAGACATGCTTGGTTCATAAAATTAACCTCATATTTTGGATTTAACACTTAGTTAAATAATTTAACTTTTACCATGACAACTCGTTTATTTACACTATATGGTAAATATAGTGACTATAAATGAAAAAAACCCTAATTAGATCATTTATGAAATCTTTATCATTATACCAGTTAGTTTTATGAACCTTATATTTTTATGAAACTTTATATCATTTAATAAAATATTATTTATTTTAAAGTAGCATTTATGTTAATTTTGATACTATTCAATATTTTCATTTTTTAAAATATCAAACCAACATGATAAATTCGAACCAATACGTCCAATATGTAAAAAAATGGTAAGTTATCTACCTTTTTTATTTCATTATGTAAAACTATATTTATTTTAATATTTTTATTATCATTTATTTGATATCTTAATTAACTAAATAATTGCTGCATCATTATTATAACAACCTTTATTTAAGTTATTTATTATCTAAAAATAAAAAATAAATTATCATAATGAATATAAATTATTTATATTTAAATTTAATAATTATAGTCTTATTTATATAATTTATAACCCTATATAAAAAATTATTTAGTTATTAAAAATTGAATATGAATCTTTTAACTATTTTTCTAAATAAAATATAATAAATGTCTTAATTTAACAAAAGTATCTTAAAAATGATCATATTTTGTACATAAGGTTTATTTGGGTCTAAAAAACACTTATAAAATGAAATTAGGACATGTTTTAGAGTAATTTTGTATGATTATAATATTATTTTTACCTTTAATTACTCTATTTACCTTTAACCGCCATAAATAAAATTCAAAAGATACTATTAAATAAAAATGATTTTTGAACCTATTGGATTTTTTTATATTCTAATTAAAACCATGTATCTCCATATTTTTAAATACAATTCACGAAAGTAGTAAAACTATGTTTACTTCTAATCTAAAAAATGTGGCTAGAAGGCATGTAAAAAGATGTTAAAAAAGTTCAATGAATTTTTATATCAAATTTTATTCTAAAAATTATTTCAATGAACTAAATTGGATTAATATATGTATTATTTATCTATTGTGACATTAAAATCAATTTAAAGAGAAAATAATAATTATTTAAATGAAAAAGTCAGTTTTTAACTACTATACAATATTTTTCACTATTAATCAAAAGTTGAAACTTTTTTGAAAAATACCCAAATTTACACTAAGATAATATTGATATTTTGAATTTAATTTTTTTTATATTTCACCCAATTAAATTTCTATTAGTTTATAGAATAAATTTTATTATTTTTCTATAGAGTACATAACAAGTAGTTATTTAAGGAAATATTAGTTTTAAACAAATAAAGACTTTACCAAAAATTACATTTTTCATTATAAAAACCATTATAAATAATATTTAAATAATTTTTTATTACTATTAATATCAAAATTTTAACATCTAGGATATAAATATATTATTTAAATAATTATTTTAGTAAAGTGTTGTTTTGCAGAAACTCGGTCTTACGTGTAATGAAATCCATGTTAGTGTTGCGTGTAGTGCAAGATTCCATTGGTGTTGTGTGAAAAATAATCTAAAACGTAGTTCTATTATTTAATAAGAAAAAAAATCTATATTCAGTTTTTTTCTTCAAGTTAAAATATCAAAAGATTCAATTAATTTGAAAAAAATCACAAAAATCTCGAGGTGTTACAAAAACTCTTTATAAAGTATAGAAAATTCATATTCGTGGATAATGGAATCATCTTAATAGAACTATTACAATAGTAATAACTATTACAGTTGACTTCCAAAATAAGTTTTCAAAGAACACAATCTTTATCCAGTGTAATGGGTAGGTATACCAGGCTCACCTAATCATAAACAATATACAAGGACCATAACATGGATGAAATACATTAAATCTTACATTTACATCATCAAAATCAAAAAATATACTTCTTAATTGATAAGTAAAACATTTTTAGTTATTGATATATCCATTTCCTTTAAAATCCAATTTCACAAAATAGAATTCGAAAAATAAAAGGAAGTACTGTTTTTCATTGAATAAATCATTGAATAAAATAAAGGAATGAAAAATATAAAAAAGAAGTTATAGAGGTGGGAAAATATATCGACACCATATATATTAAAATAGAACATTCATTTTTTCCTTTTGTGAAGAAATTCAAATCATTGTGTATAAAATATATAAAAATATTCCTTATAATAACGTTTTTAAGAAACTCAAAAGAGAAATAGAATTTCCTTTATAATTCATTTATGAACATATAAATACATATAAAACATTTTTTAGGAATATGGACATAGAATAAAAATATTTTGAAATAAATCTTTAAAACATTAAAAATGAGGTTTTAAGTTGAAGTTTCCCTTGCATTGAGTCCAACTCATCAAATACATTATTTAAATTCCATAGTAATGAATTTTTTTTATTATTTACTTCATATTTTTTTCTCAAAGTTTATCATTATTTTTATTTCATTTATTATATTATTATATTCAATTAATGAATCATTTATCTTCGTGTAGGACATTTTTGATGATATTCAACTCATATATCCAAAATGACTTCGGTAGGTTGATTGTTGTCAATGAGGTAATTATTTCATCATATCTAGCATACAAATCATGTAATGATTATCATTTTTATAAATTAATTATACTTTTAAAACCAACGATGAAATATTGCTATGAAAAATTAATTATGTCACAATCATAGAGATGATGGGTTGTACATACACATGGTTAAAATTTCCATTTTTCAATGAGCATGACGGAAAGAAGGAAAGTATTGTTTTATATTAATTTTTTTATAATATCATAAATATAATATTATTTATTTAAATACACATATACATAGCTTCCAGGTGATGTGATTGTGAAAAATGAATCACATCAATTTGTGGAGGTGGTAACCCATACTTATTCACAAATTACATATTCATTTTTTAATTTATCTAAAGGTAAGAAAACAGATTACATAGAATATTTATATAATTATTATTATTTATTGAAAATTATATATATATATATATACATTAAATCAACTATAAAATCCTTCCATGAGAGGCAGTGAAGGAAAATGGATTACATTGATTCAAGAGATTGTAGTCCATCATACACATAGATGATAGTTTCATTACCCATTTGATGGAAGAGAAGGTGGATATAGTTTATGATATTAAAATAAAAATCTATATGAATATTTATGATACTAGTTTTTTTTCAGTATGTTTGAAGAATTTTTTTAAGGAGGTAGAAGAAGAAATAAAACTAAAATATTCAGTTTAAATGTGTACCTCTTCTTAAGATAACATTATTTTATTTACACCTTAAACCCTATAATGTTGGTGTTATATCATAAATAAGAACTTTAGAATGTGTTTAGTGATTTTATAAAGGGATTTTGGTAGTTCTTGAATGACCTATAGTGCTCAAATGGTGTGAGGAATAGAGGAGAGAAGGCACCCTTTTATAAGTGAGGGGAGGGGAATTCTTGGAATGTTTTCAACGCATGAAATTAATATAAATTAATTTTCATGGAAAAAATAGAATACAAATTGTATAATTATAATATAATATGATCATGAGTGTAAATCATCTCATAAAATATAATTTTTCCTTATTTAAGTGATGTTTTCACCCTTATCTCTATGTTTTAACCCCTCATAAACCCTTTTAACAATTACTATGATATTAATGTTTTTTACTATTTAGGTGTAAAGAAATTTTCCATAAGAGGACATGTGAACCATAAATGTAACATGGTTTCTATTTTAAACCATATAAAATTCATTTATATAAAAATATGATTCTTATCAATTTTAAGTAATTTAATAAAATATTATTTCATTATATATTATTAATGTTATTTTTAACACTATTAATTTAATTCCACTTTAAAGAAATCAATAAAAACATGGAATAAAAGTATAAAACTTTAAAACACCTATAATATGTTATAATTTTCTATAAATATTCATATAACAGAATGATTCATCCAAATTGTTTTACTTTTAAAAATTTGAAAATCATTTAATTTATTTTTCTATTAAGTGAATAAATATTTTTTTTGGAATTTCGTAATAATTTAAGGTAATTAATCAATTAAAAAAATTAAAAATTAATTGCTATGATAAAAAAATAATTCTTATTTCACATAAACATTTATAACTGAACATAAGTTTTTTTATCTATATCACAAAATATTATAGATATTAAAATTAGGAGAGTGTCATTTTTTTCTTTATATCTACATAATATAATATAAATTTTATAGTCAGATAAAAGTGTTAATAAATTAAATTATTTTTTATAATTTTATGGTAATAATCTAAAAACACTTATCCAATAAAATAAATACTAGTGTTGGATATATTTGAAGGCTTATATCCAATTTAAACCACATTAAACTCTTTTTAACCTTAACTATGATAACACAAATTTTTACCATGATAACTTAATTAAATGACAAAAAATAAAAGGGTAGTTCTAATTATTTCGAAAAAGATGATTCAAAATTTATAATCCATTTTAACTGGTTCAAATTCTAAAGGTTTTTGAAATTACTTTTAACATAAGAACAAAAAACACATGAAAAATAGTTTTTAAGAAAATACTCTATTTTTGAGTAAAAAATCGCTTCACCTTGAAATAAAGTAATAAATTGGTTTTCAAGAATATCTTGGTAAAATTATAAAATAAGGAATTTTGGTAATATTTTTTAGAAATATAAAACTTAATTTAATCTTCCAACCATGCCATTAATTATAAAAATGCAAAAATAGTTTTTAATTTGATTAAAATATAACTTATCTTTATAAAAGTCAAGCTTGGGTTCCCAAATTAAAAAATAATGTATTTAAAAAATTATTAAACTCCATAATAATAAATTTTGTTGAAACCCATTTAGTAAATATGATAATTTCTTGTGTTATAGATAAATTAATGTTTTACCTCATGGGTTTAACGTAATTTTACCCTTTATCGATGTGATAAATTTTACCATGATTGCAATTTATAATGCCTAAAATTAAAAGGGTCATTTTTAATATTTTTAAAATAATTATTCCTAATATGGGATCCATTTTTAAACAATATATTCCTATATATGGAAAAAATTAATTTAATATTAAAATAAAAAATACAAAGAAAAATAGTTTTTTCGAAAAATATATTTTAAATTCGAAAAAGAAATGAAACCAAAATTGAGGTTTAATTATCATTATTTTATATTTAATTGAGTTTTTTATAATTAAAGGAGACTTATGTTACAATAAGATAAAATGTTACTTTTAAAGTACTTTATTTAATGAAAATAAATGACTGTTTTATAAAAATCATTACTTTTCACCGTTCATTGGAAAATCTATATTTTCCAAAAAATCCAAAAAAATATCCATAATATAATTATTATATGTTTATTATAATTTTTTTATTATTTTATCAAATAAATTTTATAATAGTTTGATTAATTAATTATAATATTCCCTAAAAAAGCAATATAACCCAATTTTGAAGAAAAAATATTGTTAAATAATAAAATGACATTACTCAAAATTGAGTTTTTAATTCCTAATAATTAATAAATAAATTTTTATTGAGTGGGTCCTTTATATAAATTTCATAATGGTGTTAATCCTATTAATACCTAACAATTTAATTACTAGGTTATGTCTATAATATTTGAATAATAATATTTCCCTCTTGATTTAAGATTGTTTCTTTGTATTGTATATGCTATTGAACATAACATTATTTTAAAATATCAAGATATTAAAAATTGGATGATATATATACTTATATCTTTGAATTTGGACACACCTTGATGTGAAAAAACTTTTCCATTTTTAATTCTCTCAAACTATTCACTTCCTTGGCTGGGTCCTCCATCACACGAAGTGATTTTCATTTTATCAAATGTGGTCCCCTATATAATCCTTTAAAGTGCTCTGTGTGAACTCACATCATGGAGTGAATTCATTCTTTGTGGTGTGACAAGAATCTTATTTAGATGCTAAGTAGAAAAACTTACATGTTTATAGGGATGCCATGAAAGAATCTTACGTTACCATATAATTAATATTACTTATGGGTCCCTATGGGGGACTTAACAGATTCTTGATTCCGAGGTCATGATGTGACTAAATTATTCATGGCGTGAATGAATCTTGAAAATTTTGGGATGGCTCTTACACGATTTATAAAATACTGTTATGTGATTTGTTATAGAATCTTATGAATTTTGAGCCCATATGAGGGAATTTTCTAGTATTAAATTTTCAAGTCCACACCATGATACAAGTGTCATGGTGAAATGTAATTCTGATTCAAATCACATTGATCCACTTGAAACTCTTTCACTGTGTATAGTTCAAGGCCATGGATATGAATTTTCTAGGATTCATTTACTCTTAACCAGTCTTCACCCCAATCACACTATGAAAACACCTTTCATGGAATGAAATGTATATAAATTCCAAAAATATCTCTAAAATATCTAGAAACCCTCCTTATCACTAATACATTAATAAATAATTAAAGTGACACAAGATTAGGTAGATTTAAGTCAAAAAATAATTTCAGACTACATAGAAAACAAACATAAAATCAATAAATATCATCCTATTTTGAGAGTCTTACGTTAATCCATAAATATATCATTTCAACATTAAAACCATAGTAGACTCATTTTTAAATTTAAAAACTTTAGGTTGTATCTATATGTTGAGTGGTACCTTAACAATTTAATTGTTTTTTTATAATTAAAAAATCCATATTATTCCCTCTAACATGAGTTTTAAAAAGAATAAAATAATTTTCCTTGTTAAAATATTAAAATTATTTAAAAAGAAAGTATTTATAATGATTTTGTTTATTATATATTATTTTTTAATAGTTTTTGCATTTTTTAAGTTTTATTTTAATGAAAAATCAACATCAGTAAGATTTATGACTCATATGCTGAAATAATGGACTCATTTTTTTTGTAAGCGTTGAATGACACATATACACATTATAATGACTTATACATAAAAGGCATATAAGATATATGAAAATTTAAAATGATTTATATGAATAATATAAATGACCCATACAAAGTCTATTTTCTCAAAAAATTTCTAAGTATTGGATGACATACACAAAAAACCAAAGGAAACATATATAGACTATGAAATAACTTATATTTAGATTAGATAATTCATACTCAAGTGAAATGACTCATACGATTACACATAAATAGATTGAAGAATCTTACATAAAATCTAAAATGGATCATACATAGAAAAATTAGAAAATATATTGATAAATGGCTCAAAAATTAACACATACAAAGAAATGACCCTTACACTATAAGAAATTTCCCATACACACAAAAGAATTTGAAATATTTTCTACATGTATAGACTTATATATATTTTTTCTTATTTATGAATGTTTAATTATATATATTTTTGAATTAAATTTTTTATTAGTATTTAACGTAAATTAATTACACATGGATTATTATAAACATTAACATGATTAAAACATTATTAATGGGAGTATCTATTACTTTAGTTACTTTTTGATTCATTTATTATTATTACCAATTCACTGTGAAAACTTTTTTTCTTTTATAGAGTATTATAGATAAATTAAAGAGACGATCCATGTGTATATTATTATTACTAATTTTTTAAATAAAAACCCATGAATCTTATTGTAAATCATCAAGCAATCACTATGGATATTTAAATAAATTTTAATTTGATTGTTATCTTCATATTCATAACTACTTCTTCAGATATGATGAACTACAATGGATATAAAATTTTATATTTTAGTGGACATGTATATGTTTTTTGATGTTTTTTTACTTGATGAAACTCTATAAAGATAGTCTAACTTTCAATAAATGTGTGGAAAATGTACATGATATCTACAATATAAAAAAAAACATACTATATGTTGTAAAAAATTTATAGGATTTACTACACATCTTTTTTGATCACTCATATTAATGTTTTCCTTCTTGAACTTCACCATGAAAAACTTGAATACTCATAATTTGATATATGATTACTTGAAATAGAAATGTTTCTTCATTTTAAATATGGATATGGGGTGTCGTCGTTTTATCACTTATTTCTATTTGTGTGAGATTTAGTTTATGATTTTACATTGAAAAGTTGTAATATTGGATTATAATACCCATTAAAAATTATATTTGGTTATTCCAATAGGTAGAAAAAGTTAGGGGTGTTTGGGTTCTGCCTCTAGGTATAAAATTATAGTCATTAGGTTATGCCTTCAGTGGGAAAAGTAAAGGTTATTTTGGTTGCGACCCGAGGTGAGAAAAAGTCAATTGTAACATGTTGTGACTCCCCTTAAAATTTAGAGTCACTTTATAGTGGGTGAAATACTCTCACATTGAGAGTTTGAAGAGTAGATGTAGGATCACATTAATCCAAACTACTATAAAAACATTTGACATTTTGATTTTAATTTACATTGGTTCAATTATTTTAACTGTGATATAATCTATTATTTTTTTTATAAATTATTTAATTCAACCCCCACTTGACCATTAATGAATCACACTATATGGGTTAATATATATATATATATGTATATATATTCGACTAAATCACTATTAGTGAAAGCAATTTTTAGATCCATTTGATATATCTCATAATCATAAGGACTTGTAATGGAAAGTGAAATCTGAATGGATTTTGTCATTATAATTTGAGAAAATATATCTTCATAGTCAATACCAAGTTTTTTTATAACCCTTTTATACCATTTGGGATTTATTGGTAGAAACTATACTATATATGTTAGTTTTATTTAAGAAAACCCACTTACACTGTATGAGTCTCACCCATTTAGGCACGTCCATCGAGTTCCAAACATTGTTAATATACATGGTGTCCATCTCATATTTCATGGAATATTACCATTTCTCAAAATCAAACTCTCAATATCCTATTTTTAGGAATTGTTTTTATCATATATTAACAACACCTTATCATTATTTTCTATAATAAACCCATATATCTCAATCTCCCGATGAATCCCACCTGATAGTTGAGGTTCATGGGTAACCTGAGTTGGTTCTTCTTAAATTATTTTTTAGGCAACTTCCTTAAGTTACTTCCCAATAAAATATCCTATATGATGACCTTTAACTTCTACAAATTTAAATTTCCTCACACTATCTCCATGGATTTTATATACATTCTCATGGAATACACCATTTGGGGCCCCAAATACTTTATGTTTTATAGGATTATAGAAAACATATCTTATACATTCCTTGGGATAAAAAAGAACTTATCTAATTTGGGATTATGTTTATCAAAAAATTCATTTCATATAAAAACTTCACAAACCTAAATCTTTATAAAAGACAAACTAGGACATTTCCGAGCCTATACCTTATATGGTGTAATCATGAATACTTTATATGGGATGCGATTAAATATCTGCCAGAAATCATTTTTTTTAATTATCTAATGGCCGGTTTGAGGGTAGCCGGTTCCCATGAGACCGGTTTAAGGGTTCCCGGTACCCCTTACAGATTCACTTCAATTCCAAAACAGGACAACTTGAAATTCAAAATTCAAACAACATGCTTCAAAAATTTAAAAAGCACCGCCATCGACGCCTCAGGCCACACACACCGCCTCGGGCTTCAAAAATCAAATTAGACCAATCCACGTGATCGCCTCGATCCGCACACCTCGAGATGCGTGACAAACCAACCACTCCTCCAAATGCCGGATCACCACGCACCATCTGACTGTGGAACCGTTGACAGAACTGCTCTTCACTTCACCTCAACGTCACCGGAAAAACAACGTATCACAGTCATCTTCGAACCATTCACCGAAGAGGAATCACAACATCGACTAAAAACATCCTCGAACCATTGGGAACATATCACAACCATCATCGAACCATTCACTGAAAAGGAATCGCACCATCTACTCAAAACGTCCTCAAACCATTGGGGAACAAATTCAACCCTAAACAACTCACTGCGGTTCAAAACCCACAAAGAACAAAACCAGAAGATATCACCATTGTCGTTGTCCCATCACGGCGACACCTTCAACCTGCATCTACCGAATCACCATGCCATAGAAGAAAAAACCAGACCAAAGAATAGAAAATCCCACCACCATCAGACAAACCGACCGCATCCGGCACAACAAACCCTAGTGAAACTCACCTGAGAGGAGATAGAACCCAACAAACCGCCAACGCAAGATTGCGACCCACCAACTCAAAAACACCCCAGGAAAATGGTGAACTACCGAGATCCGAGCCAGAAGCGCTCCGAAGAGTATGCCGTTAACCAGACCGGTCTTACACCCGAGGCTCTGAACCAACAACCACCAAGGCCCGTAGAGCATCTCCGCAACCGAGGAGAAGACCACTCAGACGCCACAGCGGCGGAGAACCACCACCACCACCGAGCTCGAGAAGGAATCGTCGCGCCGTCCGCCGCGAAGGAGCTAGTCGCGGCGAGAGGAATCCCTAGAGCGAGAGCCCTTTACGGGCTCATGGGGTGTTCCCGGGATGCGATTAAATATGAATGTATAAATTTCAAGATAATATCCCGAGAATTAAATTGGAAGGTCATACTAGCTCATACTTAATCACACCATGTGAAATAGGTTATTATTCCTCTTCTTAAAACAACCATTCCACTATAGTGTTCTGAGAGGATTGAGTTGTGAAACAATTCCACAATCTCTCACACGGTCATTGAATTATTGGCTTATGTATTTACCAAACAAATCTAATTAGAGAATCTTAATACTCTTTTCTAGTTAAATTTTCAATTCATTCTGAAACTATTTCAACTTTTCGAAAGTCAAAAACTTGTGTCACATAGAAAATACATATCCAAATCCACTAAAGTCATCGTTATAGGTTGTGAAGTACCTAAGACAACTAATTTATTGAGTATTAATTAGTCCACATACATCACTATGTATAAGATCCAATTGTCCCATAACACTTTTACATTTTTAATTAAAATTAACTTTATTAATTTTTCCTATTAAAAAATATTTAGAGGTATCAAATGATTCATAAATTAATTATTCCAATAATATATATCTATGTAGTTTTTTAAGGCATTTCTTATTTATATGCATAAGGAAAAAATTCCAATGGTATATGGGATTAAAATAAACCTTGAACTTCTTATTCTAAAAGTTATAGACAATATTATCCATATCTTGAAGGTCTAAACTATTTAATATATTTATAATTAAATAAAACAATTCATTCATATATATAGAACCACTAATGTTCTTAAAGATGAATGAAAATTCCATCTTTTTCAAAGAATATACAAAAATGAAATTTCATTTATGGAGTGAACCTAAAAATATTTTTCTACTTCTAGAACCAATAAATAGGGTAGACATAGATTAGAAATGCTGAATTCTAATGCATCAACTCTTACTCCATTGAAAACTTCTTTATATGCCTCCACATTATTCAATTATCTCTTATCTATGATCCTATGTTTATTAGAAAAAATGTGTGATGCACACCGAGAATCAAAAACCCATGAGTTATCATTTGAGAAATTGATTTCAACATCATTCACATCCATATGATCAAAATTTTTATCTTTTAGGAAACCACTAAACCTCAAATACCAATCTAGAATAGTTTTGTAGGATATATTTATAAAATATCTAAAAATAATAATCATGATTCAAGCCATAATCTATAAGAAATACATATCTATAGGTGAGTGTCTTGTTTTATATCATTTATTTAAGGACATTTAATAAAATAAGTCCCACTAAAATGATAACTCCATACATCATTGCCTTTAGTGGTCTAAGATCTATATTTCACAATGTTTTGGGATGCTTTATCATTTCACCTATGACTTAGATATTTAGGTAGGATAGTATGGAAGTACTGTCAAATATGATTCTTGGATAGTTGAGTGAACAACCCTTTTCCCAAATCTATCATATGGATAGAACCAACTATATTTCTCTCGAATACAAATCCTATTAGGGTTTACCAGCTAGATGTAACCCAAATATCATAGTAAACTATGGGAACCTAATTCTATAAGGGTCACCTATATGTATCATTTATTACATGAGATAGTCTATGGATATTATATTTAGCGTGACTTACTTGGTAAGACAAGTTTTGCATTGACTTGTGTTTTAATTAGAAGTAATCTTACCCTCAGTACTTTAGGGGTTTTATTTTATATTATCAACATTAATATAAATCACATGCATACTAAATTAATAACCATCGAATCTTATTAAATCTTCATAATCTAATATTTTACTCCTTTGTATGAATACTTTAAATCATTTTTTTGGAATCACTCTTCCACCCACCATATTAACATATTTAAACCATATCAATGTATTATTATTTACATAAATCATAGTTTTTGTTACTCGCCATAAATAGAATCCAAATATATTTACACATTTATAATTGAAAATATTCATAATGATAATGAAAAAAATTTCTCGTAAAGGCTTGGAATTATATGAAATTAACAATCTCTAAAAGACCAACCTTGTAGGCACCGATAACCAACTCACACTTTTCTATTATAAGGAAAAATCCAATAGTCTAGTAGGAAGTTTGAAAAAATTTCCCTTTATGCAAGGACGCTTTAAGGAAGAGAGATTTCAATTTCATCATGACTCTAACACCTAATATGTATAAACTATATTAAATATATAAATTTATGTTAATAAAAAATTTATAAACATTAATATTTAAACGGAATTAATAAATAAATAGACATGTTATTTATTTAACAGACATTAGTTATTAATATAAAAATTATATAATTAATTTAAGAATTATAATATTCTATTTTTAACTTTTAACAATTATCATATATAAAAAATTTATAAACAATAAGAATTTTTGGCATAAAGATGAATTTTTTCTCATGTTTAGGCTATATCATATTTTATTATTGATAGAGGCATCATCAGTTTTATGCCATAATTGATACTGACATTGAAGATATGCACTATTTTGGGATGTTTTTAATTTTCGATGACATTCCCCATATTGTAACTATGAAATGATGCTCAGTTTTATGAATCATAGAGTTTCAATTATAGCCTATGATATTAGATATCATGGATTATGACATAGAAAACCCCTCCAGAATTTCAATATATTATACCATATTATACAAACCAATCATACCAGATTACTAAGAATAAATAGAAACAAAAATTATGATATATTATATTTTAAATACCAAAAGAGAAATCTAAAATATGACAATCTTCCATGTCAAATCTTAGGATTTGATATTGCTTTAAATGTATTATGACATCCAATTTATTTAAAAAATTAGAAGATTCATGTTTATTTGAAGATAAATGTGGCTCTGATACCACAAATGGGTTTAATAGGACCCTATCAAGTCTATTTACAGTGGAAGAAACTCATTTTATTTCTTATTCTATCAACATTGAACCAACACACATTAGAGAAAACTAATATAAACAATAAAACCTCTATTGTAGAACACTCCATCTTTGTCAATATTGATGGATCACATTTGATAGAGACCAACAAGTGATAATTAATGGATTATTACCTCTATAATAAGTATAATGGCCACTATAATTCTAGTACACTATGAGAGGATCCCTCAGAATCCAAAAGCTACGATAGAGGAAGATCATGCCCATTACTGGATTACCAAATCATAGCATATGATATGAATTATATGTATATCTAGGTCAATGATATAAATTAATCACAAAATATTATTTGGGTTTTAGTGAATTTCCATAAATTAATTATTTATTGAATCAATTTAATACACTGGTTTGTTATTTTTCATATTAAATTTTTCTCTCAATCCAATGGTCAACATAACACATTTATTCATATTCGTACGAACATGAACAAGACAAATATTAACAAAAAATTCATGACGAATTCATATGGAGGTGATAAGGTTACTCGCTAAATGAAATGATCATACGACATGTATCACGAGATTACATGTCGTGTAACCAGAATCAACCATACAAGGAGAAAGTTGTGTGAATCACAGATCTTTATGTGGGTCTATATACAATGTTATAACACTCTACATAATGACCATCATCATAAAACATGATTTTATTAGGAGAAGATTTCATGTAGATGACATGCACATATTCTGTAACCTATTCGCACTAGGTGTGTAGTTTAAGCATGAAAGTATAGAAAATTAAAATTTACATTCTATATTGATTTCTTAAGGTTATATTTTGCATGGAACTACTTAGTAATAATCCCAAGAATCCCATGTGATTTAATTAATCATTAAATAAATGAAACCTTACCTCATTCGAATTTGATAAAAAATACATCATGATCATTTCCATCGATCATTACATGAAGGAACTAAATTTAAAACCCTCTTGATCATTTACAGATACTTCAAAATATTTCTATCAATGTTACCTTTAAAATCCGGGTGCTTGTGTGAATAATTGAAGATGCTTTTGACCTCAACACGATCATGTGAGCATAGTTTATTCGATCTTGGAAGGAGCTATTGGATTAGGGTTCTCAAAACCCCACTTTCTCTCCCTATAAATTGAGATATATTAATTGGATTCTCTCAAAATCATGGTTGATATAGTGATGTGAATTATGACTTAATATTTTCTTATACAGGTAGGTTTAACTTATTAAAATTACACCTTTTCCCTTTAAATAAGTTAACCATTTTAAATTAAACCATATTAGAAACATGTGATTCACTAAAAATTTCACATACATCATAAATAATTTATCACTTACTTTTAACACCCAAATAATATTACGTGATAAAATCTAAGCTGTTAAATTGACCCTATATTCCAAAATAATATTTAAAAGACCTTTAATAAATTGTCATTCAGAAAATATTTTGGTTTTCCATTCACTTAAAATTGATGAATATCAAGTGTAAATAAATTCAAAATTTATTATTTTGAACTTGAATAGTATTGAATCTATCGATATATTTCTCTCTTTAAAAATTATATTTTACTAGACCCCCATCAAGGGGCCCCAATGTCTTAAAATCAAATTTATTATTATTGTTCAAGATTTTAAATATGCTTTGTGTGTAACCCTTCATGTTCTTATCTTGATATTAGTGGGACATACTCATAGACGAAGAGTGGTATTTAGTATTACATCATATCCCCTGTAGATATAAGGTTTATTTATAACAATGAAAACCTCCTATGACCACACACTATGTAATGTGATCTCTTTGCCACCTGATATCACATAAAGTGGGATCCGTCACCTTTATCACTATCTTTACTTTATTTTTTTATTACATTAATGTATACCTTTAATGGAACTAAATACTTCTTCTATAACCCTTGATTTAATAAAGGTATTTACATCATATAAAACTAGATCTAGGATATCCCATTATCTAATATGAAGTATAACATAATATTCTAATTATTAAATCCATTCTATACGCCCAATGTCACACCTGAAATAAGCTACCACACCAAAAAAATCATGTTTTTTATCTTGCATCAATGTATATGATAAAATGATTTACATCGTTAATGTTATAAATTAAAGAGCATTCATAGATTGGAATATCCAATGAAATGAAAATCCTGTGTTGCTTTTTTTGGTTGGCTAGTCCTCATGACCACCTCTACTCGAGATTAACATGTGAAAAAATCACGATAAGAATTCCCAATGCTTATAATCAACAGAAATATGATAGTTAGAAATCATTTTCCCTTTATTATTATGTATCTCGATAATATAAATCATGTTTATTATTACTATCATAGTTTTTCAAGTTTCTCATTGTAGCTGGGAACTACTATAACCATTTAATATGAAAAATTATGATAGAACAATTAGAAAGTAAATAGATTTTTTAGAATTAACTACACAATTATGTTATGATAACATCATGAATAACTCTCTGTATACATGATAAGGTATTATAAAAGTACTACAAATATTGGGTCTTTATAACCCACATTCACAATACTCCCACTTTCACTAGATCCAAATTTCTATCTATAAACATATTATATCTCACATGATAAGATTATTCTTCTACTAAGTTATGGACTTAGTAACTAGGCCTTTCATTCCTTATTTACACAAAAACTCTACTATCTATGACTTCACCTATTTGATTAAAAATCCTCAAGATATGATATACCCAAGTATATCCCTTTGGTTTTCTATCATAACCATAACATCTTGGAAACTACCATTTTTGTAATATTATCAATTTTTTTAGGATAATACATTACTGTATAGGTATGGTTCCACGAACTATAGAAAATAGTTTTATATTTTGTACTAATTCATTATCCACATCAAAAGCCACAAATTACTCAGTATTTTTAGATATTACTACCATAGTATTAAATAACATTATATTAATCATTTAATATGTCTAACTATTATATTAGGTCAAGCATATATGAAATGAAGATATCTTTGTTTACAATTATAAATAGCATTCCTTCCTCTCTATGTATAATGTACATATCCCTTATAATTTATCTAGTTCTATTGGATAGTTGTGTCTATTAGGTTTTCAATTTTCCTAGATTCATTTGATATTTTACTATCATAATATATGTTTTGATAATATCATATCTAGTACAAGGAATTTGATATGCGATTGATCCATCATTGAGGAATATGGAGTTATACTCACTATTTTATTCTACTATTATGTCTTATACATGTATTCATAGAGAGATTTATTCCATGTTACATTGGAAAAAATTATCCCTAGAATTTGTAAAATTTATATATTTTTTAAATAAATGGTCATTATATATACCTTTACTTGGTCCAAGAGACCCATAGATCTACTTCAGTAAATTTTTTCCGTAGTACATGGGTTATTACTTTAAGTCAATATTTAGAGAGATTCTTTAAACCTAGTCTTAACTAACTGTAACATTAATGACTATTTTCTATTTTTTATCAATATTTATTACATGGAAAACAATTATTCTCCCAATAACCACATATAGAATCATAGAAATGGATCATTACAAAAGAATATTTGTTTATCATGATCTTTACGTTAATCAAAAATTAGATCACGATAACCTGTATCCATTATTGGATTTTATAAATGACACCAAACCTTTATAGTCAAGACAAATAAACATGTTATATAAAGCTCTAACCTAAGAATGGTGGTCTTGACATCCATTTACTAATGTTGTGATCATAGAAACATTCCATCATATGTAAAATTAAAATGGTTTTTCATTATGATCGGTGAGAAGGTATGATGATAGACTATGAATAGAATTCATAAAACTTTTTAATATTAATAAATTACTTATTAGTCTAAACATGACTATCTATGTCATGTTTCACATAAATACCCCTTATATATTTTCATTAACAAGTGAAACTACCAAAATATTGAATTAGATTCTGTTATATGGAATCCATATTTGAATGTATTATATTTCTAATCACAACACATTTCCAATTACTTATTACTTATAGGAATAATTTTTCTTAATGAATAATATGTTACCATATACAATGAATATAAATCCAACTATTTTTTCCCTTCCTACATAGTATGTGTCTTTGGAATAATTACACTTCCCTAAGATCATGTTGAACGGGTTCTTATGCCAACTATTTTTTCATCTCAAGCATTAAATTTATCCAAGTCAAAATTTCTCTCACTATAAAAAATAGATATGTGCACACTCTTATAGAAATATAGTATTTCACTTGACTATAACTTTTGAATATTAGGGATTTATGTAATATCTATAAAACATTATGATAATTAATACATATACCTCACAATCCAAATTTTTTTATCTTCTAATGATACTTTTAATGGGTAAGTGTCAAAACTAACAATAGACCACTGGATATAACCCATCAATGAAATAAAACATCACCACTAAAGCAGAATTCAAGAACCATGACTGGATGATTTTCAAAATTCTAATTCAAAAAAACCATCAAATGGATATAGACCACATGCACTATTCCACTTGAGAAACAAACCCTTTATCACCTCACTTCCATCATCACATTGATAGCATAAGATACATCATTACCAACCATCTTCATCATCTCCCTGTAGCCGAACACAATCATTCCGCTGATGATCAATTCATCATAATTTTCCACCTCCCTACACTTCCCATTTAGACTCACATCCCAAATACCATTGAAGGCTACCAAATAGGTATAACTTAAAGAGAACATTGGAATATGGATCTAGAGAAGAAAAAAGAGTGGGATTTTTCAAGGAAAATGACAAGAACCTTGAAACCCCGATGCCAAGGAAATCCAACACTGTCGATGCCATAACAGACAACCTCATTACATCAACATATCACTTTGACATTGTATGCAACATCCACACCATCGTCCATTCACCCTCATCATATCTATCCACACTGACATCCAACATCAAAATATAAATTAATACCACCAAAACCATATACCAAAATGACTTTTCCAATGAGTGAACATTAAATAGAAATCACTCACAGAAAATAATCACAAACCTTTGTCGATATCTTTGATGAAGAATCATCTAGAGATCAGAAAAACCAGAAAACTTCTTCACCCAAAAAAATTCAACCCATCCCACGCATGGAGAACTAAAGGCTGCCGAGATACATATCCCAAAACATCGACATTACCCCCATTCCAGATCTGACTAGGAAAGGTGAAGAGGAACCCTAGGTCAATGAGGAGATTTTAATGCTAGAGTGATCCAGAAACCATCAACATTGAAGAGGCAGATTACTAGAAGCTATCAATGAAAAAGAGAACACACCCAGTACCACCAGAAAACTTTTCATCCACTGAACCACAAAAACCAAAGCCTCTTTGAATCCTCCACTCCAGCACTGAATATGAGAGGCATAGAGAATAGTGAGGACAAAGCAAGATAGGGTGGTCGATGTCTTCCATAACACACCTAAGATTAAAATGGAAGAATATAACAGAAATGAGGATGGCTGAAGATGAAGGAGAGGGGAAGATTCACCACTACCGATAGGGTCACGAATACCCTTGGGGATGATCCATAGAGAGCGTGTTAGGCCGTTGCATCTAAATATTATTTGTGAAATAATCGATTTCTTTCAAATTATAACCTATATGGAATCCATTATTCATTATTTTTATAATATGGCTATTGGATAATGCTAATATTGGTTAAAAATTTCTTGAAAGAAAATTTTCCGCATTTTCAAGGCTTATAGGACTCATAATTGATCCCTCTTTAGGAAACAATATGTCTCTGATGCTTATAAAGAAATGTGTTCTTAGGAATGATGCTTCACTAAATTTTTATAATCAATGAAATCTTAAAAGAATCATAATAAATCCACATTTTACAAACATTAGGGATCTAATGTGCATATGGAAATATGATTTTCAGAATAAATACACTATATATTTTCATGATTGCTGAATTTTGGGCTAATATATTATTTGAATTAATGTCCTAAACCATATCATATATACTAACCAAGAATATTATTTTCATAAATTTTATATTTCTTAAATATTATTAAGTAATCTCATGAAGAATATGAATTTACCTCTAGATTCCACCTAAAATAGTTCGCACATATCTTTTTGAACTAGCTCTTGAAGATTTATAGCTTAATTTTATTTCTAAAGGATTATTTACCGAAATAAATAATCATACAAAACTAGGTATAATTATTATATTTTATATTCATCTTTTAATTACTTTGATTCAAGTATTACTAAACTATTAGCTAATCATGAGACAACATAAACAATATTCATTCTAAAATGAAAAAATGTCTCACTGTTTCCAATGGAAACATGGTATAAATGTTTTTGTAACACTCAATAAAAAACTAGTTCAACAAGATTCAATTAAATTTGAAAAATAGAAGATGTCTTCTTCTAACCGATGATATATGAATTTCCCTTCCTCAACAAATTAGATAATTCACCTTACTTCATGTAATATTTATCAACTTACATGGTTATTGTATTAAATAATATTAGAGGCAACATGATTATTGTATTGGGATATAAATTTATGATACATATATAATATATAATACACAATAAGTAAGACAAAAATATCACATAAAATGATGAATATGTTTGAAGATGAAGCCTCTAATTCCTTCTACTTCAATTCATTTCATTTTCTCTTATAGTGAACTTTCTTCATACATGTGAAAAAATATATTCACCTATCAAAGATTTCCCTTTTTATATTTGGTTTCATAGGATGTTTTTTTAAATATACATTTTATGGTGTAGTTTCCATATAATTTTTTACTTTTTGAATCTTATTATTATCCATATGAACTAAATATTTTTCTTTTTATAGGTTTTTATCTTCTTAGATAACCATCCCAAAAATATATCAAAAAAATTATTCTATATGTTTCATTTTATAATTCTTAATGAAACTTGAGTAAATAGGTGATAAGTATGTTAGAATATAATGAATTGAAATTTTATTATTCAATTGGAATCTTATTTTTTCTAATTGATAAATATGCTCTTTCATCCTGAGTACTTGAGAACTATATTGGATTCTACCTTTAATTTAAACATATTATGTTTAATGATAATTTCATTCATTTCTTTATATACTTTTTATAATCTTCATATAGATGATACAACATGGTATAACCCCCAATTTCCTTAGGTTTCTTTTGAATTTCATTATAAAATGATGATAAAAATATGATGTAAAAAAATTATCATCTATGAGTCTCCTATAAGATTTTTTAACCCTCTCTTAATTCCTGAGGTGTCTCTTTATATAGTGGGAATTATAGCTCATATAATTTCTTTTCATATCACAGTACTACATGAAATATCCTATACTACTAATAGAAATTAGTGTTGGTTAAGATGTGATCATTATTTATTTTTGACCACAGTGGTTCTATGCTATTACTTTTCATTTTCCTATAAAATAAATATTTACTCGATTAATACATATATCTTGATAAATTATTTTATGACATTAATGATTTATTGATCTCAAATTTATCTCACTATTTTAACAAATACCATCATCCCTCAACTAGTGGATTCAGAATACATAGTCTCTTAAGTATTCTTGTGGAAAAGATCCTTCAAAACTGGATTTATAGTTCATGATATAGCTACGCCACTACTTAGAGAGTTTCAAGTTATGATTTTCATTGACCAAGCACATTAACTCATGACTCCACAATCTATTGAGTGAAGTCCCATATTCTATAGGTAGTAACCATTCATTACTCAACACATAGATCAATAATTAAATAAATATTTAAATTAAAAATTATTTGTTAGAAATTTTAGTTAATTAGACCCAGAATTATTGTTATAACTCCATAATAGGAGTAGGAACCCTAAATTATGGATTAAAAGCACCCCATACTATGGTTATGTTAAAACTCCATTTATTGAAGCTATTTTAATTAATATTTACTTTGAGGGTTTTCAGTTTTTCTCAGTGAATGAAATAACTTTATATTTTACATGATTTTTCTATGTGACCATACTTACAAATAAACCATTCTTTAAATAGAGAAAATGTACAAGAAATGCATTCAATTTTGTCTCTATATGAATGTCTATATTTCTATGTGATCACGTATTATTGGAATTTCATAAAATAATAAAACATACATATATAATGAAAATGGAGTGATCAGAATCCTTTTGTAATGGTTGATCCATTAATCAGATAATTAACAAACCCAGACAATAGGGGAATCTCCTTGAGTTGCATCTGAATCAAGTAGCAACACCCACCCTATCTATTGAATATAAGTCATTTTTGGTGCTGTAAAAAGTCTTAGGGTGAATTGAATGTTCTTTCATCCTCTACTTTTAAAAAAAAATTCTCACATATAGATGAAATTGTCTCAAGAATTTGGGATAGAAATAAATATAATTACTTTTGGAAACACATTCCCTTAGATATATAATGAGACAAAGCGATGATACACATACCATAATTAATTAATTAATTATTTCAAACACCAAAATTTCAACAAGTAAATAAATAAATAAATAAATAAATTTATAAAAATACTTTTGTCGGTATAAGTTCATGGACTATCAGAATAAAATAGGCTAGAAAAGTAAAAAAACTCAATTAATTATACTCGATAGAATTAATTATTAATTAAAAAAAAGTATAATATTTTTAATTCAGAATATATCTATCCCATTGTCTTGAATTTTTTTTACTAAGTTAAATGTATTTTTTTGAAATATATTTGGAATTATATGAAACTTTTTGAGCTCCTTGGGCCATGAAATACTCCCTTAAAGGGATTCCGAGCGGACCTGGCATAACACTTAGGTCTAATATACGACACTACCCACATATAAGGTTCATGTAGGGAGGGGGTGGGGAATATTTCATGGTGCTTACGTGTGATATATATATATATATATTCATGTATTTATTTTAAAATAGTGCCCCTTAAAAAGGATTAATACTTCAAAAGGAGGGATACCTCTTGGATTGGCATGAAAAGTGGAACTATATATGCCTGATTATCATTTACAACAAACCTTTTTTTCCTCTCACTTTTCATGTTGATGTAGAAATAAAACTTTTTTTATTTTTGTTGTGGTTTTCAAATCCCACACACAGGTTTTCATTATTTTTTTAATATTTATTTACCACATTGATGTAGTATACACCCTCAATACCCTACATTGTTCACCATCAAGTGTTAGAAAACTTCTATGAGAAATACGCATTGCCAATGACCAATGATTTTAATTTACAAAAAAATGCATATATATTTCAATGTAATATTAATCCTAAAAAATTGTTATTTGATCATTGTATAGTCACAACTTGGCCATCCAACCTTGGATCTAGGTGTCATTAATGGAATTGGGACTATAATGATGATATCTAATCAAATAATTGTAAATTTAATTTTAATTTTAATTAATCAAACACACAATCACTCTGATACACCTTGTTGGTATCATGTGCGAAATATAAGCATGCGAGTAGGAAAAATTAAAATTTACATGATGGATCAATGTCATAATTTTGTCCTTTCCATGATGTTTCCCAATAATAAACCCAATGTTCTTCTATGATTTAATTAACCACGAAAAATAAAGATGAAGGTGTACATCATTAGATTTTGATAGAAAACATGTTATTATAATTTCTAGTCAATTCTTCTCAATGTAATGGAATTTATATCCCTCTAGATCATCTACACTCACTTCAAATGATTGATCAAACAAAAACCTTGGAAATTTGGGTTCTAGCAGGAGAATAGTATGAGATTTAAATGAGAACATTATTGTACAAACACTATTTCTTATATTTGGGTAGAAATTATTGGGTTTTGGTTCTTAGAACCATTCATTATATCTCTCTCAAACTTTAGTGATATGATTTAGATTCTCTAGAAAACCTGAGAGGAATATTTATATTCATTATGGATTAATTTTTAAAAATTTAGCCAACTTTAAATTATTAAAAGTTCACCTTTTCCCTTTAATAAGTTAAATCTCCTAAATTAATTCAAATTCAAGAAATGTGGTCTACTAAATGTTCCAACACTATCATAAATATTTTCTCACTTAATTGGAACTTCAAAGTACTGTTAAATGATAAAATCTACACCATTAACTTGACTCTATTATCCCATAAAATATTTAACAAACCTTGAATAAATATTCATTTGTAAAACATTTTTATTTTGTATTAACTTAAAACTTATAAAAATCTAGAGTAAATAAATCTAATATGTATTTTTCTAAACATGAATAATATCTGATTTATTTTTTTCTTTCTATAGTGAAAACTCAAACATTGCTCAACTCCTATATATAATACCAGCATGTCCTAAACATAAATTCACTATAACTTGACATGATTTTGAATATCCATTATGTGTAAACTTATATAATATTATCATGATAGTAATGAGACGTACTCACAGGAAAAGAGCAATATATGACAACACATCATGACCCCTAGTGTGTTAATTTTTACTTAACATAAGAGAAACCTTCTACTAGAAAGTTTAATGTAATATAATATCTTAATCTCATAATATCTCAAAAAGAAGGATGCATCACATGGGTATCCATATTTATTTAAATTATTTATTATTTTAATAAGCATTAGAAATGAGATTACCATATTCTTCCTTGGATATGGATTTAATAAAGTTATTACTATCCTTTTAAACTGGTCCTGAGATATCCCTTCCTCTACCTAGAAGAGAAAAAATCTATCTTGATTATCCAATAAATACTATACTACAAATGATACACCCGACACAAGTTACCTCACCAAAAACATAAATTTCATGGTTTTTTTCTTACATAAAATTACATGATCAAAGGATACACGTTGATAATGATGAAAATTTAGAATAACAATACACATTTTCATAGATAGAAAAACCCAATGACACACAAAACATGTTGTTTTTCTATTGGGGGTCCAGTCATCATGATCTCATCTACTTGAGATAACCAAGTGAGAACTTCGTAAAACTAAGTATCAATTATTATGATCCTCCATCACCTAATATTAATACATCATCTGTGAACCATTAGTATTATTTATCTGAGCCATATGATATATCTTAAATATTACTTTCATAGTATCTCGCGTTTATCCTTATTTATTAAAACTACAATAATCTTTTTATATGATAAATAATCCAAGGATATAACCATGTAAATAGTATATGAACAAGTAACAACAAGATTATGGTAAGATAAAGACATTCATGAATCAGTTTACACATCACATTGTAATAAAACATTTCTATAATATTTGGGTGTCGTGAACCTGCTTTCATAATAAAACCCCACACAAATTTGATATTGAGTAAATATATGAATAATATGTGGGTTAGTATAAATAATTTTTTTAATCCTTGTTTCTAATTCAAGCTAATAAATATCTAAATACACAAATTAAATGGTGTTTAGTTGTAATGTAAAAAATATGAAACATCTGTAAACCCATGAATATTATACACCAAGTGATTTTCAACGTGTTGTGTGGGTAAGTATGTAGTGTTTTAAATTTCATGTAAATTATGTAACTAAATGACATGTATGTATCATTGTACATGTAGTTTAATTGACATGAATTTATTGTGGTACATAAAATATATATTATGTCCAGACATGTGTTCACACACACTACAAAGACTACATAGGTTTAACTATAGAACTACACACATTGTATACCGTGACATTTCATATATGCATAAATGACATGTAATTATATAACACATGAATAACACAATACATAGAGTGTGTCACATGAAATTTTGACTGAAAATACATTCAAAGTAAGTATTAAATTATGTAAAAGGAATATTAATATTATGTTTAAGGGAGACACCGCAAGTCCTTCAAATTACACACCACTTACTCAATTAATTAAAGAAAATTAATTTATATATATTTATTAATATTATAAAGGATGGTATTCGTATATATTAGGTATCTTGGGGATAGAATATGAAGATAAATAATTATTTAGTTAATTATATTATTTATTTATTTGTTTAATAAATTCATCTTGAATAAAATAGATGTAAATAAATCTTGTAATTCGATAAATTTTCATGTTTTTATTGATCATGAGTCTTAATTAAATAAACATGTGTTTGATTTATTTTATTTTATTATTTATTTCATGATTTTATGAAATGATTTATTAATAAATTAGATATAATTATATGTGTATCATTACTCCCTCCTTGATTATATATGGGACAGTGTGTCCAAAAGTTATTTTATGTAACCTTAAAATCTTATTACCCATCTCTTATGTGTGAGTAATTTTTTTAAAAGTATAGAGTTTATAAATTTTAAGTGTGGTTTAGGACCAATGTTGAGGTGAATACATAAATCCATAAATTTTATATTTTATATTCTACTATGATTTTTAGTGGGAACTAGAACAAACACATCTAATAAAAAAAAGTAATAAATAAAAAAGAAAAGGAACATAATGATTCATTATACCGTGATTTTAGAGGAACATGTTGATATTTCCAAGATAAGTCCCTATTATAAATCACAATATTAGCTTAGAGGTTTTATTCATTGAAAGAGTAGATAATGTCTAGGACCACCCGATAGACATCATAGAAGAAGAGATCAAATTTTAATTCCTTATTGGTGAAAAAACTTTTAAATGAGAACCATCTCATAAGAGTTTCATTGAGCCCCCGGTGGGGGTGGGATCTGTAGCGTTCAAAAGAGCTGAGGCATTCCATCGCTTCTCCAACCTGGATTTTTACCACCTTTTTTGAAAAATCCTTTATACCATAAAGTCTTGGATCTAGTTGATGGCTTCTCCAACCTGCAATTGTCGAATTTGGAGTGCACTGAAACTTCAGTCCTTTTTAACCTCACCTTAGTGGCTAATTTCAAATAGAGGCACCCTTCGGTTGATTTGTTCTTCAAATTTTTATTTGGATCATGGAACTTGTAGGAGAGGGAAATAGTGGGCCTGCTAGATAGCCACCACATTATGATCCGTTTCACTTCGGAGGAGGATCTTATCAGTGCCTGGTCGAGATCTCCGTGCAGATTCAATGAATTTCAGTTCTTTCTTTTTTTGGTGTTCATTTGATTTCCATTTGAATCATGAAACTCCTTTAATTGCGGTATGGGTGAGTTTTTAGAATTTAACTTCATCATTTCATAATCCTTCGGTAATTTGGATGATTGGAAATCTTATTGGAAGATTTATCTACTCTTATAGTCGTGGTACATCTTTGTGTCATCCCGTCAACTTGCATGTTTGTGTGGAAATGGATGTTTCATGGGCTCCATTTGGGTATTTCTGGGTAACAGTTTGTGAAGAGTATAGGTGAAAACAATAGGTTACCTATGAATCTTGGGTGGATTTCTGTGCTACTTGCAATCGACTGGGCCCCTCTTCGGATACCTTTCATCGGGGAGTTCATTCCTCTATTAAGGGTAGATCTTGTGGAATGGTCCCTAAGACCTGTGATAAGGCTGGACCGTCGAGTCAATTGACCAGGGATATGGATGGTAGAGGGCAGGGGGTTGATTCCAACTTCTTGTGAGGTTGGTGGGATGTGTCTCAGTAGCCGATACTTATAGAGGAGAAGTGGCCTGACTGTATCTCATGGGTCCCATATGTATCATCAGAGGCCAATCCTGGTATGACTTTGGAGAGGAAGGTTATGAATTCATTGGTTAATCCGATGGTTTCTGAGGTTTTTAACAGGTTAAGTTAGGATCTTTATGATCCTTCCTTCGGTAATGAGCTTCCCCCTATTGAGTGGGTAACAGTAGGGGAAGATTTGATTCAGGATGAGGCTACTCATGAGTTATTCCTATGGATGGGGGCTCAGTGGATATGGAATTGAGGGCCGAGGAGAGGTGGATGTTGTGGTTGCTTCTTATGTGGAGGTGGTGAGAGAAGGTAAAGAAGATTTAGGTTTGGGGAGGTAAAAATTAGGAATTAAATCGAGTGCTAGTCAACTAAGATATTCTATATAAAGGTCATGTAATCCAATTCAGTTGAGCAACAGTTTTTCAGGTCTTGTAGATGTTGGTTTGGGCTTTAATCTTAGTATTCTGGTTGAGGCAGACGGGGAACACGCAATATATTCCAGTGGGGATGATCCTAAAATTCTGGATGCAAGCCCAAGGAGTGACATGAGCAAGAGGAGGAGGAAATTCAGGAAATATTACTCCTCACTTCCTTCATCTGTTGAGACCCGTTCCGCTAAAAAACTAAAATGCAAAGAAAATAGAAGTAGAGATTCTGGGTAATCAGAACCGGGAACTATTGTTATGTTCTGAAGATGAAGTGATCAAATAGGCTTTGTTGATTAATACATCTAAATATTAGGCAAAAAAGATGATGGGGAGGTCCCTTAGGGTGAACATCAGCGAGGAGAAATACTCCTGGGTTGATAAACATGACCTAATTCTTGTGGGGGGTTTCAATAAGCATAAGATCAATCTGGAAGAGTACATATAGACTAGGGATCAGTTGTCTTATAAGTTTGAAGAGATGATGTTGAATTTTCTAAACATTCATGTAACTTCTATATCTTGGAAGTTGTATAACGAAGAGGCCTCCTGTAAACTTAAATTATTTTTCAATGTTTTGGCTTAAATGGGTTTAATCTGTTGAAGCGGATGGGAAGTATGATGTATCAGGTTGTGTGTTCTTGTGGAGTACCTTTTTCAGCTATTTGAAGTGTTGATTAGTGTTAATTTTTCATAATTCTATTCGGATCTACCTCAGATGTGGATCAGAGCACTAAACCTTCACTATTGATAACCATTCGGAATTGTTTGTTTGAGAGGGAATGACCACACCATCGGTTCCGGGCCCGTGCAATTTTTTCACGGGACATATAGCTGGGTGGTTGGACAATGGTGAAGGTCTATCATCTAGATGTAGCAGATGGGGAGGGGAGGTCCTTATAGTTTTTTTTCTGGTTTATGTTTTTTATCTTTGTAATATGGGACCCTTGGTTTCTCACTTTTCCTTAAAAGTGTTGATAATAAAAAAAATATTTTCACTCAGTCAATATTTTTTAAGACAATATTAATCTTCTCAAAGAAGTGATGGGTATGGGAAGTTCATTGGGTAATGCCTTTCCTTGGGTACCCCACCTTCCATCATTTATCCTTCATCAATGATATTTAGTTCTATAATTTTATTATTTTTTAGGGTCTCCTTGTATCTATTGGTGTCCTCTTGGAAATATTCCTTTGAGGCAATGGATTTCCTCCCTTATCGGGTCTATAGAGGCTTTAGAAACTTAATGTATTATTTCCATCATCTGGTCCACTTCCCTAGAGTTATAGTATAACTTTTGTTCTATAATTTATTTATTTTATTTATTTATACCAACATGAAAAAATTGTCCTAACTATTGTTCTTCCACATTATCCAATGCATCTTGAGTTATACAGTTATTTCCAAGAAATCATCAATGGAATTTGAAAGACTATCTCCTTGAGGATATTTTTATTCATGATGTATCTCTAAATTTATAACTTAGATCTAACTATTTCCCTTAGAGTGTATACGTTTCCACTCCTCAAAATACTTTTTAGTATTTATGTCGTACAATATTTAAAATTAATTTTATGTTCCAATTCTATTGGGGGGAATCCTGAGATAAAATTTTATTAGAAATATTCTCTTAAATGGGTGGGATAATTACTTGAGGAATTATAGTTACTAGGTATTGAGTTGGAAACTACCTTGCATGTCCTATAAAACCAAATCCTTTACTAGAAGATGTAGAGTCAATTAAAAAATATGATTGGGTAGTGATAGGTATATAATCACCATAATTTGATGATCGTTCATCAATATAAACCAAGAAACTTCATGATGTTCTAGGATCAATATGGACTCCAACATTGACATCAATAGAACATTCTTTCTGAAAATCATTCCTTGGATCTATAGTTAGGTTTGATATCATGAAATCGACTATAATTATGTCAATGTATCCCTACCAAACGCAGAATCACCCTCTAGGTAACTGTTATTTGTGGAGAATGGATATATGGTCTTATGAATCATTGATTTTATCCACTGGATTAGGTTTCAAAGAATTATATCTTCCACCAAGAGAGACTCTCACATCCAATGATTTTAGTTCTACTTGAATTTATGTGGGAGAGAGTAGATCATATAGTAATCCATCCATGATTTATAGATAACCAATATTCTATACTCGCACTACATTAAAATTTCAATCCATATGAAGTCCACTAGAGCCTTCAAAATATCTACCTATAAAATAATTTAAAGTACTATTGGGCATAACCTAACTTGAGTTCTATGATTAGTTAAAAGTAATTACTTAAATAAATTACCAATCACCCGAAATCTGCATAGATTTTTGAAAGGATGGTGAAAACTGGGAGACATAACCAAATAAATAAAAAATATGGATCTCAATTCATAGAAAAATTGAACATCCACCTTAATTTTAGAATAAAAAATAATTGGAGGACCGAGGAGCCCTAGAGTAAGCACAAATATTGTCATATTAATCTTTGAGAGGCATCAGGATGTGATATAAATATAGTAAAGAAATTAATACCAAATTCCATAAATCAGCAACACTATTTATGAAACTATCAAAATATATAAAAGGGGTATAAGACTATCCATATTGTTCCACTAAGTAGAAGTAAAAAAATGAAACTAGTGTGACCTTTGAGGGTGAAATTGATAGAGGAAAAATCACGCAGTTAAAACCTAAGACCTTAGGGAAAATTTGAATCTTAGTGAAATTATAGATCTAATCCAGACATGAGTGATAATTTTTTTATGATTCCCTATCTTGGAGCTGGAGGGTTGGTATGTTTCAGATGTGAAAAAACCTAAGGTAAAAGAATGATGGATTTCTCTTTTTAGAGAAAAATGTATGATTCTAATTTATACTCAACAATGGTTCAAATTTAATCCCCTCATAAAATTAAGCTAAAACACCTTGAAAATATTAATATATATTCCACACCTTTTTGTATATTGTTAAAAAACAAAATGTTCTTCCCTCCCCCATTTTATAATAGTGTTTCCTAGTTTTGTTCAAATATTTATTCCACCAAAAATATGATATTGTTTGGATAAAGTAGGAATATTTTGTCTTAAAAATGATTTTTTGACTTCCCAACCCTTATTTGAAATGATGATTTTTATTTTCAACACTATAAAAAATATTTTTCATTAATTTTTAAAAAACTTTAACATAATAATTTTTTAAAAAAGTTTCAAGATCTTTTCTATAAATAACTTGAGTAGTATAATTTATAAATAGATAATTAGAAG
The DNA here is from genome assembly GCA_963277665.1 of Viscum album. Classification (NCBI taxonomy): domain Eukaryota; kingdom Viridiplantae; phylum Streptophyta; class Magnoliopsida; order Santalales; family Viscaceae; genus Viscum; species Viscum album. Next base: position 1,538,317,885 of record OY728156.1, on the reverse strand, counting down.
AACCATAAATTCCATTTTTTGTCCCAAAAGTGATTTTTTTTTTCATAAAGTCACAAGATAGGCTCTCCCCACACTTAAATTCTATTAGATCACCCAAAATTTACTTCCAAAGTAGTATCGATAGAGAAAATTGGATTATAATGTGGCTAAAAAACAAGAAATTAATGGTGACTAAGTGCTCCAAAAGATAATATTTTTAATGTCCATATTTTCCAAAATATAGATGATACGTGAAAATAAAAAATCATAGACGCACAAAAAAAAGAAACGAAATCGATAAAATGTTTTATTGAGTAGCAGAAGCCTTGAGCTAACCTCTTAAAAACCACAACTTGGAAACCTAAAACAAAACTAAAAATAAAAATATCAAAAATTTATATTACATAAAGAAATAAAAATTTGAAAAAATAAATAGATAAGGAGCAAGAGGCTTGGTTTGAACCCCCCCAAGTGGGTGCTAGTATTTTACTAGCCCTAGTCAAATACTGATGGTGATCATTCCTTAGTTTAAAGGTGGGTCAAGTTTATTTATAAAAATCAAACAATATTTTTAAAACAAATCCTACTCAGATTACACAACTTGTTGAATCCTCCATGGATATATGTATTTAGGTTTACCTTCGTGCTCTCATTGTTCAAAAAGAGTATTGGAAGAAGGAAAAAAATTTAAGGGAATATTAATCTCACTTGGTATTCAAAAGTTACATGAACTATTTTCTTGAATACCATTCTAGGTTTAGGTTTATCTTTAGTTTAACCATGAAAAATTATTTCTTCATTGAGAATCAGATTGGTAAAATCCTCCCCATGTATATTATTTATTAGTTCAATCAATTCGCATAATTTATTTTCGTTTTTAGCCAGTAATTCATCTTTTTTAATGGTTAAATTAATATATTAAAAACCTTCAGAAATAAAATAAAAATAGTAATAAGTTATTAGCAATCAATTATCAATATAATCTGAACAAAATAAATTCAAATATGAGGTTTATTAAAGTGGTTTTTTGGATTCCAACTCTATTTGCAAGTACAAAATAGTTATAAAGGTTATATTGAAACAATAAAGAAGATCAAGATCCCATAAATTTTATTTAAATTAGAATATATAGTGTATTACCTCCTCATTGTACAAATTCTGATATAAGGTATATAATTAATCATATTCACAAGAAGGGATTTCAGATAGAATTCCATTTTAAATAACTTCGACCGTATTTTTTATAAATAATTTTTAGCTTAATATCACAAGGTTATTAAATATTAAAAGTGTGTGGGGAAAGATTTTAATTTTATTGGTTTTCTTTTTCCAATTTTCTCATAAATATAGAAAATAACATCCATTTATTTAATAAAATGTTAATGGAATATATCAGAATATTTTATTTAATTTTACAAATACTTATCACTATTATAATCATGAAATTTTTCATGGTCATGCTAATAATATGGGTAATCATTGTAAAAAATAATTTTTAGATTTTCTAAGTTAAAAGTTATATTCTTAGTGATATGAAAAACATTAAAATAATATTAATAAACATCCCCATACAAGTTTCCGTTTTATGGATGTGATCTTGTTATGAAATACATTATCAATAATTATCCCCTTAAAAATGAAGTACAGAGGAACACAAGGTTTTCTCACAATGAGGTTTCATAAAAAGTATATGAAACTGTCACTTTTTAATTTTTTTTGAAAAGGATAGAAAATCGGAGATTTTGAAATTTTACAAAAAGTTAACTAAAACTAGAAATAAATTATAAATAAAAGTTTTAAGTTTAACACAGGTGAAACTAATAGGATATGGGAAAGTATAATTGAGATAACATCATTAGACATGTTTTTATCCATCATACTCTTCATTTTACCTGTATGAACATGATTATGTAATTTTATTTTTCTTTGATCTAATAAATTCCATACAAACCAGTAAATATAATTAAATACTACAACCGTAACTTCTTATGGGTGTTGATCCTCTTTTGAAATGGATTCAAAATCTCAAATAACTCAAAGAAACTAAACCTAACTAAACTCTTTATTCTCAATGGAAAGACCTTTGAAAATATGTTTAAATATTTTAAATAAAAAATCTACTCTCATAAATAGAAAACAAATTTATATTGGTTTGGATGAAGGATAATTAAATATATAAAATAAACTTCTTAATTCAAAAATTCAATTTCTATAGAAATACAAGAATGACACAAGGAAATTCAAGTTCTTAGACAGTATTGTCCTGGGATATATACTACCACCGACACTTGGAGTTTAGACCTTTAGGTATTGATCACTCCATTTGATGTATTCTCACCTCTGTCATGCTCATCTTTCATTGACATAGCCTTTGAATCTCTAACCAACCACTTGAATAGAAATAGAGACCCAAATTTTATTATTAATAGGTGTTGAAAATTTTCCTTCTAATTAACAACCTTAAAAAGTTTTCATAGGGTTTTCTATAAAAATGGTTAAATATCAAATTATTGAATTTAAAAGGTTTTTCTTATTCATTTGAAATTTCTTTTATCAAAATTCTATGTATGTTTTATGCATGTTTTTTTGAATTAATAAAGAGAACATTTTTTTGAAATGTTTTTTCCAATTCCACCAATTTCACTCATGCATGGGATACCGTAATGAATTATTATTTACATGAAATTAAATATAAATATTATACACTGAGTCATATTTCATCTTAAAATATAATCTTCTCATTTTTATTCTATTGGTTTGATTTAGAAACCATTTATTGAGGTTTGTTAAACACTAAAATACCAAAATATTTTCAATTTTTTTGATTCATTTAGGGATCATGAGGTAGGATTTAGCTATAGATGATTTTGAGTGAAATGAATCCAATTGAGCATGGAACCCTTTAATAATTGAATTATTATCTTGGATTATTATGGAAATATTATGGATAAAATATCAAAGTGATAAAAATAGTTAGAAATCCATAATTTACCCATTTTCACATTTAAGCTCATAACATTCCTAAAATGAAGAAATTATTCAATTATACTTAATATAACAAAACCATATGGATTAAGTCATCTATATTATATGAAAATTAATGATAATTCGATATCTATTAATTATCCTACACTTAAGACATGATAACCTTGTAAAGTAAGCATTAAAAATCATATCATAGAAAATTGAAAACACATGACCATGAGATCAAAAAATTTGATATGAATATTTTTATCATTCCTCTTACCTGGACATAATTTAGTTTTCTCCATTTAGTCTATTTAATCTATTTAAAATTTAATTTTCACCTCATGCACATAAAAAAATTACCTTAGATGAACTTTCTCTCCTCACAAAATTATAAATTTCTAAAAAAGGACTTTCTCCTTTAGACACATACAAGTGGAACCCTAGAATTTATAAATTTCTAAATCTACTCCTAATTAGTCAAGGAATTGTGTTTATCATGAGGACTATTTAGGTTTGTACATAGGCTGAGTGTTGGTAGGTTTTTTATGTTTTAAATTATGTGGTAGTAGTGGAGGTACTGACTCTTTTTAAATAAAAAATGAAACATTCTAATTTATACTCATAAATGAGTGCTCCTTTCTCCCCTTGGAAATAGGAAAATTTTATCCTTAAAATGTGGTGTGACATTACCAAAAATTCCTTTAAATGATGATGATTATTTTCATATTCTCAGGAAAAAATTTTCATTGATTTTAAAATAGCTTTAACATAGTAGTTTTTTTGAGTTTCAATAATTTTTATGAAAACAAATCTGACAGTGGCATTTTAAAATATCTCATTAAAAACACTATAAATTGTAATTTTCCTCCAAAATAAACCTTAAATGATGCCTAAAATCATGATATAACCTCCCTATACTTGTTTTTAATTATATCATGAAAATTTTATTTCCATGGAAGGTTGGATTTAAAAAGTTTCTTGTAATTTGGATAACTAACATATAATTCACTAATACTATGGGAACACATAGATAAAATGTATATTAAGGACCAAATAAAAATTTTATATTGATAAAGTGGATATAATATCTAATAATTTCCTTAATAATATTTATAAAAAGTTCCTCAAACTCTTATAATTTTATAGAAATAAATGAAATTTTTATCACAAAAATAATGATTAGGTTCTTTTAATATGTGGAGTTAATGTGAATAATATGTAAAGAGTTTATTTAAAACCCTCATAGGAAGGGGATTTTAAAACTAGGATAGTGAATTGATACATGAGATTCAAAATTTAATGGCTTTTTCATGAAACTTCAAATCATTTGTTTTTGAAAAAAGTCATTTTCAGCATTCATTTAAATTCCGTTTCTTGGATCAAAAATTATTTACTTTTTAACATGGGGTTTAAAAATGAAAAATATAATCTTTGATTTAAAAAGAATGAAAAACAATTTTTTTAATAAAACATGAAAAATGATAAAAACAAAATAACATAAAATTTAAAATAAAATAAAAAGTATAATTTGATAAGAAACGAGAAAAGGTCCTAATCTAACAAGGTTATTCCTCCCCCAAAATTAATTTTTATAATTTAATCATTGTGATACAGTTTTTATGATAATTTATATTAAAAATTCATATACCTAAAAAAAATAATTAGATAATAAAGGGGAAACCTGGTTTAATGAGTAGCAACGCCCTTTATCTAGCCTCCTAAAAGATGAAACTTCGAAACTTATAAAAAAAGAGAAAAAATATGAAAAATTTATTTGATGAAAATAAATAAAAATAAAAATAAAAATATAAATGGAAAACTAGGCTTGGTTTGAACTCCCCAAGTTTGAGATATTATCTTATTGACCCTAGTCAAGCTGTGATAATTCTATTTGCCCAGTCTAAAGGTGGGTAAAATTTTCTCCTCAAAACCACAAAATATTTATAACCTATATCCTTTCTATCTCACACAACATTTTAAGATCTCATGGTTTGATTACTTAGGTTCCCCTACCTAAAATTGTGGTTCTAATATATTAGTATAAGTGGAAAAATTTTAGGGCTTATCGAACTCACTTGGTGTTCAAATATTTTGTCTTATTGTTGAAATACCATTCTAGGTTCTATTTTTTTCTATAGTTTGAGCTTTGGAAATGATTTATTCATTTTAAATCAATTAGGTACCACTATCACCATATAGAAAAATTCACAGTTCAATTATATCCTTAAATTTCTATTCAATTTTAACTATTAGTTACTCTTATTTGTTGGATAAATAATTTCATTCAAAACATTTTTGAATAAAATTTATAGAGGAAGATGTTTTTATCAATTCACTATCAATATAATCTAACAAAAAATTAAAATTTGAGACTTATTAATGAGAATTATTGTATTCTAAATCTTTTTTTTAAGTGGAAAATATTTATAAAATATTCATTGAAACATGGAAGAAGTTTAGGATTCTCTAAATCTTCTTAATAGAAGAATAAGACAATAATTTCTTCCTCTTTTACTAAAGTTTTGTATAATTGTTCTCATTTTTTCATTTTAAAAACAAGGTATTTCGCCCAGAATTTCATTTCCTAGAACTTTAACCCAAATTTTTTATAGACTCTTGATTTCCTATAATCACATAAATGGGAAAATCAATGATAATTTATTCTTTTATGTTCAAAAATAGAAATTCTGAATCATATTTTATCTCAATATCACAAGGTTATTTAATATCAAAAGTGGGATCGAAAATATAATATTTTTCTAAGATATGTTTATTCATTTCTCTCAATGATGTCGAATGAAGTTCAATTTTTTAGCAATTATTTAAATCAATATATAAAACTGTTTAATTATCCATTACAAATACTTATCACTATTTTACACATTGAACTTTTCTCGAATAGGCTAAGGATTTGAGAAATCGCTATAAAAAATGATTTTTTAAAAAGATCTAAATTAGTTGTTAAAATTATAGTTAAGTAAGAAAATTATTACTAAAACTCCCTAGAAAATGTGAAAATTTAAGGATGGGTTATTTTCGTAAAATCTTTTACCAATAATTATTCCATTCGAAAAAATGTATAGAGGTACCTAGGGAGGTATCATGAAGAGTTTATAAATTAAGTTAAAAAAAATTCCACTTTTATTATTGTTTTTGAAAATGCTGGTAAATTAGGGATTGAAATTGTTAATTGAAGTTATACAGGACAAAAAAGATATAACGACCTAGAATTGAACAGCCACCCAAACAGTGCTGAACGGGTCAGGTGTTACTACCTTTGGCACACCTCTCCAAATGCCAAAGGCTGCCGATTAGCAGCAAGGGTCTTATAGGTATAGTGGGGGAGGCTATACCCTCTTGGAGGATAATAATAATTGTACGCTTCTGAGTATAATAATAAAGATGAAGTGGAATAAACAACTTAGTAGACTCAAACTAGACCCGTAGAGCTGAAGCACATTCAATAAAAATAAACGGCGGAAGCAATAAAAATGAACTACTGCAGCGGAAATAAACACAACAGCATGCTGATCACTTATAACAACTACTGAATGAAAAATAATTCATCCAAAGAAGGTCATACATATTTAAATATAATGGGATCCAATGGAAAAACAACTGTAGATACAAAACAAGTAAGCATGATGATACAAGAAAGTAAGAAAAATAAAGTAACTACATCTAGGAAAGACCTCAAGGTCCATAACATCTCCATGCAACACGTAATGTATCCCAGCTCCTGAAGATGGCCTCTTACCTACACGTAAATCCATAAAGTCTGCACGCGTCTCGAAGGGTTCGTGCTGGGTGTGAGATGAATCACAGTATGATACCACCCAACTATGAATGCCTAATATAAGTGTTTAAGAATGCATGCATTTATAAAGAAACTAGTAAACAACACATTTCAAAAATAAACACAAACTCCACTAGTGCTTAGTAGCCAACATGGAGTGTCACCTGCTTCGGCCAATGCCGGAATCTCTGTCATATAACCTGACACCATGTGCCCCCTGACACCGCATGTCTCAAGTACTGATGTCTCAAAGACACACCCAAGAAATAGTAACCTGTAGAAACAGCGATGCTCATCCTCAATAAGTAACTGGAGGGACAACGATGTCTTCCCTAAAAAAACGTAGCTTGAGGGATAGCGATGTCTACCGTAAAAGTAAAGTATCCAGAGGGACAACAATATCTTCCCTCAAATAACGGTGAGCCTCTGCCCACAACCCGATAGCCTCAATGCTATCCCCTGAAGGATCTTCACCTTCCACGTGGATTCTTATGACAAGCACCCCCAAACCAATAGTACCTAAACTGCAACTAATGGTGGCCTCTACCCACACAAGTGGTCAAAACCACATCATCACAAAGTCTCTTTGTGTGCACACTACTCAAAGTTTCCGGGTGAGTGGTAATCACCAAAATAGTACGCAAGACACAACATCTCTGACACCTCGTATCCCTGCAACCCTGTCACTCAAGTCTGATGGCCTTGCCATCTGAGTAACTCAGGACATGTCTAACCTGACAGTCATCCTGCCTCAAACTGACGGCCATAACGCTCCATCCTGTGGTCAGAACCACCCAATGTAAACGGGTCCATTCCCAACCTGTGATCAACATCACTCAAGAATATCCGAGCCATTCCCAAAATAACCAAAAGGGTTCTAGCATATGAAATTCAATAATTACATATATACACATTTAAAAAAAACACAATAAGAGGCCAAAACAATGAAACAATTGAATTGCACTAGCCCAAAAGTTATCTAACAACAGCACTAAGGTATTTAAAGCCTCCAACAAGTCATATCAAGGTTCAATAAACTAAACTCGATAGTTTAGAACAATACAATTCAGTTTACACCATTTTGGCACCCCCGGCCAAAAATGCCCCGATGAGCGACGACCACTCACCTGACCCCACTCAAGAAACACAAGTAATAGGGCATACCCAAAGGTATCCCATAGGTCCATAAATAATTTATTATGAAATATTAGATAAAATTGGGCCTCGCTCAAAATACCAAAAAACACACTGAAGGCCGCGTCACCCAAATGACTACGAAAACAGAAAAAGATGTATGCAACACCTACTTGAGACTTGTATGATGCTAATCTTCCAATAACAGATTTCCAATTAAGTCTAAAACGCGGTATATCTACAAAATAATCAAAACCGCTCAATCCCCAATAACTCGTTCTAGAACAAAAATCAAGCAAAACAGATCAAGCAGAATCAAGGCCTTACCGAGGGTGTTCCAACAAATCAATCGGGATTCGAATCGGGTCTCAGATGAAGGAACGGGAGGGGATTCAAATCCTGGCCGGCTCTCCCCAATTAACTTGATGAAATATTTCGGTTCTACCTCAATATGAGGCTACTGACCGTTTTATCCAAAAAAAGAAACTACACGATGTATACTTTAGGACTACACACCGTGTATCATTTTACTATTCATATGACGGCTAAAATTCCGTCGAATTACTTTCCAGTACCTGCCGACATGAGTACACGGAATATACCTAGGGGTACACGACATGTACTTTGTTTTTATTTTCTTCCTTGCCGACTTAACCACACGCCATCTATATCCCTCATACACAGCTAGACTACACGGTGTGTCCAAGGAGGTCACAACATATACTTGGTTTAAATGATTCTACCCGACCAATAGGCCTACATGCCATGTGTGGCCTCCACACGGTCACAGGTACATGACGTGTCGATAACTACATTCCATGTAGTAAGAAATTCCTACACGGTCATCACACAACATGTACTCGGCAAGCACATGGCCGAAACTCGCCTAACCCAAACATGGTGTGTACTTTAAGTACACGGCGTGTATTCTAGAAATTTTCAAAAACTATGAAATTTCTCTAGTTTTCTCAGGTACAAGTCAGAAATTCAAACAGGGTCGGGATTTTGACCCGTTCTAAAAACCCAGGTTCTTACAATCTCCCCACCTTTACATAGCTCATCCCCGATCTATCAAATGAAACCCGAAGATGGCACCAAACAAACCACCCCGATTAAAGTACCCAAGACTACCCTGGTCTTGAAGGTTCTAGCTAAATTCCTCAAGGGGCTCCCCACCTTAGGAATCACCTATTATAGTCTCAACACGAGTAAACTTAAAACAAGGAAAGTTCACTAACCTCTTTTTTGAACGCATAGTCCTTCTGTGACGCATTTTCACCCCTGCGCCTCATTGGTGCTACCGTGTCGCTCCCTACACTCAACGTATGCCGCACCGCATCAGTGTCTGCCTCCACAAGGTCCTGCATCCCATGGATGCTCAAAAAAAACATGGGGACTATCACCTCAAGTAACCAGTATCATCTATGCCCCGATTCCCATGGAACCTCATGTAACATGCATCCTCAATGCCCCGATTCCCACGACACCTCAAGTAACATGTATCCTTGATGCCCTGATTCCCACAACACCTCATGTAAACCACATCCTCGATGCCCCGAATGCTACGCATACCATATATATATATATATATATATATATATATCATGCACCTAATATGGTGCCAATCCCACTGACTAGAATCTAGTTAGTCTACATAGATCTTGTGCATCCCGTGCACTCAAAACAGACATGCCTCTATACGTCATGCTAAAAAGGAAACATGGAAAATCACAGCCACACCCATGGTGTACCTCTAACCATCATCGGCTCACCATCCTGCTCAGCCTCTGGCAGCTCCACAGTGTGCACCTGGACGGAGGTACGACTGACTAATACCTGACCTCCCTACGGTGCTGCTCCCACCACCGGCCACTAACCCCTCCGATGGATCTCACTGTCTCTGTCACATCCTTCACGTGCAGCTGAACCTCGGTTACCCTCTCCTGGTACCGAACTTGAACCAACTCCAGATGCCACCGTCTGTCCTAGTCCCTGCCTGCCGACTGTCTGAGAAGGTTGCCTGCAAAACCTCTCAAGGTGCCTGACCTATCCACACTGAAAGAAAAACACTAAAGAACAACTACGAGGTGGTTTAGCTAAGTCATTGGCCTGAATTCCCTACTGGAACTCATCCAATCATCGCTTTTTGCTGTTCAAATCATCACCTAAAACTATTCCCCAACCAACTTGGGGAATATCCCTCTGATTTCCCTCCGCTATGAGTGCCTAATTCACCAACTCGGAAAAAGAACTCAGCCTGAAGATATTCACATAGATATGAATGGCGTGTCGCAATCCATCCTTGAAGCGCCTCACCCTTGCAACATCATCACTAACCATACCTAGTGTAAAGAGAGACAGCTTAGTAAATGTAGATGCATAGTCCATGATGGACATGTATCCCTACTAAAGGCTCAAGAACTCCGAAGCTCTCTCGGCCCTCCGTGTATCTGGGTAAAAGTTCTTGAAAAAACTGTCCTTGAAGTCTTTCCATGTCAGTCCCTCATGTCTACGAGCCTGAACCTGCACGTCCCACCAACGCTTTTCCGGTCCTCTCAGCATATATGTCACTAGCTTGAACCTCCACATTAGAGGCATCTCGAGCTATTTGAAGATCATCTGCATGCTCTGTATCTAGTTCTCAGCCGCCTATGGACCACCCTCACCCTGAAAAAGAGGCGGGTGCTGCAAATGGAACTCCCACATTAGATATTTCATAGATGGATTTGTACCCCGCACTCCTCTGTCGATTACCTGCAATACACATACCAGGCTAGCTTGGAGCTACTCATCAAGCCAAGGTCCAAACACTGTCAAACCCGGCTACTGTCCTGCCTGCACTGGATCCTGAACCTGATCTTGTCCCTGAGCCTGTACCCGCGGCTCCTGGTTTTCCTGTAACGAATCCTGAACCTGATCCTGCGGCACTGTATCATCACCAACATGATGCTCCATCAAGATTTATAAGAGGAACCCGCTAAATACCATAAATCGTCAAACAACCCACATAAAAAATAATTTATACATATATAACGCAGATAAGGAAGGAAGTAAAAGGCAGTGCATAACTACTACCCTTACTCTCCCCCACTGCAAACCATGCCCCACGACATCCCAACCACGTGGCCTCTTTACCTGCCCTTAACAGAGCCAAGTATCAAAAGTAACGCAGGCCATGCCCGTCCTGACAACCAATGTTGCCTCAAAGTGACAAACGAGCCACCCAATCCTGGCGATCAAAATCACCTCAACGAATAGTACCCGTCTTCTCTCATAAGAATCAAACCAAAATACCCTGTCACCTACAATTCTACAAATATACAAATCCTGGCATAACACCTTGAAATAAATCAGCAATTATATCAGGAATTTTACCTACTCACATTTCAAAGAATACAAAGCATAAAAATTTGATATTCCTCACATGGGATTATCACTTCGCAAAGTATACGTGCAATTATGAAATTGAAATACCCTAAAAACATGCCTATCAAAATCCAAACAAACAAGCCTTGCCATACCAGGACAAGGTCCAATTCTCCCTTACCACACCAGGTCAAGGGTCACATATCACAACCAATAACATCACACACCAAGTGATCCACCGAGGTAGAAATCAAATAATCTGTAATCTGAGCAAAAAGAAAATGGAAATTCGCACCCAAGGTAACTTGGTCTATCCTTCATACCTGGGGCTGTAGGCACCCAAGAACAAGCTAGAAACCCAATTCCAGTAACAACCTATCTCTAGTCTAACACATCCCAAATAGTAAAACCAACAAAAATAAAAAGATAAGCCTCAATCTCATTAGTAGCCAGCAAAACACATCCGCTAAATTCCTGTCAAGAACTCCTTTGACACTACTTTGTAACAACCCGGACCTGAATAACCACCCGAAAAGTGTTAAACGGGTTGGGTGTTACTACCGTAGGTGCACATCCCCGAACGCCAAAGGCTACAGACTAGTAGGGACAATATTATAGGTATAGTGGGGAGGATATACCCTCTCGGAGGATAATAATAATGATATTGGTCTGATTATAATAATCCAGATGTAGTGGAATAAATAACTCAATAGCCTCGAACTAGACCCAAAGAGCGTAAGCACATTCAATAACAATAAACAGTAGAAGCAATAAATATGAACAACTACAGCAGAAATAAAAACAACAACATGTTGATCACTTGTAACTAATACTAATTGACCTAACAAGAATCCAAAGCAGGTCATACATATTTAAATATAAAGGGCACCAATGGATAACAAACTATAGCTACAAAACAAGTAAACATGCTGATACAAGAAAGTAAGAAAAACAAAGTAACTCCAGCTAGGTAAGACCTCAAGGTCCATACCATCTCCTTGAAATAGCTAATTCATCCCAACTCTTGAAGCTGGTCTCTTACCTACACGTAAATCCATAAAGTATGCATGTGTCCTGAAGGGCCCGTGCAGGGTGTGAGACGAATCTCAGTAGGATACCACCCAATGGTGCATACCTAATATAAGTGTTTAAGCAGGCAAGCATTTATAAAGAAAAAAATTAAACACCACATTGCACAAATAAACAAAAACTCCACTGGTGCTCAGCAGCCACCACGGAGTATCACCTTCTTCGGACAACACCGAAATATCTGTCATATAACCCGGCACCATGTGCCCCCTGACACCGTGTGTCTCATGTACTGACATCCCGAAGGCACGCCCATGAAACAGTAACCCGGAGGAACAACGATGCCCGTCCTCAATAAGTAACCGGAGGGACAACGATGTCTGCCCTCAAATAACATAGCCAAAGGGACAATGATGTCTGCCCTCAAAGTAATGTATCTATAGGTACAATGATATCTTCCCTCAAATAATGGAAAGCCTCTGCCCCCAACCTAATAGCCTCAATTCTATCCCCTGAAGGCTCTTCAGCTTCCACGTGGCTTCCTACTAAATGCTCCCCCAAACCAAGAGTACCTAAACTGTAACTAATGGGGGCCTTTACCCACACGAGTGGTTAAAACCACCTCATCACGGAGTCTCTCTGTGTGCAAACTACTCAAAGTTTCCAGGTGAGCGGTAATCACCAAAATAGTACCCAAGCCACAACATCTATGACACCTCAAGTCCTTGTGACCATGCCGCTCAAGTCTGATGGCCTTGCCATCCTAGTAACCTGGGCCATGCCCAACCTGACAATAATCCTGCCTCAAACCGAAGCCCATGATGCCCAATCCCAAGGTTAGAACCACCCAATATAACCTAAGACAAGCCCAACCTATGATCGACATCACTCAAGAATATCCGGGCCATGCTCAACATAACCAAAAGGGTTCCAACATATGCAATTCAGTAATTATATATATACACATTTAAAGAAAACACAATAACAGGCCAAAACAATGAAACAATTGAATTGCACTATCCCAACAGTTATCTAACAACATCACTGTGGTATTTAAAGCCTCTAACAAGTCATATCATGGTTTAATAAACTAAACTCAAAAGTTTAGAACAATACAATTCTATTAACACCATTATGGCACCCCTACCAAAAATGCCCCGATGAGTGACGACCACTTTCCCAACCCCGCTCAAGAAACACATGTAACATGGCACACACAAAGGTATCCCATAGGTCTATAAAAAATTTAATATGCAATATCAGATAAAACTGGGTCTCGCTTAAAATACCCGAAAATGCACCGAAGGTCGCATCACCCAGATGACTATGAAAACACAAAAAGAGGTATGCACCACCTACTTGAGAGTTGTACGATGCTACTCCTCTGATAACAGCCTCCAATTAAGTCCAAAACATGGTAGATATAAAAAAGAATCCAAACCGCTCAAACCCCAATAACTTGTTCTAGATCTGAAATCAATCAAAATGGCTCAAGTGGAATCAAGGCCTTACTGAGGGGGTTCCAACGGATCAATCGGTGTTCAAATCGGGTCTCGGATGAAGGAACGAGAGGGTATTGAAATCCAGGACGGCTCTCCCCACTCAACCTGAAAAAATGTTGAGGTTATTCCTCAATATGAGGCTACTACCCGTTTATTAAAAAAAACTACAAGTCATGTACTTTAGGACTACACACCGTGTATCATTTTACTGTTCATAATATGGCTGAATTCCACCTACTTACTTTCCATAACCTGCTGACATAAGTACACGACATGTAACTAGGGGTACACGGTGTGTACTTAGTTTTTCTTCTCTTCCCCACCGACTTACCCACACACCATGTATATACCTCATACATGGCTAGACTACACGACGTGTCCAAGGAGGACATGACATGTACTTGGTTTAAATGATTCTACCCGACCAATAGGCTAACATGCCATGTATTCCCTCCACACGGTCATGGGTACACGACATGTCGATAACTACATGTCGTGTAGTAAGAAATTCCAACACGGTCATCACAGAAAATGTACTCGGCAAGCAAATGGCCAGAACTTTCCAAACCCATACACGGTGTGTACTTTTAGTACACGACGTGTAGTCTAGAAATTTTTAGAAACTACCCAATTTCTCCAGTTTTCTCAGGGACATGTCAAAAATTCAAACATGTTCAAGATTTTGACCCATTCTAAAAACCCTGGTTCTTACAAAAGATTTTAATAATATACGTTAGAAGTTAAATATATGATAGACTTAAAAGATATGAGAAAGAAGAATTGATATATCTGAAACATAAATGTTTTTATCATTTAGTATCTCCCTTCATCCTTGTCCAAAATGATTATATAATTTTAAATATCAATTGTAAACCAATGGAATCTATGTAAACACATAAATCATATTAATAAGATACAAACAACTTGGTATGGGTTTTGATTCTCTTAAAAATGAGATTCAAAAGCTCAAATAACTCAAAAAAATTAAACCTGATTGAACTCACTATTGGGCCTCCTAGGCGCATGAATCACACTTTTCTGTGGAAAGAAACATGTGTAGATTGTTGAACCAACGTTAATGTTCATAAAATGTAAATATCATAATTTTTTGAAATAAATTCATCTACAATTTTCTAGGTGATGATAAATTAAGTTTTTTTTGATTTCATATAATGATTACTTGTGATGAATATTTGAGATGTTATAAGCCCATAAAAAACTAATTAATTTTTTCATAAAAGATTTTAAGAGTATTAACAAAGAATTTTTATATTTACATGACATTACATATGGTGATATACAATTATCATTTTAATTAATATCCTAATCTTTAGTTGATTTTAATGAAAAAAGTGTGCGTCAGCTGACCATATGACCTGGAATATTCATGAAAGTCAACCTAAGCAATAGAAATTTGGTACGTGCATGCACTGGAGTAGTACAAAATTGCATGTCATGATGAATTACTATAAGCATTTCTTGGAGAAGATTCAAATTCATTGATGAGGTGATAATGTAATGTGTAAAGTTATAAATCTGAGTGGAGTAGACGAGCAAGATTGATGTGGGACCTATTAGGATAAGATACTATTCTTATTCAATTATTATATGGACTGAATTTGTGGGTGACATTTATACACATTAATAATCTTCCTTTATCTCCAGCCCTATATAAAACATAGTATTTTATTTTGTACCCAATTTATATTAGTTATCCTTGACATATTCACTAATTAAGATGAAGTGAAACCACATGTCTCGAACATGAATGAAACAGGGAAGCACGATCTATGTTCTCAGAACTTGAGGCGATGCAAAGAACATTCCATGTATGTAACCAGAACACAGTAATTTTTCCATATGTTCATGAGAAGATATTGATAAGTAGATAATATCATGGATATTAATGGAAAAATATTTTAGATGTATTTAATAACTTGATATGAAAATCTAGGAACATTAGGGTTTGTAGGTTCATAAGTTTAAGAAAAAACTAAGGTTTTTTTTCTAATGAATATTTTGAGTATCACTGTGATCTTCAGATTTTTAATATGATGAATATTTTTAGTTTTGAATTGAGAGATTTTCGGGATATCCCGGATGAACAGAGATGAATAAAATTATATAAATACCAGTTCTACCACATATAGAACAAGGCATGAAAAACTATCAATGGTGGACATCATAATATTTTTAAATCCCCATGAAAGGAGTATTATCATGTAAAAATGGGGATACATAGTCCCTTCTATGGTTCATGGGGGAGGAGTGTTCTGTATATCTACATTATGTGAAGGATATTTACTTTGGGTATATAATGTTACACAAAGAATATTGGAACCATGAATGATATTATCTACATCAATGATGAAAAATAGGAGTGATAAACATGAAGAAGAAGATAAAAAGGGAAGTATTATGTACTCTTGGACTACCTAAAGTCATATTGAAACTTTAGGGTTTCCCTTTGAAAATATCATATTGCATAAACTATTTATGCAAGATATGTGCATGATCATAGAATGGATATATTTGAACATGTGACCTTCATATCATCACCTGATTCCTACCCAAATATGCTATCAATAACAAACCCATTGGCGTTCTCTCTTAGTCATGCGATGAGGATGGAATGGGTTTTCAATGGCAGACCCTTCCACATTCACTGTTTATCACATGACACACCCATGATGCACTTTCCATGACAGTATGACCCACTCTCAATTTTGATCACATGACATATCTAGGTTATGTGATTGAAAATTCATCGACACATAATTAATTTCAGCTACATGAATCATCCAACACATGACCCGAGTCAAATGGTTTCCCTAATTTATGTGGATAGAATCCACTATCTTAATACCTTTCAAATGTTTTCCTGTCCTCAAGATACAACAATATCTTTGGGCCCTTTTACTTATAAAATTCCACTAAGTTTTCCACATAATGGAAAAATAGTATGATATAATAAAAATGGAAGGAGCTGAGGAGGAGAAATCCAAATAAATGACTCTTCAAATACTTTTCATTTTGAAACTCGTTATGTTTTTGGGTGGAATATCTTGAAAACCATATAAATGGATAAATTAATTATGAATTGTGTTACCAATTACATGAACCTAGACCGTATATCCATTTATTAAAATGTTGGCCACATGAATAAGACATATGATCACCTAAATATATATAAGTCACATGATTTCCTGATTCCATCTCAGTTATGAGATTGCACAATCATGGTTATGAAATCACATGACACACATTACTTTACATTATATATTATTCCTCATTCAGTTATGTAACCACCTAAACTCTTGAATCCTCCCTTGAGACCACCAGACCTATATAAACATGAATTGAACACCAACCTATATCCATTCTATCAATGATTATCTTAATAAAAGTAGGTTCAAGGTCGTCATCCCATATAGATGGAACCCTTGATGGAACCACAATTATAGATTCCATTGATAATGGGGATCCATTTTAGGAAGACACTGGAGTAGTTTTTTCTAACATAGAGGTGGATTTATTCTCCTTATTATGAGATGGGGTAGATTGGATATCCCACCTATGTAATCACCTAGTCTTTCTTGATGGATGTTATACTCCACCTGCCTTAATATTATGTTCCATGTCCTAGAAGATAAACATGAAAAAAGATAGAAGGAATAGTTTTCACATTGGGAATAAGACCAAATTAAAACTTGTTCACGATTTTATCAATGAGATAAGGTGAGAGAAATACCTTAGGTATCCTCAGTGTGTAATCCTCATTTAGATCCATGGGAAGTCTCAGTGTGTGTTCCCCATTCAATCCTTATATCATACACCCATGGAATTCACTTGATCTTCTATTATCTATTATTTTATCACATGGATCATGACTAACATGAGCTTATATATATGATTTAATCATTCCATTAGCATCACTAAATGATACCTTGGTACTTTGTCCTAGGTGTATGCTCCAAAAACCATATTATCTTCCCCCTAAAGTGATCCATTATTGATGAATCTCACTGGGGAAGTCTCTTATTTTTAAGACACAATCAATTGTTTGTTCTTGTATTATTTATAACACATACATCCCCATGTAATTCTATTAAACTAAATGGAAAACTCTTTATTTACATGATGTGAAATTTCATGACATAAAACTTACGACATAACATTAATCTCCATGGTACTATCCCACCACAAAACTTGAAACTTTATATATCAAATTATATGGTATTTTATTCCCATTACACGAGACGCATATGATTCCTCCTTGAGTTTCATATGCAACATCAAGACCTTCTACGTCTCTCCTCACCAGGTCAAATCCCCAAAATTCCAGAAATCCTTACTCGTTGGTCCATATTCCCTTTGAGATATCATTATCCTATACTAAGTCCATATTACCTATTGGTCATCCATTTATTAGGAAAAATTATTAATAAACCTATTCACCCATTTTAAGGACAATATTATCTTCAAATTTTACCACATTATTCTCATTGGGACATATTCTTTGCATGTGATATCTTTACAAGGACAAACTCCTTATGATACCAACCTAATATTATTGGGAATTCCTCCCTATGAGGTCAATTAGAAAGGGTAACCTCATTTGCATAATACAAAATCAATTATCTATTTTGATAACTTTCATGAAACATATATCCCCACAACATGACATTAAAAGACATGTCCAATGTCCTATTCACTTGATGTTAAAATACATGACAACGTCCTTAAAACATGATTTGAAACTGCATGTTATAGTCTTGTCATAAGACCTTAAATTTCCCATTTGAACTATGTTGTATTTGATTATTGTTTCAATTGGGTACATAGGATTCCTATTCGAGGTTCAAACCCAATGTCATTAATATTCTCTTCTCCCTATTGACCCATACCCCTGATTGAATCGTGACCTCACTTAGAGGGACATATTCCACTCAGGTGCCTCATTATATTACCCTCTTTAGGTTATATAATAGTTAGGACCCATCCTCATTGGGCCATATTACCTTCAAGGTTAACTAGAAATGGGTGTTCATATGTATGTCCTATACAAACAATTTCTAGTCATATTATTCCTAATCGTCCTTACTACACGATGTTAAACTGTATGGTTTAGCCCTTGTCACATGAAATTAAAGGTACAATGTGCCTCATTCTGTGGAACTGAACTATGTGTGTTATGGTTCCTTTAAAAAGGAAATATAGGAATCCTCTTCATTTTCCTGATCCTTAAACCACAAATAACTACCTCCTTCTTATATAGCGATAAAATCTAGAGTTCTCAGTTGCATGGATTTAAAACATAGTGACCCATAGACAATTATTACTAAGGAATAATAATAGAAATATGGAGATCCTATGATATATATATAGATGGTGTCCTTGATAGATGTATATATATACATATAGATATCCACATTAATAGGATTCCTCTTATATGTATATACACTCACATCGATATATGCTAATAGTCGATTGCAAGTATTAGGGTAACTAGTCCCACAATGGGGTTTTTTAAAGATTAAAAAACATGACATAAATATATAAATGAGTCATGCAGTAGAAAGTTATTCACTCTAATTGGATGTGATGAGACCAAGATCCCAACCCCTCAACCAATTTGAGTTCCTAAGAATCATTGGTAAGAAACATCAATGATAACCTACCTTTAGAAATTAGGTCCATATATTTTTATAGATTTGGGAGCCATTGGGTGTTTGAGGTTACATTAATAATACCAATTAGAAACTATTTGAGACATGAGTAGTGACCCAACATGAATATTGCGTACCCACACTCATACTGAAACAACAAGTGTTATTCCATCTTGTTCTGGGTTAAAATAAAAATGGTGAACCTGATGTAAATATTTTAATAAACGAAAATAAATTTTTTTACCTAAATATTCTCTCCATTTTTATTTCCATATTTGAATAAAAAAATATGAAATTGAGGTGGATCTTTACTAACAGAAAAACAATTGGGTTTCCAAGAAATTAAGCCATTTTATTTGACATATTGCACACAAAAAAAATGATGAACTCAATGTGAGTGTTTCACCTATGAAAATGGTTAGTTGAATATAAACGTACATGAAATGATTCACCGATCAATTTTCATTTTTTTTCATTGAATTTTATAGGAACCTTTCTCTAGAGGTCTCTTTTATCTAAATATATGGAATCAATTTCAAGAAAGTATTCTCGTGCTTCAGTTATAATCAGAGCCACAACCCATACAATAGAAGGATAATGTCCCCTATTTAGCCTCTCTAGATCCTAGTGTAATATTCTATGATAAGGGAGTATTGTTGACACAACACAAAACGCACTATGGTGGTTTTATGTAAGGGTTTCTAAGTAACAAAAACTTAAAAACCATCTTATCCACAGAGATATATAACAAATCTAATGACATTTTCATCTCCACCAACTATTTTGGAATACTATCCATGGAGTTTGATGAACACTACATTCGTTATGTTAGGAAAGTGTATTATAAGTCAACCGAAACCCTTCTTTATCTCAAGTTTTATCTAGGAGGGATCTTAACTATCTTCATGACCAACATTATGCAAAAAACTCCCCTCAACTATCTACTAAAGGCACCACCCAATAGTCCACACCCTCTCTCTCTATCAAACACAAGCATCTAGGAGACCTCTCTAGGTGAAGTGACATGTGATCCATAAAGAGTTGGTATACATTACAATTACCATAAAAGAATCCCATCGACATACTATGATGGTAATCAATATGCAGGACCATATCCCAACTCATACAAAGGAATTATTCTAGTATATTCTAGAAGTAAACGGGGCATAAGATTATATTCCCACCCCTATTCATAAAGCCTATATACATATCTCAATCAAAAAAATGAGACATAGAGTGGGTGTATAATCTAGATTACACTAAGTAATAAGAAAACATTCTAGTTCCCACTAATGAATCCCATCGATATGTATCAATGGAAAATAGAGGACTAGAGTTGAAATATATTCTTGCTTCCACTAAGGAATAGACCCATATTCCTATTCTCTATATTGAATCCAATTTTTATATCCCCATAGAAAATGAAGTATGAGAGGTGGAAAATATTCCCACATCAATTGAAGATATCTTATAACATATCTGATTGAAAAAAACATGGATGGACCATATCCACAGTTACACCCTTCTGAACTGCCAAAATATTTTAGCAGGAGTAGAGGAGATTCACCAAAAAATCTCAGAAATCACATTGGAATAGGAACATATCACTATTCCAACTATAGGGGCATTGCATCATCCTATTCAATATTACCATAAAACTAATTGAATGTAAGCACATATTCTTTCTCCCTTCGAGAATAATTATTGATATATTCTGATAAAGGGAGAGACAAGTGGCTAGACTCATATTCCCTCTCCGACTAGGGTGAATTGAAATATTATTAAAATCATCATAGGAAATACATATATTCCTACCAAAGAGATGGGGAGGAAAATATTCCTACAAAATGTAGATATTGAATCCCAATGGCTACAGAAAGGCATGCACACATTCCTATTCAGTTTGAAGCAATTCAATGTCTTGTTTTATAGGTACATAAGAGATAGAAACATATTAGTGCTTAGTGACAAGGGGCTCATCAGAATCATCCCTTGATGAAACATTATTTATATAACAAGCCTCTTATCTATAACGGATATTAGTCATCCCTAAGGAGAACATCCAAAAAAAGATCTCACCAAGTGCAGAAAACTTATTAAAAGAAGGCCCATATTCCTACACTAATAAAAAATGATACTCTAAAGGATATTCAATTACAAAATATAGTTTCATGAGACTCTACCCACTCCTCCTAAAAATGTGAGAGATGTATTAGCCTCATATGTCCTCCATACAATACTGTAACCCGTAGTTCTTGAGATCTTCCCCAGAATAAATTCCATGAAGGTCCTCCTACCAACCAAAGAAATATAGATCATGATGAAATTATTTATTATCATGGATTTGATATTCCTCCCCAAAAGGATAAGATACAATGGTAATAAATTCTTCCACTTACCAACACACTAACTAGTTACTGTGATGCCCCCCCCCAAGAGTAATAGTCCATCACAATGATAAGGTCCTTTCCTCGAGGAATATAACTTGAGAGAGCCAACATATCAGGAAAAACTTGAGGGATCAATATTGATCGAGAATATGACCATAATGAAAAATCATGGTACACCACCTCTATTATTTGAGGGTTACCCTAACCTCTCAAAAAACAATAGGGGAAAACAATTGTAGTGGTTAGATCCATTGGAAGGCGTTCCCCCAGATATGATGAATATAACATTGATTTTTGAAAAAAATTGTCTAAGGAAATCCTCTAGAATATATTATGGCCCATCCACACTTCCTGTTATATCATCCTAGAAATTTTTAAGGCAAAATTCAGCCCTTAATTACATTTTAACCCTTGTGAAACTCTTTACTTTATAATTAATAAGCACCTATCTTACTATGTATATGCTGACTATATCTAGATGGTGAACCAGATGTATAGTTTGATGGACCTTATTGATTTCTTCGTAGCTCAAAAACAAAGGTCAAAAAATAACTATAAGAACTTGCATCATTCTTGTATCCATAGTCTAGAATCCCTACAACACATAAATTTTGATGCCTTATCTAATGTATATATCTTGGGGTGGGGTGATTATAGATCACTACACTTCCCTTCATCCATATGTCAACAGAGTCCCCTAGAGATTCAATCATGAAATTCCATTAATATAGGAGAGTTTATGGATCTGAATAACATGAATGAGTATTTTTTTACCCAATAAAACCCCTGTCTCTAATGCATGAAAGGGACATAATTAGAAGGACTGGGCCATTGATGTGTTCCGAAGAAAGGGCTCATGAAAGGTCAAGAACATATCTTAGATGCAAAAACCAGAACCACTGTCATCAGGGTATCTCCCCATGCCAAGGATCACACTCTTTGAGTAGACACAACAGATGGATCATAAAAGAGAAAAAATGTGCCCAATTAAAAAGATTACATTGACTTAAAACATGGTATTTATTCCGGAGTAACCCCGACTCACAAATTTAGAGGAATTTTCACTCCAACATCCACCCATGGGTTTATCAACACTTTATCATATCTAGAAGATATTGATGAAAACCCCAAGTCAACCTTAGCACATAAGACTGAGGTTGTTTTTACCACCACCATCACCATTGAATTTATCAAATACATAGTAGGTTATGAAAACATTGGAAGTGGATCCACATAAATACCATCCCTTAGGTATGGGTGAATTATTGTAATATCATTTAAGAAAATCAGTATTTTATAGGATGTAAAGTGATTTTTAGTAGTAAACTCTCCAGGATTCCCTACTATCATGCAACACGTCCCCATCATTTGGAACACATTTTTTGAGAATGGTCCGAGATTCCTTCAGGATCACCATCCAAAAATAAAATCTAGGGGATCAATTGATAAATAAGATCAAACTCATAGAGTTAAAAAGATGAAATGTACCACTAATTAAGGGGTAATTGAGAAGACCACAATATAAATTTAGAAGAAGAAGTGGGAATGGAAGAGTCACTCTACAACTCAGAAGACATTTTAGTGATTCCTGTTATTTGATATTCCTTGATGAATGTCATCATTTTCAATCTGATATATAAAATCTATTTAGACATATACACTAAGACACATGCTGGGGAAATAGTTCCATGATTTTTTGTATTGTACTGAATCATAAACTAGGGGAACACATACACAGAACTAGAATAAAACCCAGGACATAGAACCTCTAAAAAGGGATTTTCTACAATCTTAATGCCATTATACAAAGGATAAAGGTAAATTCATGGCTATATATCACTCAACACAAATAAATACCACTATCCACTCCATGGAAGAGAAGTTGGATCAGAATTAGTTTACGATATTCAATTTCAAATGAATTTATGAAGAATTTATCAGGGTTAATATTCCCACTAGATATAACCTTCAAGAGGAATTGAAAACCTCTCCTTCCACTCATTGGGATGGAATTAACCAACACAAAGAAACAAAATATGAGTATCAATTGGGATCTATATGCAAACATACAATATATTTGCATTCATTAATTGAATATTATTATTATTTCTTTCCATTCCAACATAAACTCCCCTTCTATATGGATAATCACCTTGTTCTAATGTGAACTAGTAGTCAACAACCGATGGATATCGGCCAACCACGTCAAGATTCACCCTTTACATTCACTCAGGGGATGACTTAGGGAATATTTTACATAGATCTCCTCAACCCCATTAAGTCCCTTAAAAGTCAAATGGAGGCCATTAAAGTGAAGTGTAATCTAGTGTATCTTGAAAAGAATCTATAACTAAAATAGTTGGATGCCACTCCTCCAACCAATTTCAATAATTTTTTTAAATTAAATAGAAAGGCAGATCCATAGAAACATTAATCATATTTATTTTCCCAATGAGGCTCTATGAAAAGATCATAGGACTATAAGAGGTATAAAAAAATGAAGTCATTTCTATAAACTCTAGTTGGGATGACTTTAATTTGTTACATTACCATACCAGTAGGGATCATTGTAGAATAGGAATACATTTGATATTAGTTCATTTACTAATTTAACTCCATTAAAAAGAAATAAAATAACAATTGATATCATTAAGTGTAAAAAACATAAATATGAGAGAGTCATCATCTTTATCAATAGATAAAAAGTAAAAACTTACTCTATCAACATTCTACTATCATAGGAGTAGTTATTAGAGTTTTTTCAAAGAACCTCTATAATGAATTTCTGACATTGATAATCTCATTTATGGACTGATATGGATTATGGGAGTTTAATTAAATGATGAAACTTCTAGAGAATTATCTTATATGAACTTGGGACAAATATTATATTGTATCAACAAAATAAGGGAAAAACCTAGTAGGGTTGAAACTATTTCTATTACACTCTAACGCGTTCTGGTGATTGTTGAAATAGTTGGATATGCTCTACATAATTTGATTACCTCCAATGAGTGAAAATAGAAAAAAAACCACCACCATTAGGAGGAAAAAATATTAAGTCCACCTATGATATAAGGAATGAAAAATAAAACCTACACCTTCTAGAATGAATTGGTTCCTGGTAACTTCCTTAGAGCTATGAAAAATAATATCCTCATGCTTCCTAATCCTAGGATACTTGATGAAGTATACCTCAATGATCATCATTACTATTTCCAATTAATTTATGGTTAGGGAACAATATCCAATACTACTTCATATTTAATGAGATCCTCTAGATTTTAGTTGATTTTAGATATGTGGTCTTGGGAAAATTCTCAAAACAAGTGGCCCATTTGTGAACTATCCAATTAGATGAAAAAGGTGACTAGGTAAAAGTGCCCACTAGATATAAGAGAATGTTTTTTGACTGGATAAACTGGAAGAAAGTTGATTAATATCATGTTTTTTTTCTAGTAAAAATATATTGGCCAATTATAGTACTATATCCTCCCCCATTATTCAAAGGGATGTCGTTGAACCCATCATCTAGAGGTAGACATAACCAGAAGAAGAAGAATTTTTAACCTGAAGAAGAGTCTCATTTAACTCCCAAAACATCCCATAAGCTTTATAATTTACCACCCCCATAATTTGGTGCATATGAACATTCCCACCAAATAGAGTCTCACCAAAAAAGATACCCTTTTTGGTTTTGTTAATGTCTTTCTTTTAGAAGAACCCTTATCCAATGGATAATAAGGTTATGAATCCAAGCTCCTCACATCTTACTGGGGAGATGGAGGTATATTTTTTAGAATTCGAGAGAATAGGGGAGAAAAAATCATCTAAAGGATAGTATTTTTGTAAATTTTTTGTTGAATCCATATACATGGCTGAGACCCATGGTCAAGCACTTAAGAGAACCAAATAGAAGAGTGGATACACACTCAAATCCTTTTGGATTCATCCATACCCAATTGTTTTAGAAGAATGGTAGGTAGGTGTAAAATTGAAGAATTTGTATACCAAATTGGCTTAATTCATCAATGATAGGTATTCATTCAACTTATGTTTGAGCACTATATCTTTCTACTTCAAGTGCTTCTAACTCTAGGACACATGACATAGAGAAACCCAAAATTTGGAACTGGAGACCTCTAGAACAGAAGTTTGAAATTTTGAAATAGTTAGTGGATATCCTATCTAGGTTCTCTATTTAATATACTATTTACTTTTCAAAGGATCTTAGATAATCACTTTTTGTGTCCCTTTAGATTTCCTAGGAGTTTGAGAAGAAATGATCATAAATGGGGTGTACCGAGTAGAAAATTATTTAGTAGAATTCTATTCCACTATCACATTCATAGAGAAAGATCAAGAGGATTTCATTTAGGGTCATATCAGTACTCGGTATGTTTTATTTAAGCTCGGTAATGATGTCATTTTATGGGATAGGATCAATGAAATATATGGGATTAATCTTATCCCTGTTGAAACTATTTGATGTTTAGGATACAATGAGGTTGATTTATCCCCATAAAAGATGGCCTTTCAGGGGTATGAAAAGACTTAAAAAAATCTCCTTTGAAGGATAAAAATAAAATACTTGTTTAGAGACCTGGTATCTAACTATATGTTGATGGTTATCTACTAAGACACAACATATAATATTCTAATTATAAAACCTTAGGTTTATAGTCGTACTGTGGTTGCATCATCATTCCATTAATACCTAATGTACTCTGTAAATGGGATGGTTATAATGCTATGTAAAGAAAACACCGCTTTTGAATCTTGTGCATCTACATATCCTGAGATAGGTTTCTAAAGAAATAAGTAAATAAACGCATTTAAAAGGGAAATTCAAGGGTTGTTGATCCCAATGGTTTGAGAACTGACCCTAAGAACCCCTAGAGAATACTCAAAAGTGATTATGTATTTCCTATCAATTTGAAAGAGGTAGTAGGCCTAGATTTAGAGAGATTACATAGTTCATAAGATTCAATGTCCCATGATTATATGCTAATATCAATGACATATGTCATATTCTCTTCAAGAGGAAGTTAGGTCACACCAGGCGAGATAAATTCCATAATTGGAAATTTCACAGACATGAGTTCCCCTTTTCCATCATTGAAATTCTAAGATACCCTTTGATGAAATATATGTATTGATGAATCAACCCACACTATATTTGGATAGATAAAATTACCCTTTGTAATCTCTTAATACTCAAGAGGGAAATTCTTTTTTCCCCCAATGATAATGGAGAAGAAAGGGAGAATCTCTAGAGTGCTATTGATCAAGAAGACCCTTCATTATAAGTTACAATGCTTAGTAATGACTCCAAATCCTTATTAAGTGATAGATATATCCCCATATTATCTACCATTTTTTATAACACTTATGATAATGTTTATATGGAAGAGGAAGAGGATGACATTATGGATTCCCCACCCGCATTTGAGTAAGGCATATCTACAACCATCAATAAACTCAGAAAAATGGATCTGGGTAAATAAGAGGACCCATAACTCATATTAATATGTCTCATTATAACTATGTAAGATTAGGAAATGTAAATATAAGTCATAAAAAAATTATTATATATTACCCCTGAATAATATAGAAATGTTGGGGCTAGATCCCAATGTGGCCACCCATATCTTAGTCCTACCTAACAAACATTGGGTATTTAAGATGAGAGTTTGGAGAATTTATCCTACACATGATGACAAGGTTAAGTTTTATTTTTATAATATTATTAATACAGATTCCATTTGAGAGGTACCATACTCAAAATGGATTGAAAAAATTATCACAATTAATAAAAAATGGTCGAATCTGTATTTTCCTTAATTGTTGGAATCTCAATCGACACTATATGATGAACAATTTCCTAGTTATGATTATCTAACTCTTGATAAATGTGACTACAGGCTTGAAATACCATTATTTTATGGATGGGTATTCAAGGTACAATCAAATAATTATGTCACCAATAGATGAGGAAGCCACTGCTTTCAAACCCCCCTTAGGGATATTCTAGTACTAGGTCACACCATTCAGTATAAATAATGTTATCAACTCCCACCAATATTCCATGAATCACTTCATCAATACCTCTCTAGAAAGAAT
Organism: Viscum album; assembly: GCA_963277665.1. NCBI lineage: Eukaryota > Viridiplantae > Streptophyta > Magnoliopsida > Santalales > Viscaceae > Viscum > Viscum album. The sequence continues at coordinate 1,538,289,927 of OY728156.1, read as the reverse complement.
CATCAAATTATATGTCAAACATTAAGTGGTTAAGTCCCAATAATATTTTAATAATCTCCCTAACCTCTAGAAATGTTTCTCTAAGTTTCAATAGGGTAATATGAAAATGAACCCTTTGAAGTGTGCTTTTGGGGTAACATCAGAAAAATTACTTGGTTTTGTGGTATGATACTTATTTCTTGAGTATAACTCAAGAATACTAGCATGATCCCTAAAATTACATCTCCTCAAAATATTAAATATTTGAGAGGTCTTTAGGGAAATCGTACCTATAACAGGTGTAGCATAGCTAACCTGACGAGAAAATACCCCCCACAAAGGTTATGAAGAATGGATTCATTTATCAATGTGAGAAATATTTATAATTATCCTTTTAAAAACATCATGTAATATCTAGAAAACCCAATAGTACTTATGCCACTAGTATAAGGGATTATTCTTATTCTCTATGTAGAGAGTATGGAGTGATCACTTGGTTCGTTTCTCTCATTGAAAAATATGTAGCACAAGAGACTCTACTACCTCAGTAGAATAATGATAGATATTGACGAGTGATATCACTATGTCCATAATAACCTTATTTTACTCGTTTATTATGATAAAAAAGTTGAGACACAACTTATGACATCACGAGGTCTTCCAAGTATATTTTACGACCCACTCAAGTACATCCTCAACCACCCTATGTTGACTAGGTGTCTAACTCTATGGTTGGTAATCCTATAATAATACGAAATCCAATTAAAAATAAAAATAGGGAATAAAAGGGAATGTGTTAATGAATTTCCATATAGAACATCCTTCGCCAGAGTTTATGTTGGTATATACAGAGTTATCAGATGAAGAATGCTTCTATGCGCACGACACTCCCCAAACACGAGAGATATATTTTGATGAATCCTCTTAAATGTATACTTAGAAAAGAAAAGAAAACATGAAGCTCAATACTGTTAGAGTTAGGATTATCTATGTCTCCCTAGACAAGGTTATTCTAACTTATTTTTTATTTCCATATGAAGAATCAACAAAAAATGATGCATAATTACATGATCTTATTGTAGGCCTAAAACTAGCCTTGTAACCGCATATAGCCCATTCTAAGTTTAAGGGAATCTCACATATAGTGATTAAAAATATCAATAATTAATATGTCATTAAAAATAAAGATTTTTACCTTGTCTTGTGATATTTTTGAGGGATAATGGAATAATTATCTTAGAAACATATGCTTAATCACATACACTTCTTAGAGAATACTTGTTCTGATGAACTGGAAAATCCAGCCCAGACCCTAGCCAACCCTAACCAAAATGAGATAGTTTTTCATATTTCTCTACCATAGGGTAGTATCACCAGTAATAATCTATGAAATTTATTAAATCAATCATATTAGTTTTGTGTTGAGGTGCAATAACACAATATCCTCATTAAGTAATACCGTTACTAGATAGAGGAGCCCTATAATGGACTACCTCCAAAATGATATCCTTCTGTAAGACCAGGACAAGAAGAAGAAGATATGATTATAAGAAATAGACCATTCCCTTAATAATAGTTCCAATAAATGCATATTACTTTATAAATGAGGTTTCATTAGTTTCCTCCACTGATGCATTGAATAAAGAGTGACCCACACCATTATACAAGGATTTCATGTAGGCTCTTATGATAGTCACTAGAGAACCAGGGTCTCCCACAAAAAAGGCCAAGATATATATGGACAATAATGATATAAGACTATGTGGAATTCACTAGGAAGTGTCATTCCTATCAAATATATAAAACTTTCATCCATGATCCACTATTATTATTGTATAAGGAAAACTAATACTAGATATTTGATGTTTGGGGAATGAATGTCGTTAGTCCAAATACACCTTCCATAAATTGGTAGTTTAAGTATATACTTATTGGCACCAACTTATTTACTAAACGGAATAAGGCCATACCCCTTAAGTAGGTTAGGATGAATAATATCATAAATTTTATGAAGATTAATATCATCACCATATTTTGTGTCCCCCAAACAATATGGTTGAACAATAACACCAAATTCTGTTCTTCTGCTTTAAAAAGTTTGTCTTCAGAATATAACTTTGAATCTGATAATTCATTCCTCTATCAAATAATAGAAAATGGTAAAATAAATATTTTCAAAAAGGCTATATCAAATAAGCTCTAGAAAATTATTAATAAATATAGGAAATCTAGGCCAACAAATTCTCCATGCCTTGTGGGACTATCATACCACAACCCATACCACTATGAAGGTGACCCTATACTAAATTTTTTATAGAACAGAGATAATGAGACCCATAAAAGTTAAATTTATGTCACTCAAAATAACTATCCATGGTTATCTCTCAAAAGATGAAAATTAATAGAACTAACTTAATGAGTTAGAATGAATCAATGAGAAGAGGATTTATACATTGAAAAATCTAGAAGTCCACCAAAATTGGATACTGAAAGTCTTCAATAAGAAAGTCCACCATCACTCATTTTTTCAAGGAGAGATTGTATTGGTTATCAGAAATCCAATGATTCTAGGTAAGTAGAATCCAAAGATAGAACCAAAATGAGAATAAACTTATGTCAAACAAAAGTCTATTCCAAAGGATCTTAATCCTTGGCCTCAATGGATGTGGAACACATCACACCCCCTGAAATGAGAGGTTTATTAACAAATAAATTTTATAATTGTTAAATTAGACCTAAATCCTTTTCATATGATGAAAAACTACATGAAATAAATGTCCTTATTTCATGACGTTGAACTTAATGACATCCAAGTCCTTGTCACATGATGTTAAACTCCCCAAAATCCATGTATGGGTTGGATAATGTTTAACTACCTATCAGAAATTTCATAATAACGTGATGTCAAAATATATGGTTGTTGTCCTACTTACATGAAATATAAATGTATAAAAATTTCCGAAAATGATGATATTAAACTTCGAGGTGTGATTCCATGTTTCCTGACATTAAACTGTATAAAATCTTAGCCCTCATCTCATGACATTAAAATTTGGAATATGTTGGTCTAAGAATAGAGAACCCAAACTAAATGGACTAAAAATTCCTTCTCGCATGACTCTAAACTACTCAGATTAACCCATTCCAAATGTTTTGTCCACCCTATATGAGAGATAGATCTATAAATGATTATTTAGCATTCAATATGCCTATAACTTATAGAATCAATTCCACCTATTCATTACATATGAGATAGATTTATTGGAGAATAATGATTTATTTGAAATATTAATGGATTTATTCTGATGTTATTAGGATATGTAGTGATTCCCATATCCGTAATCATGTTCCCATCCATTTTTTTAAATTCTCCAATTTCGAAAAGTATGTTCCGAATCTGTGTTGGGGAAAATTTCTTCAAGAACCTTGTGTGACTTGATTCCTATCCCCAAAGGACATGTATTGATAGTTTGAAATTCTACCCTCATAAGAACTATAATTTTAAATAAAAAATGCGTCTCTCTCAAGATATGAACTTGATTTATGAAGGTAAGAAATGAAAAATATGCATGGATTATTTCCTACTATCACATTATGAATAGTGATGCGTGGGTCTCCTATCCCATCACTACTACAAAACTCTCCTTAATAGGGAAGTTATTGATCAGTGATGGAAGAAAACACTGATAAATTGCAAATTTATCATAGCTACGGAAAGCACTGATACATTTAACATTTTATCAGTGCATTTATTTTAGCACTGATAAAGGAAACCTTTATATGCATTTTATTTTTAGTGCTTATAAAGTGTATACTATATCGTACATTATTTTTATCACTGATAAGGGTCATCCTTTATCAGAACTTCAGTTTTTACAATGATAAAGCGTACACCTATTCAATGCATTATGCTTAGCGTTGATAAATATTTCTTTCATCAAGACATTTTTAATGCTGATAAAATGAATTAATTAAATAAATAAAAAATAAAAAAAGTGTTTATTACTAATTTAATCAATTAAAATATTGATAAAAATAAATTTATTCATTATACATTATTAAATATTAAACATTATATTAATTAGATAATTATGATAATCAATTTTATTAAATTGTTTATATTAAATATATAGATACATAGTAATATTGATAAATATGAATTATATAGTAAAAAAATTTATACACATTACATTAAATAGTCATATATTTATTTAATAATGGTATATAATTAAATAATTTATATTAATTACAAATACTAACTAATTGCACAGTACTCGAAATATAATTGAATGTATTCTGATTTTTCAATTGAACATAGATCAATTGTTTGTTATATTGATTTTACATATTTGTAATTAATGCATTTTTATATATAATATGCACAAACACAGAGCTTATCCATTTTTTCAATATTGTTAAAGTGTACCTATATTCTTAATTAATTCAATTGCACTCATTTTTAACATATATGCATGCACTCAAAATTAGATATATTCATTAATAATATAAAATATATATTTTTAATAAAATATTTATAAATAAATATATTTATAAATATAAAATCACTATATTTATACAATTATATATTTATAATTATAAATAAATAAATAATTTTTTTAAAAGTATTTATGTTATTATAAATAAATAATTATATATATATAAATAGTTATTAAGTTTATAAAAAAATTATATAAATAATGAATATATTTACTATATTTATATTTATATATATTTGTTAAATATATATGTATAATTATATAAATATATATAATGATATAAATAATATTTTTTTAAAATATTTCTATAATTAGAAATAAATAATTATAAAATTATAATAAATATATTTAAAAAGGAATATATTTACTATTTTTATATTTATATATTTTTATTAAGTATCTGTAATTTTTTTTAATTTTTTTTATATTTATAATTATAAATCATTTAAGAGTGCTTTAGTAACAAGGCTTGATAAAAGAATCTTTATGAGTACTTTTTCTGTGTTGATAAAGATGAGGATTTATCAGTGCTCAATAAAGAACCGATCAAATGAACATTTATCAGCACTTTACTTTATTTTCCGATAAGTATTGGTTTTATTAGTGATTTTTTAGCGTTGATAAAAGTGTCCCGGTCTATTTTAAGAACCCAAACCATTTACGGACCCATCGTGATATAAAGCTTTCCACAGAATGCACCTGCAGTCATTGTTACTCCTCGGTGAATTGAATGTCAAATCATACCACTCAACTACCTCTGTACATCTCGTCCAACATTTGAAGAGGGTCTCCTATTTTTTTCAACCAAGTGAGGCAGGCCTTCTGATTTTCTTTTTGTTTTTTGTTCAATTTTTGATTTCTTCTTCTTTGATTTTTTATGGTCCTTTGTTTATGATTTGTTTATGATCCATTGTTTGGGGAATAATTTGTGGTCCGTTGTTTTGATTGACTACCAATGTATGATTTTTGGTTTATAACAACTCATCAATTAGGTATTGATAAAAAATATGACACTACCTTTTTTTATTATGATGTTTCTTGTTGTAGTCATGTACATGAAATTATAGACATAACAAGACATCTCATTCACTACTTGCAATTAGTGTGGTTCTATTAGAAAATCTGATGGAGGGTTTAATATATTTTTTCATATCATGCGGGCCACTGGTTGTTTCATTTGTTGGCATTGTTCCAATGATGCATGTATCCAATGATACTGCTCATTTTTTTATTAGTGTAGAGAGAAGATAAAGGGATCTTATTCTATATGCACCCACTACTGATCTTTTGTTCACATATATAGGATGGTAATGATCAAGCTTTGCATCAACTTTGTTTCAGCATGATGACTTTTCTCCTCTTTTGATGCTTCATACACTTTTGATCATCTCATGTTCTTTATTTAAACTCATTTTTGGTGCAATAAAATTTTACCCTGAGCCCCATCTTTGTATTATTATTTAATAATTTTAGGGGGTTTCAGCTGGGTAACCAAATCATTCTCAATATTTCTCAAAAACATTCACTACTTGTAATAACCATTTATGACTTCATAGTATTTCTTGACTAGAATTTTCAAATTTTGATGCAATTTTCATCTTTTGGACCTCTTCTTAAAACCTCTTTCATCCTTGTGATCTTCTCTAACCATCATGTGAAATTCATTTCTCAAATGAGTATACTTTTAATTGAGTTCACATTGGTTCCCTACTTCTATTCTAGTTAAATATCACCTGAGACATTCACAAGAGACACAACTGACATGTAAATAATTTTTTGAATACCTTCCCTAACATCATTAATATAATTGGCAACTTTATTTCATAAATATTCTATTAACTTCACAATATTGAATATATTCCAAATAATTAAGGGAAATATTGAAAAATACCCCTACAATCCAAAATAAAATAAAATGTATTTTCACCTTCCTATATAGCTCATCTAGTAGTCGTTACTTTTCATACGGGTCATATTGAGTGTATTTAAAAAATAGAATATATTTTAATTTTTAATGAGAACATAAAAATATATATTTATGAGACCAATATTATGGATATGAACCAAAAAAGGATGCATGCTAATCGTTTGAAAAATTAATATGAAGATGGAGTTTAAGATTTCATCATGTTTGCAAAAGATCATGCAGATGACCCTTCTAAAATCCTCTGTCCATGTTTATATTGTTGTTATTCAAGAAATATTAGTCTAGATGAGTTGGAATAATATTTGATTTTTCATGGAATAGATCAAAGCTATAAATTTTGGACTAAAATGGGAAAAAATAGAATGTGAACATCGATTGGGATGATACTACGGTTTATGAATCGTTTGACATGAATACATTTGAAAAATATGATGGAGATCGCATGGAATAAATGACAATGGTAATTAAATATGAACTCCATCATTGTCCAAAGTTGTTTTAGGAGTTAGATAGTTGTTCTAAGAAGCCATTGTATACTGTTTGTACTAAATACACAACATCCTCAGTTGTATTGAAGTTATATAATGTGAAAGCTGGCAACAGAGGGGGTGACACAAGATTTACAGAACTACATGGTTTTATGAAATATATGCTACTAGATGAAAATGAACTAAAATGTGAAACATATGACACTAAATGAATGTTATGTTTAATGGTAATGATCTCTAATCAAATACATGCTTGTCCAAATTATTTCATATTGTTTTGCAAGGACCATGAATCACATATAAAACTCCCTACATGTGGCACAGATCGATACAAGAAAAATGAATCAAGTGCATCAAAATATGTATAGTAATTTCCTATCATTATATGATTTAGAAGAATATATAGATGTCAGGAAACCACAAGAATATTTTAATGGCATGAAGATACACGGATTAAATATGGGAAGCTACATAATCTAGCAGATTCTCCTCAATGTAGAAAAACTGATTACAAGTTTCTTAAATTTGTAAATAAGAAGAGAAACGTTCATCTTAGATTATCTACATATTGGATAAATACTTTTGGTGTACAGAGTAGTACTCATAGTACATGTCCCATAATTTTGGTAAATTATAACTTTCCTCCATGGTTATTCATGAAGCACAAATACATTATGTTGTCTCTAATTATATTTGGAACAAAAAAACTAGATAATGATATTAATTTCAATTTGGATCCATTGATCCAATATCTGAAATTGATGTGGGATACATGTGTCATAATGTATGTTGCTCATAGAACTGAAGAATTCACATTGAGGGCCATGTTTTACAAAATTATAAATGACTTTCCCTCTTATGGAAATTTATCAGTATACAACATCAAGGGCATGTTGTGGTGTCACATTTGTGAAAAATGCACATAATAAATTTGGTTGAAACATTACCCAAAGTTTTTGTTTTTAGGAAATTGAAATTTTTTACCTTGATGACATAAATACCAATCCTGGATGATAAGATTTGTTGGGAATATCAAGCATTGTACAACACCATCTCGAGTAATGGGCGATAAACTCTATAAAAATTAAAAAAGATTGAAATTATTTTCGGTAAACCATTTTCAAAAAATGTTATAAATTTAGGTTGAAATAAGAGATCAATTTTCTTCAAATTACTGTATTAGAAATATTTGTATGTCATAAATTTTATTGATGTCATGCATGTAGAAAAAACAGATTTAATAGTGTTATTGGAATGTTACTAAATGTTCCTGGAAAAATAAAAGATATAATCAAGGATAGGTTGAACATGATTGAAATGGGGATAAGGGAATAGTTGGCACCATTAAAGGATAAAAGGCATGGTTTTTTTCCTCCAATAGCTAAAACTCTATCCAGATAAGAAAAATTACAATTTTTCCTTTTCCTTACAAGTGTGAAAGTTCCATAGGGGTATTAATCAAATATCAATAATGTCGTGTCAATTACTAATTTGAAGTTAAATGGACTAAAATCACATGTCTGCCATGTTTTGATGCAAGATTTAATGCCAATTTTTTTCCATTGCATTCTGGATCAAATTATGTGACATACATTAACCAAACTCTACTTATTTTTCAAATACATATGCAATAAAGTTATAGACATGACGAAGTTTCCCATCATGAATAATGAGATTTCAATAATATTATGTGAATTATAAATTTTCTTCCCAACATAATTCTTTGATATAATGGTCCACCTGATGGTTCAATTGGTCAGAGAGGTTCAACTATGTGGTCCTATCCATTACAGATGAATGTACCCCATTGAACGGTATATGATTATTTTTAAAGGGTATGTCAAGAATTGAAGTTATCCCAAAGTTTTAATTGTAGAATGATATATTTCCAAAGAAGCGAATGAATTCTATACCGATTACCTATTAGATGTTGAAAGAATTAGTTTCCCAAAGTCTCGTCACAATAAACACCTTAGGAAGAAGGTATTTCCCAAAGAGATTTTGTTGCAATTACCTTGATAGAGTAGAAGCAAACATGTATTTATATATTACACAATAGTGAAGATGTTGATCTATACATTGAATCCCAAAAAGATATTTATAGTGAATTAAATACATCAAGGGATTAAAGATGGATATCAGATACACATGGTCAACGATTTATAGGATGGTTTAGAGATCAAATTTATAAGGGGTTATCTGAAAATATGAATTCAATTATCAAACGACATCAATGGATAGCCAGAGGACGGAATGAAAATTTTATATCTTATACTGGGTTTGTAATCAATGGTTATATGTTCTATACAAGATAACACGATGACTTTAATATGATACACAATTTTGGTGTTTTGATTGTGGATGAAGCGATGCATATATCCAGTTCTAATGATAGAAATCCAATTTATAAAAATATGTCATATTTTGGCATTATGGAAAAAATATAAGAGTTGGATTATATAACATTTCAAATGCCACTTTTCCATTGAAAATGGGTTGGCAATATCAATGGAGTGAATTTTGATGAAATGGGATTTGTGAAGGTGAATTTCAATGTAGAAGGGAAAAATACGGTCCGTTTATAATAGGATCACAAGAAGTGAAAGTATTTTAGGTCTCTGATCCAATAAATAAGAATCGGTCATTTTTCTAGCTAGAGGTAAAAACAAATGTTGAGTCATATGAAAATTCAATTGAGGATGACCCTTTCATTGGGACATCAAAATCATTTCATGCTAGTCCTAATGTAGACAATGTCTTGTATGCTAGAGGGGGCCACAAATAAAAGATTTGGATTCTCGAAAGTGGATCCAAATTCTTGAAACCTTTAAAAAAAGAACGAGTGTTCAATAATAAGGTAAGTGTTTGCTAATATATTATGTTTTTACTCATAATATTATATTTTCTCTACTACATTAACATAATATAAATTAAATGTTTGACTACTCATGCATATAATGTATTTTTCAAATGAATATTTTACCAATACCTCTATAAAAAAAAACTATAATGATGAAAACCCTTTGGAAATACATAAACTTAATGTTACGATATACCTTCTATATTTTACAGAAAAATTATATCATAAGAATATGTTTCTTATATAGGTGTGTTATTTTTCTCGACCAGGGGATGGTTTGTTCGACAATAGCATGAGTTTGGTCAGGATTAAAAGAAAAAGGAACCTTGATGTTTTTGAATGTATTTAATAATTTTTATTTATTTAATTGTATAAACCAACGTTTGAATGACTATAATATATTGTTTTTTTCTGGTATTTGTGTTGTAAAATTCATTTCATTTAAATTCTTTTTTTTGAATTGTTTTTGTTGATATCATATGGGTTTTTGGCTCTATGGTGTGCTGTAACAGCACATTATAGAATGTACCTTTATTAGCATAAATAAAAGAGACATTTATCGGTGATTCTAAAAGCATCGATAAAGGTATGATTTATCAGCCATTTATAAGCACCGATAATAGAATCCTTTAGCAGTGCTAAATTAATGTGCTAATAAATGAGAAATTTATCAGTGCTTTTAAATGTGCCAATAAATGAGAAATTTATCAGTTCTTTTAAATGTGCCAATAAATAAACCATTTATCAAAACATTTATAGTAATGATAAAAGTCTTGGAATTTTAACATCACTCAAGTTATCAGTGCCTTTCTAGTACTGATAAAGGTCATTTCTAGAACTATTTAAGGCAAGTTTTGTAGTAGTGTAGGCCCATACTCATTTTACAAGAAAACATTTCATCCTTATGCAAGAAATTTAGATTCATATAGAGAATATCATTGTATGAACTACATGTGGATTGGTCACTATATCTATAGCATACTTTGTGATGAATGGGCCCTCTACCCTAGGATGACATATGATTTAAAAATAATGATTCAATGTTTAGTTCTTAATTTTTGAACTTATACTAAAAATTCCCTCTCCCCTATATAAGATCATGATCTACATAGAGAATTACATTATAGAAACTATGTATTCATTGATTCCTATCCACATAGGATATAAAGTTATGACCATAATTACTAAACTAGGTCCAACTAGAGAGATCAAAAATTTCCTCACACTATGTTAGTGCTTGATCAGATTAATTTTCTTTCATGACGTGTCTTTTTCCCTTTTTAGAACTTAGATGAGTTTGTTTTACCTCATGTGTGAATCAGAACCATAAAAAATAAAAAACATAAAATTTTACCCTCCTATGTATGAGCTACATATGTACAGGTGTCTATGATATATATTCCCTCATTTACATACCTATGAATTGAAATTATCACTTTACCCTATGTATAAGTCCGATTTGTGCAGGTGACATTCATTATAAGAACTACGTGTGGACTGATTCCTATTATCACTTGATATATGATGATTCATAGATCCTATATTCAAGGAACCAACTATAAATTCTATTAATAAAAATTCCCTCCTCTCCTATTCATAGGAGATTCTAGTGAAGATTCATGTACTATAATACATTGAGGAAGGAGAGAGGACTAAAATCCAATATTCTGTCATTGGTTTCATACCCATGGACTGATGAAGTGATAAAATGTCACCATTTTCATATAATTTTATTTGAAGTACTTTTTTAGATGCCTTAAAGTATGCAACATTTACGTCCTTGTCACATGATGTTAAACTATATACAACCTCAGACATTGTCACATGACATTAACATACACAAAATGCAAGTCCTCGTCACATGATGCTAAACTACATGACATTTGATTTCTTATGACATGAAACTAAACTGCATGAAATTTGTACGGATTTCCATAACATTAAATAAAATAAACCATTTTACATTATCATTCCTTATTAAAAGACTAAAATAGACAAACCATGGTCAACTAAGGTTTTGGAAACCTCCATCACCTTTTATGAATATTTCCTTCCATAAATCACACTTTGTGACTTAAGTATCTCAAATATTCGTAAATATTCCATGACTATCGGTATGGAGTGTAAACCTATTCAATAGAAATATCTTTTTTGTTATGCATACAATCACTGATTTACATTCTGTATATTCACCCCTATTCTATCCTGCCATTGAGATGCATTTTTATCCTATGGAAAATCTCTTTTAATCTACATATACCCTAAAAACATTTTAGAGGAACCCGTCTTTTGAATATGGTTAGGAGTCATCCTATTCATATCTATACCATACCATTATATACAATATAATTACCTTGATCCATGATTTATGACATCCTCATCCTCCATTCAAAAGTGTGTTAGAGTATTCTTATCATTTTTAATTCAAATATAGGCATTATGCCAAAATTCCCATTTTCTTTAGTCCACAGATCATGATATTAAACTGTGTGAACATTTCTCCAAACATCATGACCTTAAACTATGTCTGATGGTCCATACATCATGACCTTAAACATTGTGTGCTTTGGACCAATCATCATTTCCCAAAGTCACATGTAACCTAATCAGAGCAATGTGGCCTTAAATTCTAGCCCTATATAGTCCAAAATCAAAAAACACAAAACTAATAGTAAAAGTGACATAGAAATTATCTATTGGAAAACCCATAAATGGTAGGAAAATTTGATTCACCATTCACTATGTTTTAGTCTTAAAAATATTATGAAAAAGTTAGAGTGTAAATAAAAGAGTCACAAAGCTCATTGGGCCTACTCTATGACCCTAGAAAACCCTAGTGGACGTCACTCATGCCACAGGTCCAGGAAAATGATAGAAAAATTGTAAATAATATCCCTTCACCATGGTAATGTTTCTAGTATATAGTGATGCAACTCTTTGGGTTCTAGATCCATATTTGAATAACATTTTCTGAAAAAGGTACTTTATTTTCCATGTTTTTGTGTATTTACAAACCTTTCATATATATTAGTAATGAGTATGCTAAAATCTAAGGGAATACTCTATTGGATATCCATATATTGCAAGATATATATTTTCACATGTGCCCCCATTTTGGAATGTCAACTAGAAGAATATTGTCTTGATGAGAGGGACCTCTAATCTTTATATTCACTAAAAAACCAAATGTATCCAATCATTCATTTTTTTCTGTGATTATTGTTTTTATACATGTACCATATCATATAACACGGATAAATCTCCTTTAGATGTAATTTTCTCAACCCATAATCCAACTATTCAAGTGTATTGAATATCCTCAATGTTACTTCAATATATATTATACCTATTTTTAGGGTATAAATGTGGTATTTCATTATTTAACCTTTATACCTCATCGTAGGATCCTATATTTCATATTTAAATGATATGAGAACTATTATCCAAAGTTACATACACCTTTACCTTAGGTTTTCTTCACCTATTACATTGGGATCCCATTCAATATAGGTTTTCTTTTCCTATGTGCTATGTAGATCACATCACTTCCTAGTCAAAGTTATTTGATGTTAAATTTAAAACTTCACTACCCAAATTGCATGACCGTAAAGTATAAAAATAATACATATTACTCACCAAGTTGAAAATACATAAATGAAACTCTAGAAAAAATTCAAGCCTTTTCAGACTAAACATGCACCTTTCATGATCTCGAAAGAACTGAGAACTCAAAACTCACGAGGCATTAAAATTAGTAAGATGAAAACTCATAAAGAGTTGTCTAAGAATAATACAATTCCTTACCTACTATTACCTCCATATATATGACCTAATAAATGGTTAGGTTAATAAAATAAAATATTCAAATCTTATAGGGCCCACCATATGTTCCCAACCATTGTCAATCTATGATCTCAAGGCCTCGACCTAGGAAAAAGTTAATTTGTTCCCTTTATATAACATACTAACCCCAATCACCCCTTTATATCAAACTATTCAAAAGTTATTTTCAAATATACCAACTCTAGTGTGTTAGTTATTGTGTCTATGTCTATACCTATCAGTGAGCCTTGACCAAGAGGAATTCATCATCAATTTCCAAACTGACCAACTCTAGTGTATCAATGATAGTGTCCATGCCTAAACCCATATGTGATCCCCAAAAGGGAAGAATTTATTATCAAAATTCAAATTGACCAAATATAGTGTATCAGTGATGGTGTTTAGTCAAATACCCATATATGAGCCATGCCTAGGTGGAATTCATCATGAATTTACAAATGGACCAACTCTAGTGTATTGGTGAGGGTTTCAACACCTATACCCACTTTTGAGCCATAATTAATAGGAATTAAACATAATTTTAGAATGATACCAAATCTAGTGTATAGTTTATGGTGTAAATACCAATATCCATCAGCGTTCCATTCACACGTGGAAGTTATTATCAATTTTTAAAATGATCAACTATAATGCATCAATGATGGTGTCTATACTTAAACATGTCCATGAGATAGGCCTAGACAGAATTCATAATCAATTTCCAAATGGACCAACTATATTGTATCATTAATGTTTTATCTACCTATAACTAGAAGAGATCCATTTCCAAGAGGCATTATCATGAAATTTAGGTATTTGAGATCAGGTTCAAATTGATCAAAATTCAAGGAGGAACTCATTCGGGCTGAAACATCACAGAGCCATAATTGATTTGGTCCAAAAGTCTTACTTCAAAATATTACACTTGATGAGACCCCCCAACTATTGATTCAGCCACATAATCTCATCAAATTTTAAGAAAAATTGAAAATGTGACCTACATTTACCTTATAATTGTATTCCTTTCATTCTTAATGAAACTAATTTTATGGGGGGAATTTTGTTGGAACTCCTCGATGTCTTCCACACAATTTTCCATGTAAGTACACATGTGGAGAATTTGGAACCATTTATAATGATAATGACATATTCCTATGAAATTTTTATTAAATACTTTCATCTATAAGTAAAGGGGTGATAATAAATCAAGTTTTTAAGATTTTTTATGATGAATAATTGACATAAAAATTTGAGATGTTTTAATCCAATGAAAAAATAATTTATTTTTTCTTGGGGGATTTTTAGAGAATTACTAATGTATTTTAAGTTGGTATTGAAATTTTATATGGTGGAATACACTTATAATTTTTCTTAATAGTTTAATATAGAGATGATTTTATCTAAACAATTAGGGATCTTCCATCCATATGACCTTGAATATTCATTAAGACCATCCCATAAAAATGAAACAGGGTACATGCAAACATAGGTTGAACAAAAAATTAGATTTCATGACACATGAGTGTGAGTGTATCATAGAGAATAAATAGATACATCATCAAGGTGTTGATGAGAGCTGACAACTCATTAATCAAAATGGAACATGTATGCAAGATATATGTGGGACTTATGAGGGTGAAATATTAATCCTACATTATTTGAATTTATGGATTAAAAATGAGGGTTCAATTTATACACCCTTATCATCTTCCTCTATCTCTTCCCCTAGATATGACCAATTGTTTTCTTCTACACATGATTTCTATCAGGGAGTCATGATATTTTCACCAATAAATTCTAAATCAAACCCCTAGTATCAGTTATGAATGAATTTTAGAAGCTCGATATGAGGTCTTTGAACTTGAGGGAATACAAATGACATGCAATTTCTACAACCACTACATAAAAAGAAGTCTATTCATATAAGGGAATATTTTTATAAGAAGAAAATACATCCAATATAGATGAAAAAATATTTTATATTTCTCAAAGGACTTTATACAAAGAGTTTAACATCTTAAGGATATATGTTTCATAATTGTAAGCAAACATTTAGGGTTTTAACTTATGAATATTTTGAGTATTGGAATTATATTAAGAATTTTAATTTGCTAAATATTCTTAGTTTTGAATAATGATATTTTAAATAATTTCACGATGAATAAATATGGAGAACACTCTAAAAATTCCATTATTAACATAGAGATAAAGAGGAATGGAAAAACTATAGTAGAATATATAAGGAACTTCATACACTTGTTACATGAAGGGGGGCATAGTGAGACTATGAGTTTATAAATCCCCAGGAGAAAAGAATTTTCACGTGGAGAATTTGGGACATTGCGATTCACCTCTAGGGTTCTTGGGGAAAGAGTATTCCATGTATCTATTTCTCATAAAAGACAGCGATTTTGGGTATATGTTTTTACAATAAGAATATGAGAACCATGATATGGGTTATATGTATCCATAAAGAAAAATAGAAGTTATAAATATAAAGAATAAGATAAAAGTTTGAGACATATCTTTCACACCCAAGGTTATATTGAAAATGTTACAAAATCCATCAAAAATATCATATCACATAACCTCTTTACATTTGATATATGAAAGATAATTTTGTGGAGATAGACGATTGTGTAACCCTCACAACATCACATGACATATCTTCCTAATATTATATCAATCATGGAGCCACCCATGACCAATCCAAGTCATGTGTTTAGGATGGAAAATGTCATCGATGGTAAACACTTCTACACTCGCTGTTTATTACATAACATTCCCATAATGCCCTATCCCTGAAAGAATAGATTGAGATAACTATTGATCTTATGAAATAAGGGGGTTTTTTGTTGAAAAATCTATCAACATGTGATGAGTCTTGGCTACAAAAATCATCCATCATGCCACACTTGTCACATTGTCACCCAAACTTATGAATATGGTCTCCACCACCTTCATACCTTTCATGTGTTTCCTTATACTCAGGATGTGGGACTAACATTAGACCCTTTTCATAAAAAGTAACGTCTAGGTTTCTAGTTAAACAAAAAGAGGAGAGAAAAAAAAATTAAAGGAGCAGTGGTGTGACCTATTGAAAAAAATCTTCAAATACATTTAATTTTGAAACTTGGTAAGTTATTTTATGAATAATGGACTGAAACCATACCAAGGGAAAAATTAATTATGAATTGGGTAACTAATTGAGTGAACCTAAAATATACATCCATTTAAAAAAAAAATCATCCACATGACCGATTCACATGATCACCTAGTTATATATAACACATGTGATTTCTTGATTCCATCTCATTAAATTGTTTTTTGATCTTGTATATGTGATCACAAGACTCACATTCCTTAATGTGTTCGCATAACCCAAGTTCAGTCATATGACTAACTAAAATCTTGGATATTCCCTTGAAATAATTAGACCTATAAATTTATAGATTTTATACCAGCCTTCCTCCTAGATCATGGATTCTATTGAAAAATTGAGGTAATTGGTCATTATTATAGAAATGTGTAACATTTAGGGAAGCACAATCATAGATTACATTGATAATTAGGATCTATATCAAGAATACATTAGAGTGGTCTATTCTTGATTGATGGTGGATTTATTCTCCATCCTGTGATCCTAGCTAGATAGGTAATCCCTCATCGAGTAAGCCCATAGTCTTTATTGTTTGATTTACTACTCCTCCTACCTTGATATTTCATATGACATCCTAGTATATAAATATGAAATAAAATAGTAGGATGAGGTTTTTATTTTGGAATTATACCCAACTAGTTCCTGATGAAGATCTCATCAGTGATCTAATGAGAGATAAATATCCTTGGGTATCCTCAGAGTGTAATCCCCATTCATAGCCTTGGGCAGCCTTAGTGTGTAAGACCCATTTGAACCCATCGTCTTTCTCCCATTAAATTCACCTGATACTCCATTATATATTGTTTATCACACTATGAACGACTCATAAGAGCCTTTATATATGGGTTAATCATGCCATTAACGTCAGTAAAATATATCCTTGCTCATATTTCCTAGGAGTAAGACCCATCATCCATATTCTATTCTCTACAAAGGGATTTATTCTTGATGAATCTTACCAAGTAAACCTTTTATATGTGAACCCCGCTCAATTTAATGTTATTGTATCATTAAATAAATAGATATCCCTATGTCATGACATTAAACTGTGCAGCCAACATCCTAGTCACACGATGTAAAACTACATGACATCATTCTTACTGCATGACATTAAACTACATGGTATAGTCCCAATAGATGAACCTAAATTATGCATCTGAAAATATGTGGGATTTGATTCCCATTATACAGGATACATAGTATTCCTCCTAGAGGTTAAAACCCAATTTCAAGACCATATATGTCTCTCCTCACGAGTATATATCCTTATAATCCCAAGCATCCTTACCCAATGGGATACATTCACTATTATATCTAATCCACCTCCACCAAGGCCATATTCCTTGTCCACCGTCTATCTATTTGAACATATTTATGAAAAAATAATTCTCCCACCCAAGGTGTCATAATTTATTACGGCCTTATCAAATTATTCTCATCATTATATATTCCCAATGATACCTATATTCGCAGGGACACATCTCCTTGTGAGACTAACCCAACCTCATTGGGTAATATTCCCTACATGGTCAATTAGAAAGGGAAAATTTATATGCATAATCCATGATCAATTTTATGTTATATTATATTTCATGTCACATAAATAAAAACAACATGATGTTAAAATATATCAAAAAAGACTAACTCTTACAATGTTAAATTATAGGACAACATCTTCACCACATGAAATTAAAATGCATGTTACGATCTGGTCACACAAGCTTAAAGTGTTAAATTAAAAGTATATGTGATTTGATTATTATTTTGACAGGACATATAACATTCCTCTCTAATGATCAATACCAACATCATTAATCTTATATTCACCCTATCGGTCCATATCCCTAATATAATCACAACCTCACATAGACAATCATATTCCTCTTATATGCCTTATCACATATCCTTTATTTGGCTATATTTTTAGTGGGGCCCATCCTCTTATAGCGACATACCTGTAAGGCCAACTCATCCTCATTGGTCCTTATTAACTTCAAGGAAAACCAAAATGTTCCACTCGTTCTTCATTATCACTCCAAATATTTCTAGGAATCTTTTCCCCAACCGTCCTTACTATATTACTTTAAATTTCTTGGATTGGTCTTTAACACAAGACCTTAAAAAGTATACATTCCCCATTTAGTAGAACCAAACTACATGGTTTCTGATTTTATTCACAAGGATACCTAGGAATCCCATTAATAGTCTCGATCCTGACACCACAAATGACCACCACATTTTGGGAGGATAAAAACCATAAGAGTTCCCAACTGAGTGGATTTAATACATAATGACCTGTAGACCATCGTCATTAAGTAACAATAAAATTTAAATATAGAAACTATAAAATATATAGATTATCCCATCGATTGGATGTCTTAGATATGTATATACATTTACATTAGCATATGCTAATAAATAATTACTAGTTTTATTGTAACCAGTCCTAGATTGGGATTTGGTAAAGATTTAAAAACATGAATTAAATCTATAACAGAGTCCTATAGTGTGAAAAAATTCCCTAAATAGGGTTTTATGATCCTAATATCAAATATTATTTCCAATGTGATTTCCAAAGAATAATTGGTAAGAAACCCTAATGACTATTTCCTTTGAAAAGAAGGTATATAGCTTTCCATAGCTGTGGGATCCGTTGGGTGTTTCCGATTCCACAAATAAACCCCTTTGGAAACCATCTGAGATAGGATTAGTCACCCAAAAAATATTGTGAATCCACACTTAGAACCCCTATACAACCAAGCATCGGGTCACCCCATGCTGGGTTGAAACACTCTATATAATCAAAAGCGATACATTTCACCAAAAGCATAAATAGTGATAAAAATCACATTATTGTCCAAATTTTGACAAACAATGTAACACCCCAAGATTTCATAGTGTGTTATTTCTTTAAAATAATACAATAACTTGCACTACACGCAACACCGAGTTCAATCACACCATGACTTACAAAAAAAAGCCATTCAAAAGAGGTTATGAATAGTATTATCTAAATTTTAAACTTTATATAATCCTTATAATTTTAGAATCCATATTATGAGTTTCTTAGATATAATGCAAGAACAAATTCATTTTCAGTATTGCACTTTTATCAACTTTTAATAGTGAACCCTTTTTAAATACAATATTTTACACTTTTTTACTAAATGGGGACATCAAAAATTTAAAATGAAACATCCCAAGCTTCCACGGTATGCTTTCTTTGAATAATACAGTAGCGTGTGTTGTACGCAACCTTGAGTTTTAACACACACCACAACCAATCAAACTAGCCGTTATGAATAGTAATACCTACTTTTCGAAATTATATATATTTTTTATTTTAAAATGGAATTCATTTCTGGATTCGGAATATCGAATTTAGCCTAAGGTGAAATTTTGGTACTTTTCGGATAACTTTCATATTTTGATGAATAGTGAAAATTACTAAATTTTAATTAAAAACAACTTTTTTAATCAAAATAATTAATAGTGATAAATTATGAATTTTAGTGGTTTTAAAGTATATTTAGAATATATTTTTACCATTTAATATAATGTTGGTCATTGGACATAATTTTACAATTAAACCGAACATAAACAAGTGTCAATCTTTTGATAGTTATTATCTCTTAAAAACACGCTTTTTGTTTTGACAGCGGGAATTAATTTTAAATTAATTTCTGCCACTTCTGTGTTTTGAATTTAGAAAAATGTATTCCATATTTGGAATCAGGATGTCCAAATTGTGTAAATAGGTAACTTTTATTTTTAGACATTTTGAATAATTATTGTGGTAAATATTTTATTTACCATGGTTAAGGGTAAATCTGGTAAATAAGGGTTAAAAAATAATATTATAATAATACTAAATTATCCTAAAACGTGTCCTAGCCTTATTGGTTGATACATTTTCGACTATAGGCATATTTGGGTCGATTTGGGGACCCCATGGTGCCACTTGTAGGTGATAGGGACACTTTATTTTAATTAAGTTAAAATGAATACAAAAATGACACAAGCATATATCTTTTAGAAAAACAATTATTACACAGTGTTATATATGTTAGATTTTAGATTATAAATATTCATTAGAAAGATAAAAATATTTCCTACATAATTATATTTTATTTATAATTTTTAGATATTAAATAATTTATTTTATTTATGACACAATGATGATGAAGTAATTACTAAAATAGTGAAAAATTAAATTAATTGATATTATAAATACCCAAATAAATATAATATGAAACTTTTAATGAGTTAAAATAATTTTCTAGGATAATATGATATATTAGGATTGATTTAATTTACTTTTTTCTAAGTAATCAATCTGTTATGAGTTTCAAAAAAATCAACTATTGAATAGTGTCAAAATTGACATAAAAGAGTTCTTAAAACAAATATTATATTATTAATTGATATTAAATTACTAAAAATCTAAGGTTCGGCCGAGAGACTTATATCATGATAGGTTCATCATTAATGGACCACTTTGGGGTCTCTTGGATGCATATAGTAAGTTTGTTAACCATATTATTAAAAAAATACAAAGAGACATTGTAAAACTAAAACTAATTAACTTAGAGTTAATACTTAAAGATAAGGTTAATATAAGTACCCAAACCTATCTAAATTCTATTGGATGAGTTGTTTTCGACCCATCCCCACCTTAAACGTTTAATAGTCAACTTTGGAGCTATTTTAAACCGAATATGAATTTATTATAAACTAATATCTCTAGCTTTTCCAAAGGTGCCCCTCACCCCTCTTATAAAAGGGAACTCCTCCTTCTGATTTCTTCACACCTTCAAAGCCTTTTGGTTTGGCCTAAATCTGCCCCAATACTCTCCCAACTTCCCTCACTACATCCTAGAGGCCTTAGTTTGATCATAAATCCAACTTAAGGAGCCCTTTTGATCAAATCAAAAGGAAGAAACCGAAGAAGAGGTAATGATTTCACAACCCTTTTCCAAGTTCCTTCTTCTTCCACTTCTTCTTACTTTGTTGTTACCATTCTAAAATAATAACTCCTGTATCATATATATACTGTGATGTTATTATAAATATGGTACAACCATATTCAGTATTCTATCCACCCTTTGAATAACATGTCACCATACGTGCGTACGTACGGCTTACCGTCTCCACGTCGTGGTGTAATTGTTATTCATTATATTATTATTTGGATGGGTATACTAATGATGTGTAACTCATGTAAATAATAAATATAACATGTTATTGATTCTGTATATATGATATACCATCCATTTATATATTATTTTAATATCAAAAGAATGATATTGTCGCTCGTGCGTACGTACGGACTACCGTCTCCACGAACGCGATGAGATTCATTCTCCATCATATCCATTCAAGTATAATAATCATTTGATGATTTAAAAATGATGTTTAAGGACTTGATATCATTCTGGATATAAATAATATATAACCTATCCATTACAAACATGGCTTACGTAATAAAACATATAAAAGAAAACGAGTAAGTTAACACCCGAAACAACGATAATACTAAGACATTATTAAAAAAGAAAAGTTAAAAGATCATATATGATATCATATTAATATATATGATTCTTTTATAATTTAATAACAATTATTTCTATATTATACAGGAGGTTAACCTACCCCAACCAAGTAAAAGTACAAGGTAAGGGATTTTTTTATCTCACTTTCAATTCCGTGAGATTTCCATTGTTCACCACTAAATTATTGAAAGTGGTGTATTGTGTTCTTCCATTTGATAAATATTATAATGATTCTCTTTATATTCATGTTATTTTGTAAATCATCTGGTGGTTATTAACTTTTGGCCATACGACTCAGTTGATTAACTTGGTAAGGGGTTTTCATCTCACTCCTTATTCTCGTGAAATTCATGCCATATTGCCATCATTACCTTTTGTGTGGTGTATGTACTACCCATAATTATATTCTTTGTGTAATACACTCTAATTTATGTGTATTTACATATTCATTGTATGATACCTCTTTCATGGGTTGTATGTTTCATAAGTTACCAAATTGGTAAGTGTTATTTCACAATCTCTTCATTATCCGAGGCTGTTTATATGTAATAATCTACTGGGATCTCTTTATCATCCACATCCATGTTTCTTAAAAATGTATTTCAAATTTTTTTTGACTATTTACAAGAATATGGGTTAAAGTCATTTATACCCTTGTTTGACTTTTTATAAGAGGTTTATAAAGGAATCTTTCCGTCATTTTCCAAATAAGGTTCTTTTTAACCTTTTTGACAAAATTAAGGTAAGAATGTTTTTTTAAACTTATACGGCGGGTGCGGCTATTTTCCGCCATTATAAAATTGTCGAAGCTTCCCTTACAAGCTTATAAGAATATTTTCAAATTGAATGTATTATTTTATAATTATGTTACTTTTAAAATGATTTAAAAAAAGAGATATTTCTCTAAAATAGTTTTGATTTCATCTATGTCAACATCCTTTGATGGATTTTAAGCTTATTTGAAGTTGATTTGTTATGATACAAAACATCCCTATTTTATTGAAGGTTTTGTGATATTTTTGACTATTGATAAGTTATTCTTATGTCACTCATGGTTTTTGTTTAAAGTATTGACATTTTATAAGTTATTTTTAATCCAAATGTTTATGTTATATTTCAATCTTTCATTCAGATGAATGTGTTAGACAAGTATGTTCCGGGTTGGGGACCGGTAAAAGTAAGCCCTCCGGTTTGGTCTCCGGTTATTAGAGGAACTCCGGTTTGGTCTCCGGTTATTAGAGGAACTCCGGTTTGGTCTTCGGTTATTAGAGGAACTCAGGTTTGGTGTCCGGTTATTAGAGGCACTCCGGGTTGGTGTCCGGTTATTAGAGGCACTCCAGGTTGGGTTCCGGTTACAGTTAGCCCCAAGGTCTTGGGAAGAGGCCTTGACAAAGAAATTAAAGTTCAGCATTATGTATTCCGCCATTTTGAATGTGGTTATTGATATTGCATGTGATTATTCAATTAGTAGAATATCCATGTGAATAAGTAAATGGAATTATTTCATTTTACTTTTTCCATACTATGTTGAAGTTCAAGTTTAAAAGGCTTTTGTTTTAGTAATGAAATGCCTTAAATGTTTATGCTTATTTTTGAATGTTCCGATATATTGTTATCCTTACTGGGAATTTGAGCTCACCCCTTTTCTATGTTTTATTTTTCCCAGGATGTGAAGAAGTAAGTTATGAATGACCTGCAGGGATATTGTGAGGGGATAATAGTGTGGACTATGGAGACATTATGTTGTCGTAGTAGTTTTTCACTTTATGATGTAATGTAAAACTTATGAATATATCTAGTGTTTCAAAGGCTACTAAACCAATCGGTCTTTCGAGATTTGATCTTTCTTGTGATCATGCTAATGTTATGTAATAATGAACCGACTCTGGGTAACTAGGGTCGGGGCGTTACAGTTGGTATCAGAGGAAGTTTAGTACAAACCTTGGAAGCTAGATTTAGATAAGCTCTGATTAGAGCACATAGATTTAAGATGGACTTTGAGGATTAGTATATAAGAACTTCCTAGAATTTTGGTATTGTAGAGATTTTGTGAGTTTTCTGAGCAATAAATCCCTGTCTGGAAATGAGCAGGTAAAGGCGGCTCTGGCACAGATGTACCTAGGGGTAAAACCCGAAAACACGGCTTTGAGCTAGACTCGAACGGGAACTGGTGCATGACAATGGGCCTTGCTGCACTCTTGGTTACGACACTCCCGGGGGATATTCTTAGGATAATTCTCATTTTCTTTACAAACCATTATGAAGGGTTTATGTGGATTTACATCCTCAAAGGAGAAATTTATATGATTATGGATTATATCCATAAACTATTTAATTTATGTTATGTGTCTTACAAGTTTGGGATTAGGTATTGTTATTCAAAAACTAATCTAGTGTATGCCATTTTTTAGAAATGGCGCCCAGTAGAAGGAATGAGAACTCCAGCAATGCACATGATCCAAAGAGAAAGAAGGATCATATCTTTCATGGCCTTAAGCCAGAATTTATAAGAGAAATAGTATCCCATTTATTATCATCATACGAAGAAATAATATCATGTGTTGATAAGATACGTAAAGATTTTACTGAGTCCTATGGCTTTGAAGGGAAGCAAGAGAAGAAAATGATGGAAGAGAGAAAGATGGATAAAGGGAAGAGGGAAAAGAAGAATTTTCCCATATGTGGTAACTGTGGGAAGAAACACCCTGGAACTTGTCTGAAAGGAATGGGAGTTTGTTATAAGTGTGATGGAAAAGGGCACAAAGTACATGACTGCAAGGTTAAGAAAATGGTTTCAAATGTACAATGCTTCATTTGCAAAGAGTTTGGACACTATGCGAACCTATGTCTCATTCATCAGAATATGCCGCAAATGATGTTATTGGATAATAATCAAGTTATGATACTACCACAGATGAAGAGGAATAATTAGAGTTCTTATGTTGATTATGTCAATTGAGTGTTGTATCAACAATGTACTTGTTATAATAATTATGGAGTATATAAGGATTGTACTGCAGTACTATTTCATTAAGGACTTGAGATTGTGTGGAACAATGAAAAGTGACTCAATAGCAGGATAAATTTTGGGAAAATATATGGTTGAGAGAATGATAAATCATAATATAGTTCTGATACTGAGGTAGTGATTTTGGAATAATATGTGATTGTTTTGGATAAATTATATTGGATATTCTTGACTACCTTGGAACTGATTAATTATTTGTATATTCCATCATTGTTGGGGTTTACAACATTTTTGGATTAATGAAGTATATCCAGCATTCTATATGGAATAAGGGAGCATGGATGTAATCAATAAGGAATATGGTAATACATGATGAAGGTATTCATATGCTATTATGGGGTAAAAAGTATCTATATTATGTTTACCTTCCTTATAAATGTTGGACTGTGAGTTTGGACAGAAGTATTTTGGATAGTTCTAGTTTGGATTATTTTGGATTGCCATAAAAGGACAACCCGGAGGTCGGGCGGCAACCCGTCGCGTCCGGCAAGGCTGCGAGACTTGAAACCGCAACCGAAGGGCGACGAGGGTGTATCACCTACCACTGGCCCACGAGATGTCCTGGATTAAATAATGTAGTTTTTATTAAAAGATGTTGTAGATGAATTATAAATTCGTTTATTTTGGAACCCTATACGAATAGTGTAAATAGAATTTTTTTACATTCTATTATCTTTTAGAGTGAAAGATGAGTTTGTGGTAGAAATTTATTAATGGATAAAACTCTAATTATAAAGTAAGTATATCTCCTTATGATCTTAGCCAATCTCATAAATAAATTCCTCAATATTAAGAAAAGCAACTTAGAACAAAAATGTTTTCCTAGATAGTACCTTAAATCATCACTAATTTATGGATTTGGGATTTTTGTCCTTTTCATAGCCATGTTCTCTACCACTCTCCATCAGATAATTGATGGTTAGATTTCTCTTCCATATCCATATTTTCCTACATGGAACCCTAGTACGTGTTATTTTCGGTAATCTTCATACTTTCCACAGTTTATTTTAAATAGAGGCCTCATTAATTCATTTTTCGATGTGGGATTTCAACTAAGATATTTTGAAACGTCAAAAATGTGTTATCCTAATACCCTATGTTTTGTTGAATAGATGGTATTTCAAATCATCATAGATTGATGAGTTTAAGGACCTCAATTTTATACTTGTTTGTGATTGATGACCTCAATCACTACCTATAAATATTTATGTTTTTCCTCCAATTATATGTCTCTAATTGCCACCAATGTTCTCCTAATCGAGATCATAATTTGGTGGTGACCCTCTCATTTATCTTTTCCTCATATTAAGACTAAATTTTAGTAACCCAATTTCAGATGTGGGTTTTCCCACAAAGATATTTTTTATTTTCAACCTTTTATTTTAGAAGAAAAATTTCAAATTGCGAGGACGCAATTTATTGAAGGAGGGGAGAATGTAACACCCCAAGATTTCATAGTGTGTTATTTCTTTAAAATAATACAATAACTTGCACTACACGCAACACCGAGTTCAATCACACCATGACTTACAAAAAAAAGCCATTCAAAAGAGGTTATGAATAGTATTATCTAAATTTTAAACTTTATATAATCCTTATAATTTTAGAATCCATATTATGAGTTTCTTAGATATAATGCAAGAACAAATTCATTTTCAGTATTGCACTTTTATCAACTTTTAATAGTGAACCCTTTTTAAATACAATATTTTAAACTTTTTGACTAAATGGGGACATCAAAAATTTAAAATGAAACATCTCAAGCTTCCATGGTATGCTTTCTTTGAATAATATAGTAGCGTGTGTTGTACGCAACCTTGAGTTTTAACACACACCACAACCAATCAAACTAGCCGTTATGAATAGTAATAACTACTTTTCGAAATAATATATATTTTATATTTTAAAATGGACTTCATTTATGGATTCAGAATATCGAATTTAGCCTAAGGTGAAATTTTGGTACTTTTCGGATAACTTTCATATTTTGATGAATAGTGAAAATTACTAAATTTTAATTTAAAACAACTTTTTTAATCAAAATAATTAATAGTGATAAATTATGAATTTTAGTGGTTTTAAAGTATATTTAGAATATATTTTCACCATTTAATATAATTTTTGTCATTGGACATAATTTTACAATTAAACCGAACATAAACAAGTGTCAATCTTTTGATAGTTATTATCTCTTAAAAACACGCTTTTTGTTTTGACAGCGGGAATTAATTTTAAATTAATTTCTGCCACATCTGTGTTTTGAATTTAGAAAAATGGATTCCATATTTGGAATCAGGATATCCAAATTGTGTAAATAGGTAACTTTTATTTTTAGACATTTTGAATTATTACTATGGTAAATATTTTATTTACCATGGTTAAGGGTAAATCTGGTAAATAAGGGTTAAAAAATAATATTATAATAATACTAAATTACCCTAAAACGTGTCATAGCCTTATTGGTTGATACATGTTCGGCCATATGCATCTTTGGGTCGATTTGGGGACCCCATGGTTCCACTTGTAGGTGATAGGGACACTTTATTTTAATTAAGTTAAAATGAATACAAAAATGACACAAGCATATATCTTTTAGAAAAACAATTATTACATAGGGTTATATATGTTGGATTTTAGATTATAAATATTCATTAGAAAGATAAAAATATTTACTACATAATTATATTTTATTTATAATTTTCTACATTAAATAAGTTATTTTATTTATGACACAATGATGATGCAGAAATTACTAAAATAGTGAAAAATTAAATTAATTGATATTATAAATACCCAAATAAATATAATATGAAACTTTTAATGAATTAAACTAATTTTATAGGATAATATGATATATTAGGATTGATTTAATTTACTTTGTTCGAAGTAATCAATCTGTTATGAGTTTCAAAAAAATCAACTATTGAATAGTGTCAAAATTGACATAAAAGAGTTCTTAAAACAAATATTATATTATTAATTGATATTAAATTCCTAAAAATCTAAGGTTCGGCCAAGAGACTTATATAATGATAGGTCCATCATTAATGGACAACTTGGGGGTCTCTTAGATGTATATAGTAAGTTTATTAACCATATTATAAAAAAATACAAAGAGACATTGTAAAAGTGAAACTAATTAACTTAGAGTTAATACTTAAAGATAAGGTTAATATAAGTACCCAAACCTGTCTAAATTCTATTGGTTGAGTTGTTTTCGACCCATAACCACCTTAACCTTTTAATAGTCAACTTTTGAGACATTTTAAACCGAATATGAATTTATTATAAACTAATATCTCTAGCTTTTCCAAAGGTTCCCCTCACCCCTCTTATAGAAGGGCACTCCTCCTTCTGATTTCTTTACACCTAAAAAGCCTTTTGGTTCGGACAAACTCTGCCCAAATACTCTACCAACTTCCCTCACTACAACCTAGAGGCCTTAGTTTGATCAGAAAGCCAACCTAAGGAGCCCTTTTGATCAAATCAAAAGGAAGAAACCGAAGAAGAGGTAATGATTTCACCACCCTTTTCCAAGTTCCTTCTTCTTCCACTTCTTCTTACTTTGTTGTTACCATTCTAAAATAATAACTCCAGTATCATATATATACTGTGATGTTATTATAAATATGGTACAACCATATTCAGTATTCTATCCACCCTTTGAATAACATGTCACCATACGTGCGTACGTACGGCTTACCGTCTCCACGTCGTGGTGTAATTGTTATTCAATATATTATTATTTGGATGGGTATAATAATGATGTGTAACTCATGTAAATAATAAATATAACATTTTAGTTATTCTGTATATATTATATACCATCCATTTATATATTATTTTAATATCAAAAGAATGATATTGTCGCTCGTGCGTACGTACGGACTACCGTCTCCACGAACGCGATGAGATTCATTCTCCATCATATCCATTCAAGTATAATTATCTTTTCCTGATTTAAAAATGATGTTTAAGGACTTGATATCATTCTGGATATGAATAATATACATCCTATCCATTACAAACATGTCTTACGTAATAAAACATATAAAAGAAAACGAGTAAGTTAACACCCGAAACAACGATAATACTAAGACATTATTAACAAAGCAAAGTTAAAAGATCATATATGATATCATATTAATATATATGATTCTTGTATAATTTAATAACAATTATTTAAATATTATATAGGAGGTTAACCTACCCCAACCAAGTAAAAGTACAAGGTAAGGGATTTTCTTATCTCACTTTCAATTCCGTGAGATTTCCATTGTTCACCACTAAATTATTGAAAGTGGTGTATTGTGTGATTCCATTTGATATATATTATAATGATTCTATTTATATTCATGTTATTCTTTAAATAATTTGGTGGTTATTAACTTTTGTCCATACGACTCAACTGATTAACGTGGTAAGGGGTTTTCATCTCACTCCTTATTCCCGTGAGATTCATGCCATATTGCCACAATTACCTTTTGTGTGGTGTATGTGCTACCCATAATTATATTCTTTGTGTAATACACTCTAATTTATGTGTATTTACATATTCATTGTATGATACCTCTTTCATGGGTTGTTTGTTTCATAAGTTACTAAATTGGTAAGGGTTATTTCACAATCTCTTCATTTTCCGAGGCTGTTTATATGTAATAATTAACTGGGATCTCTTTATCATCCACATCCATGTTTCTTAAAAATGTATTTCAATTTTTTTTGACTATTTACAAGAATATGGGTTAAAGTAATTTATACCCTTGTTTGACTTTTTATAAGAGTTTTATAAAGGAATCTTTCCGTCATTTTCCAAACAAGGTGCTTTTTAACCTTTTCGACAAAATTAAGGTAAGAATGTTTTTTTAAACTTATACGGCGGGTGCGGATATTTTCCGCCGTTATAAAATCGTCGAAGCTTCCCTTACAAGCTTATAAGAGTATTTTCAAATTGAATGTATTATTTTATAATTATGTTACTTTTAAAATGATTTCAAAAAAAAGGAGATATTTCCCTAAAATAGTTTTGATTTCATCTATGTCAACATCCTTTGATGGATTTTAAGCTTATTTGAAGTTGATTTATTATGATACAAAACATCCCTATTTTATTGAAGGTTTTGTGATATTTTTGACTATGGATAAGTTATTCTTATGTCACTCATGGTTTTTGTTTAACGTATTGACATTTTATAAGTTATTTTTAATCCAAATGTTTATGTTATATTTCAATCTTTCATTCAGATTAATGTGTTAGACAAGTATGTTCCGGGTTGGGGACCGGTAAAAGTAAGCCCTCCGGTTTGGTCTCCGGTTATTAGAGGAACTCCGTTTTGGTCTCCGGTTATTAGAGGAACTCTGGTTTGGTCTCCGGTTATTAGAGGAACTCCGGGTTGGTGTCCGGTTATTAGAGGCACTCCGGGTTGGTGTCCGGTTATTAGAGGCACTCCGGGTTGGGTTCCGGTTACAGTTATCCCCAAGGTCTTGGGACGAGGCCTTGACAAAGAAATTAAAGTTCAGCATTATGCATTCCGACATTATGAATGTGGTTATTGATATTGCATGTGATTATTCGATTAGTAGAATATCCATGTGAATAAGTAAATGGCATTATTTCATTTTACTTTTTCCATACTATGTTGAAGTTCAAGTTTAAAAGGCATTTGTTTTAGTAATGCATTGCCTTAAATGTTTATGCTTATTTTTGAATGTTCCGCTATATTGTTATCCTTACTGGGCATTTGAGCTCACCCATTTTCTATGTTTTATTTTTCCCAGGATGTGAAGAAGTAAGTTATGAATGACCTGCAGGGATATTATGAGGGGATAATAGTGTGGACTATGGAGACATTATGTTGTCTTAGTAGTTTTTCACTTTATGATGTAATGTAAAACTTATGAATATATCTATTGTTTCCAAGGCTACTAAACCAATCGGTCTTTCGAGATTTGATCTTTCTTGTGATCACGCCAATGTTATGTAATAATGCACCGACTCTGGGTAACTAGGGTCGGGGCGTTACAAACAATTTGATCATTTTTTTAAGAAAGGCCATTTGATAATGAAAAGGAAAGAATTCATTGAAAAATAAACTTTCTATAGAAATATAAGAAAAATTCAATGAAATACAAATACTCATAAGGGATTGTCCTTGGATCTCAACTTCTACCGCTGCTTGGAGTTTATCCCTTCATGGATAGATTACTACATTTGAGCAACTCTATCCTCTATCATACTTCAGTTACACATATATATTCTCTTCCCCTCTAATCAAACTATAAAATAGAAGTCGTGACATAATATTATAATGAAGTGGTGTGAAAATTTTTCCATGCAATTTAATATCCTTATAAGTTTTCACATGTGTGGAGAAATAAATAACTAAAAGTAATATTATTCGTCTTATAGAATTTTTTTTCATCTTTTTTATGAATTTATTATATCAAAATTTCATGTTTGTTTGATATGTTTATAAAAATTTGAGTCTAAATTACAATTTTTTATTATTATGAAATTTCAAATTTCCTCACTTTCATGTGTGTAAAATATTCTTTAATGAACTAATTTTTCTATGAAGTTAAAAAGAAATGGGAGACATTGAGTCTTAATTTATTAACAAGTGGAAGAAGCTCATTTAGAGTCTTTTATCCCGTGTTATGCTTCTTTTATTAATGTTTGGTCTATTTTATCCCTTTATAATATTTTCTAATTTCATTATTTATTTTGGCCTTAAAAACATCAATTTATCACAGAGTCTTGATGAGTTAAATGTGTCCAATTGATAATGGACTAAAAAAAATTCAAAATTTGTATGAGTATAGAAACTATAATGTCCAAAATATCAACGTGTTAAAAAATAATGGGAAATCCTTAATTAATATATTTTTAGAATTAAGATTAAAATATACCTAGAAACAAAAAATGATTTAGTTTAACTTATTATAAAAAATAGTGGGCTATAAATCATTCAAATTGAAGGGAAATTTATGAAAGTATAGGATCTATCAATTCCCCCACACTTATGTCTTGGAGTCCTGAATAAGTAAGCATAAAAAATCATACCAATAAAAATTGAAATCACATGATGATATCCACCAATTTAACACCAAGAAATAGAAAATATCATGCCTCCCCAAACACTATTATTTCAAGTTCTCTATTGCATTATTTAATCTATTTCCACTTTATTTCTCCTCCTATGAACATAAAACACTTTTCTCATAATAATTTCCCTCATCATAAGAAGTATTGATTTCGAAAAAGTATTTCACCTTGAAATACAAGACAGGGTCACCATGGGTTTGATAAATTTTGTTGTATACACCAAAAATGAGTCAAGGTATTGTCTTTTTCATGAGGAATTTTCAAGGTTATTTAGATGATTAGGGTTGGTTGGTTTCATATTTCAAAAATTATGAGGTAAAATATGGAGGGTTGTCTCATTTTGAAGATAAAATGACTGATTATAATTTGTACACAAGAACAGTTCCTTCTAAATTCACTCAAAAAAATAACCACAAACACATTCAAAATATTTAGGGATAGTCTATGACAATTAGAATATCAAAAGGTACAAGAATTTTTCTCCCCTTACCACATTTTATAATTGAACTTTCAATTTTTTTGGTATGAAATTTAGGAATAATTTTATATCTTTGTGGGAAATCATTAAACTATGATCAAAAAAATGAAATGTAAAATTCCCATTATTTTTTTAAAATGATGATCCTTATTTTTATCTCCTTAAACATGATTTTTCTTTGATTTTACACTATATTTTTCACAAACTTTTTTTTTTTGAGTTTCCATATTTTTTCTCAAAACATCTACAATAGTTTAATTTCAATACAACTCTTTAGAAGAACCATATCATTCTATTTTCATCTCAATTAATCACCAAAAATTTGAAAAACAATCATGGGACTTCTGCCACTACACTTAAGAATATTTAGATCATGCAATTTTTAGTTCTAGAGTAGGTTGGATAGGGAAATGTGGCCTGCAATGTGCCTAAGTGGAAGTCTATTGATCGATAATACATGATCACAAAGATACATTTACAAACATAATAAAATAAAAATTTTCTCCTAAAAAGTACTGATTTAATTTAAAATAATTGTCTCAATCATTTTCAAAACAAGTACCCCAAGATCTCATGTTTTGAAAAAAATAAATAGATTTATAGTTATAACAATAATGGTTTGGTTCGCTTTATAACGTAGGAAAATTTGATTATTATGTGAAAATTGGTTCAGAATCATCACATAATGTTTATTTTAAAATTTAAATAGTTAATTGAGGCATGATATTGAATATTTAGTAGGTTTTTCATGGAATTCTCAATGTTTTTATCATGAAATAAATTCATTTTCAGCATTGATTTAAACTTGATTTCACATATAAAATTGGTTTACACATTGATATTGGTTTAATAAATAAAAAATATAGTCCCATGAGCTCAAAAAGTTTCTAAAACACACAAAATATGAAAGAAAAACCTGAAAAATGAATGAAAGAAAAAGCAAAAAATTTAAAAGAGATCAAAATGTATAATTTGAAAGGAAAATACAAAAAATCATTATCTAACAAAGATATTCCTCCCCACAGTTATTTTATATAATTTACTCACATTTATATAGTTTATATGAGAAGCGGGAATAACAAATCATGTATGAAATAAAAAAACATTGTAGATTAAATTGACCACATGGTTTATTGACTAGTAAAAGGCATGAGATAGCCTCCAAAAATCCATAATTTAGAAACCAGGAAGAAGACAATGAGTGAAAAGAAAAAAAATGGTTTTTTTAAAAAAATAAGTGTAAGGAAAATAGGCATGGTTTGAACCCTCCAAATAGGTTCTTGGATTTTAATTAATATAGTCAAGAAATGGAAATTCTATATCCCCATTGTGAAGGTGGGATAAGTTTCTTACTCAAAACCACCAAATATTCTTATCATCCATAAATTTTAGTTCACATAACTTATGGAAGATCCCATGGATTGATATCTTGAGGTTAACCATCATAAAATCATGGTAATAATGAAATAGAGGAGGTGAAAAAAAAATACAAGGCACATCGATCAAAATTTTCCATTAAAAGTTAAATGCACCAGTTTTGGAATACCATTCTTGGTTTTGCTTTTTCTTTAGTTTGAGATTGAAATATTTTTCTTCCTTAAAAATAGATTAGTACCATAATCCTTATATTGATGAATTCAGAGCTCAATTGGCTCCTTTAACTTCTCATATATTTCATCCATTAATTTCTCTTATTTATTTCTCAAATCCGTCTATTCAAGAACTATAGGAATAATATATGCATATGAATAATTTTTTGATAATTCACTTTCAATATATTTCGATAGTAGTAAATTAAAATTCAATACTTATTCCCATTATTCATCAGATTCCAAATATTTTTGGAATTCAAAAATGTTTATAATGGTTTCATTATAGAATATAATTATTAATGGCTCCTCTAAATGTTCTAAAAAGTAAAATTACACAAGTATTTATTCCTCTTTATCCAAAATTCAGTATGATGGCGTTGGTTTTTTATCTTTAAAATATGGGATTTCCCATGGCATTTCATTTTAAAAAACATCATCCCAATAATATTATAAAGAATTTTGATTTACAAGACTCACATAAATTGGTAAATAAAGGATAATATATTATTCTAATTTAAAAAAAGATTCCAATTTATTTTTTAAGTCAATCTCATATAGTTCTTCAATATTAATATTAGACGAGACAAAATTTTATTTTTCTTCGTTTTTTTCATTTCTCTTATAGATGTTAAAAGAAATTCAATTTGTTTAAAAACACAATGAAGTAATATATAACCCACTTTAATTATATTTTTTACATTATTATCACTATTATACTCTTGGAATTTTTCTTGAATATTCCAAGGATAGTATTAATCACCATAAAATTCATTTTTTCTAAAAGTTTAAAATTTTAGGATAAAATACTAGTGATGAAAAAAATGAAAAAATAAAATGAACTTAGGTAAAATCCCATGGAATGGTTCCAATTTATAGAAGGGATATTTTTTCAAATCTATTACCGATTACCATCCCCTTATAAATTCATTTGGGAGGTACTCATGGTTGTCTCATAGAGAGGTTGCAGAATAAGTTAACAAAACTTTCAATTTTGTTAATTTGTTTTGGTAAAGTCTAGTAAATTGGGGATTTCAAATTGTTAAATTATTTTTAAATAAAATAAAAATTCATACTAATACAAGTTAGAAGTTAAATTCATGATAAACTAAAATTTTATTATAAATAAATATTGATATAAAAATAAAATACTATTTTTTATCCTTCATTCTCTCCCTTTCTCCTTATCTAAAATTATTATATTATTGTATTTCTCTGTTCTCACATAAATAAATCTAGGTAAAAACCTATATATATATATGTAAATATCACAACAATAATTTTGTATGGGTGTTAATAGTTTTATTAAAGTGATTCAAAATATTAATGAAATCCAAGAAGTTGATATCGGTGGAACTCACTATGATCAAAGGTAAGACCTTTCCAAAACTTGAGAGTGGTTTTTTGGGAACTAAAAATTCCTTTCGTCTAGTTTTCATACAAAAATAGATTTTTTCATGAATTCAGATGGATCCTTAATAATACCTCAATGGAAAGAAGTGTAGAAACCCAATATGTTTGGATGAGGTTTTAAAAGTAAAGACATTAGGACATGAGTAATATGGATAAATAGATGAGGAATTCAAAACAATTTAGCATCACATCACAGAAATTCACTATCAATAGATGATTTACAATTTCAATCAGCATGGTGGTTTATAATTTAATGTTGGTGAGTATTATTTCATATGAATTTCTACATTTAATAAATTTATGAGATTTTGGAATAAAGGGATGTTGATCCCATGGTATATTAACACTGTTAAGATTCTTGATCGAGTCCAGACAATATCTTATCACATAACACTTTCATAAAACCACTCTCAAGTTTAGGACGTGTTCTATGTTTCTCTCCTCTGAAAGTACATATATATAAATTGAAAAATAATTTATATAAGTCTACAAAAACCATCATTTTATAAATAAAAATAACTTCTTCACTAAAAAATACAACATCCAAGGAAACACCAGAAATATACAATGAAATGCTGATACTTGGAAGGGATTATCCTTAGATGTCTACTTTTAAAACTACTTGGTGTTGATCCCTTTATGTCTAGATTTCTTCATTTAAACTCTTATTTACTCTATAATGATCCTCTTGGAAAACCATGGACTCTACCTCTCTAAAAAATATCTTTAATATAATTAGAGACATAAATTTATGAGGAAGAAGTTTAGAAAATTTTCCATCTAGTTTCTACCCTTCATAGGTTTGTTTATTTTTTTGTTAAAAAAATGGATGAATCTTGAATTATGGATTCTAGAAATTTATATTTCTTTACATTGGATTTATTCCATCAAAATTTTAATTTTTTTTTGATGTTTTTAGAAATATTTGGGTTCAAATTACCGAAGGGAACATTTTCTGGATGAAGAAATGTCACACCTTGCTCCACATTCTCTAGCACATCATGTGTATAAAAGAAATATTTTTTTCTTGAAATTCTTTGGAAATGTGAGAAACCAAATTCTCTTTTATTAACAATTATAATCAGTTCATTTTAGATTTTTTAGCTATATAACTCTTTATTTATTAAGGGTTAGTCATTTTTATCCTCCCAAAAGATTTCAAATTTTCATGATTTTTATGTATAATAACATTTGATCCAAATATAAGTCTAGATAAGATAAATGAATCCCTATATTCATGGGGAACTAAAAAAATAATTTCACAACTTGGATTAGTATGAGAAATTTTATGGATGAAATATCAAATAGATAAAAAAAATTTAATAACCCAAAATTAATATATTTTCACAGCTAAGCTCAAAATCATACTTAAAAATAAGAAATAACTCAATTTAACTTAATATAAAAAAAATGAAGATTAAATCCGTTAAATTAAATGAAAAAGTGATAAAAATTCAGGTTTTATTAATTTCACCACACTCAAGACTTGGAATCCTAGAAAATTAATCATAGAAAATCATATCAACAAAAATTCAAAACACATGACTGTGATTCACCAATTTAACACCAAAGAATAAAAATTATCATGCATTATAAAAAAATAGTTTTTTTAGTTTAACAATTTAGTGAAATCAATCCATTTTTACTTAATTTCTCATCCAACACAGCTGAAACATTAACCTCACCTAAATTTTCCTTCATCACCAAAGTGAAAATTTATAGAAACGATTTTCTCATCAAAAAACATACAGGGGTCTCCATAGGTTTGATAAATTTCATAATACCCACAAAAAATGAGTTTGTGAATTGCTTTAATCATAAATAATTTTTATAATTTATTAAAAAATAAGGTCTGGTAGGTCTTAGAAATCAAGAAATCTGAGGTAGAAGGCAGATTCCTATTAAAAAACCATGATTATAATACATAGATAATAATGAGTCCACTTTTATCCCATAAAAATATCAACTCAAACACCACAAGAATATTAATGGATATTCCACACCATTTGAAATATCTCTAAAAACATGATTTTTCTTCCATGTACCCCTATTTCATAATAGGGTTATCTAGTTTTGTTTAAATATGTAATTCATTAAATATTTAAGAATTTTCTTGAAAAAGTGGAATCTTTGATCATTCTTTTTATGAACTTTTCAGACCTTCTTTGAAATAATTATTTATCTCTTCATCTCCTCAAAATGATTTTTCTTTTATTTTACAATAGTTTCAACAGAAAATTTTTTATTGTTTCTAGAATTTTGGTCAAATAAAATTCATTTTTTAAATTAAAAATAGATCCTTAGAAACACATTAGCATCTCATTTCCCTCCCAAAGTTGCTTAAAATGTTATATAAAATCACAAGATAAGTCTCCCATAGTTTATTTTAATTAGATTTTTTATTTTTTACTTCAAGAAGGGATTAGATAAGGAAAAGTGGATTTTAATGTGTTTAATTAATAGTAAATTCATGGACTAGGGATTAAGAAGAGAAAGTATTTATACAAGACAGTATAAAAACGTTCTGCTAAAAAATGAGGCTTAAATATCAACAAGGCGACTCAATCATCATTAACATAAGTGACTCATTCTCTCATGTTTTAGTAGAAATAATCAGATTCTATTTATAACGAGAATGGTCTGAGTTTTTGAATAAGTAAGGTGATTTTGAAGAATAAATCAAGAATTGGTTCAAAATCCTAAAAATAAATGTGATTTCACAATTACGATATTGAATTGAGGCATGGGATTCAAAATCCAATGGAATTTTCCTATTTTTTAAGTTTTGAACTCAAGACGAATTCATTTTCAGAATTCATTTAGATTAAATTTCCTAGATCAAATTGGTTTAATCGATGAGATAAAAATGAAAATGATAATCATTTTAAGCTCACAGGTTTTTAAAAAACACATGATTTCAAAAAAACATGTAATATGAATGAAAAATAGTAAATAAAATAGAGAATTTGAAAGAAAAAAAGGAATAATTTGTTGATTAAACACATAAAATCAGAATCTATTAAGGATATTCTTCCACCTGGAATTATTTTTTAAAATTTCTTCATTTATCAACAATTTAAATGATAAATGTGAATAAAAAAATCACAGATATAACTAAAATAAGTATAGAGTAAAGATAAAACCTGATTTATTAGGTATCAAAAACCTTGAGCTATCCTCATAAATTCTATAACATGGAAGCATACAAGAAAAAAATAAAGAAATCACACACTTTATTTAAAGAAAATAATTTAAAATAATAAAAAGAAAGATAAAAGGGATAATTGTATTGGTTTAAACACTCTCCGTGGGTGCTAGGATTTAACTTCCCCTAGTCAGGTAGTGATAATACTCAATCCCTAGTTTTAATGGTGGTAAAGTTTCTTATTCGAAAACCAAAAATTATTATGTGCCCCAATCCTTTTCATCTCACTTTATTTTTTGAAGCTCCCATGGATATATTTATTCAGGTTCCTCTCCATGATATTATGGTTCTAATAGAGTTCTGAAATAGGGAAAAAAATATAATGCCACCTCAACCTCACTTAGTCTTCAAATATTACAAGAACTAGTTGCTTGTATATCATTCTAGGTTTTGGTTTATATTCAGTTTGATCCTTAAAAACGAATTTTTCATTGAAAATCAGTTTGGTGCCATCATTATTATATAGACTGATGCTCAACTCAATCAAATCCTCCATTTTCAATACTATTTAAAACATTACCTCCTCTTAATTATTTTTTAAATCAATACATTAAAAACCTATATTAATAAAATATTAAAAATAATTTTTTATTAATAATTATCTATGAACACAATCTTACCAAAATAAATTCAAATTTAATATTTATTCTAGTAGAGTCTCAGATTTCAACTCCCTTTTTAAGTGAAAGTAGTTAAAAAGTTTTCATTCTAATATTAAAATAGGTCAAGATCTTCTAAATATTCTTAATTATTAGTGTATTTAGTATTTATTCTCTTTGGAAAAATTTTGGTATAATGTTTATATTTTTCACTATTAAAATAGGGCATTCAATATGAAATTTCATTTTTAATAACATCAACCAAATAAATATCTAAATAATTTTTTTATAGACCCACATAAATTGGAAAATTGGTGATAATTTATTTTTTAAAATTAATAAATAGAAGGTATAAATCATTTTAGCCTAATCTCAGAGTTTTCTTCAATATCAAAAGTGGGAAGGACACGATTTTATTTTTATTGGGTTTATTTTTATAATTCTCTCAGAGATATAGAAAGATGTTCAATTTGTTAAATATCATATTCGGGCAATATATCAATCCATTTTATTTATTTTTCTAATTACTTATAAATATTATAATTTTGGAATTTTTAATTCACTGGCCAAAGATATGTGTAATCACATTAAAAAATAATTTTTCAAAATGTTCTAAATTAGTGGTTAAAATTTCAATAATGTTAAAAAAATTAAAATAAAATTATAAAAAATCCCTAAAAAACAGTAACTCATGGATGCGATCTATTCAATAAATCTATTATATATAATTTCCTCAATATAAATATAGTATAATGTTACCAAGAGCTGTATCACAAGGAGGTTTTTGACTATCTTGACAAGACTATCTATTTTTGTTAATTTGTTTTTTAAAAGAATAAAAAATTATGTATTTATATTTGTTAATAAAATTTAAGGAAAAATTAAATCGAATTAGAAATTAAAGTTAAATGTTAAATGCAGGACATAATAAAAAGAAATGAGAAAGAATTACTGAGATAAAAATAGTGGAAACGTTTCGAACCGTTAGACTCTCCCTTATTCCATGTCCAGAATGATTATTTAATTATATTTATTAGTGCTCACCCAAATAACTCTAAGTAAACACCCATCAATTCCTAAATACAATACTAAGAACTTTTCATGCATATTTATCCTCTTATGAGTGTGATTAAAAGATCAAATAACTCTAAGAAATTTAACCTTATCGAACTCACTATGCTCAAAAGAAAGACTTTCCCAATGAAGTTTAAATAGAGAGAATAATCACATTAATCTCATAAATTGAATATAATTTTTTTAAATATTATAATAAATATAATTTTAGAAATAAAATAACTTTTTCATTTAAAAATATTTTTTTATAGAAATACATAAAAGATTCAATGAAATGAATAGAATCAGACATGATTGTCCTTAGAACTCTCTGGCAACTGCCACTTGGAGTTTATCCCTTTATTGATAGATAACTACATTTGAACCCCTATATTCTCTATAATGATTATATTTATTAGCCATATCCTCTCCCTATATATCCAACCTATTGAATAGAAGTGAAGAAACTAATTTATATTAAAGATACGTGTCATATTTTCCCTTTAATTTGATTCATTCAATATTTTTTCTTTTTGGCCATTAAAATGTAAAAATGTAAAATTATGGTCTTATATAAAGTTGTTATTATTATTATTATATTTATTATCTCAAAATTGTAAATCTTTTTGATGCATGTATAAAAATTTGATTTTGAATTACTAATGAGAACTTTTCTACCAAAAAATATTTTTTCTATTCATTTACATTAAAAAACTCATGGGATGCATTAATGAACGAAATATTCTATTAAATTAAAAGAACTTGTGAGATTATGAGTCTTATTTTATTTAAATTTAGAGTGACCTCATTTTATCCCCTTATCTAAATTTGTGATTAATTTTTTCTGGGTGGTTAAATTATATCCGCCTAAAACATTTCCAATTTTCATGATTTATTTGAGCTTGATATGGTTTGATTAAACTCTAGGACCAGTTGAATTAAATAAACAACACTATCCATAGACATTGAAAAGAAATTTTTTTCACAATTTGGATCAGTATGAAAAAATTTATGGTTGAAATGTTAAAGTGATAAAAAATATTCAAAAATGCTTAATTAATCCATTTACATAATTAATCTGAAAACATTCCTAAAAAATGATTCAATTTCAATCAATCTAACAAAATGATGATTTTAAAATAATTTAAATTCAAAGAAAAAGTGATGAAAATTAATTTTTTACTTGTATCCCCTAGGTTGAATAGGTATTGTTAAGTCATCTTTGACTGACTAATTAATCAGAGAGGAACCTCTGTGCACTGTAGAAGTGCTCTGGAACTTCTAGTTAGATATTGAGATAAATTCAACTAAATTAATACACATGAGAATATATAAATGTTTTAAATCAACTAATGAACATTATTAATGATTTATTTCCCCTAGGGTCATGGTTTTTCTATCATCGTATGATAAACAAACAAGTAGATAAAAGTTTACTATCATATCATATATTTATTATATTTTTTCTAGGCATGGTTTTTTATTTATTTATGTTATGCAGGTTTAATTTTTTATGTGGGGTCAAATAAGGTAAATAAATTATAAATCATAGTAAGATAAATCAAAATAAAATGTATGTGATATATTTTGTTGGTTATCATTAATTAGTTATTTAGGATTTCACATAATGTAATTGGAAATTATACAAATATAAAATATGTCATATTACACTATTATGTGCATAAAATATTTTATCAAACATTATTAATTAATTATTTATGTTCAAAATAAACTAAAAAAACATGAGAATAATAATGTAGGGGTGTTTATTCATAAAAAAAATATCTCAACTTAAATATTAATTTTTCAAAACACATTCCATAACTTTAGTTAGAATGAAAATATAGTTAAAAGTATTGTCCTGGCCCTCATTAGGAAAAATTAAATCATATGGGAGATCTAATTAATGTTATGGGTTGGCTTTATCATGTTAGAGTTTATAGTATTTCCCCTAACCAAGTCTTGGTGTTACTTGTATATAAGAATTTATGAAATTTGAGTATACAGTTTCAAGATCGGGGAGTCCACCCAATATATCATTAAGTTATGTATTAATGTTGTTAGAATTAAAATCCAACCTAAATACCTTTGAAAAATTTTATATGTCCTCCATCTGGGTAATTTAAAATAAAATATTGATTATTTTCACTAAAATATCAAAGTGAATAGGTTTTATGAATCCAATAGAAAAATGATTTTAGGATGTGATTAAATATTGTATGATTAATTAATTAAGTAATTTATTTATAATCTATACTCAAGATAAATTACCAAAATTTTATTTGATTTATTTTAGAAACTTTTATGAAGCCCAACCTCATTACTTTCTGTATGATCTATCTTGCAAAAATATAATATTCATACCATTGAAACATTTTAAGAGAGGTCCACGCCTCTATGTATTATAATTTTCTAAGAGAGGTTTATTTATTTACCATAGTAGCTTGTTTTATTCTGGAAACATGTAGATGATTCATTGTATGTCTAATGCCTTAATCTATAATTCATGAATAGTTACATCCATAAGAATCATAAAGACATGGATGCTTACTCCATGTTATCTCATATCTATGATTTCTATAAGAGAGAGATGGATAAGAGGGGTATAAAATAACCAAGGAACTATTTAAATAAAATATTTTATAAAGAGTTACAAATGTATATCATTTAGTAAATATGATTGGTTGCATTGAGCATTTGTCAATCCAGGATTCAATTATCCCAAAAAATATTTTGTAAACCTTTTACTCTATTCACTTTTATGGATCATCTGATGTTTTCTTATCAATTTAATTATTAAAAATATATAAAATTCCCTCTAAAAAACTTTCTACATTGATTCTCTAAGTGGATAATGAATTTTTTCATTAAAAACCTTTTGACCTTATTATAAGAATTTGTAAAGGAAAAGAGAAAAGGTATAAGAAATGTTCTAAGCCCAATGAAGCTACAGAATAGCCTTATAGGATGTGAAATATCCCAAGGTATTCTAAATAGATGGATTCTATATACTCATATTAAGAAAGGACACCAGAAAAAGTATTTTTACTTAGTGAAAATGAATGGGGAATATTTGAGTAAGTTCATTATCAATTGAAATATGTTAATTTCTAATAATTGGGCATTGATACATTCTTATGTATCTTGAATTTCTATGAAAATATAAAGAGAAAAAGTGCATGGTTGATAGAGAATGTTTAATTTGTTGGTTTTGTATCATAATGTCAGTATATTAAGAAGACTTAGATGAGAAGATGATGATTCTTTGAGAGGCATTAGATGTCACTCTTGATAAAGAATCCATATTATTAGATAGGTCGATTGAGGTTCTACCATGATCTACAATTAATGAATATGAGGCTTCTATCTTGAATAACTTGTCTAGAGACGTTGAAGACTTAGTTGCAATGATAATAATGATGATAGTTGAATTGGTTTTAATTTATAAGATATGTGCTAATGGAATTTTAAGAAGTGCACATTGTATACTTTAGTGAATTAGTTTTTATGTGAAGACTCTGAAAATATGATTTTTCATGAATAAATAAACTTTTTCTGTGGTAAAATTATAAATAACATGGAAAAACTATTTTACATAGTGATTTTCTGCGAATATTTGTTATGAATATTTATTGTGAATTTAATTTTCATGAATAATATTTGAAGAAAAAACTAAAACTTGGTTTTCACTATTTACTGGAGTGGGCCATAAAAAATTTAGCTATACCTTGTAAAGATATGGATCGACCCTAAACAAACATGTGGAAAAAAGGTCTACCTTGTGGGGGTAGGTCAACATGGCTAGACTAGGGAGGCATTGAAGAGGCATAATATATAAACATGTATGTATAGGGTGTATATATTATGAACATGAGTGGGTGGATCCACCATGTGGAGAGAAACTATAGTGGATCGTTTTTGGAATGGTTCTATACCAACAGAGGCCAAGATAACACCTCATTAATCATAACCGACTGCCAAAGAAAAAACATTTACTAATTAAGTGATTCCCAAACAAGTATAAGTTCGACCTAGGATCCTATGGTATGAGACACTATTCAACCATCATAAAAAGTTATGATTATAACATGGGATGTCTAATTAATCTCATTCACACCATATGATCATGATCATATTCAACATCAGTCTTAGGAATCTCAAC
Organism: Viscum album; assembly: GCA_963277665.1. Lineage (NCBI taxonomy): Eukaryota > Viridiplantae > Streptophyta > Magnoliopsida > Santalales > Viscaceae > Viscum > Viscum album. The sequence goes on along the minus strand of OY728156.1, from coordinate 1,538,245,011 downwards.
TCTAACATTCTGATGATCAGAAAACTCTCGTAATTAGTCTATTTGACATCAGCCCCTATCGGTGATAGAGACAACCTCGAATGGTGTTATGATCCTTCATGAAAGCAATATATATCTTTTATGATTGATTTTTTTGATGAAAATTATTCTAATGAATGAAAAACAACATTATTGGATGTTTTTAACAAATCAAAATTTTTTTGAGATCATTATTTAAAAATAAGAAGAAACATGCATCCAAGTATGTGAGAGTTCCACTATGGAGCTGAGTATACAACCAAAGAGACACCATAATATTCAGTTATATTTGAGTTTTTAAGATATGATAGATTCATTATTTAGACTCATTTAAATAAACTGAGATATTTTGAGCTTTAAAAATATTCTTGACTGATGTGGTTTTGTGGTTTTAGGCTAGTGAATACTCAAAGGATATGTGGTGATCACTTCCCATATAAATTCCAAGTGACCAAGAATGAGGAGAGATAATTAAATTTTATATTTTTGAAAATCTATCATTTTGTTTTTTCCATGAACAAAACATATCACTCTAAGAATCCAAGGTTACATTATGAAATATTGAGATCCCACGAGCCTCCTTGCCCACAACGAAGAAGATGATTGAGTTTCTGTATACCCTATTGCATGAAGCACTTCCATGTTTCCATGAATCATTATTTTCTTTTGAAAATAAGGATTAATCATGCAATATTATTGAATTAAAGAGGTGATATCATTTTCTTGTATTCACTTGTGTGAAAATTGAGGCATCACGCACAAAATGTTTCACGAAGAAGAAACAACACACTTACTTGGGATTAATTATAATTATTTTCATGATATAATTTATTATAATATAACTACAACATCTAATACACATTTTGGGTTGTATTAAGAAGATAGTTAATGAATTCATGAATTACATTGATGCATAATAATAAGAGATTTATGAAAAAATATATTTTGTTTTAAACAAACTGTTTTAATAAAACTAAACCTAAAAACATATAAGATCCACTAAAGAGGAATATTTAATGAGATAATAAATGGATATGAAATAAAACAGATAATGGATTTTTATGTGATAGGGTTTTGAGATTTGATTATCCCATATAACACTTGTATAATGTAAACATGGTATATTTAAATTGAGAATTCAAGAAGTATGTTTAATTGAGTTTGTGAAACATTGTTCTGGTATAAAATAATTTCAATAATTAAATGATGTTGGTAATTCATTTATAGAAGGATAAATATCTACCTGTGTATTTGAAAGATTGATGAATACCTGATCATTTACTAAAGATCAGAATCTGTCGAGCAAGGATGATAGACCTGATCTGTTGCATGTGAATTTCTTTAATATTTATACAAGATCAACCGTGATATAGTAAGATTGGGGAGGAATATCTATTTTTATTGGTTTATAATCTATCAATTTCAAGAATATATCTTGTTATAAATGGATAAAAATCATATAAAAGAGTTTTGAATGGGGTATTTAACGAGTCACTAAAAGAAGAGATTGTAGTTGGGGTGTAATCAATTACTTGGAAATTTGAGGTATGGTGTCTAACCAACTTCTATTTTAATTAATTATGAATATAGTGGAGATTAAATGTTTGGTGATCTAAAAAATATGGAAATGAGAAGGTATTTTGACCAAAACCTCTAAATACTATGTGTTGATATTAATTTTCTTTCTTTATTTCATGTGGTAATGGAATATAAAATATCCACTCATCCTAACTAGTTATAGTGGTTAGAATTAAAATTTGGGAAAAGAAAAGTAAAATTATTTAGTATAACAAGTAACACATGATTCAAATTCTCTCTTAGTGTGACTACATGATCTATTTGTAAATTCAATCATTATCCATGAAAAGGTTTCACCTATGGTTGAATCTAGTTTACTACCCCTAGTTCTTGTATCAAAAATATATGAAGTACAAATATTAATTTGAATACGATTCAGATGTTCTTAAGATAGAAAATAATACCTCTACTCCTAATGTTGAAGATGTAGAAGTTTTAGTTAAGACATTGATAAATAAAAGTAAATGAGAGGTAATGAATTTGAAGAAGACATTAAAGGTGAAATATGACCATACACTACTTAAAGGTTCTTAGAGTGATAATTGTTTAGGAAAAAATAGTTGATTTTTATTCTGATGAATCAAGATCAATTTTTGATAATGAAGTGTTCATTTTTAAAATCTGAGACCATTTAAATAACGTTAAAAAATAAGTAGTTACTTATATTTTCATAATTTACCAGTAACTTCTTGATTAAAAATCACAACTAGAATAAGAGACCGATGCAATGGAAGTAGGATTTTTTAAAAGGGTTTAAAATTGAAAAACACTCAAAAACATTGATAAATACAAAGAATAAACTTTATTAATTTCTAATTAATTTCCTTCTCAAGATAAATTAGTGTTTTAATGGAATTTTTGTGAGAAGGATGTGATGGAATTATTTTTTATAGATATTATCCATGCACTATAAATTCCACAAAATACATCTATGAAAGTTAAAAATGCTCAACTGGAGGTTACAAAAATAATAATTCAGAATCCAGAATTTTTTTGCGAAAGTAAAATCAAGTCCATGAAGGTAATATTTATAAGATAAAGATTTAGTGGGAATAATGCTTGAAAACTATTGAATATGAGAGTATTGATCACAACTTAAAGTATATTGAATTAGAATTAAAAATAAGAAATTCAGAGATACACAAGTTGATACTTCTCAAGATAGAGAGAAAAGACGTGTTTCTAAGAATAATCTTGATAAGATTCCTTCTTCTAAAAAATTTATCCTAGTTGCAAGAAGATCTTGAGATTATATAAGGATAAATATATTACAGGATCATTGGAAAAGGTTATCCATTGTCCTGGTAAATCTTTTCATATTAAAGATCTTTTGATGAATTTTATATATTCAGTCTTAAAATATGGAATGACATGGATGAAGAAATATTCTTCGAAATCTATTATAACATCAAATATGGATTTGAATTATTATAGGAATCCCCATTTTCAAAACAAAATAAAAAACAAGAACTGTGTTTTCTAAATGTATCATGGTGTATAAAATTGTCAAAATTTGTCATAGAAGAAGAAATCAAGATTAATTTGGTTCTTTTTGTGTTTTTGGATGTTTGGGAATTTTGATATATACTATTGGTAAAAATTTTCATTATATGATAATATATGAAGTCCTATATTTAGGGGAGAAAAGATGAAAAAATTAGAATACCTACACCATTTAATAAAAATAAATATAAATTGAATCTATCTATAAAAACTAGATTTTAATTCTTTGAAGATTTACATTAGTAATGAAATAGATGTAATCACTGTTATAATAATTTCTAGGATGTTCAATTAATGCAAAAATTATCTGGTAATGTGAAGTGAAGACTATAATAAAAAATGGAGGTAGATATGAGAAGAGGAATATATGTCAGTCTTGGGATGTTAAAAATAGAAGAAGAATATTAAACAAATAACTTCCAAGAAGTTGCTGGAAAAATATATGAAGGGTGGAAAACTAAAGAAAATATGATTCTCTTATGGTAGGATAATTCATATCATAGACCATTGAAAATTTTCCATGACCATTACTGCTAATAGAATAATGTTGTAAATAATGAAATAAACAATCTTGAAAAGAAACAATTGGACTAATGTGGTGAAATACATCTCTGTTGAAGAATCTAAAAAAATATCTAAAAAGAGTAACTTTATGAATAAAAAATATGTTTTTGATAAGTGAAATATGTCTGAGAATTCAATAAAAAATTCCCAAAATGGCTGTTTGGATAATAATAACTATTGAAATTGAAAGGGATAACACCCATTACTTATTGCACTAAAATTATTAGTGTAAAAAATAAGTCTATACAAATAATGAATAATGATATTGTTCTGAAAAAATACATGATCAAATGGATAGAATATTTCTAAGACACTATAAATATAGATCGATCATAGAAGTCTAAGTGTGTTACTAGAAAGTGTGAAGAATCATATTCCATCTAAGAAGATAATTGGGTTGAGAAGAAACTCTCAACCCAAATCCTCTAAATGAGAATCAATGAATTACTACTTATTCTAATTTATATATTGTAACATCATAGGTAAATTAAGAATAATAAATTTTCATATTTTTTAATATATTTGAATTAAATATTTATTTTACTTTAAAAGGGATTCAATTTTTGATGGCGTACCTGATACGCAACAACAGGTTTCTTTGAAACCTTATGTTGCACAAAATGGTGAGTCGTACTAAAATATAATAATATAATATTATTTTAAAAGGTAGTTAATACATATCCATTGTTTTGGTGGGAATGAACAAAACTAACCACAATATGATTATACAAGTTTGTTTAATGTTTTTCCATTTATTTAATAAAATATAGAGGCTTAAAACTCGAATGAATCTAATTTTAAGCACAAATAGTCTAATATTCTTTAAAAGGTTGATTTACCATCTTTTAATAGAGATCCATTTTTAAATCTAGTTTTTGGCACTTTTATATGTTCTGTTTGACAGAATAAAACATTTCTTTATAATTGGGACTTCAAAATTTACGTTGGGTAATTTTTTGGTATTTTTATGATAAAATTCATTTTTATAATGAATAGTAAAAAATATTGTATTTTAATACAAAAAATACCTTTTAATAAAATTTATTTATACGGCTAGATTATCTTTTTAATTGGTTTTAAGTTTTAATTAGATTATATTTTTACCATTTAATCTAATTTTTGTCATTGGAAGTAATTTCACTTTGAAATTGGACATAAACAAGTGTCAATGTTTTGATAGTTATTGTTTCTTAAAAACACGCTTTTGTTTTGACCACAAGAATTAATTTGAAATTAATTAATCCAACTTATATGTTTTGAATTTGGTAAAACATACATCATTTTTGAATTTGGAATATCAAATATATCTTAGGCTGAATTTTTGGTATTTTTCTTAAAACCTTCATTTATTTATGAATAGTGAAAACACTCAGAAATAGTTCAAGAACCGACTTTTTTATTTAAAAGAAATTTTACCACTTATGTGAATTGAATCTTGAAAATCCTACATACATGGTTGTTATTAATAAGTAAAATTTGGTTCAATAAGATGAAAATAATTTTTTTGAATAGTAACTTTTGACTTTTATTAACCGCGGTTAAATGTATATAGGGAAATTCAGTGTAAAATTAATATTATAATAATTATTATTTACCCTAAAATGTGTCTTAATCCTATTTGTTGACACATTTAAAAATATGGGCATCCTTGGGTCTATTTGGGGACCCCATAGAGCCACTTAAGAGTGATAATGACACTTTATATAAATTAATTTAAAGTAACGACAAAAATGACATAAACATATATCTTTTACTAAATAAATATTTACATAGGGTTATATAAGTTTTCTCTTCGACAATAAATATTTATTATGAAGATAAAAAAATTATTACATCAGGGTATTTTTTTATAATTTTAATACATCAAATACATAAAATTATTTATGACACAGTAATGATGTAGTGTTTACCTCATTAACGAATGATTTAAATAAATAAGATTATAAAGATTTTAACAATATCAAAAACCTATAAAATTCTTATTGGATGATTTTATTTCGAACATGAGTCATCTTATCTTCTATTTTAATGAGTTTTGGACATTTAGAAACTGAAAATCATTATATAATAAAAAAATATTTTCAAACATTCCTAAAGAGCCCCTCCTCCCACTTATAAAAAGACCTCATATCTAACTCATTAATCACACCTCTAAAGCCCCTTGTCTCATCCAAAATCTACCCAATTAAGCTCTATACATCCCTCTCTTCCACCCAAAAGACTTACCTTAGGTAGAAGTCACTTCAAGGAATCCTTTTGGTTCAAACCAAAGGGAGTTACCTGATTTAAAGGTAACATCTTCTTCTAAGTTCTTTTCTTTTATTTTACTTCTCCAAACCCCAAAACTCATTTTATTACTTTATTTTATAACAAAACAAGAATAATAAATATACTATGTTATTATTATGAGAAGGATTCAAACTACACTTACACACACCTCCATCTAATAGGTGAAGAACATACTATTTCTGTGGACGAGGAACTGCTGCCTCACGAAACGATGATTGTTCGATTATCTCCTACTACCTCTTATAGTGGCCATTATGATGAAACTGTATTTATATGTAATATATATTATATTTATATTGTTTCTATTCTTTTTTATTTTTCTTTTATTTCATACCTTTATGGTTTCCATAATGGGTAAACACAATAACTTCATTTGAGGAAGTGCAGACTACCGCCCCCTCAAAGTGATATGACTCATTCATGCCATACGTGGGACGTATAAAGGATGGAGTTAATGAAATTATATATGATATTATACTAGAATTATAATATACCTATGTATAATTAATTTTTCATTCCATTGAAATATGAAATTGTAAATAAAGTAGCGTTCAGGTGTACGTACGGCTTACCGTCTCCATGGACGGTGCATTTCATTTCTTATTTCCAAATGTTATGTACTATTATATATATATAATGGATATATATGATATATATGATATCTAAATCATTAATATTATTCTGGATATAATGAAATTTCTACCACATAGAGAATTTATAATTATAATAAGTTCATTATTTAACTCAAGTTCCAAACATCGACATAATGTCCGATATGAACTCAAATAATTAACCAATTGTTATAGAAAGGTAATAAGTGATATAAAAATAATAGTAAACTTGAAAAATGTTCTTAAGAAATTATAAATTAACTTATGTTTATTATTCAATAAATTAAAGAAGGAATGGGTCAAGTCGGACATGAGGTAAGAGACTTCGTCTCAATTTCCTTTCACTGAGGCATATTTTGATTTATACAAAACATTGTTTTATATGGTGTATAAACTACTTTGAATTGAATTTTCATTCAAAGGGAATCTTTTTTCTACAAATCCATTTACTAAACTATAAAATTAATGTTTTTAACGTTTTCGGTGATAATGACCTCTTCGTCGTCGTAATCATTAGTTGGATTTTTCTACAAGCCTTGACGTTCTTAAAATGAAAAAAACCCCTTATTCTGTTTTTTGGGTGTTTTGGTATTGAAAATGGTTTTTGAAATTGATTTATTATTTCAATATCTTGAACTGATTTCAAATGAAATGTTATTAGTGAAATATTTATATTTTCTATATTTTATGTGTTGTGATTTTATAATGGAACTTGGACATTTGATGGGTGGTTATGTGATAAACCAAATGTTGGGTGGTTCCATGATAAACCAGGATGGGTGGTTACATTATAACCTACAAAGCATTGGCTATAGAAGTCAGCCATATGGTTATTCCATTTAGTGAAACGTTTGGAAGTCGACCATATGTTTATTCCATTTAAGTATGTTAATGTCCCAAGTTACCTTTAATTGTTATGTGTTCTTTATATGGGTTTTATGCTAATATTTTTGTTACAAAAGGGTAAGAAATGATCTTTTATTCATTCAAGATTATTTACTACTTCATAAATGTGAAAAGTATTACTTATGAAAAAGTATTCATGGTTCACTTATTGCTTTCAAAAACTAACAGTTTTCCTTCTTTGTGTATCCCTTACTAAGATTTTTATTTTCATCCCATGTTTCTGTTTTTTGAAAAAATTTTCACAAGATATAATTATTTATAAGGTCAAGGATGGGTTAAGAAAAAGTAATGCTGTTTAAAATATAGAACACGAAATGACTCTTTTTTAGATCTTTTATTTTATGAAAAAAATGGAAACTGAGTATAAGTGTCCACATTGTAATATTTGAGATGTAATGTAATAATTTATGGCCTAATTGTCTAAAAATCTAAAACTGAAAAGTTAATCAATGTGAATTGTTAATTTATTCAAGATTATGTAATATTTAAGGCCGAGGACTTATAGTTGGTATCATAGGTCAGTTTATACAACTTTAGGAGTTAGAATATTGTTAAATTAATGTCCATAAATTAATTTATGGTAATATTAAATTGATATAGAATTTACAGATTACTATATTGCTTCACCTTAGATATTTATGTTTTCAGAATGGTTTTCCATAGAGAAAATATTGGAGCTTTTCAGGGAAGGCCTATAGAGGAAAATGACCTTCCAAATTAGCAACCTGAGATGGTTAGAGTTAGAATATAATAGTTTGATGTAGTGATGGCTCAGTTGAATCAAGGTGAGAAATGTTGATAGTTTTTATTGATGACATTTTGTTATATTCCAAAGGTAAATAGGAACATGAAAGTGATTCAAGTGTTGTCTTGAAAACCTTTAAAGAAAAGAAATTGTATGGGAAATTTAGAAAGTGTGAGTTTTAGTTACAATAAATATCTTTCCTTAGTCATATTGTTTCAAAGATGGAATAACTGTTGATCCTACTAAAACAAAAGATGTTGAAGAATGGCCAAGACCAACAAATATAACCGAGATCTATAGTTTTCTTGTTTTTTTAGGTTATTACCATAGATTTTTTGAAAATTTTTCACAGTTATATAGCCTAATGAATAAGTTAACTTGAAAATGTATTAATTTCATTTGGAAAAAAGTATGTGATGATTGTTTTAAATAATTTCAAAGGAGATTGGTGAATGATCCAGTTTTGGAACTTCCTTCAAGAAATGGTGAGTTTGTTATCTAAAAAGATAATTCATTGAAATGACTCAGATGTGTTATTATGCAAAATGATTAGGTAATTGCTTATACTTAATATCAGTTGAAACCTCATGAGTTAAATTACCCTACACATGATTTGGAATTATCTGTTGTTGTTTTTAGATTAAAAATATTGAGGCATCATCTGTATGGTGTAAAATGTGAAATATATACTTACCACAAAAGTTTAGAGTATATATTTACTTAGAAAGAATTAAACATGAAACAGAGGAGATGGTTGGAATTAATCAAGGATTAGGATTTCATGATCCATTACTATCTAAAAAAATCAAATGATGTGGATGATGTTTTGAGTCTAAAAAGTAATGCTACATTAGCCTTGTTACATTTGGAACAAGATCCTTTGATTAAATACTTGACAAAATTTGGCATAGAAGTTGTTGGTGTAGGAAATTCTATTGTTTTGTTTTATGTTCCAGTGAAATCATCTCTATCAGACAGAATCAAGCAAGTGCAGAAAGAAGATAGTGAGTTGCAGAAAAAGGTAGAGTTGGTTCATAAGGTTAAGTTTACTGATTTTAACATTCATAAGGATTGTATTTTGAGGTTTGGGAAGAGATTATGTGTTCCTTGTGATTCACAGTTGAAGAACGTGTTGTTATGTGAAGCTCATAGTTCTTTGTTTTCAGTTCATCCTAGTAGTACTAAGATGTATAGAGATCTTCAGGAGTATTATTGGTGGGATGGAATGAAAGGATATAATGTTGACTTTGCTGTGAAGTGTTTGACTTGTTAACAGGTTAAAGCAGAGCAGTAGTTACTGAAAGGGATACTTCAATATTTACCTGTATTAGAGTGGAAATGGGAAAATATATCCATGGACATTGTTATGGGATTACCAAAGAAATCGTGAGGTAATATTGCAATATGGGTTATTGTTGATCGATAGACTAAATCTACTCATTTTCTTCCTATTCGAGATACTTTTTCTCTAGATCAACTTTATCAGTTTTATGTTAAAGATATAGTCAGGTTGCATAGAGTTCCCCTCTCCATTATATCTAATCGTGATCCCATATTTACATCTAACTTTGGGAAAGGCCTTCATAAGTCCTTGGGTACTAAATTAAATTTTAGTACAACTTTTCATCCTCAATCAGAGGATTAGTCAGAACACACAATTCAGACCTTGGAAGATATGTTACGTGCTTGCTCGATAGATTACTAGAGAAGTTGGGACCAAAATTTTTCTTTGGTTTATTTTTCTTATAATAATTGTTTTCATTATAGTGTACAGATGGATCCGTTTGAGGCATTATATTAAAAATGGTTTCGAACTCTAGCTTTTGGGGATGAAGTAGGTGAAAGGAAACAGGTGCTACTAGAATTGGTAGATAAGATGGCAAAACAAGTTCAGTTGATTTAGAAGAACATGAGAACAGCTCCGAGCAGGAAAAACAGTTTTGCGGATAACTGGAGGAAGGATCTTTCTTTCTAGGAAGGTGATAATGTCTTTCTCAAAGCTTCTCCATGGAAAAGTGTGATGCATTTTGGTAAGAAGGGAAAGTTGAGTCTGAGGATCATTAGACGGTATGAAATCCTGGAGAAAGTTAGACCAGTTTCCTACAAAGTGGATTTACCTCCATGTTTATCCATTGTACACAATATTTTTCATGTTTCAATGTTGAGAAAGTATATGCCAGATTCATCTCATGTTTTGAGTCGAGAGGTAGTTCAGTTGGAAGAGAATATCTCTTATGAGGAACAACCAGTCCATATTCTTGACCGAAGAGAGAAAGTGTTGCAGAATAAGGTAATTTATCAGGTAAAGTTTTTGTAGAAAAACCATATGGTTGAATATGCAACATGGTAATCTGAAAATTCTATGGGGGATAAATACCCCCACTTATTTGATAAGTGAATAAAATTGTGCGGATGTAATTTCCAAAAGGGGGAAAGGATGTAACATCTCAGTTAAATAAAGAATAATACATTTTCATATTTGTTAATTTTTGTAAACTAAATATTAATTTTACTTTAAATGGGATGCTATGTTCGATGGCGTACCCGATATGCAACAATGGGTCTCTTTGAAATCTTATGTTGCACCCAATGCTGAATCATACTGAAAAAATAATAATATAATATTATTTTAAACTGTAGTAAACGTCTAGTCATTGTATTGGCGGGAATGAACAGAACAAACTACAATATGATTATACATGTTTTTTAAATGTTTTTACATTTATTCAATAAAAGTTAGAGTATTAAAATGTTAATGAATCTAATTTTATGCCCAAATTGTCTAATATTCATTAAAAGTTGATTTACCACCTTTTAATAGAGAACCCTTTTTAAATCTAGTTTTTGACACTTTTATATGTTCTATTTGAAAAAATAATATATTTATTTATAATTGGGACATAAAAATTTAGTTTGGGTAAATATTTGGTATTTTTCTGATAAAATTCATTTTTAATGAATAGTGAAACATACTGTATTTTAATTCAAAAGTACCTTTTAATATAATATATTTATATGGTCAGATTTTCTTTTTTAATTGGTTTTAAAGTGTAATTAGATTATATTTTAACCATTTAATCCAATTTTAGTCATTTTAAGTAAATTCACTTTGAAATTGGACATAAACAAGTGTAAATCTTTTGACAGTTATTGTTTCTTAAAAACACGCTTTTGTTTTGACAACGGAAATTAATTTTAAATTAATTAATCCAACTTATAAATTTTTAATTTAGTAAAATATAAATAATTTTTTAATTTTTAATATCAAATATATCTTAGGCTGATTTTTTGGTATTTTTATGAAAACCTTCAATTTTTTATGAATAGTGAAAACATTGGGAAGTAGTTAAAAAACCAAATTTTTCATTTAAATAAAATTTTACTACTTCTATGAATTTAATTTCTAAATTTTAAAATACATGGTTGTTATTATTAAGTAAAATTTTGTTCAATATGATGAAAATAATTTTTGGTGAATAGTAACTTTTGACTTTTATTAAGCGCTGTTAATGGAAAATACGGTAATTCAAGGTAAAAATAATTTTATAATAATATTAATTTACCCTAACATGTGTCCTAATAATATTGGTTGATACATTTCTGACCATGGGAATCCTTGGGTAGATTTTGGTACCCCATGGGGCAACTTAAGAGTGATAATGACATTTTATATTAATTAATTTTAAGTAAAGACAAAAATGACATAAATATATATCTTTTAGTAAATAAATTTTTACATGGGGTTATATAAGTTATTTCTTACATAATAAATATTAATTAAAAAAATAAAAACATTTCCTACATCATGATATTTTTTTTATAATTTTTAGAAATCAAATAAATAAAATTATTTACGACACAATAATGATGTAATGTTTACCTCATTAATGAATGATTTAAATAAATAAGATTATAAATATTAAAACAATAACGAAAATCTATCCAATTATTATTGTATGATTTTTATTTCGAACATGAGTCATATTAACTTCAAGTTTAATGAGTTTTGGACCTTTAGAAAATGAAAATAATTATATAATTAAATAATAATTTCAAACGTTCCTAAAGATCCCCTCTTCCCCTTTATAAAAAGCCCTCACCTCTAACTCATTACTCACAACTCTCAAGCCCCATGTCCCATCCAACCTATACCAAATTAAGCTCTATACATCCCTATCTTCCACCTATAATCCTTACCTTAGGAAGAAGGCACTTGAAGAAATCCTTTTGGGTAAAACCAAAGGGAGTTAACCGATTTACAGGTAACCTCTTCTTTTAAGTTATTTTCTTTTATTTTACTTCTCAAACCCTATAAACTATTTATATTAATTAATATTATAAAAACAACAGTATCCTAAATATACTAGGTTTTATTTATGAGAATTATTTGAACCACACTTACACACACCTCCATCTAATGGGTGAAGAATATACTATTTCTGGGGACGGTGAACTACTGCATCATGAAACAATGATTATTCGATTATCTCCTACTGACTGTTATGGTGCCCATTATGATGGAACTAGATTTATATGTAGTATATATTATATTTATATTGTTTATATTATTCTGTATTTTTCATTTATAACCTACCTTTATGGTTTATATAATGGGTAATTACGATAATTTCATTTGAGTAAGTGCGGACTACCTCCCCCTCAAAGTGATATGACTCGTTCATGCTGTACATGGGACGTATAAAGGATGGAGTTAATGAAATTATATATGATATTATACTGGAATTATAATATACGTATTTATAATTATGTCTTCATTCCATTACAATACAAAATATAAAAGAAAGTAGTGTTCATGCATACGTACGACTTACCATCTCCATGGAAGGTGCATTTCATTTCTTATCTCCAAATGTTATGTACTATTATAAATAAATATATATACTTGATATATATGATATATATGATATCTAAATCATTAATATAATTCTGGAGATAATGAAATTTTGACCACATGGAGAGTTTATAATTATAACAAGTTCATTATTAACTCAAGTTCTGAACATTGACAAAATGACCGATATGAACTCAAATAATTAACCAATTGTTATAGAAAGGTAATAAGTGATATAAAATGAAACATAAAATTGAAAATGGTTCTTAAGAAAGTATATATTAACTTAAGTTTATTATTCAGGAAATTAATGAACGGACGGGTCAAGTCGAACACGAGGTAATGGACTTCATTTCCATCCCCTTTCACTGAGGCATATTTTCATTTATACACAACTTGATTTTATATGGTGTATAAACTCCTTTGGCATGTATTTTTATTCAAAGGGAATATTTTTTCTACGAATCATTTTATTAAACGAAAAAAGTAATGATTTTCACATTTGCGGCAACAATGACCTCTCCGCCACCGTAATCGTCAATTGGCTTCCTCTATAATCCTTAATGTTTTTAAAATGAAAAGGAAACCCCTTATTATGTTTTTTGGGTGTTTGGTTATTGAAAATGGTTTTTGAAATCGATTTATTATTTAAATATCTTGAACTGGTTGCAAATGAAATTTTATTTGGTAAATTTTTATATTTTCAATATTTTATGTGTTTTGATTTTATAATGGTACTTGGACATTTGACGGGTGGTTACGTGATAAACCAAATGAAGGGTGGTGCCATGATAAACCATGAATGGTGGTTACGTTATAACCTCCAATTCATTGGGTATGCAAGTCGACCGTATGGCAATTCTATTTGGTGATATGTGTGGAAGTCGACCGTATGGTTATTCCATTTAAGTATGTTTATGTCCCAACTTAACTTTATATGTTATGTGTTCTTTCTATGTGTTTTATGGTAATATTTTGGTTACAAAAGGGTAAGAAATGATATTTTATTCAGTGAAGAGTATTTACTACTTAATAAAGCTGAAAAGTATTACTTATGATAAAGTATTCTTTTTTTTACTTATTGTTTTGAAAAAATAACAGTTTTCCTTCTTTATGTATCCCTTACTCAATTTTTTATGATCATCCCAAGTTTCTTTTATTGAAATGTTTTTAATAGGAAGTAATGATGAATAGGGTCAAGGATGAGATCAAGTAAAATTAATGCTGTCTAAAATATTTATCTAGATGTGACTCTTTTTTTAGAGTTTTAATTTTATGAAAAAATGGATACTGAGTAGAAGTGTCGACATTGTAATATTTTAATTGTAATGTAATATGTTATGGCCTAATTCTATAAATCTATAAAATGAAAATATCCTCAATATGAATTATTAACTTTATTAAATATTATGTAATGTTTAAGACCGAGGCCATATAGTTGGTATTAGAGGTTGGTTTAGACAACATTAAGAGTTAGAATATTGTTAAATTAGTATCCATAAATTAATTTATGGTAAGATTGTAATGATTTATCATTTATAGATTACCATGTTGCTTCGAAAAAGATATTTCTGTATTCATAATGGTCTTCCATAGAGCAAACATAGAATCTTTTTTGGGAAGTCCTATAGAGGGAAATGCCCTTCTAAACCAGCAACCTGAGATGGTCGAAATCATAATTCAATAGTTTTTTGCAGCGATGGCTCAATTAAATCAGGTGATAAATATTGGTTTTTTTATTAATGACATATTGGTATATTCCAAAGGTAAAGAGGAACATGAATTTCATTCAAGTGTTGTCTTGAAAACCATACAAGAAAAGAAATTGTATGGGAAATTCAGCGAGTGTGAGTTTTTGTTACAATAAATTTCTTTCCTTGGTCATATTGTTTATAAAGATGGCATAACTGTTGATCTTACTAAAACAAAAGTTTATGAAGAATGGCTAGGACCAACAAATATAACTAAGATCCATAGTTTTTTTGGTTTTGCAGGTTATTAACGGAGGTTTGTTGAAAATTTTTCACAGTTATCTTTCCCAATGACTAAGTGAACTCAAAAAGGTGTTAAGTTCATTTGGACAAAATAATATGATGATTATTTTCAGGAATTGAAAAGGAGATTGGTGAATGCTCCAGTTTTGGCACTGCCTTCCAGAAATGGTGAGTTTGTTATATAAGATGATGCTTCGTTGATAGGACTTGGATCTTTCTTTTTGCAATTTGATTTGGTAATTTCCTATGCTTCACGTTAGTTGAAACCTCATGAGTCAAATTACCCTACACATGATTTGGAATTAGTTTCTGTTGTTTTTTCATTAAAAATTTGGAGGCATAATCTGTGTGGAGTAAAATGTGAAATATATACTAACTACAAAAGTTTTAAGTATATATTTACTCTGAATGAATTAAACATGAGACAGAGGAGATGGTTGTAATTAATCAAAGATTATGATTGCATGATCCATTACAATCCAGGAAAATCAAATAAAGTGGTTGATGCTTTGAGTCGAAAAAGTAATGGTTCATTAACCTTATTACATTTGGAACATTATCCTTTGATTAAAGACTTGATAAACTTTTTCATAGAAGTTGTTGGTGCAAAAAAATTCTTCTCTTTTGTTTCAGGTGTCAGTGAAATCATCTCTATGAGACATAATTAAGAAATCGCATAAGAAAGACAGTGAGTTGTAGAAAAAGGTAGATTTGGTTCAAATGGGTATATTGCCTGATTTTAACATAGATAATGATTGTGTTTTGTGTTTTGGGAAGAGATTATGTGTGCCTTGTGATTCATAGTTGAAGAATGAGTTGTTATGTGATGCTCATAGTTTTCTGTTTTTAGTTAATCATGGTAGTACTAAGATGCACATAGATCTTTGAGAGTATTAATGGGGGGATGGAATGAAAATAGATATTGTTGACTTTACTAGGAACTTTTTGACTTGTCAGCAGGTTAAATAAGAGCAGTAATAACTGAAAGGGATGCTTCAATATTTGCTTGTTCCAGAGTGGAAATGGGAAAATATATCCATAGACATTGTTGTGGGATTACCAAAGACATCTTGAGATAATATTGCAATCTGGGTTATTGTAAATCAATTGACTAAATAAACTCATTTTCATACTATTCAAGATACTTTGTCTCTAGATAAACTTTCTTGGTTTTATGTTAAAGAGATAGTCAGGTTGCATGGAGTTTCCCTCTCCATTATACCTGATCGTGATCCCAGGTTTACATCTAACTTTGGAAAAGGCCTTCAGAAGTCATTGGGTACTAAATTAAATTTTAGTACCACTTTTCATCCTCAATAAGATGAGAAGTCAAAACAAACAATTCAAACCTTGGAGTATATGTTATGTGCTTTCTCGATGGATTACTAGGGAAGTTGGGACCATCATATTTCTTTGGTTGAATTTTCTTATAATAGCAGTTTTCATTCGAGTGTACAGATGGCTCTATTTGAGGCATTATATGGAAAACGGTGTCGAACTCCAGCTTTTGGGGATGAAGTAGGTGAATGAAAACTGATGGGACTAGAATTGGTACAAGAGATGACAGAAAAAGTTCAGTTGATTTAGAAGAACATGAGAACAGCTCCAAGCAGGCATAAAAGTTGTGAGAATAACCGGTGGAAGGATCGTTCTTTCAAGGTATGTGATCATGTGTTTCTCAAAGTTTCTCCATGTAAAAGTGTGATGCGTTTTGGTAAGAAGGGAAAGTTGAGTCTGAGGTTCATTGGATCTTATGAAATCCTGGAGAAAGTTGAATCAATTTCATATAAAGTGTATTTACCTCCAATTTTATCCCAGGCACACAATGTTTTTTTGTTTCAATGTTGAGAAAGTATATGCCAGATTCATCTCATGATTTGAGTCCAGATATAGTTCATTTGGAAGATAATCTCTCTTATGAGGAACAACCATTCCAATATATTTACCGAAGAGATAAAGTGTTGTAGAATAAGGTAATTCATCTGGTAGGGTTTTGTTTAAAAACCATATGGGTTAAGAGGCAATGTGGTAATCTGAAAATTCTAGGAGGGATAAATACCCCCACTTATTTGATAAGTGAATAAAATTGAAAGGATGAAATTTCCAAAAGGGGGAAGGATGTTACATCTCAGGTAAATAAAGAATAATATATTTCCATATTTATTTATATTTTTGAATAAAATATTAATTTTACTTTAAAGGGTATTCTATGTTTGATGGCATACCTGATACGCAACAATGGGTTTATTTGAAATCTTATGTTTCACACAATGCTGAATCATACTAAAAATAATAATATAATATTATTTTAAATGGGTTTTAACGCATAGCTGTTGTATTGGAGGAAATTATCATAACTAACTACAATTTGATTATACATGTTTGTTAAATGTTTTTACAATTATTCAATAAAAGTTAGAGGATTAAAATGTGAATGAATCTAATTTTATGCCCAAATAGTCTAATATTCTTTAAAAGGTTGATTTACAACCTTTTAATAGCGAAACCTTTTAAAATATAGTATTTGACACTTTTATATGTTCTATTTGACAAAATAAAATATTTCTTTAGAATCAGGACATCAAAATTTACTTTGGGTAAATTTTTGGTATTTTTCTGATAAAATTCATTTTTAATGAATAGTGAAAAATACTATATTTTAATTCAAAAGAACCTTTTAATATAATTTATTTATATGGTTATATTATCTTTATAATTTTTTAAAGTGTCATTATATTATTTTTTACCATTTAATACAATTTAGGTCATTTTATGTAATTTCACTTTGAAATTGGACATAAACAGGTGTCAATCTTTTGATAGTTATTGTTTCTTAAAAACAAACTTTTGTTTCCAGTGAAAATAAAATACGTATCCATTTACAAAAATTTCATCCACTTGACTGATTCACATGATCATATGGTTATATATAAGTCATGTGATCTCTTGATTCCATCTCAATCATATGTTTTTTGTTCTTGGATATGTGATCACAAGACTCACATTCCTTAATGTGTTCGCATAACCCAAGTTTAGTCATATGACCAACTGAAAACTTGGATATTCTCTTGACATAATCAAACTTATAAATTTGTGGGTTTCATACCATAATTCCCCCTATATCATAGATTCCATTGAAAAATGGAGGTTATAGTTCATTATTCTAGAAATGTAGAACCTTTAGGGGAAGCACAATCATAGATTACATTGATAATGGGGATCCATATCTAGAATACATTAGATCTATCTATTCTTGAATGATTGTGGATTTATTCCCCATCTCGAGATCCTAGTTAGATAAGTAATCCCTCATAGAGTAATCCCATATTCTTTATTGATAGATTTCATACTCTTCCTACCTCGATATTTCATATGACATCCTAGCATAGAAATATGAAAGAAAATACTTGGATGAGGTTTTGCTTTGGGAATGAGAACCAACTAGTTCCTGTTGATGATCTCATCAGAAATATAATGAGAGAGAAAGATCCTTGGGTATCCTCAGTGTGTACGACCCATTCATAGCCTTGGGTAGCCTTAGTGTGTAAGACCCATTTAAACCCATCATCTTTCTCCCATTAAATGCACCTGATACTCTATTATCTATTATTTATCACACCAAGAATAACTCATGAGAGCATGTATATAAGGGTTAATCATGCGATTATCGTTAGTAAAATATATCCTTGATCCTATTTCCTAGGTGTAATCCCCCTCATCCATATTCTATTCTCTACAAAGGGATTTATTGTTGATGAATCTTACCATGTAAACCTTTTATATGTGAACCTCGCTCTATTATATGTTATCGTATCATTCAATAAATAGATATCCCTGTGGCATGACATTAAACTATGCAGCCAACATCCTAGTCACATGATGTAAAACTGGATGACATCATTGTTACTGCATGACATTAAACTACATGGTATGGTCCCAATAGATGACATTAAATTATGCATCTCAAAATACATGGGAACTGATTCCCATTATACAGGATACATAGTTTTCCTCCTAGAGGTTAGAACCCATTTTCAAGACCATATATGTCTCTCCTCATGATTCTATATCCCAATAATCCCAATAATCCTTAACCAATGGGATAAATTCTCTATTATATCTAATCCACCACCACCAAGGCCATATTCCTTGTCGACCATCTATCTATTAGGACATATTTCTGAAAAAATAAATCTCCCACCCAAATTGTCATATTCAATTATGGCCTTATCAAATTATTCTCATCATTATATATTCCCAATGATACCTAATTTAATAGGGACACATTTCCTTGTGAGACTAACCCAACCTCATTGGGTAATATTTCCTACAAGTTCAATTAGAAAGGGAAAATTTATATTCATAATCCATGATTAATTTTATGTTTTATTCTATTTCGTGACACATAAATCAAAACAAAATGATGTTAAGCTATATCAAAAAAGGTTTATTCTAACGATGTTAAATTATAGGAAAAAATCCTCACCACATGACATTAAAATGCATGGTACGATCTTGTCTCACAATCTTAAACTATTAAATTAAAACTATATGTGATTTGATTATTATTTATATAGGACATAAAAGATTCCTCTCTAACGTTCAATCCCAACATCATTAATATTGTATTCACCCCATCGGTCTATATCCCTAATATAATCACAACCTCACATGGATAATAATATTCCTCTTATATGACTTATTATATATCCTTATGTTATTTTTTTTCTAATTTTTAGACATCAAATAAATAATATTATATATGACACAATAATGATGTAGTGTTTACCTCATTAATGAATGATATAAATAAATTAGATTATAAATATTACAACAATATTCAAAACCTATCCAATTAATTTTTGATGATTTTATTTCGAACTTGAGTTATATTATCTTCGAATTTAATGAGTTTTGGACCTTTAGAAACCAAAAATCATTATATAATAAAATAATATTTTCAAACATTCCAAAAGAGCCCCTCCTCCCCCTTAAAAAATACCTCAACTCTAACTCATTACTCACGCCTCTCAATCCCCTTGTATCATCTAACATCTTCCTAATTAAGCTCTCTAAATCCCTCTCTTCCACCTAGGAGCCTTACCTTAGGAAGAAGGAACTTCAATAAATATTTTTGGTTCAAACCAAAGGGAGTTATCCGATTTAATGACAACGTCTTCTATTAAGTTATTTTCTTTTATGTTACTTCTCCAACACCATAAAATATTTTTATTCCTTTATTTTATAACAAAACCAGTATTTTCAATATACAAGGTTGTTTTTATGAGGAGGATTGGAACTACACTTACACACACCTCCATCTAATGGGTGAAGAACATACTGTTTTTTGTAGACGACGAACTACTGCCTTACGAAATGATGATTGTTCGATTATCTCCCTCCACATCTTATGTTATCCATTATGATGGAACTATATTTATATGTAATATATATTATATTTTTATTGTTTCTATACTTCTTTATTTTTCATTTATATCATACCTTTATGGTTTCCATAATGGGTAAACACGATAATTTAATTTGAGGAAGTGTGGACTACCGCCCCCTCAAATTGATATGACTCATTAATGGAATATGTGGGACGTATAAAGGATGGATTTAATGTAATTATATATTATATTATACTGGAATTATAATATATCTATTTATAATTAATTTTTCATTCCATTAAAATACGAAATAGAAAAGAAAGCATCGTTCATGCGTACATACGACTTACCATCTCCCTAGATGGTGCATTTCATTTCTTATCTCCAAATGTAATATACTATTATAAATACATATATATACTAGATATATTTGATATATATTATTTCTAAATCATTAATATCATTATGGAGATAATTAAATTTCGACCACATGGAGAATTTATAAATATAACAAGTTCATTTTTTAACTCAGGTTCCGAACATCGACAAAATGTACGATATGAACTCAAATAACTAACCAATTGTTTTAGAATGGTAATAAGTGATATAAAATGAATAATAAAAGGTTATTAAGCAAGTAGAAATTAACATAAGTTTATTATTCAAGAAATTAAAGAACTAACGGGTCAAGTCGGACACTAGGTAAGGGACTTCATCTCAATCTCATTTCATTGAGGCATATTTTGATTTATACACAAATTTATTTTATATTTTGTATATAATATTTTGAATTTTATTTTAATTCAAATGTAATAATTTGTTTATGAAGCATTTTACTAAAAGAAAAAGGAAAATTTTTAACATTTTCAATGACAAATGACCTCTCCACCGCTGTAATCGTTAGTTGGCTTCCTCTATAAGCCTTAATGTTTTTAAAATTAAAAAAGAAATCCCTTATTCTATTTTTTGGCTGTTTTGGTATTGAAAATGTTTTTTGAAATAAATTTATTATTTCAATATATTGAAATAATTTCAAATAAAATGTTATTAGTGAAATATTTATTTTTGGAATATTTTATGTGTTATGATTTTATAATGGTTCTTGGACATTTGAAGGGTGGTTAGTGATAAAACAAATGACGGGTGGTGGCGGGATAAAACATGATGTGTGGTTACATTATAACCTCATATTCATTGGGTATTGAAGCCAGCCATATGGCTATTGCATTTAGTGATATGCGTGGAAGTCGAATGTATGCTTATTCCATTTAACTATGTTTATGTCCCAATTTACTTTATATGTTATGTGTTTTTCTACGGGTTTTATGGTAATATTTTGGTTACAAAAGGTTATGCAATGATCTCTTATTCAGTGAAGAGTTTTTACTACTTTATAATGGTGAAAATTATTACTTATGATAATGTATTCATGGTTTACTTATTGTTTTGAAAAAATAACAGGTTTCCTTATTTGTGTATCCCTTACTAACCTTTTAATGCTCATCCCAAGTTTCTTTTTATGAAATGTTTTTCACAAGACATAATGATGAATAGGGTTAAGGATGGGATCAAGGAAAAGTAATGCTGTCTAAAATATAAAACAATAAATGAATCTTTTTTTAGAGTTTTTATTTTATGAAAAAATGGATAGTGAGTAGAAGTGTCTACATTGTAATATTTGAGATATAATGTAATAAGTTATGGCCTAATTATCTAAAACTCTAGACCTGGAAAGATATTCAATGTGAATTATTAACTTAATTCAAGATTATGTAATGTCTAAGGCTGGGGCCTTATATATATTGTGTTATTTTTTGTATATAATTGAATTTGAAACATTTATTCATTGGGAGGCCCAAATTTCAAAAAGTATTCGAATATATTACAAGAAGAAAGTTACCCATTGTTGAGTATGATTGGTATCATATTTCCTATTTACAACATTTAAATTGACATCTGAAGATGGTTGGAGTATATTCATGAATAAATAAAGTAATGATGAAGAATTATAATGTTTATTTAATAATGGATAGCATAAAAGAAAAATCATTAGATATCTAGATTTCAGTTTATTTCTCATGCGTATCTAAAGTACTGGTGTATGATGTATCTTGTAATTACAAAAGTTAAAAGTCTATAGACTGAATCTTGTCATTATTAAGGTATTTTGATTATATACCCTTATTTTCAATCTTAATGGTCAACTATATAAGTGAGTGACTTATTACTTTATGGAAAAAGGGAAAATAAATTTGGAAAGGTGAATTATATTATTTCACTTGAATGATTTAAATCTATTTTTTAGATGATTTTAGAAGATTAGTAAAATGTATTTTAAATAACCCTGTGAAAGAAATTTCTAGTGTTGCTATCACATTATACATAGTTTATAGACAACATTTATCACCTTGGTTATCCACACATATTTTCTATAAAGGGTTTTACTATGTAGGCTTAGAATTTTCTAGCTAAAATATCTTTTCTAATAAAAAACATGTGTTATCATCCTTTGCTCAAATGTTACTAGGGTAGAGTCCATAAGTGAATGGAGGGGGGGGGGGATAAGGCCCGATTATAAGATAAGTGTGATGGTATGAGAAGGATTCTATTTTCCCTTTTCGTTTATTATCAATACGGTGGAGAATAACATTGGATTTATGAAGTGTATAAGTATTAAAAACAAATTAAAAGGGGGAGATGAAATGGGGTAAGTGCATGGATGAAGAATAATGATTTATTTTCTACTAATATATAATAATGAATTAAATAAGAAAATGGATATTCGTGGAGAGTCATTGGATGTCATGATTGGTAAACCATCCATGTAAATCAATAGGTTGATTGAGGTTCTACCATGATCTATTATACTGAAGTTTGAAACTACTACCTTGAAGTACTCATCTAGATAATTTCAAAAAATGGAAATGATTATTTTCATGATTGATTAACTGATTGTAATGCCTAAGTCTTACGAAAATAAGGTTTTAATAAGTATACATCATTTACTTTAGAGAAATATGTTTGAGTTGAAATCCAATAAAAAATAAATTTTCATAAAGAAATACACTTTATTTGTTGA
Organism: Viscum album; assembly: GCA_963277665.1. Classification (NCBI taxonomy): domain Eukaryota; kingdom Viridiplantae; phylum Streptophyta; class Magnoliopsida; order Santalales; family Viscaceae; genus Viscum; species Viscum album. The sequence continues at coordinate 1,538,221,482 of OY728156.1, read as the reverse complement.
AACATTAAGAAGACCATGTAAAAATGTATTTTTCATAATGATTTTTTGAGAATATTTTTTTTGTGGAGATTTATTGGGAATGACATGAAATTGTATATATATATATATATTATATAGACTATTTTTGGAATAATTTAATACCTATTTTTCAAAATATTTGAGTTGGAATTAGAAAACAATTAACAGTCCTTGGCCAACCAGGGACATACCTCAACCACACATGTTTGAGAAAGGCCAACCACATGAGAGGAATGTTAGAATGGATAGACAAGGGGAACATTGAAGAGGCACATCACTAACAAGGGAGGAGATAGTGTGCACACAACATGGAAGAGAGTGGGTGGATCCACCATGTGGCATGGTTTGATGGTGGAGAGATGACAACATGGGCTGGTTCTAGTGGAAGCATGGAGAAGAGTCCAGTTTTTCCACTAAACACTAAAGTATACATAAGAGAAGAAAAAAAAATCTATAGGGAGAATTCCATTGTTCCAACAAATCTCAATTCTCGATTTTTGGTAATTCACTAAGGAGACATAATCGTCTATTTATAGAGCTAGGTTTTAGGTTAAAAATAATTAATTATTTTCATTTTATCCATTAAATAATATTTTAAAATTTAATAATCCTCATTCAACATAATAATAATAATAATAAAATTATTATTATTTTATGGTGCATGGAAATCTTCGTAATGATAAATAATATTTATCATCCTATAAATAAATATTTATCAATGGATACTATCTTATTCCATTTATACTCCTTGATATTTATTGAATACTTGAATAAATATTTAATTTAAATATTTCATTCATAAAAAAATATTTTCAATCGATAAAACATGAATAAAATTGTTCCTTAGCCTTGAGAACAATTTAAATTATATTAACTAAAATCAAATATAATTTAATCAAGATCAATAGAAAGATTTAGTGTGTTACCATATAGGATTATTTTTCATGGGTATTAGGCGAGATCACCTATAGTATAATATTAATATCTATAAATTGGTCAATAAAGTCAAGTGAAAAAACATAATACCGCAATAATGAAAACATCATTTGAATGCTCAATTTGTAATATAATCCCTTTATCGTAATATATCATCAAGAAAGGTTCACATCTATTTCACCATCATATATTCTCAATAAGTACTTATTTGAATATATGAAATAAACATATCAATACACCAGGAACATGGAATTTAGGTTTATCGTTCTATTCTAATCCAAGGGTCAAGTTATCAACTTCCATAAACATGGAATAGATAAATCCTTCCTCAAATTATCCATTAATGACATGTCAATCCTGAAGCATTCAATACAGCATACCTCACCATAAAAATATGGAATCATGGTTTTCATCATCAATTATAAGTGTATGACTAATGACATGGATTAATGTAAATACTAAAGTCCAAAGACAATGACACATGCTCGAAGATAGAAATATCTGATTACACCAAAACATGCAGAATTCCAACTAGAAGTATTATTCTCATAATCTTCTGTCTGGGACATTACCAAGAGAAAAATTCATCAGAATTAGCCTTATCCTCTTACGAGTACTCACACTAAACGATAACACTCTATGAGTCCCATTATAGAACCTTATCTGATGGTATAAATATTTTTAAGAATATCTTCATAGCACTTCAAGGTTCACATCATAGCCGAGAACTTCTAAAATCATATCAATACGACAAATAATTATGGAAATTATTACATTAAATTAAAGGATAACAATGAAAAATATGGAATAAGATTGTATTAATATACTAATCGTCATATATATAAGTAATCAAAGTACAAAAACTTGGTTTAGGACACCAAATCTAATAAACTTTCACTTGGACTTGAGCCAACTGCCTACGAATTTTAGTATTCCAGACCTCACATGATAAAAATGTTTCTACTGAGTCAAGTATTCATTCAAGGGGTCTTCCATATTATCTTCCATAGACATACTTCTAATTTCAACTCCACCTAACTAATAAAAATTCCCCAAGATTTGATACTTATAATGTATTAGATTCACCAATTGATGTAACCTTGTATCCTATGTGAAATCAACCACTGTAGTATTATCACAATACACTGTAATAGAATATTTAATACTAGATAACACATCATGAGCTTGAATTAATTTTCATATCTGAACTGATTCTTTAGTTTTCCCAGAAGATGAAATACACTTAAACTCTACTGTAGAATCGGTGACCACAACCTTCTTTGAGCTCTTATATCTCATAACACTTCCATTCGAAGTGAAGATGTATATTTTTTGTGATTTAAAATTATTCGAGTCTATTTATAAACTAGAATCTATTTATCCCTTTATGAATAGTTCCTTATCTACTCCATAGACAATGAACATTTTTGGTTCTAAGAATAGGGGAAGCATTAAGTAGTGGGTGATATGTTAAAATTTATTTTAATAATTTTTGAAAAAACCATGAGTGAGGATCATACACATCAAATATAAAATTAATTTATTTACTATATGAATAAATAAATACTTGTGATTAGTAACTTTATTTTTTGATGAATATTGTCTATCATAAAATGCCCATCCATCTTTCCTACATTGCGTTGTGAGGATCCAAGGATAGAATTTTTCAAGTGGTGATACAGACATGCTCCAATGATCTACGAACAAAAAAACTTGATCTAGGAGTGTTACCATGATTAAATTGAAATTCTTGAGTTGTTCATTATTAATAGCTAGTTCTTTGATCTTAAATAAATCTCTCTTGTATTTCTAATTCACTAGAAAGATAGAGAAGGAGGAGATGAGAGACAATTTATTGTGCACAATAATTCTCTATTCTCAATTTTTGATGCAATGCATAAGGAACATAACCATCTATTTATGAAGTTAGAGTTTAAGTTAAAATGTTATATAATTGCATTTTTTCCATTAATTGTCATTTAAAATCATTAATAAACCTCATTATATATAGTAATAATGTTATTTTGTGGTGCAGAAACTTGCAAAAATTGATAAATAATATTTATCGGTTGTAAATAATTATTTTATCACCAGATGCAGTCTTGGTCTATTTGAACTCCTCGGTATTTATTGAATATCTGAATAAATGTATTATTCCTAAATTAATATTTCATTCACAAAAAAATAAATAAATAAATTTTAAATATAAAATAAAGTAAATATATATATTTTTATTCACATTCCAGTGAATAATTATCTATTTAACTTATGTGATCATTAAAACATGAATTAAATTATTCCTCAGTCTTGAGAATAATATTTATAAAATTAGTTAAATTAAAATATAATTTTATTGAGAGTTTTATAAAGACATATTGTGTGACCCTCTTGGAATATTTCTCATTGGAATTAGGCAGGATTTCCTAAAGTCCAAGATTACTGTCTAAAAATGGTTTAAGGAACCTAATAGAAATAACTTAACATTGTAATGATGAAAAAACATATGAAAACACCTTGTGTAATATAACCATTTGTCTAAATATTTCATCAAGTAGATTTCACATTCATGTCACCAACCTATATACTCGATACATATTTCCTTGACTATCTGAAATAAACATGTTATTGTACCATGGCCATGAAATTTAGGCCAAAAATTTTATTCCAATAAAAGGGCTGAGATATCAGCATCTATAAAAACGGAAGGGACAAATCCTTACATGACTAATCCATTAATGACATGTGACTCATGACACACCCAAAGTATTTAATTTATCCAAGAAATGTTATAATCATGGTTTATGAAATACATCTAACCATGAAAATTTTAACATGAATTAATAATAATATTAAAGTTTAAGGGCCATCACACATGCTAATCGATAAGAATATCTGATGACACCAAAACAAGCAGAATTCCTACTACATGATCTCTTCTCATAATATCTCATCTTGAAGATTATGAAGTTTGAACTTCATGAGAAGAATCTTCATCTACTTATGAGTACTTGCACCTGATATTTTATGTACTATGTGTCCCATCATAGAACATTATCCAACCATAGAACATTATTTAATATTATCATCATAGCACATCAGATTTCTGATCATAGCAGTGAACTACAATATCCTTATCAATGAAATATATACTCTAGGACATTACTACATTAGAGTCATGCAGAAAAATGAAAAATATGTAATAATTAGTTTTATTAATATTCCATTCATAAAATATACATGTAATAAAAGTATGAAATGTTGGTCCTAGAACACCAACTCCAACAAAATCCCACATGGACTAGAGCTAACTACCTATGAGATTCAATGTGATATGCCTCACATGATAGTCTTGTTTCTAATTATTCAATTCTTAAGTCATAGGGTCCACCATGTTGTCTTCTATGGAAATAAAACTCACTACAACTTCACCTCTTTGAGGAAAATCCCTCAAGATATGATACATCAGAAGTATGTTCTTGGTCTGCTGATGCGACCTTGTCTCTTTTGTAAGATAAATTACTACAATATTATCATAAGAGAGTGTGATAAGATCTTTACTCCTAGGTACCACATAAATATATTAGATAATGTTACATATATATACTACATTTTCAGATACATTATAAACTGCAACATACTTTGACTCTGTTGTAGAATATATGACCATAGCCTGCTTTGAGCTCTTCCAGCTCATATTACCACTATTAAAAAAAACATGTCTCATGTTGGTGACTTCATGTAATATTGATCATTTTCGAAATATGAATCTTTATATACTATGATGACTAGTATTTCATCTTATCCATAGACCACGACCATATCTGTCATGACCCATTCCCCGGAGTACGTGCCGTGACTACCCCAAGCCCGCCTTCCATAGGCCAAGGGATGAAAACTAGCACCAGAAAGGCATATCCCTAAAAATCAGAAGGTATTTCCTTTTATTATGAAATATCACACAATCCAAGCACACAAGAAGATAGAAGAAAAAATTAAACTATATAGTAAAAAGGTTGAGTATAGTATGTAAAGGGGTCGGAATACAAGCCCAACTGGAAAGTACAAGTAAAACTGAAAACAACTCCTGTGAACACCCAGAAAGGTTCCTACCTGAAGGGTTGGTACAGCTCTAGAATGGTCATCTCTGTGGAAAGTCTCGTCTAATGGTCCACCTCTGAGAAGCCTCTAGTTCTGGCACCCTCAGCCTCAATCAATGTTGTCTGTCATCTACACAATACCCAGCAAGGTGCGGGCGTAGCCCGTGGAGGGGTGAGTATAACAATACTCAGTAGGGACCACAAGACCCCTAGAGGCCTCTCAGAATCCACAAATGATAAACCACAAATTAAGACCCCAATCTAAAAGCACAAAGCAATAGTCATCAACATTACTTAGGTATATTCCCATACATATACCTAAGTTATCAATATATAGTTATCCCACATGTGAGGGAAGAATACGGCAAAGGTAACAACAAGAAGGTAGAAGTACCACACTGGTAACACCACGAAGATAGAAGTACCACACATGTAACACCACGGAGGTAATTTCCACAAAGTTAATGCCACATTAAATAATACCACGAAGGTATCACCACACAAAAGCGTACCACAAAGGAAAAGACTCATCTCACACAAGGTATAAATTATGCACTAAAGTATAGATGATTATTATATCACTATATCATATTTCTTCATCGGGAGGATATACTGTCGACCCAAACAGGATCGTAGATGACCCACATAGGATCTAAAGATGAGCCACATAGGATCTGAAGATGACCCACCCAGGATTTGTAGATTCATCAAGTACAGCTAGCCACAAAGTTTCCACCCTAAGCGTGCTTGATTCCAGGGGGATCCACTCCTCAAGCCATCGATTAGTAATTCAACTACCACAAAGTACCATAAAGAATTTTATCAAAGGACAACCACGTCATAAGGGTCCCAACACAACAGACGACGCATCAATCAGACGCATAGTCTGTAAGTTATTAGTGTTTCCGTTTGGAGGGCCCGATTAGATTCAGATACAATCCAACCCGGCCGTACTCCAACATTATCCAAAACTCAAATGGAGTATACCGAAAGGAACTTCATGACCCAAGGAATCCATCATCATAGAGGATTTTTCAAATAGATTCCCGGTTCTCAAGATATTGCCAAAAATTCGTATCTGGGTCCAAATGGGCCTGGGTCCGGTCTGACCCGATCGGCCGACCCGGCATGGTCTGACCCGACCTGACTCGGGTTTAGCCTGGATGGGCTAGGCCGTGGCATGCATGTCTCGCTAGGTGCGGCCCCTGGGCAAGGTACGGTCCACCCGGCTGGGTGCGGTCCGCCCGACTGGGTGCGGTCCACCGTGGCGAGGTCCGCCCTTACCTCCACCAGGGGGAGGCACCCCCGGGATTATGAACAGTCAAATGGACAGTTCGGCTTTAACCAACCCGGTGGAACCATGTGGCGCCACTTGATTGAATGTGGGAACCGCTGGAGTGGTACTGCTCGGTGTGACGCTGCCGGCCGGAAGTCCGGCTGGCTTCCCTTTCCAGTGGCACCGACATGCACAGCGGCTGCCTCCGTGGCTGGCTGGGTGTCGACCGCCCTCTTTGTGCGGTGCCAGCTAAAACCATGGCCGATCACCCTTTTGGTGGGCCACCTGCTCGAGCCATGACCGGTCAAGTGCCGACCGACCTCCAGTTATGCCGCCTGCTCGAACCGTAGCCGACCAGGTGTCGGCCTCCCTCTGGGTAAACTGCTTTATCGAACCACGGATTGACAGATGCGACCTCCTCCTCTACCAGCGACGTGGATGCACATCTTCCTTCTTCCGCGGGCCACTGCAACTTCGTTCTAAGCCCAAAAATTGTGAAGTTCGCATATTTGTGATCCTCGGGTCGAGATCTCCATGTTCATATGCCGCGCTCAATGGAGCATTGTGTTTTTAGCATGCTTAATTATTCAGCATTGAAGAATGCACAAATAACGCGTGAAGAGTGAATAGAAATGGTCATGGTATATGCGCGGATCGATGGCCATGTTTTTTTGTCCATCGTCGTTGAGAATCAAGAATATTAAGAATCATCAAATAGCTATTTATCATACATAAAAATAAATTCCCTACCTCGATCGTCTATTGGAGGTGGTGTGAGGAGGAAGATGATGTATCGATGCTTCTCGAATGCTGGTTCCTCGTTCCTCATTCCTCGTTTGGAGTTCATTCTTCATTGGAGGATCTTCTTCATTATAGAATGCTCTTTCTTCAAGAGTTTTCCTCTAAATTGATTTGCCAACAATTTTTCCCAACC